>JAJTIW010000003.1:0-1200000 GCA_021365295.1 Tricladium varicosporioides
CTCTAGGGAAGCAAAACTTCCTTATATACTATCAGAAGGCTCGTCAGAAGGCCTTATCCCCTAGCAATATCAAGTCTGGCTAGAAGGCAACTGGTCTTTGGCCTCAGTATGTCGCGAAGCCTCTTATGAGCCGTCTCCTCCTTATAAATAATAATCAGAACGTCAGGACGCTACAACAGTCATCAGAAAGCCAGAATAGGCTAGGCCAGACCTTGGAATTGTCCCAGATTACCTGGAGTACGCCTAGAAAGTCTGTACAAGTCAAAAATCAGGCTAGGGATTTCCAGCAACTTGAAGACCCTGACTTGCATACCCAAAGGCTCCTGTTTCGTAAGATTACCAAGGGTTTTGAAGAGCAGGAATTTATAATAGCTAGCCAGGAGCTTCAAATTAAGTCTCTACAGACTAGGCTAGAGGCTGTACAGCCTAAAAAGCGAAGGAAGGTCGAGACTAGTCCAAATTCCAAGTTCGCGAATATATAGGCTATACAACAGGCACAGGAAGAAGCTAATAGAGTGTCTGGGGCTGAACAAGCCACAGACGACCTATATAAAGCTAGTATAGCTTCTATATGCTCAGATCTACTTGTGGTTGATTTTTAGTTTTTAAGTGTTAGTGTTGGGTAGGGTAGCGCACAGGCGATTTTAGGTAGTCGAAATAAGGGGGTAGTCGAAATAGGGGTGCACGGACTTATATTTTATTAGATACTTCTACATTCCCTTGAAGTGACTAGTTATAATAGCAAGTATATAATACAAATAAGTCAATATCTACGCCTATATCTGACTATAGACAGACGTTATATATATAACATGCCATTTATAGTCCTTGATCTTAGAAAGTATAACTATATTATTAAAGTTAAGTTCATAAGACAGTTCAAGCTACTTCTAGACCCTACTCGGAACTAATTTAGATAGCCTTTGGAGTACTTTCGCTCTTAGGTCTAGTCGAAGGATATCTTGATTTCTTATAAATATAGCTTTCGCGATAAATGCAAATTGTATATTCAAGCTGACGTCGATCAGAGAGATTATGTAATCGAGAAGAATGAATGTCGAAGACGTGCCAAAGTAAATATAATATACTAGTCAAAGCTAATATATTCTTCCTATACTTAGAAGGGGCCCGGATTAATATTGATATAGATACTATACTAACAAGACTCTCCTTCTACTACAAAAGCTAAGTCTAATAGAAGCTAAGTAAGAGATACAAAGCAAAGGATCGCTAGAATAACCCAAGAACTATCGTTAGTAGAGAATTCTAAGTTAGAACCTACTACAAGACTAAAGAGGGCACAGAACTACTCTGAATCGGCCCCGAAACTCTATATTGACATTTGCGAGATTGGCGCAAATGCCCTATACTATATAATGAAAAGAGCGAATACTGAGTTCTTTCAGACAAGTCTATATAAGATCGATCGACTCTTGGAAGATTGTAAACTAGATATAATTCGAGAGAATAACAAGATATTAAAGCTTATATATCAAAAGCTACTCAAATATTATATTATATTTAAGGATGTCTTCTCAAAGTCGGAGTCGAACTGGCTCTTACCCCACAGACTATACGACCACAAGATTTAGTTAGAAAAAGAGCTGACTTATAGCTATATATCTTTATATAGATAGTTTACAGATAAGTTATAGGCTATAAAGTAATACTTGCTAGACAATCTCAATTGTAGTTTTATAATTACTAGCAATTACCCTTTTGCCTCACCTGTGCTCTTTGTAAAGAAGCCCGATAGTAGCCTACGTTTCTATATCGACTATTATAAGCTTAATACTATAACTAGGAAGGATATATACCTGTTATTATATATTAATAAACTTCTGGCTAGAGTCTCTAAGGCTAAGGTGTTTACTAAGCTAGATATTCGACAAGCTTTTTATTAGATCTGAATAGACCCCGAGTCAGAAGACTATATAACGTTCAGAACCTAATATAAGATATATAAATGCAAAGTACTACTGTTTAGACTTTGCAACGGCCCTTCTATATATTAGTATTATATAAATAATATTTTGATAAATTATTTGAATGATTTCTATATAGTTTATCTAAACGATATTCTTATCTATTCTAAGGACCCCTGGTAGTACAAAAAGCAAGTTCAGAAAGTACTCTAATATCTGCGCGAAGCCGGACTATAGGCTAATATCAAAAAAAGCGAGTTTAATATAGAAAGGATCAAATATCTAGATTATATTCTTATTACTACTAGAATCGAAGTCGACTCAGACAAGGTAAAATATTTACATAATTGGGCTCGCCCTATTACAATTACTAATATCAAGTTATTCCTTGGATTTTGTAGTTTTTACTAATAATTTATATAGAACTTCGGTATAATAGCCAAGCCTCTGAGTATACTCAGACGTCTTTCGGAATCTTTTAACTAGACGTCGAAATACCAAAAAGCCTTCGACAAGCTCAAGCGCTAACTTCTAGCAATTTAGTATATTTATTACTTTAATCCCGAATTAGCTACAAAGCTAGAAACTAATTCGTCTAATAATATAATTACTAAAGTACTCTCTTAGCTATATAACAACAAAAAGTAGTACTCTATTAGATTCTACTTTTACGTCCTAAACGAACATAAACTAAACTAGGAGATTTATAACAAGGAACTATATATAATTATCGAGTCGTTCTAACAATAACGACCCGAATTAATATTAATATAGACTAAAGTCGATATATATTCGGATCACAGGTTACTTGAATATTTTATAACTACAAAGGTACTTATAGCCAAGCAAGTATATTAAATAGAATTTTTGTCTAATTTTAATTTCCAAATTACCTATACAATAGGCAAAAGTAATCAGAAGGCTAATATTCTCATACAACAAGAGCAAGATCTAATAGTACAAGAACAAGTCAAGCTTAATAGCCGATCCCGAGTCTTGCTAGGACTATATTGGCTTGACCCCCGAATTAATTCTAAACTAGCTTCAACCTTTGTAGCCCATCAACCTAATCAGAACACTAATCTAATATCTATTAATACTAACACTTATACCAAGGTCGCATTAGACTCAGACTAGTTACGTAAGCTACTTTACAAAGATAATAGATTGTTATTTGAAGACTTACAAAACAAGATATCTACCGATTATTTAGTAAAAGATAATTTACTTCTCTACAAAGGTCGAATATATATTAGACGTGAAACAGTACTTTATATACGCCTAATTCAAGAGGTCTATATTCAACTGTCGACAGTATATTCTAGTACCAAGAAGACCTATCAATTATTAGCCAAGCAATATTATTAAGTCGGAATAAAATCGGATATAAAGTAGTTTATTAACAACTATATCTCCTATAGCTATACTTACCTACACTAGACCAAACAGCAAGGTCTACTTTATCCTCTACTTGTATTTGCTTACTTATAGTAATATATTTGTATAGATTTCAAGGAGTTTAATAAAGACAAATATAGTTATAATATAATCCTTGTATTTATTAATAGACTCGGGAAGGATTCGGTATCAATATTATATTACAAGACAATCGACACTCGTAAAATAGCTCAGCTATATATTCAATAAGTATACTAATTTAAATATATCCTAGAAACAATTATTTCTGACTATAGTCTATAGTTTGTTTCTTTATTCTAGCAAGAATTCTATTATATTATTAATATCAAGGTCAAACTCTCTATAGCCTACTACAAAGAAACAGATAGCCAAACAGAGATTATAAATCGATATATTGATCAGAGATTAAGGCCATTTATTACTTATTTCTAGGATAATTAAAGCAAGTTAATACCTATTATAAACAGGGCCCAAATAATACTACTATACTTTACTATCGAAATAGCTTTATATTAACTCAAGTATAGAATAGAACCGAGAAATAGCTAGGACTAAAAATCGCCCAAGTTAGTTACTCTAGTAAAAAGACTCAATATCGACAATATTGTTTCATTAGCGAGTCAGATATATAATATATAATAAGTAACTAAAGAAAATATCAAAAAGACCTAGGAGAGAATAATATAACAAATAAACAAGTACTAATATAAGGTCGATTAATAACTAGATAATCAAGTATATCTCTCTATATATAACCTGAAGAGCTATTAGCCAAATCGCAAACTAAGAAACAAGTTCAACAGACCTTTTATAGTACTTGAACGGATCAGTTACAGATACCGACTACAATTACTAGACAGCTCCAAGATCTATAATATCTTCTCGCCGGACGTTCTAAAGAAGTATTTAGACAATTTACTACCAAGTCAAGAATCAGCTCAGTCTCCGAGTAAAGCTATTGCTAGAAAAGAAGAATAGGAAGTAGACAAGATTCTAGCTTCTAAACTAGTACAAGGGAAACTCTATTATTATATAATATAGGTCGGCTACGATCCGAACCCAATATAATATCTAGCCTCGAATTTCTTAGAGGCTCTATACAAGCTAAGGGACTATTACCAAGACTATCTAAGCAAGCCAGGGCCTCCGCTATAGCTACAAGAATAGATTCAAGCGTAAAAAGAAGGATTAGAAGAATACAATTACTTAGTAGATGACCGAGTAGCCAGTAAGTACTTTAAAACACGAAAAGGAGTCGGGCTAGTTTTGGACAAGAAAATAGTTAACTAGGACCGTCAATTATTATAAAGTTATAAAACCCCTTCTAACCTAGGGTACTAATAAACTATATTACCTCCCCTCCGGGACAAGGCCGAAACCCCTTCTACTATAACTTAACCTCCTCTACGCCTATATTAGTGTCTTTGTATATACCCTCCTCCTCCTCCCCTCCTCCCGTCTCCTTTACCCTGTTACTATAAGGATTAGTAACTAAGTCGGATCCGACCAAGCCACTACAAGAGTACTTGAAAGGCCGACTCTCGGCCAATTCCCTTGTGGGACGCTTTCCCTGTTTAACGGACAGTGCCAAGACAGTATTCTCCAAAATTACAATCGATATTATTAACTTCTATAAACTATTAGCTCAATATTAATACTAGTTCAGGTCTGACCTACCTCCTGCCTCTTCCTCTCCTCTATCAAACTCTCCTCTAACAATACCCGAAAGGCATACGTCTCCTCCAACAGACCAAGCAATAGCTTAGAAGTATCTCTAAGTATATTAGAAAAGGCTAGGCAAAGGACACAGTCCAACTCTATAGTAGCCACCTTTATAATAGCCCTGTTACTAGCTTCAATAACAGCTTCTAACTCCTAGAACTTGTCGCTAACGAACTACGGAAGCTTTATAGATTAGTATTTGGACTAGTACTAAAGTAGATTCGAAATACTCACAGAAGTATATATACCCTTCTAGTATATATAATAGCTATATTTGAACAAAGCAACAAAACCGAAATTATATTAATAACTATTCTCAACAATTATTCGGCGGGTATAGCAAATATAATAGACCCGGAAGGCCTCCGCAAGTATATTAGAAGCAATTGGGACTAGTATTTTTCTATAATAAAGTTAATCTAGCTATACTCTAGAATCAGGTCCAGTACTTACTTGATAATAATAATAGTAACAAAATTTTATTATTATTATAATTATAATAGAGGTCTAAAGAAAAGAAAGAAAGAATTAAACTCGAGGAAGATTTTAAGTTTTATCTACTATAATACTAACCTCTTCTTTTGCGATAGTTATCTATTATAGCCAGAATAATAGTAAAATTATAATTTACTGTCGACAATATTAACAATATTTATTATTGAATATATCAACTAATATTATAACTACTACAAACTTCCTCCGACCCGGCACTGAAACAATACACAAAAAAATTCAGTAATTGATTAGTAACCCCGCGATAGACTATACCTTTAGAATCAGATTCAATTCAGAACCTGAGGTCAGGTTCTCCTGAAAGGAAGGGGGTAATATAATATTAATATTTTATATATATCTTGGTCAGGTAATTATTATATACAGGACAAGTTGAGAACGGGCCAACCTCGGACTTGAGTCTATATATTAGGGGTAGTAAAGCTTGAAAAGGAGCTTAAAATCCTTCTTCTTCTTTTTCTTTTGATATATTCAAAATATTTTTAGATATAGCCTATTAGTTCTAGTATAATTAGACTTATATTCGCTCCTATATGTCCCAGAGCAATACTAGAGCTAGTGCCGTAACAGGATAGATAGAAATATAATAATTAATTACTTTATATCGATAATAGCAGGAGTAGTCAGTAAATATATTAGAGCTAAAACTAGAGCTAGAATAATAATAAGACTAAACTAAATTAATTGCTCTTATAATATTAATAGTAGACAAGTCTATCTTATTTGTCTTATAATTATAAAGCTATTAGGGTCGATTTGGAGCCAAGTCGAAATTGAAAACAGGGACTATTACAGGGGACTATAAAATATAGTATTTGTAGAGAGATATAAAATCGAAGTATTTCGTTAGTATAATATTAATAATATTATACTTCTATAGCTTATATTTCAAGTAGTCTAATAAACAGGGCCATAGAGTATTAATTTTCCGTTTATTATCTTATTTTTATCCTTTAGCTTTATCTAAAGTTATCTCAAATAATATTAAAAAGCTATAAAAGGAGCCTAATTATACTAGCTTATAGAGCTTTGTTTTAGCTTATTAAACCTTATTCTCGATACTATTATACCTATTTAACTAATTGATAATAAGACAATAGTCGAACTTATTCATAAGATTAATATATTTGAGAAGCTCGAGACAAAGCATAGCCAGAGAGGATTCGAGTTAGAAGTAAACAAAGGCAAATTAGGCTTATATGTCCCCAATTATGTTACTATTGACAGCTAGAACGAGCTATAGCTATACTAGCCAGATATCGTAGTATAGCTAGGTACCGTCGAATTTAGGAGGGTCAGGAAGCTATCGCTTTGGTCGTCTCGTAGGTATAACAGGGCTATTACAGAGGGCAGTAATAGTGCCTTGAAGGTTAGTAATAGTAGAAGAAAGGGCATCGATTTGGCTATCTTGACGCGCGAGCTCGTCGGCGAATTGCTGGCGTAACACTTGCAATTGGGATTGGATTTCTATCGCTGACGAGTAGAATTGAATTAAAAAGAAAAAGAATCAGGTTCGGGGCTGATTCGGAGTAGTCTCAGACTAGGTAAGAGGGCGTAGTTGAGAGAATAGGTAGTGTTTTCGATAACTGTGGTCAACGACTCAGTTTAATCGACAGCAGCAGAATTTTAACAGTAGCAGCAGCAGCAGCAGATACTCTAGACGCCCCTAGAGGAGTTTTTGAATAATGTAACGACACCTTGACTTGGTCGAATAATTACTTAGAATTCAAAAACTACAGAACTAATCTACTAATTCAGGGGTTTATATACAGGACTGAATCGGTTCTGAGTTAGTCCCGAATCAGTTAGTAGCCACGTGCGATAATATCACATGTTACTAAGGATTATTGTAATAGTTTATATATAGGACCAAATCAGTTCTAAGCTAGTTCCGAATCAGTTAATAGTCACGTGTAATAATATCACGTGTTACAAAGGCTAGTCGTAACACTACTCCCTGAAAAGAAGAAAAGCTCGTCTCGAGCGCCAAGTTACTAAACCTAGATCAACTAACTACTAGTATTAGAGCAGTTACGGACTAGTAACGGATTAGTTACGAATTAGAGTCTCTGTATCACGGGGCGAATGCTGCGGAACTTAGAGTAAACGCTCGTATTTGTACAAGAAGAATTAACTAAAGAATAGAATAAGGAGCTCCTCGTACGGAGCTTTTTAAGCAGAGGTCTTGGGGCCTCTGCGTAGAAGCGAAATTACTTGTCGCGTCTTTGACACGAAGTCACGTGCGCAGGCACTAAGTGCCAAGCATTCTTAGCGGGTGCAACCTGTCACATCGACTATTACAAGCTTAATACTATAATTAAAAAGGATATATATCCTTTATTATATATTGACGAACTCTTGGCTAGAGTCTCTATATGAGAAGCCCAAATAGCAGGATGTGACACAGCTATAAGCAGGATAATTCAATTGATATTCAAGTAATAATACCCTTCAGCAAAAACAGAGAAAAACTAATCGATGTCCTTCTTCAAACCCCCTCCTAGCTATTCTTATACCCGCGCGAGGCACGACGGACCTCCGCCGGAGGTCCGCCAGAGATCTGTTTAGAATATGTTTCGAGTAACATATATGCTTTTCGCAACTATTCCCTGATTCTATACTCACGTGCGACGCACGTGACACGCCTGCTCGTCACAGTATCCATCTCGGAGGTTGAAGGAGAGGACGTCTACGCGTATAAAGCACGGATTCACGTGAGGACGCGCTCTTCCTCGGCCAATTAGAAGAGGCCTGGTTTAGCCAATAGGAAGAGAATTAATGCAGCCAATCGGAAGCCTTAAAAACACGTGACTCAAATTGCACCCCAAATTGCTACGCTTTAGTCATAGAGTTGGGGCATGTGCCCGCGGGCGGGGGGGGGTCGGAGTGTAGAAAAGCAACGCTTTTTCAAATTTCAAAAAGCTAGCTTTAATAATATTGCTGTACAAACAGGACGCTTTTGAGATCGTAGGAAGCTTGGATGGGGTGGACGCGCATGCACCGGACAGTTCCTGGACCGCGTGGTGTACCGTGCACTATCCAGAGTCCTAAACCACGCTCGCTCCTAACTACAATCCTGACCATCTATTTTGTGAAATCTAGAAGGATTATCTTGAGCATCAATTCCACCTTAAAAGCAGTCTACCTCTTTATGTCTCTTATTTTCACTCTCGCGGTCAGCTCCAATACTTGATTGCTCAGTCGTGGCCGCATCCCGCACTTGACTTGAAATGTAAGCCGAAAACATCTGGGGATTTCCCCAGAATGTAACCCCTGTCCGAAAGGCGTAACAAGCCAATGACCGCTGAGAAACCCACCGGTACTCTGTCTTGTAACACAAGGAGTGTTCCGGCTTCAAAAGCCTGTGAAGCGACCCGAAAAGCCACCACGGTCCCTGAGAAGCAGCCAAAAAGCCACTGGAACTGGGCTCGGCAGCTTCAGCAGCCCAAATATTTTTGCGAGAGGTGTGCGAGCAAGAAAATATGGTTGTCCTTTCGAATGAAAAACACGCAAACCACTACGAAACTCATCGTCTGAAACAAGGATGAGCCACGATCACTGCTTACGATTTGGCAACATCAGGGAATCCAACTATATTTCGGGCCTCGTGGGTCGGTCAGGAGTGTCGAGCCACGGGCCGAGAGATCGACGGCAATTTCCCAGGCTTACCTGTTTATAGTTGTGAAGAATGAATATCGGAAAACGCCGAAAACCTACGCCACATCAAGAGATAGTTGGGAAGAAGAAAGGAAAGGAGGCCTTCGCACAGCGTACTATGATATATTTGTTGCGAGAGCGATGCTGAATGAAGGGGCTGACTCCCGTATAGACCAGCACTGGCGACATCATCTTCGCAAAAGAAATATGTCACCAGGCCCGTGCCCCCCGGCGCACCTTATTTTATCTATACAGCAGGCAACGCGGGGAAGCTGGATCAAGGTATTGAAACCAATGAGTGGATGTGCCTAGCGAGTGAAGAAAGCCACGGAGGGCCGATTCTGGGGTTCACATCAGCCTTTCCATGTGCCCCGGAATGCCACCAGTAGCCCTGCACTGAAGACACTTCGCTGTGTAGAAACCACAGCCTCGAGTGCATATTTTAAGAATGAGTCTTCCACGACTACAATGCATGAACTTCCAGAGCCCTCCAACATCACCTCTCGACAGCCAGCGAAAGTACAGTATAGCAGTCTCAATTTGCTGTCCTGAATCATTGCCACACCTTCCAGTATGAGCTCGGATCAGCAGCCCCCCGCTGGTGGGAATACTACCAACACTGTCCCAGGATTTGTGGGTGTTTCCTTCTTGTTCACAATAGCACTAGGTACCTACATTGTCCGTATATACAACCGAGTCCGTCCCACTTTCAGGTTGACCGCGGCTGATTATATCATCTCGACGGCTTTGGTAGGCATCCATCTTAGAAATACTGTGCGGTCGATGCTGATGTTCATGACAGCTATGCGAATTGATCGTTTTGATCTCTTGCTTCTCAGCTGTACACTTTGGCCTTGGGCATTATAACTGCTATATTACACCGAATGCCATGGTGAAGATACTGAAATGTCTCTTCCCAGTGGGACTGTTCGGCTTCTGGGCATCTTCCCTCGCCAGAATATCCATAGGGAGCATGCTTCTTCGTTTCGAAATCACCTATACATGGCGAGTGGTGCTGTGGGTTTTGATCGTGATCCAGGTTGCAATGCCCATTGGCTCCGATATCTTTCAACTTCTTCAATGCCGCCCAATACGTGCCATGTGGGAAACCGTTCCTGATGCAGTCTGCTGGTCGGCCAGAAAGTCTCAAAGTTATGGATATATATATTCAGGTATGTTTCTGATGCGTAGTCTGGGCTGCAGCGGATAAGGGCTAACGTACGGAAGGAATGGGCATAACAAGCGACCTTGTATTTGCAATTATGCCTTCATTTTTCCTCTGGTCTTTGAACCGACCACTCATGGAGCGGATGCTCATGACAGTGCTCATGGGACTCGGAGTCATTGCCGCTGTGGCTGGGGCGATGAAAGTCTATCATATACATTCTTGGAATCCCCGTGAAGACACTCTCCGTGATTGGGTGCCTCTAATATGGTGGTACAGAGTTGAAGAGATTGGTCTCATTGCTGCAGCTTGTGCACCATTTCTTAAGCCGTCCATCGAACGACTGCTTTGTCGATTCGGCTCTAAGCACTTCGGGTTTGTGGCCTTCGGACTAAACACGATTCGCTCTGGTCCAGGAGGTACAGGGAAAGCTGTCATGATGGCGAGTACTTCTGGCCACTGGACAAGCGGAGAACAGCAATCATCCCAGCAAACTCCTGGCCACGCGGCATCTATGACAACTTCTAGCGGTTCTAGTCACTCTAATAGCGGAGCGAAATACCATGGGGGAGATTGTAAAGAAGTTTGATTATATATTTTGGATCTATTATAAGAAATAGAATAGTGTTTCGAGGTTATATCAGGACACTCTAATAGTAGTTATTATTATAAACGTCGTTTATAAGTTTTATTTATATAGTGAAATGAGATATATATAACAATCCTCAAGTCCTGACAAGTGTCTGAATATCACGATTTCATTATCACATACGACCTAGGCCTGAGGCTCGGCTGCCTTGCAGTACAGAGAACCTGGAGTAGACGGCACGGGAGTCACGTGTGGAGTCACGTGGCAGGAATAAATATAAGGAGGTCGGTCTAATCTACTTATACCTAGGTCTAAAGAGATCGGAGCAATTCCCTCAGATCCGAGAATACAAAAGTTCTATATAAGTCTAAATAGTTTCCTTAAATAGAAACCTTATACTTAACTCAAATAGTTATTGTAAACGTGCAAAGTGAACCGCTACTTGCTGTGATGAATACGAGAGTCAAGTGATTACTGCTTTATTGAGCGAACAACTAAGTAAGGAAGGAAGAGAGTTCAAGAGACGGAAGAGCTTATACAGGGGGTAAGCCTGTGCGCGTGCCTCTGCACGTGTCGTGCTACACGTGGTTTGTCCCCAGTTCCTCCAACTCTGTAACAGAAACACTGGCTGCAGGCCTTTTTAAAGCAAAATCCGGTTCTTAAGACTAAAAGGCAGAAGACTATAGACTCCCAGTGTGTTAATGGAGCCACTCCTGATATATTTATTTATTTATTTATCTTATACACCGATCGGCCTCAGCCATGCGGGCAAGCTATATACAGGATGAACCTAGATTCTCAACGGCCTCTAGTAAACCTATATCTTTGTTCTATATCCTCAGGAAAACCCTAGGGAGGGAAGCTGCCACATATCCGCCTACCTCCTCCCCCTGTCCCTGTGAGTGAAGCTCACCCTTCCACAGTCCAAAGGGTAAGGCTTACAAGCGAATACCCGATAGCCTCCCCCTCCCAAGATGAAAAACCTGAGTTCCTTCATCGTTTGCTTCGTACTAGATTCTCTAGCAGCCTCTAGTACCTTTTCGCCTCAAATACGCCCGAAGCTACTTTGTGGACGGCCTATTTTGATAGTGCTGGCAAGCCCTGTTAGTCCCTCTATTTTTGACCACACAGGCAGTGGAGAAGTATCCTGTGCCCCTCTTCTCGCTTGGGAGGATTGCGCATACGAGCTTTTATTTTATAAGTGAGAAGGGATAAGAAAAACCCACTTCGCAAGCGCCTTCGGGTCTTCAACCTTCCGGTCGCTGCGTGTCTGTAGGTAGAAACCCAGGGTAACCAATCCTGGGGATAAGGAGTCGAATCCTACTACGAAGCTTATCTAGCGAGACGGGCTTGTATATTACACAGTGTTCTATCTTCGCTACTCCCCCCCCTGATATAATTAGGGCTTGATTTCTGTTGGAATTAACGACTCTAGCCAATCGGATAACTAAGTGTCATCAACGTAACGCGGTTTGGGAGGGCCTGAATCAGGGTAAATCAAGTCTATTGATAATAGTATACAGTCTCTTACTGTCTTCTCTTGTCTTGTACTATCTAGAATAAAACTACGAAATCTTCCGGCTATATATAAAGGACAACTAGTGAGATGTACCTCAAACACACGTGCTGGAGCAAGTACTTGCCTGAGGCCTCTAGGCCTCACATCAACAAGCTAGGATCGGATTGACCCACGTGACTTCCAGTATTATACAGAGCGATTGACTTGTAAAATTGAAGATATAATTCAAGTATGTAAATAAACTACTATTAGTTAATTTAGTTCTTTAATTTAAAGTTAAAATAATTATATTTTAAATTATAATAGCGTTAATAAGTAGATAATATACTTTACAAGCGAGTGGTCTACCCAAGCGAATAGGCCAATTTTCCTTGGCATTACTTTTTTCAACTAAATATATTAATTATTAAATAACTACAAATGACTTATTCGTGGAATAAATCTAATATACTTTTAGCTATTTAATTCGTACGACAAAACCCTAAAGCTAATATTCGTAAAACTACACGAATTTATAAAGTACCTTATATAACTCTATATCACCGAATCCAAGGTATACCTACACGACTTGATACTATCAACAAAGCTCAAAAGCTTACAAAACTAGAAGAGGAAACTATTATATAATATATTCTTGACTTAGATTCGCGAGTATTTCCTCCTGTTATAGTTAATTGAGACGATGTGGCCTACTAACCTAGGCCTTACTGACTTAGGTCAATAAGGCTAACCTAGGCCAACAGAGACACTGCAAGCCACACGTCTCGTGACCCTAGAAAGTCACATGTATATCTAATTTCCCGGGCCGGGCCAACGAAAGCTACTAGAGCCTTAAGTGGCCTAGTACAGGACTACTAGATATATATAAGCTTACTTACTCCTTATGAGTTCCTCTTCTCTCTTTAGCTTTAGATCTTCGAATAGGATTTGGTTCTTGCATGCTTGACTGCCTGTGATGCCTCATCGCCGTCTCACTTTCTTCTTGAATAATATCAAACGACTTCTCCTAAAACCTAATAGTATTCTTTTAAATACTATAAACAATTTAAGTTATTCTACAATAGTTATACTTGATTAGAATATAATTTACTAGCTTCTAGACGTCTATTAGGCCCGGGTCTAGGACCTGGAGCAGGTCCTCTCGCCGTCGCGTCGCCGTCGAGTCGGAGTCGGAGTCGGAGTCGCAGGGTTCCCGAAGCCGCCTCGCTTAGCAAGCCACGGACCTGCAACTAGACCGAACTCCGGATGTGACTTCGACCCTCAACTACACTTCATCTTACTTGACTCCCAAAAATTTTGCACGCACTCAAAATCATCTCATGAAATTGCAGTATTCCATATATAACCCTATATTCCCTATTCTCATATTCTCGATGGTTACCTACGATCTCAACGAGGTTTTCTCCCTCTTTTCGATACGTCGAAAAGCCCTAGTCTTCACAGCCTCGATCGTCTCCTGTGGGGCAAATACGTGATGATCGCTGTCATGATACTGGTCGGAACTTCTCATCTATTTGATGGTTGCTGAGGTCTAGTCATCATGTCCAATCACCAGCAGCTGCTTTGAGACGGGTGGCTGAGAACCTGGAAAGGCACTTACCCGTGACTTGGCGCTAGATATCAATCGGAAGCCATCTGCATGTCCCCAGTTACACAGGCCAACGAGTCGCCTGGGGGGCTTCCCATAACCTGGAAGTCTCCGTTTCTGAATATATATTAGAATCCGTCTCTTTTCACTCTCGAAGAAGCTCTCCATCAATTATATCAACACTAACAGATTTCTTACTCCTTACCGATCGCATTTCCTGCAAGATTGTCCTTGCTGCTTTCTAATGAGCTCGCAGCCTTTGCAGCCACTCAGCCAGGCGAGTTTCTTGTGACAAACCTTTTGAATTTTTGGTGTCAAGACTAACCTGTTTTTAAGCATGTCTTCAATTGGAAAATTTAACATCTCTGGGACGGCTTTGCAGAATGAAAATACTGTTGCACTAGTCAACAATTCTCTCGACTTCACCCTGGTCAAACTTACGGTTCCTTCTGAGTATAATGAATTAGGTTCCACTCTTTCACGCAAACGAAAGGACAACGCAGAAGGAGGCCCTTTACACAAAACGGCTAGGCGGCTAGGCGAGCTCTTTAGAACTATGCTGCCTGATACCGATGACCTGTTTCGAGCCTATGGAAAACGAGTCTCGGAGATCTCCTCCATTCCGGCTATTAATCCTGCTGGTGCTCTTAAAACGGGTGGCATCTTTGCAAGCCATGTCGGTGCCGATTCCACAAGCATATGGGCCGCGGCAACATCCGGAAGTGCGGCTATAGCTGTACATCTCCTCGCATGTATGCTTGCTAGAATATTCACGGTTCCAGAAGCGATATCCACCTGGGTAGAAATCGTTGACAATCAGAAAGAGCATATATTCAAAAAGCATGCAGAAACACTCTACTCACATGAGCTCAATGCCGAATATAGTGCTGCAAGACAAGACATATCCCGGGTTGATCTGAGCAATTGGGATGCCAGTGCCCGAGCATGGCTTCAAAGCGCCGATGAAGCCAAAGCTGTTCAACACAAGCAGATGATGTTAATCTTGAACAATACAAGCATTCCAGTCAATACTGAGCGAAATACATACTCAAGCGTTATGGGAGCGTGGATTGCGGCTTTGAACGCTATGAACAGCCTTATCAAAGGTATTCCCCAACGGGTTCAAGACGGCGCAATTCTTTTAGGCATATCATCGTGGCACCTCTATCCTGATATGGCTTGCTTCGGCGAAACTTGTGTTCAAGTGAAGCAGAAAGACCCCATATTTAAGGACACGGCGCTCCTGACCCTAGGCCTGCACCATGTTCGAGAAGGTGCAGAAAGTGTGTTTTGGTCACTCCCTCTAGCATGCTTGCAATACTACGGCCCCCCAGTACACACAGCTCGATCTGTTGGTCAAGAAAATGCAAGAATCAGCTGTGATCAGTTTCTGTACGTGGTGCTAGGGTGTCTTTTCGATGGCTGGGGCGAGTTCGCTGCGACCAACGAGGACGGGTATCATTGGGTTGACAAGATCATGAAGCTATTGCAAAAGTCAAGCCGCTCTGGGGGCCAAAGCCGAATCGCCGGGCCGTCGTGGCTTTCTCTTCTCCACGATGCTATCGAGAATATGGCAGTATTTGATGATACCGAGAAGCGGCTTGTAAAGCAACTAGTCCAACTCGGCAGGAGAAAGTCGACCTTTCTGCGTTCCCCAGGTGTAGAATCAATTCCTATCTTTGGTTTCTCGCAGCTAGGGGTATTACTGCCACTTTTGGCGAACGATCATGAGAGGGTGTCACTTTTGCGGCAGCTTTCATATTACCGACGACTCGATCCTCAGCAATTCTTGATCAGGTATCAATCCACGTCAAACAGTCCCGAGATTGAGTTCGCTACTCTGGCTCCAGTATGGCTGACATCCCCGTCTTCCAAACGTAATCATGGCGGTCACCTCAAACCCGGTTCTCATTCACAAGCGAAGTATGTTCGGTGGATTCTTCTGAGCATTCGCCAGCTGAACGTCTGCTTCTCCAGACAGCAGGAGCTTCGTGACTGGGCTGGCTCGGAACGGAAATTGAAACAGGTAGAAGAAGATCACCGGAAGGATTCCTTCTCTGATCAGTTCAATCAAAAAGACGAAGATATTGTACGGAGACAAACCAGAGCGAATAACATCCAAGAACTCAAAATTATCGTTCAAATTGGCCAGCGTAAAAGAGATATTGAAGAGCAAGATGAAATTTGCCTTCCAGCTGTGGAGTGTATCGGAGATTTTCGCCTCCCAGCACACAATCGAAGGATACTTCGTGGTCTGGGGATCGATTTCATGAAAGGCCTCGAGGATTTGGAGACTCTATCACACAAAGATGTTCCTGATTCACGAATCATCGCGACACATTTGCATTTTGGCGATTATAGCTCGGCTTCGGTATGTTTTTTGTCTCTAGAGAAGAGTTGGGGACATCATCACGAAGTTCAAGGCCTGGCCAATTTGGACCTCAGCGCGGAATTTGTCAGTAATGTATTCAACAAGCGAACATTTAGCCACAAGAGAATCCAGCTTCATTTGTATGGATCGCCGAATTTCCTAGTCGAAGAGGAAACCGACTGTCTTGCAGCTTGCGCTCAAATGATGCAGATTTATAAGCTGTTACCTGGTGCAACTATTTCAAATTGTGCGTATCCTTTCTTTTCGCCTTACATCTTCTTTGACAGCGAGAGTTCACTGCTAATCGAAGTACTGTTATTTTGTGAGTTATTGAAGTGACCGAGGTTTCCTGTTCTTGTATCTTGGTCATATCTCCATAATGTTTTATACAATCCTCTGATTCTTGAGATATTGCTCCCATGTGTTTGTTTGTTGGCAACCTTTTCTATCGTCAGCTAGCTCCAACTAATTCCTCCATGTCATAGTGGTCCTAGACACACCTTTATCAAGTGCAAAATGGTTCATCACCACTTTTCAACAATATTCAGGCTCGACCCCTTTAACATTAACCCGATCCCAAGCATTTGCTTGCATTGCCATGTTTGAGTCTGGGACGTGTAATATGGATCCAGAGTCTCTCAAGGAGGTCTTTGCCATGTCATCGGGAAACTCGCTTTACGTAGCAGGGCCCCTCCTATGCGATCCCCATGAAGAGCCAGGGCCTACCGAGATTCGACGAGTAGTGGGAAATATTGGAAGGGCAGGCATAACTTTCCTCATTGCGCCTCCAGAGGTCAACATGCGGAAGGCCGACACAGGCAAATGGATGCACATAGATCACTATCCGTTTGATGGGAAGATGGAGGATTACTTCCAGCAGACCTCAATCCATCTCTCCTTCACTAATTATGAGATGCCACTGATATCTGAAAGCCATCGCCATATTATCGATCGCGCAGCAATGCTTGTAGAAACACTCGTGTCGGTCTATGACGGAGGCGAGTGGGTTGCGGAGCTCGATATCTTAAAGGCCTTCGGAACAGATATTCATCGCGTAGTCTGTGATACATCTTCTCACAAAGGAGCAACTAGCGACGTTTCTGGGAACCCGCCCAGGCGACCTCATCCTCCGGCAACAAGCGTAAAAAACTGGGCCGAGTTCATAGAAGCTCCTGACAAAGGACTTATCGCTGTTCAAGCTCACAAGAATTGGCTTGCACGACTCGCGATTACTGCGATTTGCGCCCGCAATCAGTTCACTCCAATTGTCCTTCCAGAAGTACCATGTTGGGACTGTTGTGAGCGATTCATTCCAAACTCCAGGAAAGCGAAACTGGCTCTCGTCTGCTGAGAACACTCCTCGTATGTTTCTGAGCGTTATCGCCATGGATTGCTTACATCTGCAAATATGAACACTTATCCTCCAAATGGGATACTACGGTCCGCATATTCTTTCCATGATGACCATAACCGCTACATGTGAGACTTTCATCAGGCGCACGCGCGTCGCGTGAATGCTTCTCAATCCATTTTTGAGAATGTCCAAAAGAATTCTCGAGACACTTTTGGCCAGTTGTAGTGTGCCAGCGTACTATGTGACCCTCGCAAGCACAACAAGCACAACAATGCGACCTTTCCGACCATTCCTAGAGTCCAAGCCCCTCCATCTCCGTGCTGGGTTTCCTAGGTTCCTATGTAGCATTACGTTGTGTGAAAAGTTCTTTCGCAGTAGTGAAGCAGAGCGCATATGTAGCCCTATAAGGTGTAAGGTTCCGCCCCTTTCAAACCATCGAATTACTGAAGAGGAGAGCTCTCTCGTGATCTGCGGAGACATTGTCACGTGTCGAAGGGTCACCACTCCTTCTCCACAAAGGGGGTTGACAGGGACTATCTGTCTGTTTTATGTATTGTTGCACCGAGTGTGGCGTGCCGTTTATCTGGGTTGTTGGTCAGCGAGAAGGTATCCTGTTTTGTTCGAGGGTTCGTCGTCGTGGGATCTTGCAAACGTTGTCGGAGGGCGGTAGGCCGAACCAAAGTCAATCTGTGCGTAACTGAGGAGGCATTATTAGTCTTTGGGCTTGATCGTTACACTTCATAGAGCGATACCCTACCATTATGCTACTGCGGCTGTGATCGAACACATCGTCGTTGTGTAGCGTGCTCTTGCGGTATCGTGTCCTTTTCTACCTGTGCTCACATTGTCACCTCTACGGCATGAACGCAACATTGGGAGGCATTGGGAGGCATTGGGAGGCATTGTGGCTGCAGACCAGACCACTTCGAGGCTGTCTTTGAGTTTCAAAATTTCTGTCAGTTCAGGATATGACGCCTTACCTATTGTAGTTTAGCGTAGAACAGCTGGAGAGATTACCATCTCTCAACACCACTCCTTATTATTAGTTAATCAGTTATTCCAATATCTTCAGTACTGGCACAAGGTCCAATTGCATCAATTGCATCAATTGTAGAAGAACCCTCTGATCCAACAATTTCGGTCTCGCGTTTTGATGTAATTTTCTATAGCTCAAAAGACTTGGGAGACTTCTCGTGGTTCGGTATCCTTAGGTAGGAAAATGGAGCCCTTTCGATTGTTCTTGAACAATGTCAGAGATTTCCTAGACAAGAAAGTTGCTGTCTTTGCTTTGGTGCCAACGCCACTGCTGCACATCTAGATTCCGCTACAAACGACGATCTTCCACCATTCCGCTTCAAATGCCTTCGAAATTTTAGTGATGCCTTCGAAATTTTGCCTTCGAAGTTTTAGTGATAACTAAAATAAGAAGGTTCTTCGAAGAGAGAGAGCCAAATACCGCCAGCCTCGCGGTTAGGGAGAACGAGAACATTTCGGTAAGTCATTGCCGATCTTTGGAATAGTGTTTCCATGCTTTGTTCCTGATAGGCTAGGTAAAACTAGAGCAGCTTAGTCACCTCTACAGAAGTTCACCAGATCTCAGTCAGTGACGACCGAGTACATCTCGCTCAACTGACCATTGTAAATCGTCACCAGAAGGTACGAAGCCCCCAGCTGCTAGAAAACCTATGACAGAGGGATAAGAGCAAAGTAGAAACCATGCCACGTTCGGACAAGGGAGCGAAATTCGAATTTATCGTGTCAACCCCGTCACACAATGCTTCGGAGCAAAAAGACACAAAAACAATAATACGAAAACATGTCATGAAACCTTTTGCGAAGAAGAGGCGCCAAGCTAGGGCTGTTGTATTAGAAGGCCAAGCGCTGACTGTATATATCTCTAATAGACGACAAGCCTGTACGAATGAGTCCCCAGCAAACACGTTTGTTTTACTTACGAAATTATAGTGGCTGACTTCACCCCGGAACGACCATTCTCGCCTCTGGATGCTGCAGTTTTGCTTGGAGCCACACGAACCAATCCATTTGCTAAATATCCGATTAGGATGGACATGAAAGACCACGAGTTGATACATCACGGTGAGTGAATTTGTTTCTTAGCAACCCTGCACCTTCTTTCACCTGTCACCTGCTCTGTTATCGAGTCACTTGCATTTTAGGTAGGGCTGAATTGATGATGCGGTTAGTTTGGTCTTCCGGTCAGGTCAGTTTTCAGCCATTCCGGGATTACTGGTTCTCGCTTGGCCTGCTAGATACGGCAGCCATGCACATGGTGTTGTCCAATGCGGCAATACATTTAAATGCGCTCCGCGGTAATCAAAGCGAATATATCACCATCTTGACGCATAATGCGGCCGCTATAGAATCCGTGAACGTACGGATAAGAGACAAGAAGCTCAATACCTCAGACGATCTCATGGGAGCAATTCTCGGTGTACGTAGACTTCAAACCCCGACATTGATTAATTGTGCTAACATAAAAAGTTGATGTGTCACGATGTTTGTTATAGTTTGCAGATCTCATGTATAATCTCCTTCTGACCTCGCATCCAGCATCTCATTTTCCAGTACGAACGATGTGCTTTACATATGGCAGGCTTTCAAAAGATACTGATGATGCGGGGCGGTCTATCCTCAATTCAGTCAAACCAATATGTCAGACTCAGCCTGTACTGGATCGAATATAACATCTCGGTCGACCAAGACATCATCCCACTGCACCCGCCGCCATTTCATCTTTTCAAGGCTCCATACTCGACGCTGCCAAGATCGGCGGGCTTGCTGCATTCAGACAAAGCCATGAAGCTCTGCGGGATCTCTTCCCTGGTTTCTCTCGAAATGTCGGATATTTTGTCAGACTTGAGCCTTATAACAGTGGCATTGAAGAAGGAATGCAGTGAAAGAATAGTATGGAATGATTCTAACTGGGTAGGCTTTGGCATATATCCTACCATCTTCAAACTGCTCTCGATCCAGGCGAGATCGGAAGAGGATGAGCTGAAATCTCTTATCCAAGGAGTGTGTAGACTTAGTGGCATTTTATTCCTTAGTGAAATCAGACGAAAATTTGGGGTGGCACCAATTGTGACTGAGGTCCAGGCTATCAAGCTCCAGAGAATTTTTGCAACCAATAAGCTGATCTGGCATGAAGATTTGGAGGCGTTGCGCCTCTGGGCGCTAGTTATAACTGGCTGTGCCATATCTACAAAAATCGCGCGTGCCTGGGTGATGGAGGAGATGGCAGTGTCACACTTTTCTTTGAGATACCGTCGGTGGGATGATATTATTAAGATGGTATCTCAACTATGGTGGATTGACGATGTGTTTCTTTCGAAGTGTATGGAATTAGAAATTGAATATATAGAAGCGCTAAATGCACCATAATGCGCAAGTAGAACGATGAATGGAATGAAATATGAGTTTAGTTCAATCTAAGAAGCATCGCTTTTACCAAGGAAATTTAGTGTCATCAAAGGACTGAAATGTGCCAGAAGTCGCCTCTCTGGTTGCATGGTCAATCTGTATATAATAAAGAACATCAACACCCTAAAAAAATCGAATCAGGATTGGGGGCTTGTGTACCTTAGTTAACATTCCATTTACACTGTCTTCTAGAGTAACTGGTGCTTCTTCCATGCCGCTTGACTTGGCGCCCTGATTCCCCATATCTGTTTGAACCCATCTATATAGACTTATAAACAATCATTCTTGTTGTATATAGTGGAGGAAAGACTTACCCTGGACTGATGACAAAAGCGGTGATTTCAGGATTCTCGAAGTGGATTTTGCGAACCAAGTAGTTGAGTGCAACCTTGGAAATACCATATGCTGTAGCAGGGAGAGGCAAATTTCCCATCTCACCAATACTTCCGATCCCAGTTGAGAGAGCTACGAAAATTGGACCGGATGAACTTGTTAATAACGGTAATGTAGCTTGAAATAGAATGAGGGCCCCGATCGTGTTGACCTCGAAATGTTCTTTTACTTCTTCGATGGGAGTTACACTCGCGAGTCCATAGTACTTGGAAATCCCCGCACTTGCAATGACAATGTCAAGCTTATTGATTCCGTGCTTCTCGGAGATATTTTCGACGGCTTTTTTAGCTGAAGATGGATCGGTGCTTTCGATAGCCACTACGACGACTCTGCTTCCAGTTGCAGCTGGGAGCGAGGTAAGAGATTTAGATGAGGTATCATCAGGATTTCTGACTCCAGCAACGATCGTCGTGTCTGGTCGTTGGATAAGTGCTTCAAGCAGTCCTCTTCCAAGCCCTAATGAAAGGCATTAGTTATATTTTGTTGAAATTTCTGTCGGGGCTGTCAAAGTAATGCGAACCTCGATTTGCCCCAGTGATAAGATATGTCTTTGATGCGGGCATTTTCAAATATTAAAGCGAAATAGTAGTGGTTGAAATATAGACGCAAAAGTAATTAGATGGCTGGATTTCAGTGAGAGCCTTCTGACTTGCAAGAAACGGTAGGGAGATATGAATTCGAGATACCTAATGCTTGAATTTATAGAACTCATTATGAAGTTCTAGAACGATTGCTGATAAATATTCTAAGCTATGTAATGATTATGACGCTTCAGAGGTGAGGATGTAAGGGAATGTCCCGCTCCCCAAGTATGCAGGCAGGGATGCTATTTTCCTATTTCGGCTTTAGCGTAGTCAGCCCCATGGTTGAGGGAGAACTTGTGAAGTAAAGTGGGGAATGAACAGAGGATGATTAACTGAGCAACAGGTGCAAGCTTAGTAACAAGATACGAGCACTGTACAACGCGTTAAGAGAGAAATATTGCCTGTTAGGAAGGAGTTCTCACCTGCGCACGTTACCCTGAAATACCACTTGAAATACCACTTGAAATACCACTTGAAATACCACTTGAAATACCACCTGAAATACCCTTTATTTGAGCGTGTATACGTTCACTCTCCAGCCACCAACCAGTGGAGGCAGTAGCGAATATTCAAAGACTTTCGCATGACAGGTTCGTGGCCGACAGCCTTGTGACAGTCCCTGTGAAGGTCCTGATTCCCTCGGCTCGGAGGCCTTGGAGTGCTTCAATTGCCATAAATTGCATGGTACCAGCCCCACGACTGGCGCCACGCGCTGTCCAACTTCTTCGCCAACTTGAAATCAATTGTAACCGTCAGGAGAGTAAGGAAATGCGAAATGATTTGTGGAATCGACTGATTAACGATAATTGGCAAAGGGTACTTTGATAAGCACCTTGCGAAAGGCTACCCTACGTCAGGCGTGATCCCACATCCCATTCTGGACTAGAATCGTGGAATCTAATCCAAACTTGACCTCAGATACAACAGACACAGGAGATCCTAAGCCGCCCGAAATCATGCGTCTTTTGAAAATGAAAAGCCCGGGCGAGTTCAGCCTGATCCAGGTTGCCATACATAACACCCTTCCCTACGCAATACTCTCGCACACTTGTACAGAGGGCCAAGAAGTCACCTTTCAGGATCTCATAAGTGGTGCAGGCAATAGTAAATCTGACTACGAGAAGATCAAGTTTTGTGGGGAACAAGCTAGTGGGAGGGGTTCAGAGTTTTAGAATTGGCCACGGAGCACGACTGATAAAAAATTATGGGACATATTAAGGTGTGCACAGATTTTAAGATGCTTCAAGTCAAAGTACTGTCATTTTTTTCGGCACGTAGGGATGGACGTTAGGGTTTTGGCTGGCTTTATGCGACGCCTACAGCGATGAACACTATTTCGCAAGCCTGCGTTCAGCTGAGTCGATTTAAATTGCTAGCATTTCCATGTGTTTGCTCGGGTGACAATGTTTCTCAGCATCCATAAAGAATCCAGCAACCCCTTCCCTTCTTGAGTATGTCATGCATTCCCAAAAAAACTCCTCTTTGCTGTAATGTAGAACTCGGCGAGACAGTAATCTCTCTTGGAGAGCCCAGCCCCGCGAGGCCAGTGGAGCACTTGCAAAGATACCCGTCCAGCCTAACACATTCTTGCGGCGTATATAGATGTTTCGTGGTGAAATCTTCGAGGCACGGGTTGGAGGTCTGTGTTTCAGCATACCACCGATTGCGCTTGCAGAGTGTAGTGCAGACAATGTCAGAACTGCGTCGTTGTAATATCGTCCCATCCGCGCAGACTCCCCCGCCCAGTCATCTTGATAGTCCTGCAAGACGCGCAGTGAATCTATCCAAAGGTACTTAAATCCGAGTCTGGCGGTAATTTTAATTGCATCTTGGAATGTTCTTGGGAGGCTGTCATATGATATTTGTTGTTTGTGAGCTTCCAGATTATCTGTCCTAGTTGTCAGGGGTTGCGAAGTACCTCAGCAATGACTCAAAGCGATGTAGGGCGCTTGCATGCCTTGAGCTGGTTGATATAGAAATGGTCGTTGGGGAATGCTCAAGTCAATTGTCCTCGTTGGTAATATATCACTAGCTGCATTGCACGTTGGATGGGACTCCAAGCACTCTTGTAGCCATGCAGATATCATTGCAAAGCGAGGTTCCCATGCTGGATCAGAATGGAGTTGGCGGCTTTTAATAGTTCTTGTAGATTCCTCTCCTGCATCTGTATGTCGATTAACCATTGTTCGTGCATATGCGTCACGACCAGCTAAACCCCACGTTTAACTAGGCAATCGAATATCACTGAATTCTTCAATATAACGTAGGCCTTTCGCCAGTGAAATAATGGTATTATCATTCGATAAACTAATCGCTAAGGAAGGAAAGAAAGAGCTTGAATTTGGGTGGGGTGGTGATAACCCCTCCACCTTGATAGAATATACAGCGTGACACAGGTTACTCCTATGCTAAACCCTTACAATATGACCTGGCAATTTACGCCCCTAGACCCAAGAAGAGGTAGTATTGGAAACTTGGCCCAAAACCTCCAGGCGAAGTAATCAGTGTTAGACCCAGGAAATTACGTTGCGGTATTACTGTGACCACAATAGGATCTGTGCCGTCTTTTCCAAACCCGGGAAACACAGTCGCGTATCCTTGGTGGCTCTCCAGAATCCATGTACAAAGCAAGCACGTCGGCTTGAGGTGCAAGGCTCCTGGAAATTTGATCTTACCACCATTTTCAAAGTCAAGAGTCTCGCAGAATTCACACAGTTCCTCGTGATCCAGCTTGTAACTCATAGTTACGTGGTAGATGCGACATCGGATTTTGAGTTTATTATTCTTGCGTTAAGCTCCATCCTTTGTTTTCGATGTCGAGAGTGTGAAACACTCGGTCCACCACTTTGGCCATCGGAGGGGCGTGCGTAGCTTGCTTTCTCAACAATGTTATTAGCTCTATTCTATTCTCTCATAGTGGAAGTTGCTGAGAGGTAACTTGCGCAGAATATTTTTGATTTGTTGTTGATAAAATTATAAATTCACGTGCAGATTCTGCATAGTAGGGAATATAAGCTAACCCGAGTTTTAAGCCACGATAGTACTAGCGTGGATAAAATGTAGAGTTGTCACGTAACGTGGGATAGTTGTACTAACAGAGTGAACTTCTGTTAAGGTATTCAAGTGAGCGTAGTATATTGATCAATAAGACGCTTGATTCTAGAAGTACTGAAAGAGCATAGCTATTTATATGTATAGGATCGCGAAGTGATTGGTCAGTACTTAGTAACGGCAGAGAGCTTCTCCCTGTATACCTCAGGCGCGCCATTTTCCGTGATAAGAGTCAAATATAACTCTTAAAGTTTTCAAACTAACACTGTGTTATGTACAAGTTTACGGGACCGGAGTTCTGTTACTTATGCTATTGACCACACTTTCAAAGTACTTATAGTCAGGTCAACAGCTTGATAGTGTGGGAAAACTCTTGGTAGTATAATGCTTGAGGTTATTCAAGACGAAATTATAGTGAACTTTTGAAGTGTTGCATTATGTATAGTTAAGGAAAACAATTTCCTTCTTGACGGCGGTTGTGCTTACTAGTCACTATCAGGAGACAAAAAGTGTTGTGCAAAGGGACGGTAAATACTAAAGCATAAGTTTACTCTTGGCATTTGAATTTTGGTACAAATAGGGAGATCTCGTGATAACATCCCAAAGTTTAGAAGCTCGTAGGCTCCTTGCTAGCTTGCCTCCCATATTGTTAACAGTAGACCCAATTAAATCCCCTCATTCTAATCATGTTTCTAAGTCCCTACGCCTAGTTCCCTTAATTCAAACCCCAATCCCGAAATGTTTTAGTCAAAATTAAGCAACATCTAAATCCATCAAGCCTTGATGATACATACTCCCCACCGCCGCAGAAATCACCTGCAAAAACCTCGTCTCATCTATATCCACATCCTCGAAATGCCAATCCTTATCTTTGTCTCTCTCACTCGTAATATGAGTGCTGAAATATCTTAATCCTCTCAAGTTCGCCAGATTCCGGAAACCCTTGTGTCGGACATCCCATGGTAAGATCTCTACAACAGCAGTATCTTCACGCATAAACATTGCATGGGTAAGACCAGCACCGTGGACGCCGACGAGAATATCTGAGGTTCGCGCTGTATGTATCTGTGTCCGTAAAGGGATTCCTGCAAAATCGATGATATTGAGAGTGATGTGTGGGAATCTCTGTCTGAACGCCTCAAATAGCGAGTCTTGGTTGATGAGGCGACGAGTACCGGTACGTTTGATGAATGTTAGAACAAGATTGTTCTGTCTTCTTAGCGGTTGTGAAGAGCGTCTTTTACTTGCTTGGAGAATCTGGGGCGAGGCGATAGAAGTATCGATTGCCATTTGAGTAAGTACTCGCTCTACAAAGACGGATAATATCTTGGAGTTCCTGCATGAATGTGGTGTCCAATCACCGAGCCACAATGGATTTGTTGCTCCTGAGAGCGGAATGATGATGTTTGGAAGACAAGATAGCTCGGTGCTCTCTAAATCTTTAATTCGGCGGATAGGTCGTTTTGCGATCATGTTCCATAATTCGTATAGCGGTCCTTCGCCTCCGTCATCAAGGAGAACCACTTGTGTATTTTGTATATCACGGTCCGAAGAAAAGAAGGGACCTCCATCTGGTGCAGTAGCAAGAGAGAGAATATCCATCGTCATTGTATAAGCCATGATTTCCATAAGAGAATGCCATATATTGTCCTGCCCTTCCCGTTTGACCAAGATCGTGTGTGTGATTTCTTCTGACTTATTCGGCGGACTTCGACAATGTTCTAGATCAGTAGTATAGTCTTTCCCTATATCGAAGTGATTTGGAAACGTGTATCCAGGGCCTGTGTTGTACCAGTCTTCTTTGAATTCGGAAACAGGAATAGTCCCCGCTAAGTCTGCTGGCAATGGATTATAGGAATGGCGTGAGTGGCAATCGATCTCGAATTTGGTGGAAGACAGTGGCAAGGCAACATTTGACGCTATACAGAAAGGGTCGAATCGTCCATCCGCTGCATTAGAGTGGAAGCATTGCATCTGGGACGCATCTTCTTGTTCGCAATAGTTTCGGTTCGTTTTCGCGGCATCTTCAATATATTTGAGCCCGTATCTACTCTGGCACTCGTCCGAGTCTTTATCCGGTGATGTATATATAGAAGGGAGAGCTGGCTGAGATATGCTTGTCGTTGTTGATGATGGCTGGACTACACTAGTCGGAGGGGAAGATGGAGCTACTTCTTGAGTTATAGAGGGGCGCGAGATTGAGGGGAGCGAACGGTAGAAAGAAGAGGGTCGGAACACGCCGGAAATTTTAAAAGCAACTATCGAACATATAACAACAAAAACAAATATTCGACCCTTTCGTGAGGACAAGCTTGAAGATAGACTAGATGAAATCATCTTTGTACATTGTAGTTCTGAGGAGAGGAAAGGAAGAAGAAAAGGCAGCCAACTTGAAATATTGCAATATCTCTCGCCAGAGGAGATCACCGTACTTAACTCTTTTTCAGGGCTTCTATTCTGCAAGCCATTGTCGGCTCAGCCCCCAGTTGTATGTTGGTTGTAGTTGAACATAACAGAGCAAAGAGTGGTTGAACCATTCTGTCGGGTCCTCGTAAAACACCAACATCACTCTTGGGCGAACCGCTTGGGGTGACAGCAAGTAGCTGACATGGGACGCGGGAAAATTAGTGAGCGCTAATTTATGAACTAAAAGAAAAGTATTTTACTATGGAATTAAGAAACTTATGAGATCGGAAGGGAGGGGAGGTTTAGTTCGTGTTATGTATCAGTGTAATGATGCCTCGAACTCTATCCCAAGGGATTGGAAGGGCACTTTGTGCCTGAGGAGGGCTTTAGTTCAATTAGGGCCTTGGCGAGACCGAAAGCTGTCAGGCATGGAGCCCGGCGCTAAGCCCCAATATCGGCCAATAGGGATCAGAGTGGGGTCGCCACGGGAAGGTGTGAAATTGCCGCCGTCACTTTCTTCGCCGTCGCGCTTTCATCCGTGCTAAAATAATAAGCGCAACCAAAGGCGAACCCCGTTTCTCTTCGCTTGCTCTTCTACATTGATCTTTGACACACATCACCAACATGCACTGTTCCTCTATTCGAAATTGTTCAATCCCAGTACAATGGAACGAGGGCTACGACGCGACCTTTGGTAGGATAGCTATCCTTTGTGAAAATGTTCGTTTATGAGTCGTTGGTCCGTAATATGGCAAGTCCCTATCTCTTTCCTTACCACATTGTTTATTCTCCAACCTTTAGGAATCTTTTTCATTCCACAACTTTAATTTTGCTGTTAAGCATCGAAATGGCTGGCTTTTAGCAGTCGTATCTATCATTATGGGGTGTTTTGTTAATATCTTGTACTCGGGGTGCTGGAAATCCATTCACGATGACTTGGTTAAGCTTAACATTTAGACCAGATGGTCCTTGGCAAGCTATTGAAGTCAATATAGGAACTCCTCCAAAGCCGTTTCGACTCTATCCCGGTGGACAGTTTTGGAGCCATCTCTATAGTCCAGAAGTTTGCACAGATTCAAGACTCGGCGACATTTGCTACGCCAACAGAGCTGGAGCCTACAGCCCGGCGGGTTCATCAACATCGGGATTTGGCATTCTTAGCCCAGGGGCTTCTCCAGAAGAATCTGACTACACACAAGGAGGTTTGGGAATCAAAGGAGCATTTCCTAACTCTACTATAGATATTATGAATATTAGGAATAATATGATTATTCCGAATGTATCAATAGCTTTACATCTATCCGCTGCCGGCGCTCTACCTGATGGTACATTATATCCGCTTGAAGTTGGAGCTTCCAGTCTTGGGGCTGCTGCAGCTGTCAACCAAAGCTTTCCATCAAGCCTACCTATTAACACATCGATAGTTACTAAATAGCTGAACGCACTCGTCGCTCCCAACTCACAAACATCTTCAAATTCTTGGGGACTTCATATCGGGTCTATTACACCAAAGGTTCTGCCCTCTTTTTTATTTGGAGGCTTCGACCAAAATCGAGTCATTGGAAACGTTTCGTCACAAAAAGGAAATCCGGCCTTGATCATATCTAGCAGCCCAACTGGTGGTAGAACTATCGACCTTCTAGATATTGAGATTAACTCCCGGGATGGAACATCGCCTTTCAGCTTCACGAGTCAAGTAGGCTTTCTCTCGAATGGCAATTCCTCTATTGGATCTAAGTTAGCTGTCGCTATCAACCCAATTGCACCCTATCTCAACCTTCCAAAGAGCACATGCGATGCTATCGCAGCTCAGCTACCCGTTACATACAAAGCAAAGTATGGACTCTACTTCTGGAACACTCAAGATTCACAATACTCGAAAATCGTTCGGTCAAGCTCCGGCCTTTCATTCGTTTTCCGACTTAGCGAATCTAATGCGAAAAACTTTACAATCAACATCCCATGGATCCTTCTCATCCTTACTCTCACCGAACCAATAATAACACCTGTGACACTGTAATTCCCCTGCCAAGCATAAATGACCCCTTATCAACTCGGACGAGCCTTTCTTCAAGGTGCCTTCTTCGGTGCGAATTGGAACGCAAATGACAATAAAACAGTCTGGTGGCTCGCACAAGCCCCTGGGCCTAACATTCCTACCAGGCCGAATCCTGTTGCGATTGGAACTATCGACGCTACAATAGTACCATCGACTAATGACTGGGCAGCGAGTTGGAAAGGAATTTGGAACACGGCCCCAGGCACCACGCCAACAATCTCGGGCTCAACAAACGGCACTGGTTCTAGCTCTAGCGATGGATTTCCAACACCTAATTCGTCAAACACAACTAAAGACGAAGGATTGTCCACTAGTGCCAAGGTGGGAATAGCGGTTGGCGCTGTGGCAGTTGCAGCTATTGGCTGTGCAGCATTATTCTTCTTGATAAGACGCCACGGAGCCCAGAAGGCCACTCCTTTGAAGGAAGAAGAAACCAGGAGTCCTCCTCCAGTCCCAGAAAGAGGGCCCTCGCCCGAAGAGCTAGATGCACCACAGGGCAATGCAGAGATGGAGGCGGATCATTACGGACGTTTTGCTATAAAGTATAATGAGAATAGCCCTGTAGAGATGCTCTGAGACGAAGAATTACAATGAATCGTGTTTTTATCTTCTAAAAGTATTTACGTTAATTGACACGAGGCTGGACTTTAAAATAGTATGATATGCTATCTTAAGCTCGGTTTTGTATATATAAATTGAATGACAACAATTCCGTTCTAGGTTCTGAATGAATCCAATCTGACGCAGTCGTCTACAGCTTGGCGTCTTATCATGCGTACACGCGCACGACAGCGACCTGACTGTCATGTGTGAGATCACGGGACCGGAAATTCATTACTTATATTGTTATATTGAGTATGCGGTCATATATAATACTATATACCTAAGGCTCTAAAAGGCTCCCGAGAGCTAAGAGGTATATAACACCGGTACGCTGAAATCGGTGTCTAGATTCAGTAAGCGCAATTTGAGTAGGTTTAGTATATTATTCAAATTAACAGTCAAATCAGTGATATAAATGAGGGTATAACTTTATAATATCAGGCCTTGTTATACTACTAACTCTATTTATAATTCTCGTCTTCGGTCTGTATAGCTCTAAATGCCTTGCAAGCTAGTATAATACCTGAAGCCGAACTTACTATCTGTTCGTTTACTTTTTTATATATTTTATATTGTCCGAGAGCAGGAAAGGCTCATAAGGCACACAAAGAAAGCGTGTCGCTTAGAACGCAGGAGGTAGGTGGCAGTGGTTTGGTAAATAGATTTAGCAAGAAACAAAACAAACGAGTGTCATAAAATGCTCGCTGTGTACAGAGCTTTATAATGTCCCCCCCCAAAAAATATAACGGAGTAATTGATTGCTTATTATTCTATAAGTTGGCTTCCCCTTTTATAGTAGCCATCGTATACCAAAGAATCATATGAGGCTCAAAAACAGGTGAGGAAAAAGGGGAGCACCAGCTGCCCCCTCACAATATATTTCAAATATTTTATATATATTATTAAATATATTTTGTATATTTAGATAATTTATATAAATTATAAAATATTAATAAATACTAAATATTATAATACTTAATATAAAATTATAGTATAAACAAAGCGCTTTTTAAATTATAAGAAGTTTATTATAACGATTCTCACTTTGTTAGCACTTATATAAGTATTAAGTTTGTTAGGTTAATATTGAATTGAATCCATGGAATCAAACAATTGTACATGCATACCTTGTAGTGAAGTCAGCGTTGACTCTCGTCTGCAACTCTCTATGATCATGCGAGAGCTTGCTAGTTTTGTATCCTGAGAAAAGCCGACATGAACGAGGCCACAACCAATGTATATGAAAGCAGTTGTTCATCAAGAACAGGTCAAACGAATCTATTGCTATAGAAGAGAAGTCTTGTTGTTCTCCCAAGAATGATTGATAGTAACCAGATCCCTATGGATCAATAGTGGCAGCCAGTTCGCGAGCAAGATCCTCATCCTTAAAATGTGCGAAATGTCTCCCCCGTGTAGCACCCCATTTCTGAAATTCCGGGGGAAAGTAACCGCTGTACTCCCAGTCGATGATAGAGATAACCTCCAATGTTTCTACATTCATCATGACGTTGTGGGGTCCGAGATCACCATGAGTCATAACATATTCTTCCTTGTCGGATGTTTTGGGCTCCCAACTTGGTCGGTCGACGGAGCCAAGGATCCACGTGGGTGGGATCACCAATCCATTGAGTCCCGTCGTGGATGATTTGAGACTCCTCAGCTCAGGTAGAAGCTTTTCTTCAACGAATTGATTGAAATTCCTCTGAGCTAAGTCGGCGCATTCGTCGCACTTCTTGCCAATCTTCTCTCCATTAAGGGAATGGAGGTTTGGCATCCGGCACTCATCCCCAGCCCTTTCGAGTTGGACTCCCGGAACAAGATGTGTCTCAAGAAACAGCAATCCTTCATTATCCTCTCCCCATGATCTTAAACCAGGTACTGGAATCTTCGCTTGACTTCTGAGCAGTTGTAGTGCAGCGGCTTCGTTTTGAAAGCGTTCTTTGAACAATGGATTTTCGATAGGTTTCCCCGTCGTCCTGCTAATGGCTCTCTCGGTAAGAGGCTTCTCGCGTTTCATGAAGGTGGAGGTGGTGAAATTAAAATAATAGACTTTATCGTCTGAATCACCAATGACCTGCGCATCTTCATGGAGGACACCCATAGCGCAAAAGAGTTTATAAGAGCGTAATATTGCTAAGTCCGAATAATACGAGGCTTTTCCCTGAAGAGAGCGCAGATCGAAGTTCCTTGATAATAGTTGACGAAGCGTGGTGACCGCGAATATATAGATGAGTAAAGGAGCTATGTTGATGTGAGGCCCCAGGCAAGTGCTTGCTCCAGCACGTGCGTTTCAGGCACGTCTCACTAGTTATCCTCCATATGTGGCCTGAAGACTTTCGTAGTTTTATTCTAGACAGTACAAGACAAGAACTGACAGCAAGAGACTGTACGCTGTTGCCAATATACTTGATTTACCCTGATACAGGCCCTCCCAAATCGCGTTGCCTTGATGACACTTAGTCATCCGATTGACTGAAATCGTTAATTCCAACATAGATAACTAATCTAAGTATAACTATATATTATAATTATATAAAGTAGATACTAAGTATATACTGAGTATACGCTGAGTATATACTAATAATACATTATAGTATATACTAAACATATACTATAACAAACTCCTAACTATATATAGAATAGTCAATAAGCTCATCCAGGGTACAGAATTGCGCCACCAAAGCTTGGCCGGGTAGAAAAAATGTAAGGCTCTCCCTAGCACGACTCTCTACCCTGGCCGAGCTTTTTTCTACCCTGGATAAGCTGAAACCCACTTTACTGTCTTGCTTCTGCCTAGAATAAAGTACAGGAATAAACTACAAAATGGCTTCAGGCCACATATGGAGGGCAACTAGTGAGACGTGCCTGAAACACATGTACTTGAGCCATTGCATGCCTTAGGCCTCCAGGCCTGAAGTATCAGTCCACGTAACTATGAACTTGCAGTGATGATCAGACAAACCTACCACTGACAATATCTATATATATATAGTCAGAGTAAGGCCCTTCTACAAGGGAAGTAGTTCTCTCTATATAGGCTTTGGCTTATCGTGTTAATAGTACAAGGTCACGTCACGTACGTAGGTACAGTGTGCCAAGTGTCCTCATCGCCTCTATTACAGTACCTTCTCAAGACTAGATGTTAACAAAGGAAGCTTCTACTAGAAGGGTTGCTTAGTATGATCACATTTACTAGTACTTCCTTTTGTATACGCTTAGGATTACCCTTTCTATAATACTATAATGTTCCCACGTCAATCTATCCCATCCTCCCATTGTCCTCTAGGCCACTACCATCATCTGCAGTTTTGCTTGCATATATTTACATCAAGACTGCACAGCTAGTTCCCTGCGGCGATGTCTTATCCCGCTTCGGCTTTTCCAAGTATATACAGATGAGGAATATTTCCACGTGCCCGATGGAGATTAATCGTCTTGCCAAGCTTAGAGAGGTCGATTGTCCCTAACGGGATCTTTTCGTTTGAGCCTCTCATCTCGATTGAACAATCAAAAAAAGTCTCGTATTTTGGAAGATTGACCTTTTCGTGTGGTTCTAAGTCCCGGTCAGCTTTTATGGAATCCCAGACAGACCTCCTTATCGTTCTGGAGAGAGACTCTTACCGTTCTCTTCTATGTTGGAAACAGAATCCTTATAGAACTTTCTTGTGATTGGGTCGAAAACGATCGCTGTATCTTTGTTCCAATGCAGCATGCTAGGATTGGTCTTAATGGTCGTGGGCTTGTTAGAGTCCTTTCGCCTGCGCAGGATAGCCCACCTCATTGTCGCTATGTATCTGCAATCAAGTTTGTTCGGTGAAGTTAGGGTTAGGGTTATGTGAAGTAAGTGCTAATGTATTACTATTCCGAGGTGACTGTAAACATGGCAGCGAGATAAATAACAGTCTTCATTAGATGACAAGTCACCTCATCAGGTTGAACATTGATCAGGCATATGCCACAAGCCCCATCTCCTGTGCATAGAGGGCTGTATATTCTCGTGTATATTGGAGGTGTGGACTAGTGGTAGGCTATTGGACCTCGTATGCAAGCCAGCAATAATCAGACCATAGTAGGGTATACATCATGGCACAGCCATCCTGCTAAAGAGATGACGTGGCCATTGTCACAGATTTTGTGGCTCTAAACGTGCAACCCTCAGGAGAACTTCTACCTATGAAAACCTCTAAGAGTGGTGTGATTTTTCTAGCTTACTCATTCTTCCCTCATCTCTTCCTCTACTTTTCCCAGCCACGGGATTTCAGATTCTTGAAGCCTTTCCGTTAGTCATGATATTGCGCTATTAGCAACATGGGCCAAGCCAAATATCAGTCAAATATCACGGAATTTTTGGGATTGTCTAAACGCCATCGTCAAAGCCATCGACCAACAATCAAGACCAAGTTGCTTGTGCATCACCTGATATTTCCTTTTTGTGGTTGTGTTGATAGTAACTCTTAAAATATCATTGGCTAGTAGTCTTGTATTATGATTTGGCCGTGTTGATATCAAATAGCAATCTTCCGGCAAGAAACAGACTAGCTTCTCATCTTTATCAATCTTTCATTGTCCTGACAGAATTCCAAAGGATATTGAGAATGTCTTGTACTCAACCTGATTTATTTCCTTACTCAGGAAGCAGTTTGTCGAGCCATAGATCGGAGGGCATGACAGACGACCATTCTACCACCACTGAACCAACCTCACCTGGTATCTTTTCGCGTCCTTCTCGTACTGATACTGGCAATACACAGGAAACGGGTTGCACAAGTATTATTGAGCCAGCATCTCCATGGGCTACTCAACTAGTTTTATCATTCGGTCTGGTTCCTTTCACTCTACTCCACATCTACTCGCAGGTATGGCTAATATCATGAATAGATGGTGGTGGGATACGAGGTTACTCGAGCCTTTTGATTATGAGGGCCTTGATGGACCTCATTGCCAAGATCGAGCAAGAGCCCCCCACATCGCCATCGAGCTTCTACCCAAAAGATCCGCCAACCTATTCATATGCCAATGGGGACGAGACTGAGCGCCAGGAACTTGGGGGGAGCCCATTCAGGCAATGGCGTGAGCAATTTAGACGAAAGCGGGATCTGGCCGCTCTCACCCGGAGGGGAACTGAAATACAAAACGAATCCGGAGAGTCATCAAGATTATCGACGGAGGCACAAGCACGACAAATTCGTGATAAATACTTACCTTGCCATTATTTTGATTACATAGGAGGCACGAGCACTGGGGGGTAAGATTTCATAAGCCCACTGAGATGCATCTTCTGACAGTGTCAGACTTATCAGCATTATGTTAAGCCGACTCCGAATGAGTACTGATTCTGCTATAGAGGAGTACGAGCACTTGGCTGGTTATATTTTCGGCCATCCTCGTATATTCTCTATTCGGGGCCCAATACCTTTCCCTCGCGACAAGTACAACTCCAAACGTGTTGTCGACGTCTTTGAACATGTTGTCTCTACACGATTGTGTGGGAAGAGGCCGCTAATGGGACAGAATCTCTTTGCATCACATGAGAGAATGTGTAAGACGTACGCTTTTTCACAGATATTAGCAGTTGCTATGAATCAGCTGACAGGTTGGCAGCATAGTTGTCTCTTACATGAGCCAAAGAGTCGAAGACAGGGGCGTCATGACAACCGAACCACCTTACATCTTCAGAAGTTATGATCACCATCCCGAGGTTCAGAAGGACCAGTCTTACCATAACCTTCTTGAACGGAACCCAGGCTATGCCCACAGAGTGCCGATATGGCAAGTTGCTCGTGCGACATCTGCTGCTCCTACATACTTCCACCCAATCACCATCGAGGATCACAAGTTTCTCGATGGCGGATTTGGAACAAACAATCCTACAAAGGAGATCTATAGGGAGGTGTATCTGATGAATGGCAATAATAAAAGATCTATTGGTCTTGTCGTAAGTATCGGGACAGGGGAGAGTTGGGTGTCGAAGTTTGGGAGTGGCACCCTAGCACAATATCTAGCCTATATCAGAGCGGGCAAGCACGTAGTCACAAACAGTGATGAGGTGCATGCAGAAATGAGGAACGAAGAGTTCCCTCCTGGTGGGGACAGAGGAGACAGGTATTACCGTTTCAATGTCCCATTATCACAGCGAAAAAAGGACAACGCTGCAGGCGCTAGCAGCACATCCCCCGATTTAGCATCGAGGCTACCAAAGACTGAGGTCCGCCGGAAGTCGAGGCCTCTCAGCGAAATACCGCTTGATGAATGGAAAACAGGGTCCCGAATATTCCGTCGAAATTGCAATACAACACTCGAAGATATAAAAGCTGCCACGGATGAGTACCTTGCTACAAAACAAGTTCAGGATGACTTGGAAAAGGTAGGCCGAATACTGGTTGCAAGAAGGAGGGCGCGTTGTCGACACGGGTATTGGGAGATAGTAAGCACGGGAGCTCAATATCGTTGTGTGGTTCAAGGATGTCATAGTTTAAAGAGCCAAAAGATGAGAGAAAAGGAAAAGAGCTTAAGATCTCATTTAAAGGCTGCACATGGCATTGTAAATGAACAGTCATTGGATGAATACGTTCATCTAGGCAGGTGTATGACTTGAAATCTAAGTGTCGATTATAAAAATAAAGTTAATTTCTCTATTCTGTGTATTATTAATATTATAGAGTTACATACTGTTGAATATAGACAACAAAGATAGGCAAGGACAACTGCAGCCTTCTATAAGTCATAATAATAGGTAGCAATAGGCAGCAATAGGCAACCTTATAAATTCTAGGTCTAAATATATAGCACTTCTCTCTATAAAAATAAAGATCATCGCTGAAAATATCCAACAAATACCAAAACTCCTATACTTGAAAATTGAAAGTCTATACCTCTATTAACGCTAAAAGGAACCTTAAAAACAATAGAAAGGAAAAATGATGTTGGTCCCAATGCCGTACCCTCGCCTTCCATACATATTGTTAGCAAATGGTGTATTGAAAATCGCAATGCTCCATAGCCATGCCGTATCCCTATTTCACCTCGTTGCTTATTCGCACTTCTTGAAGTCTCTGCTCATGGCGAAATCCTTGCCCTCTACCGTGGTGTGAACCATGAGTCCGCAATCTAATAAATGACAATTAGTATCACCTCGCCAAATCTGAATTTCTATAAGAGGCTACTCACAAACAACGCCTCCATTTTGGTTAGCATAAACAACACGAATGGGTGTCTTGCCCTGAGCATTGGTCTTCTTTTCCTTCTCCCAGTCCTTTTTAGCCGTGTCCCAGTAGACAGGGTATTCATTTAGTATGGCGTTTTTAGCATCACAGTTTTGCACGTTCCACCTGATTCTCTCGACATTCCCGAAGCCGTGAGGGTAAGAAGAGGCACCACTTTTAAACCCGGCAAATTTGGCTTGGGCGATGGCGTGGTCGACGTCTACTCTGAAAGTTTTTACAGGAGTAGTGTTCTTGTTTGGCTTACAAATAATTGTATTCTATGGAAGAGTTAGATTCTGTAACCTTGGGAGTGATGAGGAGCATTTGAGAAGAAGTGCTGTGTTACTTACTGCACGGGCGTCGAGAGAGGAAACGCTATCTCCGGGAGCGGCTGTTGGGGCTGCAAATATTGGGGCTGCCACAAGAGCAAGAGCGAGGAGAGCGTGTGTGAACTGCATCTTGGATTGATTTTAACGATTTTGAATTTGGCTGAGAAAATTTTGAAAAATTGAAAGTTGAATGTGGGTAGTGATTTGCTCAATTATGGAGTGTGCGAGTTGATGCGGAATGATGAGAATTATTGTCACTGGGGAAGATATCTACTTTATACACCACAACATACCGCAAAATTAGTCTTGCAATGTTCGTATAGAGTCTCAATCACAATGGTACCAGCATTAGCATCAGCTCCCTTGGGATTGAAATGAATCTGGTGAGAGCTCAAACCGACCCTAATTAACGGATTGCAATGGATTGTGGCGTTGAATTCCATCCTTCTTCGTACTTGACATGTTGTGGGATTCACCTTGGGAGTTTTCGTGTTGAACTAAGCTTCGTTTACTCTAAGATCAAATTTTCTCTGGAATCTACACCGCGGGGTATCGGTGAGGAATGTGTTCATGCCCTGATTTTCTTGCTGAGAATGCGCAGGATAATTGTAAACTGCGCATTAGTTAATCTTTACGTACATACGAGTTCTGAAAAAAAAAAATGCTCGTTGGTTGGCACGTATAAGCATATCTATAATAATAATAAGCTTACATGCTCCGTAAGATTGGTCGCCTGGTTAGTGGGATTGAAGGATTAGATTCCACTGTACCTAGATATGTCTTCCAGTGAGACTCTTGGGGTCTAGAGGCTAGTGCTAATTAAGGGGCTACCACCGAAAAATACAAAGAAATATAAGTCGTGGCGTAACTCAGGGAGTTTTTTTGAAGACCCCCTCATAAAAGTGTTAACCACTCGACATCAATTGTAATGTAATCTCCTATCATGCTCTCAAAATTATCTTACCTGCAGATTACTTATTGTATGTAATTCCAAGTAAATAGGAGCCTAAATTACCGGACCCGGTCTCCGACAGCTCCTATGCCACTGCTCAGCCTGATTTGCACTGCAACCACATAGTATGACGTCAACGAAGGAATATGTAGGTCACAAAATTGTTGCCTATCGTCCTGTACAATTCCACTCAAAATTTCTTTCCTCATTCAACGAACTACTTTAGATTTCCTGTTTCATTACAAATTCGTATTATTTAAAACTCCACCTGATTCCCCGTCGTACAAAGAGACTGCATACCATACAACTAATAAATCGCATACCCGAAGTTCAAATGGCTTCCGACGCAAAACCATTGGACATGAGGCTGTTTAATGAGCACGACGATGTGGACGACCTACTTCATAAAAGAATACTTGAGGCCATGGTTAATGGTGATATATCACCTAAGAAAGCTGCCACCAATATCACTGCCTGGATAGTCGAAAAAAGCAACGAGGAAATGCAAAAACGCATGAAGCAACCGCGAGAGGATCTTACACCAGAGGAAGAAGTGAATAGGCCACCGCTACCAAATGCCTCTAGATACATCAACTCAATGCTGGAGTCAGTCATTGTATTGTGTGGCGCTTTCCCACCTGATCACCCAGGACAAGATCGTATCATTCAATTCCTCGAAGCGCTGAGAGAAATGCCAGAGTGTCAGGTTCCTGAGAGTGAGACCATCAACAAGCATGACAGTATGATCACATTGTGGCCCTTCGACCGCAAGAATTTCTTCTCCTTACCTTACAAATTCCGATTCCAAGCAGAGGGTAGGTTTCCTCGATCACTACACTTCGAAAGAACGGTAGCTAACTAGATATCAACTAAGACTATTCATATCCATTCTCCGACATTGAAACACCCGGTAGTGACCTTCGCCAACGTTGGCGGAATTTTCAGTCCGCCATGTCTCGTCTCACCGTCACCAAACTGGTAGACTGCAGCTTTCTTTGTGCACTTCAATATCTTGACCCCTCGGCACCTCACTATCCCAACTTACAAGAGCGCAAAATTGGTGGTCCTAATAGGATTGGTGGGGATTTGATTGCAGGCTCAGAGTGGATTTTAAGGCCAGAGGTGGGTCCTTGGGTTTACCAGGAATGTAAAAAGTTTGAGAAGGTAGATGATATGGGTGATTCTTGGGATATGTGGTGTATGCAGAATTGGAGGATGTGGAAAAGGCAACTTGCTTTTGTTGTGGGTGATAAAAGATTCAGTGACGAGGTGAGGGTGGTGGCTGATAGGACTGGAAAACGAATGGTGGAACTTGAGGAAGAGTATAAGGGGAGTACTACGGATTAACCATTGTTAGGGTGTGCTACTGAATCTGAATTCTAAATCTTAAAGGGTTACAGCCTCTTTATAAGTCAGAGGCCAATTTTACTAAAAATCGGCGTCTATATATGGTCTAGTGTAGAAAGGGCTACTCGAGCCAAGGGCACACTCAAACTCCCCACGTTAGTTCCGCGGCGCTTTAAAAACATAAATAGACCCTTCCTAGCCCATAATATATACATGTACTAGATAGATTAGTAGTTATAATCACGTTATCACTCGTCATCGAAGTCGTCGCTCATACCTGCGCTATTCTAAGAAGTTCAATTATAAATATTATAAAGCCCTGTAAGATGGCAGTGAGGCATCACAGGTAAGAGGCATACAAGAACCAAATCCGATTTGAGGACCTAAAGCTAAAGGTAAGAGAACCACTATCTACAGAGGGAACCAACACCCCTTTTATAGACACGCTGCTTGGCCGTAGCGTCCTTCACTTGTGGCCGCGGGTTAAAACTATGACACGTGGCCTAGGCGAGCACAAGACATAGGGATTCCGCTACCCTCTTATTCCGCTCGGCGAGGTTTAGCATTAACGAATAATATTTAGGTATTATATGTTAGTGAATTATTTGCTCATAAAATTATGTTAAGGGTATAGTATTCTAAATCTACCCACCTAGAAACCCATTTTTAAAAACTCGACTATCATATATTAGGAGGCTAAAAGGATAATAAGTGGTGTGTTTATACATAAAAAATTTAAATACTTGTTAATATTTTCAGTTATCTGGTGATTTTTCCTATTATACTTAAAATCTTTTATTTGTTTTTCTCCATCTTATGGTACTACAGCTACAAACTTCCTCCAAAGTTGTCTTTCGCAACTTAAGTAACTCGCAAGGTTGTTCATCCCGTTGCTTCGATCGCCTGATTCAAACTTTGCAAATTGTGCAGACTGATACAGCGCAAAAGCGGGCGCCGCCAAGAAAAGTCCTGCAAATGCCCCCATACTGAGGTCCAAGATATGTCGATACCAATGAGCTTTGCCCGACTTCCGTGCGCCATCTTTTATTGGTAAGAATGTAAAACTTGTATACATCCACACAAGGGAGAATACTGGATATATTGCCACAATAGGCCATGGAAAGAAAGAGGACGATGACGCGCTCAGATCGATGACGCCGTGAACGAGAAGTATGGCACAGAAAATACCCTGTAAGACGCAGCTAATGCTGTTTGTAAGATTAAACAGAGTGCCAGCCCACTTCCGCTTCAACGAGTCCGCGTATCTTACTCGACAGTCCATACCTAACGGCAGCGCAGTAACAGCTATAGATAGGCCCTTCACAATTTTAGCCGCTCCATTGCTGCTAGTGTTAGTATTAGCAGCAATCCAGAAGCTTTGTGTGATGGGTGCGTAGACTGCGCCGTAGATCCAGCCAAACCATCCAAGGACTGACACACCATGATCCAGGTCTCTCAAAGATTGCGCTACCGTCTTGTTCGTTCCCCAAAGCCGCTGATCTGACCCAACCGTGCGGACATCGGCTGCGGTCGGCCAGAGGATTCGGAATCGAGATGGTTGAGTTGGAGCTCTCCCCACTTCTTCCCCGAGGTTAAATCCGGAATTATCATTGTTCATGAGATGATCCAAGTCTTCTTCTCCTGGACCCGGGATCCGCTCATGTTTCCCGGGACCCCACGAGTCAGTCGAGCTACGATAGAGCATGTATAGACCTGCTAGCATTACCCGGAATAAGGCGAACCAAGCTATCCAGCCCGTCATAAAAGCGACAAACCATCCAGATGTCAGGCCGTTCACAACAGACCCGATGAACGCGGAGAGCATGGCGCTGAAGGCGCTTGCTGAAGGTGACAGAACGCATCCATCTGTTGACTCTGAGCTTGAGACGAAATGCATGAGGACGTTCAAGAAGGCAGACGTTTAAGTGTTGATTGGGAAGATGTTGCTATAGGAAACAACGCATTTAGGGAATACTATTGAAAAGCATAGGATTTGAATACTAGGAAGGGCGATCTGATAGTCTGGAGCTTGGCATTTGCAAGTAGAGATGTATGTGAAGAAGAGTCAGAGAGGGATTCAAATATGGCTCCCTCCCTATACCCTGATGAAATTTCTGCTTATTTCCTAGCGACTAGGATTATATAGAAGATGGATCAGCATTAGGTCAATGCAAACTTAGCCATCACTAACCCTGCCCTGATCTGATGCTCACGCTGAAATTTGATTCGGTTCAAACATTTCTTGCTTCAAAAGTGCCAAGTCGAGCAAAAAAACCGCTATTCAGCATATAATTGGGGGTTTAGCTTGTACTATATTGTTCCTACAAGGGAGAAACAGATCAATTTAGCCCAAATTATCAGCCATGTATGGTAACAACGGCAGCGCGTGCCATGTTGCATTAGTGCGGCAAGTGAAACCCCCTATTTTCACTTAAGATGGCGCAGTCATGACAGCTAAGGCGCCTCGCCACCGGTGAAAAAACATGCCGATTTAAGGCACGAACCATCAACACTTGTTTGAGCTCTCGGGTCGTTAGGCCTGAGGCCTAAATTCCTACAATATCATGTGATTTTATTATCACGTGTGCTATTAGTGACAAATTATACGCTGTGCAGCTGTAGTTTATATACCAGATATATATATAGAAGGTTTCATCCTAAGATCGTGTTAAATCAAGTCGTCAACCTCTATCAAAAGTCTAATAGATATTGTTAGGATTAACAATTCCCGGCCATTTGGGTGAGTGATACAATCAACACAATGAAGTCTTGAGGGCTTGAAGCAGGATTCAATTGGGGCAAATCAAGTATATTGTCAGTTGTCACTTGTCTGCTTGCTGTCCATTACTGTACAGAATAAACTATAAGAGTCTTGAGGTGGATTAATTATTGTGTTGAATATAGACAACTAAGATAGGCAAGGACAACTGTTGCCTTCTATGAGTCATAATAATAGGCAGCAATAGGCAACCTTATGGACTCTAGGTCTATATATATAGCACTTCTCTCTATAGAAATAAGATCATCGTTGAAAATATCCAACATATTGAATTGTAGTGTACGGAGGTAATTATATATACACATTAAAAGAGGTTAGGCTAGGCCATAATATACATACTAAACACCGGTCCGACAATTATAAAGGCCGAAATTTATAAATCCCACCCTTAGCTAAAGTTTAAACCTCTTACTAAAGAGGCACTACGTGCTTTAATTCAGTTAGCAGAGGAATGGCGTATCATCTATCTATTACAATCTCTCACCGAGTCAAGGCAGTCATTAAGGCAGAGAGGGTGGTGCATAAAATACTAAATAACCTCATCGTGTTTTGCTTATTTGGAAAAGTAGATGATAACAATGGCCAACATGGTTAGGTTTAAGGTGGTAATCGGGAATATTCAAAATTTGATCACCCCACCATAAATGATTACGAAGAGCGATCCGACAATATTAGATATGATTGATGTATTCTTTATATTATTTATTTTATAAATCTGTTCCAAAGTCAGACGATAATCCATCCAAAGCTCCATGTGAGTACAAGCAATTTAAGCGGCTAAACTTCAAATGCCCCAATTTTAAACTCTTATACTTGAATATCTAGCTATTAAGTTCCTCCGTGCGTCAAGTTGGCGTCAATAATCTAAGCTCCCTGTATGCGTTCATTCGGTTTCGTTCTCCAGCCAGCCGTCCAGGTTATTAACACCACTTGATCATCAATATAACCACAGCTCGTATGAATGTAAGCTGCAAAGCATATTCCTACGAGAGCGCACCGCCACCGTAGTCTACCGTTACTTGGGTACGTAGATAATAGTATAACCCCACTGTCGGATATTCTCAGCCGTTTTCAATTCCACCTAAAGTGAGAAGCGTGCTACATATAGGTACCTAAGTTCATTGAGCCGCATGCCAACAGTTGACTTATATTTTCCAGGTAGCTAAACTATCGGTGCTGCCGACTTAGTAGCCCTATCTCTTATATCCAACACTCCCGCCCCACACCAACCAACTCCAAGAGGGGTCATTCCGGACCCAGAGGTATAATGATAAGACTCCAGATGCACTCGATATCTCTATTCGTGTTTCCAATCCAAGTAATCCATATTAGTCTATGATACTCAAAGACTAGTGCAACCCTCTTCTCAAACTACTCTTGGATGTTTTCAATATCCAAGCAGATCACAATACTATGGATTTCAAGTACGGTAAGTTATTCATACAACTTGAGCCTGTGCCGCTCTATATTTAGTTCACTAATTTTCTCTAGGTTGCTCATTAAGTATAGTGTAAAGTTCAGTGAAAATCCAGTCGGAACTTGCTATCAACCACAGACTAACAATTCTGAAGATACTGTATTATCATGCTGAATATGTTACAAAGGATTGTTAAACAAATTTAGTATTAGAGGATATATTAAAGCCAATAGCGACTTTGGGAACATACCCTCTTCCCAAAACTCAAAAATTGTGATGAAGTGACGAGTTGGGGATTCGAATACTATGCTTCACTCGACAGCCTTACTGCGTAGGGTTCCCAATGAAGATACAAATAGCGAGTATGAAGAGAAACCATTATTAGCCAAAAAAAAATATATAAAAAAGCGGTGGCATATCGATAGCGCAATTTCTAGTTCTAGTGTGGGCGCTGGGGGATGTTTGAGGCAATATAAAATTTCGAATTATTACTTAGAAGCCCGTGTGATGCTGGTAGATGGGTGTACAGAGATATGGACAAGTGAATGGATTTTGTGTTTGCACATCAAAATTATCTAGCTGTACATCCGTCCCTTAAAGCTCTAAAGCACACGTAACTAATTCAACTTACGATTGATATATACCCCAGGTAGACAAGTTGTTACGACTGTTCTATTATTATTAATGAAAGTTATCATTATTATCTGTACTATTCTAACACACACAAATATCTATATCTTATAACCTACTCCTATTGGAGATTAATTTATTCAGATATATAAAAACCTTAATATCTCGTAACGTAGAATTTGATGAAAGCGGAATTACAAGAAGTCTCGTGGCTATTAGTTCTGTATTAGATCCTATATCACTTATACGGTAATAAGATACCAGTTCGTATATCTTCGACAATATGCCCCATATAATACGAGGTAGAACTCGGGCTCGGCGAGTGAAGCAGTAAGTAGCATCTCTTACTTCAGGTGTCGTCTGATTCCGCTGGCTAGGGTGTTAGGTATTAGGTAGGAGTTCCGCTCAATATACATTTAGTAGAGGTGGGACTTTTGGCATTATCTAAGACTATCCCTTCTGATATTTATTCCCTTCGAGAGCCTTGGGTATACCTCTCAGGTATTAACAAAACCTAAGGCTTTGTTTGCCACTGAAAACATATTTATCTCCCCACGTGAACCAGACTTACCAAGCCACCTCTCTAGTCCCATCGCCCGAAGCCCAGTTGAATCCACATAACACTTGAGATCTTCAAGTCCTGGTCTGCCAATATGCTCACTTTCTCCCTTGCCACCTGGAAAGTCTGGGCCAGGGTTTCCGCGCAGGAAAGTGCCACGTTGTCGGCTCAAATATGCCGCGTTTGTCTCAGTTAATGGGCATGCCGGAATGTACATGACACTCGAATCGCCTTTCCCATTGTGGACCTTATCTACGGCATGGACAGCTTGTAGAAATACATGTCAGCAACTTCTCTACTTTTATCATTCACTAGCACGTACCATCGCAATGCCATACCACGTAATCACCAGGGTCAACAATTGGTATGTGAACCATTGTTTTCTGCAAATTCAAATGGGGATGATGAGCTTCGGAATATTCCTGGCTGTTTCCGGGGTTAGCCCCCTGGAGTGTTGGAGAGAACCTCGGTTCAAGTTCCCAATTTGACGCAGCAAGATACTGGTTGCTAGGCTGGCCAGAATTATCTACTTCGAGTGGTCGTATTGATCGAAAGAAAGGCCGCAGTAATGTATATGCGGTGGTTAGTTTAACCATCGGGTTAACTTGTAAAGTTCCCTCTCCTGGTCCAGTCGTCGACATACTGAGCCATCCTTGAAACATTCGAAACATTGAACAAGCTCCAGCTCCTTCATATAAATCAGAGACTATGGGCAATCGGGAACTCGATTCCCAAGCATCATATTCTTCCCAATTTCCTTGGAAAATTTTATCATAAACTCCAAGCGTTCCATATCCATTCTTCTCCCAGCGTTCCACGCTACCTCCATCAACATGCGGCCCGAGGGCAAAACTGGAGTCACCTGGTTGCCGTATTCTGAGTCGATCAGCATATATCAAGGGAGAAGATGTCGAGATCAGAGCCTCTGGATCTTTTGAATGCCATGCACTCATAAGTAGTTGTTGCGTCGCAAGCATATTTGGATGAACTCTGGCTTTCATTTGAGGAGGAGACCAGTACAATTCGAATACCGCAGGGTTCTCTGTAGGAAATCCTGAGAGAAATTTTAGTTATTATTCAGCTGTTGCAGGTGGTCAGGGTAAACCTTTCGTGGACGGATTGTCTTTCACATATCGTTCTACTTCATCCTTATATGCACGTGCCTCTAATGGAGGAATAACATTCTTGACAACTGCTACGCCTCGACGTCTGAGATCCGCATGAAAATCCGGAAGGTTAGAATTCAAGTCTTGAAATTTGATACATGGAATAACGGAAGATCCACGGCCTGAGATAATTTCTACTTCGTCTTCAAGTGCTTTCAATAATCGATGCCAGCTTGCCGTAAGTTTCTCCTCATGCCCAGCTACAAGATCATTCTTGATACGAGAAAATCGTGACGGGAGGGGAGGTGGTGCCTCTCCTGATAAAGAGACAAAAACTGACGATATGTCACCCTCTTTCTTACCTGCTGATACGGTGGCTAAGTTTCGGCGATGACGAAAGGATCGAGTGAAACGTGGAAGCTGGTGGGAAAGTCGCGCGCAAGGGTTTTTTGACATAATTTCTTTTCAGATCGACCTATGAAGTATTGAGAGTAGTGGGTGAATTGACAATGAACTGTCGACAATATTCAAGTGAGAATTGAAGTCAATTATATAAGGACAGACACGCCTAGTCTTAAGAAGCAATCCGACATAAGTTAAGCCGTACAACAACCACAGTCAGGCATGTAGGGAAGATTTGCCGACAGGAATTTCCCAGGAGGCCAATCCCTTGGGCTTGGTCACTCAGTCGAGTTAATTTTTTGCACAATACTGGACTAAAGACCTGGAGATTGTAGGAGTGTCGGAGAGTCCCCGCATCAAAGGCGGAGTTACTCAAAGTGGAAACACCGTTACAGGTGCAGTGCTACTGAGTTAGCCTTTACGGAGCCCGTTGCTTCTGAAATTCTAGGATTGCATGCGAAAGACATAAGTTGCTAAATCGATAAGAGCATCCCTATCGTGTGAATATTCTGATATTTTCCCTACGCGTTTCTTCTAAACTACGGACTGGTGCTGGGGGTTTAGTAGCTTTGACCAGGGTGTGTGTTTAGAATTGTACTTGGAAAACGTCAACATTCGCTTCGTCAATCTTTCAACAGAACAACAATGTCAAACTAATAGTATCGCCATTTTTTGCCGGCGATGCCCCAACTCTGTTATAGCAGGAGTCCCACATGTTATCAATATCCAATTAGGGATGGAGATAACATTTATCCCGCAACAGACAGGGGAGTCTCCAAAGCGAAAGAGGTTCAACAAAGCATGCGAGAGATGTAGAAAAAGAAAGGTAAGACGTGTACCCAAGTCCCCATATTCTCGTCGCCTTACAGTGTGGGAAATTAATAGTTTGATAGAAGCGGTGTATCCACGAAACCAATGAGATAGCTAGTGTATCAGACAGCGAAGGTTCACGCCCAGGAACCAGCTCTAGACGGGGAAGCAATCCCCTTCCGTTAGACAATCAACGGCTCCAGTCTGGGATGACTAGATCGGAAGCGGCAACAGCTTTCACTGTTCATCCGGTTTCAAAGTCATCTCCAGACACTTGTCAACCTATCATATCCGAATCTACAACCCAGGTTTCTCAACAAAGTCCTCGAGCAAATGATGCCCCAGGCTCCATTTCCACCCGGTTTGTGGGAGACCTCAATCCCGAAGCTATCTTCCTAGATCATCCTGCCCTTAACGCACGTACAATGCCACTCCGGGATCATGTCGGTGTATGGCTTGAAAAGGGTGATTGGGAAGCGGTCCTTCGAGAGAAGGATACCGGACACGACTTCAGGTCTAACAACTCTGAAAACCCAATTAATAATATCTCGGGTTCGGCAACAAAGACTTCTCAACCCCAAAAAGCAGGTCCCAATATTTTAGCAGTCTCTGATCAGGCTGCATTGGTCGACATCTACTTTTCTAGAATTCACCCAATCCTTCCTCTACTCTCAGATGCGGAATTTCACGAAGGCCTAAGAACATCAAATCTTCCTGACTCATTGTTGCAGGCAGTGTGTCTAGTAGCAGCAAAAGAACCCAAAGCTGCACCCTACCTTCGTCTTCAACCAGGTACCGGGTGTCTGAAGCCACGCGAGTTCTCAAATGCTATTTATTCTTCACTTCTCAATTCCCTCAGACTGGCCCCCCTACGAGATAAGATCACACTAATACGCGTTCTAGCATTAATGTCTTTGCATATCGAAGGTCCTGAGGGAGCAGACGACTCTTCCCTTCATCTCACCCAAGCAATTCACCACGCTCAGACAATTGGTCTTCATCTTAAACGACCGGGCGTTTCTCGATCGGAGAAAAAGCTTTTTTGGTGTCTCTGGGGAATGGACAAGGTGAATGCCGCTATGCATGGGAGGCCGATTATGATAAGCGACCATGACCTTGGAATCAGTGCCTTTGTGTCAGAATCAATAGACGATAAACCATTTGAGCTATGGTTAAAAATATTGACAATATTGAGCAAGGTTATCTGCCTCTATCGCCCAACAGCAGATCCATCTGTAACGGGTTGGGAGGATGATTTCATTGGGTTTGAGGAAATTCTTGAAGAAGTCGATGCTTGGTCAATAAGCTCTACAGCAATCGGTAGGTTCTATCGTTTAGTTATATTCTCCTCACTAACAGTTGTATACCAGTTACTTTGCACGTTCTGTACTTAGCAGTTGCAATTCTGTCCTGCAGGTTGCGATCCTCTCTTGAATCTGGACGGGGTACCACCTCATTCCTTCGTCAGAGCCTTTCTGCACTTCAATTAATCGCTCTCATGTGCGGAGATGAGCCCACAGATACTTATCCATTTCCTTTTGTACCTTATGGAATGTCGCTTGCACTCTCTGTTTCGTACAAACGAATGCGACAAAGCCGGCTTCCACATCAGCAAAACCAAGCAAGAAATGAGTTTAAGCAGTGCTGCAGGGCGTTGGGCGCATTAAAATCAACTTGGTGGTCTGCTGAAATCATGGCAGGCCTTTCTCAACGAGTTCTTCAAGAAGTCAACAAAGTTCGAGATCCATCCAATCTGCGAATTCGCCCTCACGGGCAAAGCTTTGGCAATACGCGCAACGAGAAATACCCATCTACCCTAGATAGTTCTCAAATCTCCGAAGGCTCGGCTACATCACATATACACCCCGTGCCATTAAACCCTAATTTACCCACGGGAACTTCCAATCATCAAACAGGGTTTCAGACTTCAGAGACAAACCAGCCATTGCTTGAAGTCGAATTCTTCGACGTAACTCAAACATGCTTTGATGATATGGATAACATCTTTGGTGATTACCTTGACCCAAATTTTCCAGTTAACTATGAGGATGTTATGGGCTTTGGTAGCACCGAGTTTGAATGGAATCCGTGAAAATGGAGGAGAGCCCAGACAATAACCCAAAACACTCACCTCTCAAATTCCTTTGCTATGTCCATAAAGGAGGCCGTCTATCTGATTATTCGAACGCCGTCTTCAGAGATTTACGTTCTCAAAGCAACAACAGGACACGATATAAGAATAAAGTACCAAGTTTGCATTTCCCAGGACGAGAACGCCTTGAAGAAAGATCGAAGGTTGTAACTAGTGACCTTTCACTTTTTGTTCTGGCTACACAAAGCTCCATCGGCTACCATTACGCATCAATGTGAACTACCTGTCCGCTCTCGTCCATTTCAACCTTTGTCTTCTTAGTACTCTCTTTTCTTGGATTATCCGCATTAAATATATCCGCCATCTCCTCTAGGGTCTTCCCTGCCGTCTCAACAAAGAAAAAATAGATGGTGGCAATTTCAATGCATATCCAGATAATGTACACAATATACAACTTCCATCCAATTTTGGCAATGCCAACACTGATTCCGTACGTATTGACGACCATTGCTACGTTGAGGAAGAGGAAGTTCAAACCGGACCCCTTGGCACGAGTTCTATTTTCAAGACACTCTACAGCGTAAAGAGTTTGGAGGGGTGTGAATCCCCAGGCAAAAATGATTCCAAAGAGGAAAATCGATACGATAACGCCGTAAGAGAGCGAGGCGTGCTTTTCCGCCGATGCAGTGAATGCAGTGAGCATAATATAAGAGGCGAGAGCCCCAGTCAAACCAGCAAGCATCATAAACCGGCGACCGAGTTTGTCAAGCAAAGTAGCGCCATACACAGCACCCATCATGGAGAAAATCGGGTTGATGGCGTTGATGAGAAGTTGCTTGTTCTTGTCTGTAATTCCGGCATTTTCAATCATTTCAGGCTACGAGAATTAGCATTCTATTAGTACCACATGAAAGGAAAAGCTCACCATGAAATACGAGACAACATTATTTCCAGACCACTGGCCAAAGAAAGACATCCCGATTACCATGTACAATCTGTATCGAGCCCCTCGAGTGTTGACGAGTTCACTGAAGTCCCACCACGGGTTTTCATTTTTCGTTTGGTGCAGAAGTTCAATAACTTCGTGGTATTCCAACTGCACAATAGGAGAGTTCTCATCTCCGTCTCCGTGATACTTAGCAAAAACAGCAAGTGCTTCCTCTCGGCGGTCGTGTGCGATCAACCAACGTGGCGATTCGGGGAAGAAGAGGATGAGCACCATGACGATTGCTGGCATTCCAGCTTGTACAACTGTCGGGATTCGCCATGCCCAGGACGACGTGATGTTCCTATCTTCTATTAGCACCATTGAAAGAAAACCATAGCGAGAACTAACTTGTTCGCGCCGTAAGTCGTCCAACCCGCAAGAATATTTCCGAGCCACCAAAAATTGTTATACATTCCCGCCATTGTACCTCTGTATGCTGGATGTGCCAACTCAACCGTGTAGGCTGGCCCTGCAGCAGAAGCAAGCGCAGCGCCAAGACCAAGAACAAATCTCCCTCCCATGAACTGTGATCTAACGTTTGCGGTGGCCTGAATGGCAGTGCCAATCAGCACGATCAGGCATCCCACGAAAATACATGCTCTTCGTCCGTACCCGTCCGCAATAAAACCACAGAAAGGGAAAGCCGCAATTTGTCCAAGGTTATAGATGATGAAAATGAGACCAGTAGAAGATCCAGCACCGCTAAGCCCGAAGGTCTTCTGGTATGGAGTCATAGCATTGATACTTCCCATTAGAGAGGAATCTGTATATGGTCAGATAACTTTCGATTAACAATGCTTCCTCACAAATTACTCACCAAAGCCATTCAAGGTTGAGACGAGATAACCAACAGACATGATTGCATACAGCTTGAGCATGTTCTTGGAAAGTAACCTGGGCTTCTGAAGTGCAATTGCAGCTGCGAGCGCTACTGAAGCAGCTGCTATTTCAGTAGTCTTACCTCCATTGAACTTCTCATCCACTTGAGGGATTTCATGAACCTGCTCCGTTTGCTCATCATGCTCTGTGCCTGGAGCATCAATCTTTGGAGCCGACATAGTGACTTGGCTGCAAAAATAAGCTGAGAAAGTTGCTGAGAGTCTCAGAGAATACCCAGGAGAATGGTCCGGTGCAGGGACTTTATATTCTTACTGGAACTTTGGTGCCCTATCACAGGTCAAGTATCTACCCCAGTTCTTCCCCAGCCTGCCGAATGCTATACCTAGCATTAAAACGGATATCGTACCTTTTTGGTTTGCTCTTACCGCCTACTGTTCAACCCATGGGGGTGGAACTTCCTGGAGTTGCAGAACTTCAAGCTATAGTTCGAGACTCAGAGCCGCCAAAGACCGGGCTGTGGCTTAATTCCCAGATTTACATTGGACCGGCTATATATTTAGGGTAGTTTTCGGTCCGTTCTACGAGATGACTGGGGAATCTGATCATTCTTGATCTGGGGCAAGGAGATGCATGTGATGAAAAACAGATCAGATTATTTTTCTCCAGGGGTTTGCAGACCACTCGGCTGATCTAGAGCTAGAGGGCCAACTCATGTCCACTTTGCTTGTCAAAGCATGCAGGTGAGCTGATAATTGAGAATAGGAGAGAATATCCTACAGTAGGCAAGCAAGAAAACAAGTCGAATGCGAGAAAGAAACGTTTTATTCGCATATCTTGGCTCGCCGCCACATAAATCAGTGGCTGGGAAACCGAGTAAGACCTCAAGAGTTTGGCTTGAGATTCGGCTGCGAGCCCACTCTTCTTAGAAGCGCTTCTTCCTTGCCATGGCTGTGCGGGGAAGATTGTGGGGCAAAGCGAGTCATGTTGGAGAGTTGAGACTTGGGGTCATGAAAATTTAGCTTAAGCCGAGGTGATTGGAAGTTTCTATCGGATTTCTGATGTATTTCTGCGTAAACTTGCGTGAAACTGGAGGTTATGAGAGAAGTCATGGCGTATCCAAAGATTACTAGCCTGAGATATTTCGAATCAACGAAACTTTTGTTTGATATATACGAGATTGAGAGCAATTGCTCATCCCCCATCTCCTCTATACCTGATCGTCTTGTCGGCTGGGGCCTTATGAAACAAGTGAGAAACTCGTCAGCGATAGTTATGAGGCATTTTTGTATGTTGCAGAGACTAGAGTTCTCCCTAACACAAAGCTATTTAGACTTAAAAGAGAGGTTGACAAGATTTGATTAAGCTTTCGGTTTGTGCCAAAGCCGTTTGCCATTGCTGAAGTGATGCATTGTAATTGGCCTCTTCTCCCCTGTAAGCCACAATGCGACGATGTGGCACCATTCCAACTTCATGACATTTCAACTCAACGACTCCGCTTCCAACATGGCCGGCAACTTTACCGATGAATTGACCGGACTCCACTATCAGAATTGACCTCTCAGTATGGATCGATCAGCGTTCCAAGAACCATACGATGTGCAGTGGGATGAAGAATCTCCTGCTGATGCACCTGGCTTTGTCCAAATCAGGCTCCCCGCAGTACACGCAACTCCACGCCCCGACAATCTAGATGCCACGGAACTATCCACTGGTTGTGCATCGTCACCATGGAGAAGGGGGGGGAGTTTCCCACAACACGTTCCAGATTGGTCTAACCAAAAAGTTCTCCATCGGAATACATTGCCTCCAAGAGCTTCATTTCATGTTTACAATAGTGTTGACGATGCGTTAGCTCGAAATGTCTCAAAGTCGAAAACCGTCTCACTCAATGGAACTTGGAAATTCAAGTTAGCCAAATCCCCCTTCGACACTTTTGGGGACTTGCTGGACCGTGAGTTCGAATCTCAAAAATGGGGGAACATCAAGGTACCTGGAATGTGGCAGCTTCAAGGGTATGGAAAAGGACCACAGTAAGTCAAGAATGCATGTAGGGAGAACTGAATTGATGGGGGAAAATTCAGATATACCAATGTGAATTTCCCTTTCCCTGTGGACCCTCCAAATATCCCCTTCGATGACAATGAGACTGGATGCTATCTTCGAACATTCGAACTCCCTAGAAGTTTTAGAAATCACCAAATTCGACTTCGGTTTGAAGGAGTTGATTCCTCTTTCCACGTATTTATAAATGATAATGAGGTTGGCTATTCTCAAGGCTCGAGGAATCCGAGTGAGTTTGATATTACCGAATTTGTTGAAGAACAAAGAAAGAATACTTTATTTGTTAGAGTGTATCAACGTTGTGATGGGACATACTTAGAAGATCAAGTAAGTCTCATTCAGGTAGCTTGTAAAGTGCCTCGCAATCCTTTGTCCTATCTTTGCTGTTTTCATAAGTATATTCCTTCATGGTCATATTCTTTCGTATCTCAAATCGATGAGATGACATTATAAGTCGCTGATGTTTAATTTTCTATCGCCTAAATTTTGGGTTACATCACATTTCCCCTTGGAGGTGATATGCTAACACGGATTATTAGGATCAATGGTGGCTGAGTGGCATCTTTCGCGATGTCAATCTTCTAGCCTTTCCTAAAATCCGTATAGAAGACCTTCAAATTCAAACACACCTTGACCAGGCCTATACGGATGCCACGCTCTCAGTTCGTGTGACTCTCAACACTCCGTCTGATATTGGATTGAGCCTCTACGATGCAGGAGGAGTCCCCATTATCGAATCAAGAGTTGTCGCTTCCCCCACAAATGCTATCTCGATTTTCGTTCAGAATCCGCAAAAGTGGACAGCGGACACGCCTTATCTTTATCAACTCGTTCTTACCGCGCCGGGTTGTGTAGTTGAGCAGCGTGTTGGCTTCCGAACGGTCCAAGTGAAGCGGGGAGTATTCTGTGTCAATGGAAAACCAGTGAAAATAAGGGGTGTCAACAGACATGAACATCACCCTGACTCAGGACGTGCCGTACCTTACGACTTTCTGCGACAAGACCTTTTGACAATGAAAAGACATAATATAAACGCTATCCGAACATCTCATTACATCAATGATCCACGACTTTACGATTTGGCTGATGAGTTCGGATTATGGATCCTAGATGAGTGCGATCTTGAATGTCACGGATTTGGAGAAATTGATTGTAATATACTTCAGAAAGGCAGTAGTAATCATGCGAAGGGTATAGAAATCAAAGGCAACCCAGCTCGTTGGGTGTCTGATAATCCAGAGTGGACCGAAGCGTATATTGATCGTGCTCGACAAGCAGTGGTCAGGGATAAGAATCATCCATCCATCATACTTTGGTCTCTAGGAAATGAATCTTTTTATGGACGCAACCATCAGGCCATGTACGACTTCATCCATGCTTATGATCCAACGAGGCCTATACACTATGAAGGAGACTACTGGGCACAGACTGCAGATATATACTCGAGAATGTATACTAGTGCGGAAGAAATTATCAGGTTTGTAGAGGAGAGTCAAGGAGATACCAGCAAACCATTGGTGATGTGCGAGTACGTGCATGCAATGGGGACCGGGCCAGGTGCTGTCAAAGAGTATGTCGATGCTTTTTACAAGTACCCGAGGTTGATGGGTGGTTTTGTCTGGGAGTGGGCGAACCATGTATGTCACATTGCCTAGATCCCCGTTCTCACGATAATGCTGATTGATAGAAGGGTTTGCGGACGAAAACTGCAAGAGGAGAGGAATATTATGGTTATGGGGGTGATTTTGGTGATGATCCAAACGATGGTCATTTTGTTTTGGATGGCCTTTGCAATTCTGACCATACACCAACTTCCGGCTTGACCGAATATAAGAAGACCATTGAGCCTGTGCAGATCATCAGTGGAAACAGTAAGAAAGTGAAAATTATCAATCGCTATGACCATGCGGACCTTGACCACTTGAAATGCACATGGACACTGGTAGGCGATGGGTTCAGAAAATATGGAGGCCTGGTTGAGATCCCTACAGGTATTTTCCTTTCTGTGTTGTCCAAAACAATGGTGCTAATACTAATAACAGGGATACAACGAAACCATACGGCTGAGCTAGAAATCGAAGGATTGACTTTGCCAGAATTGCCAGGATGCGAAATTTATCTTGAGGTAAGCTTTACATTGCGACACAGTACGAACTGGGCACCTGCTGGTCATGAAGTAGCCTTTGGACAAATACGTCTTACTCCAGTTGGGAAAAGGCCACTTATATCCCTCGAACAACTCACTCTGAAATCGCCAACAGCACTACAGCTCCAACAAATATCCCCCCAGCATCTGAGAATCGGTGCTACTCCCGGAAATAACTGGATTTTCAATATTGTGCATGGCACCCTTACCTCATGGACTTCAAATGGAAAGGAATTGCTCCACACTCCACCAGAGCTCACTTTCTACCGGGCTGTGACAGATAACGATCGACCAACGAGATTTGGTCAGAGCTGGATCGGATCTCGTCTTCATCAAACCAAGAACCATGTCCGTTCCGTCACATACTCGATGAACGGTGAAGGAGTGACAGTCAAAGTTGAGGCACGGATCGCACCTCCGGTTCTTCAATGGTCAATTGAGACTGAGATAATCTATACATTTAATGATGCTGGAGTTACTATCAAAGTGAGAGGAAAGCCACGGGGGCAATGTCTACCAAACACATTTGCAAGACTCGGCCTTGAAATGGGTTTGAAAGATATTGAAAGCGCATCCTGGTTTGGCCGAGGTCCAGGGGAAGCATACCGGGATATGAAACTTTCACAGAAATACGGGAACTATACCCTCCCCATCTCAAAACTATTCACCAATCCTGAATATCCTCAAGATAATGGAAACAGAACCGACGTTCGCCATGTCACATTCAATGTGAAGAATGACAAGAAAGCAAGCTTAAAAGCAAGTTTTGGAACTTTGGAAGAAGCGAGTTTCTCGGCTATGAATTATACTACGAAGGACATTGATGAATCCCAGCATCCGTATGAGCTATATAAGAAGAAGAAAGATTATACAGTTGTGAAGTTGGATTGGGTGCATATGGGAATTGGGACGGGTAGTTGTGGTCCTGCTACGCTTGATGAGTATGTGCTAAAGTGCGAGGATTTTGAGTATGAAATATTGCTATCCTAGGAACGAATATAAGAATTGAAATTAAGTAACGGAGAAGAGTTCAAATAAGCAGGTGGAAAGTCTTAACAAATGACGACTTGGAAGAGGCATGGCCTCATCTGGTAGTACTATGTTTCCTTAATTCGCTGAAAAACTAGGCACCACTTGTTTATCAACAGAAGGTTGTTACTTGTTGCATCAGCAAGATTTACCACAGTCCAGACGAGTCACACCTTTGAGAAGCCAACAAGAACTAAAGAGAATAGTCAGAAACTACCCAGTCTAGAGTATTGACTCCCATAGTTTGCTCACTGATTATCACCACATGACCCCTCTGAATATCTTTTGTCTGTTGAGGTACTTTCACCTATGATACAATTACAAGTTGCCACTGTCCATCCATTAACGCCTTTTTCTGAGGTATGCATAAACGCCAATTGTCCCATCACCATCCGCCACGGAAACCTCTACCCCGCCCTCTAAATCCACCTCCCCTTCCACCGCCTCTGCCACCAAATCCACCACGTCCACCATATCCTCCATCACCATATCCACCATCATACCCCCCTCTAGCAGCAGGACTACGATCCCCTCCATCATCTTGCACAGTTGGTCTTCGTAATCGTAATTCCTTGGGGAAAGCATCGTAGGTCTTTCGCATCTGAGCATAACCCAAGTGCATTTTTCCATAAAAGTGATCTGCCAACCGCCTGTCGTTGTCTAATCTGCTCAAATATGCACCACAAACATCACAAACCTGTAGCTTCTGATGTCCACTCGGCCCACTGGTGTCTGAGAGTGCTTTTAATTCTCTCTCCTTGTCCCCTTTCGTTTGCATCGCCTGCCGTATTCGAAAAAACTCTTCATATGCCCTTGAAACCTCAGATTGCTCCCCAAGAACCTCTATCTCCATCAAGCCTGTCTCAATGCTCTTCGAAAGATCGCTAATCTGCTTCAGCAAGGCATTCGTCTGTCTAATCTCGTCCGGTGTTTTCTCTAGACGTCTCTGAGCCACATCTATCCGTCGGTTGCATTCATCAATGTATTTCTGTAAATCACGCATATAGTCAAATTCGAAGCCATATTTCTGCTTTTCTGCGGCGGAAGCACTCTCATACTCGGTTTTGAGAGGCTCAGAGTGTACCTTAGGGCAGGGGCCAAGATCTTGTTTGGTGTTGGTGAAGAGGTCGTGAGGACATGTACCAGCGAGAAAGGATCGGCAGACTTTGGGATCGGTAATAGATAATTGTGCTGAGCGGGAAGATGCTCCTGCGCCCATAAGCTGCTCTAGAGGATGTTAGCTGGAAGAAGCTGCTGATAGACTAATCGCGATGCGCTGGATCGTGAAGAAAGCAAGAAATATTTATATAACTAGGGTGGGAGTCGCAGACATACCTAACAGCTTCCTTTGTTCTGCCGCCATCGATTATATTTTGCGATGCTGTGCACCGTGGTGTTGACAAGGGAAAGGTTGTTGTCGGACGCGGCTACAAAATTCTCAGCCGCGCCAGAAGGCTTGGGTTCAGAGTACGATGATGCTGACTGCGTCAAATCCGCGACTCTATGGTCCCCCATTTTGTCCCATACAAACTCAACATCCACAATACCTCAATGCGCTCATAGCACACTCTGGCGCTGGCTGCCATGCGTCAATTACTGTCCCTACTGGTCCTCGTCGCATGCACTTTTGTATACGCTTCCGACTACCACGAACGACTGCTTCTCCGACCTTTACACCCTTCTCTACTGTTGGCATCGTTCAATTTCCAGAGCAATACTAGTTTAGCATCATTTAACCAGCAGAACTTCAGATACTTCCCACGATCACTAGGGCAAATATTAGAGCATGCCAATACAAGGGAGCTGCATTTGAGGTTTAGTTTGGGGAGGTGGGATGCGGAAAGCTGGGGGGCAAGACCTTGGGAAGGTGCAAGAGAAGGGGGAACCGGTGTGGAGTTATGGGCCTGGGTAGAAGCAGAAACGGACGAAGAGTATGAATTCTTGTGGCTCTTCAAGAACTCTGCTAATTTTGATAGGGCTGATGGAAGATGGCTAACGTTAACAAATGCTCTGTCTGGCCTTTTCTGTGCCTCCCTAAACTTCATAGATTCGACAAGGACAATACGACCAGTCATGTCATTCCAACCTTCAGGGGATCACAAGAACTCGACATTATCCGATCTGCATTTACTTCACGGAACTCTCCCGAGAGAAGTTGTATGTACGGAGAACTTGACCCCTTTTCTCAAATTACTGCCATGTAAAGGAAAAGCTGGCATATCGAGTCTGTTAGATGGGCACAAGCTATTTGATGCCTCGTGGCAGAGTATGTCAATCGATGTTCGACCCATCTGTGACGCTGGTTCGGATGATTGCCAGCTACAGATCACGCAAACAATTGATATGGTCTTGGATATCCAGAGATCGAAAAGGCCCAGGGGTACGTTCGCATGGCAGTCAATGTATTCCCGCGTACTAACGCAGCCTAGACAATCCTATCCCTCGACCTGTACCGAACGAAGAATTAAAATGTGATACTTCGAAACCCTACCACTCCGAAAGCACATGTTTTCCACTTGATGCCGCTACTATAGAAGAAGGCTGGAGTCTCTCCCAGATATTTGGACATTCCCTCAAAGGGACATGCCCATTGGCAGATGACGGAGTAGACCCAATTTGCATCAATGTACCACATGCGCGGTTCGTGTATGCATCTGAGGGTGCCCACGAACACAAAGACGAGACTGGATTTATGAGGTGTTTTGGTCTCGACGCTGGTAGAGACTTCGAAATTGTCCTGCCAGAACAAGAAATATCAGAAAAGGCGCCCCTTGAAAAGCCTCTTCTCTACGCTGAACGATCTTTCATTGGCTATGGCCAAGAACGGGGTGGAGTTCAGGCCATTATCACAAATCCTTCCCCAACTAATACAGTTGATTTTGTATACATGGAAACCCTTCCGTGGTTTATGAAGCTGTATCTTCATACCCTCAAGGCAAAAATCAACGGTCTTGACGAAGACATCATCAAAGAAATGTACTACCGCCCAGCACTCGACCGCAAACGCGGCACACAACTTGAGGCCCGAATCCTCATTCCTGCCAACTCAACACTAGTTTTGACCTACGATTTCGAAAAGGCAATTCTTCGCTACACTGAATATCCACCTGACGCGAACAGAGGTTTCGATATTGCACCAGCAGTCATTACCATTGGGAATGTCTCGATACGAACAACATCCCTTTTACTTCCACTGCCGACTCCTGATTTCAGCATGCCGTACAACGTTATTATACTTACGAGCACAGTGATGGCGCTATCATTTGGATTTATTTTTAATCTTCTTGTGAGAAGATTCGTGGCAATGGATGAGGGGGATCGCTGGGATGTAAGGGCTGTCAGGTTAAAAGCGATGCTTGTGGTGAGGAGGTTCTTGAGTCGATTCGGGAAAAAGGCCAAGGCTGAGAAGAAAGAATGATCTACCTCTGCTTGTAAAGCAATAATATATGAGTTCCTTGCTACAACCCTGAGGCTTGCAGGCGGCGATGGCTTAATTATGTAAACTCACGTGATTGGTTATTAAACAGAGCTATATTAAAATCTATCTCTATTCTTTTTCACTTAGTAATACGTTTATATTTAATCTTTATCCTATGTCAAGTAACGCGGGATAGTTGTACCAACAGGGTAGACTTCTGCTAAGGCATTCCAGGGAGCGTAGTATATTGATAAATGAGACGCTTGATTCTAGAAGAACTATATGAGCCTAGCTATTTATATGTACAGGATCGCAAAGTGATTAGTTAGTACTTAGTAACCGCAAGAGAGCTTCTCCAATGTGCCTCAGGCGCGCCATTTTCTGTTACAATAATATTAATAGTAATTTAAATCTTGAAAATTATTATGATTTCATTATTCTATATGTGACTAGCAAGCGTCTCGTGCATTGCATGTGAGCATGGGAATAAGGAATAGTTGCCAAGGGGCACATGTGAACTCTAAACATATTCTAAACAGATCATTGGTGTACCCCAGTGGAGGTTCGTCGAGTTCTACGCAGGTATAACAATAGCTGGGAGGGGCCGTGTAGCTCTCTTGCCCCCTGCTATTTAGGCTTCCCACACTAGAGGTCAAGCTTATATTTAAAGAAGACAAAAAATAATTTAATGATCTAGTATATTACCTGCTAGGAAACAGGTATATATTCTAACTACTAGTAATAGACTAGATGTTAAACGTTTTCTTAATATGAACTAAAAGACTAGACAAGTATATAGGTAGGTTATATAGACAGATAGGCTGCGATAATTTAACCTCGCAAGCGCCCTCCTCTATAACTAGAAAGTCTTCAGTAGACAAAAACTTCTTGGTATCGCCGGCGGCGCGTTGACTTATATCCAAAGAAAGGATAGAGGGAACCTAGGTTTTTTCTAGCTAATAGTTTCCTGAGGAAATGTAATATAGCCTGCCCGCATGGCTTACGAACCGAAACAGAGAATGAGATAAATAAATATACTAGAAATTATAAACCTTGTTTCTGAAGATATTAAGGCTTTCAAAAAGGGAGAGTCTTTATAAAAAGAGTTTAGTAGTATATATATGAAGGTTTATGATTTGTTAGTTTTTATTTACCTTGATTAATAATGACAGGATAGTCGCCGCTACTTGTTTATCGGGTGTACACACCTGGTATACGTAAGGGAAGGTTTGTACACGTTTTTAGAGCGTCGCAGGCCTGATGCGGCGGGTTTTGGAGTGGTCGTGTTTTTGTTCTTCGCAAACCGTCCTCCGCTTGAGGCATTGTTTACCGCACTAGATCTGAAATTTGTACTTATAACATTTTCTAATGGAAAGCCACCGCCATATAAGAGGTAGTATATATTGAGTTCGACAGTGAGGCTATGCTAGTTTACAAGGTGATAGTGTAGCTCATCCCAGCTATCGTGGATAGTGCACCACGATAGCTAGTACCGTTGACCTTGAAGTCTACATTATTACCGATACGGAGAATCAGATCATTCCCAAGCTTAGATTTAATTTGAGCAACCTGAAGCATACCACCAGACCAAGAAATATCAACAACAAAACCCCCACGAGCCACGAGTCCAGTAACAGACCCCGTTGGCACAGCAGACGGCAGAGCAGGAAGTAGATGGACAACATCATGGCTCTGCAAGAGTAGCTCTGTGATGCCAGAGGTGAAGCCAAAATTGCCATCGATCTGGAATGGCGGCCCATTGTTGCTGTTCCACAGGTTTGTGAGGGGATACACCTGGAGGAACTTCACGACCGAGGTCCACGCAGCATTGCCAGAAAAAAGTCGGGCATAGCAATTGATGATCCAAGTACGTGACCATCCTGTGCTACCACTTCCATTAGCAAGACGCTGATCGAGGAGAACCTTTGCTGCTTTGGCCAAAGTCTGGTTCTTTAGCGGTCCCATTTGACTTCCTGGGAAAAGACCCCAGAGCGGAGAGAGATGACGATGGCCACGGTCCGTCTCTCCGTACTCACCACGCCATTCTAGTATCTGACCGAGGGTTCCAATCTGGGGTGGTCTTATCTTAGAGAGATAGGACTTTGCCTTAGTGACATCGCCCCCAGCCGTAACTTTCAGAACACTTCCTGCTTCGATGATACTTGAAAAGAGCTCATATAGAAGCGAGTTATCCATTGTCGGGCCAATATCGATCCCTTCCGAAGCGCCTGCAGATTTGTAGTTGCCTGGAACCTTGAATGAGTTTTCCGGCGAGATAGATGGCCCAGTGACATAATAACCGTCCAAGGTAAAGAGATAGCAGTAGTAAAACTTAGCTGCATCTAGTAATACTGGCCAAGCGGTGCTCTCAAGGAAATCCCTGTCACCAGTGAAACGATAGTGTTCCATAAGGTGGAATGCCAGCCAAACACCGCCCATGGGCCACATCGTATATGGGGTTCCGTAGTCCACAGGAGCTGCATCTCCCCACAAGTCAGTGTTATGGTGTAAAACAAAGCCTCCACATCCATACATGGTTTGTGCCATAGCTTGTCCTCGCTTTTGTGCGATGGCGATGAGATCGAATAGAGGCTTAGTGGTCTCTCTAAGATTTGTCGTCTCCGAGTGCCAGTAATTCATTTCAGTGTTGATATTTATAGTGTATTTACTGCCCCAGGAAGGAGAGTAGTCTTGGTTCCATAGTCCCTGAAGATTAGCCGGCAAAGAAAGGTCGCCGGTGTCTCTTGAAGAACCAACGAGTAAATGACGGCCGTAATTGAACATCAGGGTAGCAAATTGTACATCACTACTGGGAGCATTCTTGTAGTTGGCTATCCTGGTGTTGGTGGGCTGACTGCCACTATTGCCTGAGGATCTCCCCAGATCGAGGGAGACACGACCGATGAGCTTTGTATTATCTGCAATAGCAGCAGCTCTCAAGGAATCAAAACCAACAGTAACGGCACTTTCGACCTTTTTATCGACCTCGGCAGTATAAGCACTGACACCAGAGTATCTGTAAGACGTCTCGGCGTCAAATACTAAATCAACGGTCGTAGCTCCAGTTACAGAAATACTATTTCCCGATGCAACCACAGTGCCTATGAAATGAATATCGATGTTAGCTCGTTTATTTAGGAGTTTGCTTGAAACAATTACTGACCTCCAGTAGGTACAACTCTAAGCTTTGCGATGAAAGGAACCCCGCCATTAACAACTAAGGCGATGGTGTTCGAGCCACCACTTGTTGAGGCTGTGTTCGAAGCTACGCTATTGGTTCGATCTAAAGAGATTTTGGCATTTAATGAACCGGCAACGCTTGACTTGTACCGTATTGCGAGGACACCGGACGGGTAACTTGCGATGTATTCTCGACTAAAGAACAATCAGCAAGGGCATTTTGGACAGGCTATGGTGGTTGACGTGTAGTTAGCATTATTGTAAAGATAATTAACACCGGTGTTCCCTTGGTAAGTATCTAGCCATCGAGTGTAAGACTGGATGCTTCCGCTAGCATGGCCGAAGTCGACGTTTAAATCCGCGAGAGGATTGTACGCACGGGGTGATGTGGGATTTCCGGCCATATTGGTGAGAGTGCTCTGGCCAGCCTGTGTGATTTCTCCATTCTGCAGAAGGCTGCGTATTCCTGCTAAAGCCGATTTGGATTTGCTGTTGGCACGGCTCTGGAAACCTCCACTCCAGATTGAGTTTTCATTCAGAACAACTTTCTCAGTAGCAGATCCATAAACGAGAGCTCCTAGTCTACCGTTGCCAATTGGAAGGGCGGAGTTGAAATCTATACCGGCAGATTGGTACCACAGAAATCTGGAGCCGTCATATTGTGCTTCTACTGCTGCTAGCAGCGGAATTATGAAAACGGCTTGTATTGTTCGGACCATGCTGGCGGTGAGCATTTAAAAGATTTGGAGTCATCTACTTCATGTTTTTTTCAGGTTAGCTAGATACCTGTACTTAAGTGGAAGGACGAAATCGAGCGAGTATCAAATGAACGATATACGATATTTTAGGCTTAACCTAAAGGATACTCTTCTCCGGATTCTAGTTATTCAGCCAGATAATACTAGTTACTTCTAACTGAGTACGGAGGCTACGCTTATGGATAATCGCAATCAATGAGTATTAGCGCGCCAATAACCTCCATCTGCGGTGTCTGATCAATGCGGAGAATTCGCATTCAGAGTTGGTTTGGGAGGGGGTAAGGGGGCTTAGATTTTGCCGCCGAATTAAGTTACTAATACAATGAGAGGCTACTGAAGCAGTGATGTCAAAATCACGAAAGACTGGGCCTCACGCAAACGAGATAATTGCACCTATAGAAAAGTCAACCATTTTGCGTTAGTTGATTAATTGTATAGGTGGGCGAGACACCGAGAATACTCAAGTAACATGAAAATGTCATATAGTAAGGAGAAAACCAGATAGTTCGGAAATGAGAAATATAAAATGCGAAATGTGAAGTGCCAAATGCGAGATACGATTGTAGTTTCTATTTCGTGGTAAACGAACAAAAGCTAAACGGAAAACAATGTCCCGAGCAGGGATGTCAATAAATCTTGATGTGCCAGGCTCGGAAGAACATACACCGTCAACAGTACAGGGTTACAAAAGATTTGGATACTCTCCTACCAAGGCCACGGCTAAACATCTTCGCACAACCAGGGCACGTTACAGGACTAAGGTCCCAACATGGATGTTTCTTGGCATTAAATCACTATGAATATACCCTTATTTTCTGTACATTAATATTATTGAATAAGCAATAAGCATGTACTTGCTATTCTAAGCCTAGCGCTGCAACCAAGCTTCAACCTACTATATTCTCCAAAATCACTCTTTTATATAGTCAGATCAATCAATATATTCCAATGCAACTCTCACGTTTATATTAGCATGCAATATCTTCAATTCCCCTGATTCTCTCTATACTCGTTACCTCCGTTAAGCTCAATTATTCTTTTACATGCTCTGGGACTCTCTCAATCTACTATTAAATCTTCTTTTGGGTTAAATTCTTTGTTGAATGAGCTCTGCGCATGGATCTGCTTTTGGGCCTAGCGTTGCAACCAAGCTCCAACCTGTTTTTTTACTCCAAAAACACATTCCTTTATCTAAATCAATCAACCAATCAATTATCAATTTAGGCCCACACGTCCAATTAGTAAGCTATAGCCTCCAATTCCCTGATTCAACATTCTTCTACTACTTTAGCTAACCCATCTTTATTTATCTTACAACTATAGCAGTTCCATGTTTCGTTGTTCCCATTTTAATCTAAGATCAAGTAGGCTCAATAGCATTTAAACCAGGAAGATACGCGGGCTAAAGCATCCTTGAGATACTTGCTAAGCGGTATACCTTTACTTGGTGTATGTAAATGTGTGAAAATGAATCTCACGTAGTCTTATGTGAGGTATACGAAACAACCTCAATTACTATCGCTCTAGTGAATCTCCAGGCTCCCATTCACAGTTTCACTACACCTAATACACAGACCCCAGTTCGAGGTTAGTCTGTTATTAGTCTGTTCCAAACCTACTCAATGTACAATAGTTACATAACTATTATTTACGTGAGAAGCGGGAATCTGGTGGGACATGAAGTACATTGGATTCAAGTTTGTCTTTTGGCGTGGTTGGGGTCAAACTTTTAAGCATACATTTGTCAAAAAATGCATCAAAAACTAATCTTCTACAACCACCACTTTTCAAGGTGTCATTCTGCTATACGATGGACCTCAATGCTTTCTCAGATACAATTTCTTTATCCTCTGCAAATACTAGCAATACGCCAACTATTTTCAGCAACGAAAGCTCCTCCATATAAGCACTTCTTACAGCCCAAAGTGAGAGAACGTGTCACAATCCGCTAAGAATATCCCCTCCAATAACGAGGTCAAATAGGAGACATTAACTACGTTAAAAAAGATCATTACGACAGTAAAAAACCCCAGAGGAGCATGTGGTATTGGAAGTCTAAATACGCTGAAGGACTAATCAGTGTCAACAAGGGTTCCTCTCCTTTTCCTTTCCTATAGGGGAAAAAATTTAACTCGATTAGGCACAAATGGAAACTGTCAGTTCCTGCACTAACCTGAGCTAGAGTAAGTCTACTAGCGTCGACAATGATCATACCTGGGTACAGCCTGAGTCAGCCCTCGTACTATAATATAGAGCCTATTTTGTGCTCCGGCTATAATTCCCCTACCTAACGCATAGCACCACTCTTGCTGAAGCAAAATCAAGTTAACAGAATAATCTTTCTAGACGGGGAAAAATAATAATAACAAGGGCGTCATTAGCCGGTAATAGGCAATGTTAGATAGCCCAAATATTTAAGTAGGTTTCGAGTGTAGAGCGCTGAGTTCCTGACTTACTTTAAAATAATCCGATGCCAGAATAAACGAATTACTGAAGCTACCCTCTCTTACAATTCATCTCTTCATACTCTTAGATTATCAAAATCCTTGATACAAGAATTGGCAGCATACCATTGACATTGCCCTTCTCCCATTTAGGACGAACCGAAGACGAATCAAACTCTAATTCCATATCATATTATTATGAGATTCTCTAGCAGTGGCATTGGGGACGTGTCCTACGCACTTCTGTTCCTCGGAGCGCTGCTGAATAGGGTCAACTTTGCCCGAGCCGACAACCCAATCGTTCAGACTCTCTATACCGCAGACCCAGCGCCGTTCGTATACAACGATCGCATGTACCTTTTCCTCGACCATGACGAGGATGGGTCTACGACGTACGTGATGAAAGACTGGCGCCTCTACTCATCGGAGGATATGGCGAATTGGCAGGACCACGGAGTTGTCGCTAGCTTAGCCACTTTTAGTTGGGCTACGGAAAGAGCTTGGGCGGGACAAGTCATTGCCCGGAACGACAAGTTCTACTACTATGTGCCGATGCGTCATGGTACTGGAAATATGGCTGTCGGCGTGGCCGTAAGCAATAATATCACCGGGCCGTATAAAGATGCGCTCGGAAAGCCGCTAGTTGAGAACGGCAACATCGACCCGACAGTGATAATTGACGATGATGGCCAGGCGTATCTGTACTGTGGGTATTCCGCTCCCTTTAGAGAAAGGCCTTGTGATATTTTCCCGAAATATTCCATCCTCGTTTGGAACACTTTTCGCTGACTAGTTATTGACTCTCCGTCTTTTAGGGGGGAATCCCGGCCTCTATTACGTCAAACTGAACAAAGATATGATCTCCTATAGTGGTAGTGTGACCTCAATGGTCAAACCCACGGCCTTTACGGAAGGGCCATGGGTCCAAAAGCGAGGAAGCCTCTACTACCTGATCTATGCTGCAAACTGCTGCTCGGAAGATATTCGTTACGGGACTAGCACTAGTCCTACCGGCCCCTGGACGTATCATGGTATTATTATGCCGGCCCAGGGGAAGAGTTTTACAAATCACCCGGGCGTTGTTGACTATAAGAATGCTTCGTACTTCTTCTACCATAACGGAGCTCTGCCCGGCGGCAGCGGCTACACCCGATCTACCTGCGTTGAAAAGTTTGTCTATAATAACGATGGGACAATCCCTAGTATCCCAATGACCTCCGCGGGTCCTCCACAGATCGGTACCCTCGATCCCTACGTGCACCAGGAAGCGGAGACGATTGCCTTTTCCTCAGGCCTTAAGACTGAGGTCTGCAGCGAAGGTGGTCTCGACGTTACTTCCATCACCAACGGTGATTACATTAAGGTTAAAGGGGTGGCCTTTGGAACCGGTGCCAAATCCTTCACTGCTCGAGTGGCTTCCGCGACTAGTGGTGGCAAGATCGAGCTCCGGCTGGGTAGTAAGACTGGCAATCTTATTAGTACTTGTACTGTTGCCAGCACTGGAGCCGCGCAGAAGTGGACCTCCGTCACATGCCCAGTCACTGGCGCCACTGGAACGCAAGATTTATTCTTCGTCTTTACCGGCACCGGCACTGGCTTGCTATTCAACTTCAATTGGTGGCAATTTGCGAGTGGCAGTTGAGAAGACAAAATTTCAAAGCAAACTTGATAGTTCTATTGACTTATTCGTCACGGCGTAACCACTTCGGATGTCTGAGTCCAGAGCTCGATATCGATACATCACGACGTCGGTAAGAACGAAACGGATTATAGTATGATCAGGGAACGGCTTTGGAGAGAATTAGACGAGCGCTAACCTTACTGTACGTAAAAATGTGACGCCACAATCTAAACGATATTATCTGAGTATATGTTATATGTCATAGTTGCTATAGACTCATAATGACGTCAAAATACTAAAACTTGAAAGCATTAAAAATTTCCCAGATCATGAGATGTACCAATCACGAGACCTGCGTCATTTGTACTATATGTTGGAATCTCAGGTAATTGGGGTCAAAAGAGTGTATTCCATTCAAGGAGAAGATGACTACTATTTTACAGGTGGTCTCCCGGAGTCTATACTATGGTTGTGGCGCTAGGCCAAAGCGTACCCTTGAAACAGGTCCCAGACCTAGTTGCAACACTATTACAGTACTAGCTCTAGTACTGCTCTAAGTCGTGTGAGAGCGAGTATGATTCTGGTTATACTAAGGCTAATAGGGTATTTTGAATATACTGAAAGAAAGAAAAGGAGAATCTTCAAGCTCCTTTCAAGCTTTACTACCCCTAATGTACAAACTCCAGTCCGAGGTTAGTGTTGCAACTAGGTCTGGGACCTGTTTCAAGGGTACGCTTTGGCCTAGTGCCACACCTATATTATAGGCTCTGGGAGCCCACCTGTAAAATAGTAACTGGTCTTCTCCTTTATGGAATACACTCTTTTGACCCCATCTACCTGAGATTTCAACAGGTTATGAGCCCAGTGAGCGCGCGATACGCAATATATATATATGGACCCTTGAGCTGCGGACGGTACACCCACGTCCAGAGGCTACGACTTGAGCTGCGGACGGTACACCCACGTCCAGAGGCTACGACTTGTGCTGCGGACGGTATATCCACGTCCAGAGGCTACGGAAATTATGAGTAGAGTTACGGACAGGTGGCTGTGCCCGCCTTTGAGAGGACCTGAGAATTATAGATTATGGAAGACAAAAATGGAAATGGTTTTGATAAGAGAGAAGCTGTAGTCGATAGTATGTGAGCGACGAATAAGGCCTGATTCTGATGATAAAAAGCTACTTGGGGCTTATGAGGAAGACGCTGAACGCGCGATGGCAACGATTTTTCTGTATCTGGACGACAATACTGAGCGATATGTACGAGACCTTCGGGATCCTGTTTTAATTTGGAAGAGATTGAGAGAGGTGTGTCAGAGCACTGGATACGCGGCTAGATACAACTTGTGGAAGAGTCTTTTCACTGTAGCACTTGAGAAGGGAGTGTCTGAATACTTGGACAAGATTAGAGAGATTGAGCTAGCCCTGCGCGAGGCAGGAGTAGTCGTTCCTGAGGAGTTGATTGTATCTATTACTCTGCTGGGATTAGGCAATAGGTTTGGGACTCTGGTTACAGTCGTCACTCATAGTGACCCGCCAACTCTAGATAAGCTAAGTGCTATCTTGCTTGATGAGGAGACAAAGGGAGGGCTAAATGGCCAGCTGGGCGAGGCGGCCTACCGTGAGGGGGCCTATATGGCCCAGAGTGGTCCAGTTTGCTGGCACTGCCAGAAGCCTGGACACAAGCAGGACAGGTGTTATATATTACACCCTGAGTTGAAGCCAAAGGCAAGTACAGGACCGCTACCTACGCCTGGAGCGAAGGGAAATTTATCTCCACGAAAAGAGGGGGCAAAGAGAGCAACGGAGTACACTGGGGAGTCCTACTGGTAGGCCCTAGGCTCTAGGCCTTCAGCGTAAGGGGGCTGTTGCAACTAGGTCTGGGACCTGTTTCAAGGGTACGCTTTGGCCTAGTGCCACACCCATATTATAGGCTCTGGGAGCCCACCTGTAAAATAGTAACTGGTCTTCTCCTTTATGGAATACACTCTTTTGACCCCATCTACCTGAGATTTCAACAGTTAGCCCGTTCCTAGATTGTCCCGTGCACGGTAATTACATGACCAAAATTCACATGAGGTGCCAATGTCACATTCATAAGCTAAGTTAGAAGGGGTAAGTTTTTTTTAAAAAAAAAGAAACGTTTATACTAGTTTAAATTTAAAATTTACTAGTATTGAGGTAATAGCAGTAGTTAGAGTTAGCGTATGAGCTATTTGAAGTGGTTCAAATGGGAGTGCACGGACTTACCTCGTCGGTATTGAGGGGTGTTTTAGTGAGGGTAGAAAAATCGTAATAGACACATAATAGTTAACCTAGAAATAATAGTAGTTTCTGCCACTTCTGCCACTGTTCTATCGATGTTTGATCTAATGTTCCACAATTACTAGTAAAATTCGGCAAACCTAAATGTCCCACTATTTATGAGAGGGAACGGGATCTTGCCTGCTGGGATGGATTCTTTACAAACCTAGAAGCTGCTTGTTTCATCTAAATACGAGCCAAGGCAAACTTAGTAGCGATAATGATTCAGCTGCTGTGTATTAGCCTGTGTGTATCTGGGGAAGTTGCGACCGAAGGCCTGATATACCAGGAAGCAAGTGATTCCTAGGATCCCGAGAGCCCAAGGCATTTAGGAAATGCAAAGGATCCCGCATATGGGGTGAGCTAATGATTGTGGACTCAAGAAAGCCGGGGCAGTATCCAAAGTTGCCTGTTGGAGAACCTGTATTGAGACTTGAGATCAATAGCCTGATGAGCTGTTGTTTAACGCTACTATTCCAAAAGATCTTGGGTGGGAGGTGCATAGTTGCTGATAATTGTACAGGCCGCTAGGGTTTAATTTGTGGTGGATTTGAAGCCTACTTGAGTATGTTTTGCAATGGGCGTGGTTTAGTAGGGTGGTCAGGCAAAGCTATAATAAGTCTTCCATTGATCGTATTGTTGAGCCGAGGTCGAAGGAAAAGTCTGACTTTGGATTCGATGGAAGGAATGGCCAGAAGGTTTCCGAAATTTCAAATGGCAGAAGTATGTACCAATGGAGGTCTCAAGATCGGCAGCCATGTCTTCTTCGTTGACAAAACATAAGAGATCAGATGTGGGGCGATTAATTTGGGGTAAACTTGCCAAAGAAAAACATTGCGTCCTTTCAATAATCTTACACTTGGATCATCAGAAGCACTTCCCATCATCGCCGAATCATCATGCTAGCATTACTGAGCTTCAAAATTTTTACCCCTCTATATGTACAGAAAGACATTGGACAGTGCACGTTTAACAATTCAGCAACCTATTGCCGATTTATGAAAATAGATACAGCGTACTCTACAATGATTTTCCAAACTCCAAAAATTCCCGCTTTGTTTGCATGCTGCTCGATCATTCTGCAACAGGCAGTTCGATATCGGAATCTCGACATGAGCATTTTCCATTTTCGTCTTTGGACCTGAGCCGTTGCTGCTAGAGCCTGAGCAGTGGGTAAGCTAGATCTGAGCCATGCTGAGCAAGTGAGCCAAGGAGGTGAGCCCACGGTGGACAAGGGCGACCAGTTTGGACTCCTCGGCTACGACTGCCGCGGGCTTAAAATTGGAAAGAGTACGGGGGTTGCGGCCATAATTAATAGCACATCTATAGGTGCAAACCACTTGTCGCGTAAACTGGGCTGCGCTGGCTGAGCAACAAGTGCAGAGACTGAAGCCACCGGAGCAATTGTGCTTGTAGTGATCGATACAGGGGTTGAGTGCTGAATACAGTGCCTAAAATGCCCAGAAGTCCTTGAAGTTATAGTGATCTCTCGTTGCTACGCTATTCCAATGGCGTTCGGGCGAGACTTGGCGTGCGCTTATATGTGTGCTATGAATTATGGCCGCGACCTCCATAAGGCAGGGGTTTTTTCGAGGCCAATTCTGGATCCCTTTTCGTAAGAGCCGCACCAAACAACTTACTGAACCTCTTAATCAACTTCAACGTACAGTGGAGTGATAAAAGTCTGAATACCCCCTCCAGCCACAACACCTTAGCCTAACCATTTTTGGCCATTGTTATGATGCTGCTTTTCCACGCGTCTCTTCACTCCTGCAACCTACTTTTTCTGTCCTTAATGGCCCGGAAGGAACTTTCTCCTTAGCTACGCTCTCAAACATGCAAACTAAGAAGCATTGGCTATAGCTATAGTCACATTCATTGTATCCACCCTGAGGTTCCCCTCTCTACAATTAAAACAACTATTCGTCGCAAAGTCTTACGAGATACCAATAAATCATGACCACGCTCTGACATATCTCGAAAGTATTAGAATAATGGTTCAAGTACAATGATAAAAATGGGTGGTTTTGGGAATACCTTTATGGATAAGGATATTAGAATTGAAGCTCGCACAGTGGGAGTTATATCCCTCAAAGCGCTGACTCAGCTAAAATAAGCAATTATTCTGACAGAAAGCTATCAGATAAGGAAAGGGATCACTTGTATGATACTGTTACTCATATAAACCCTTATATTAAAACTCGAGACCTCCGTCAAGAAGTAGATAGCAAGGTTAAGGAGCAGACAATATAATGGCTTATATATAAACTAGGTAAGAGGAAGTGGCTACAAAGACAAAGACCTGAAATCATGCCTAATTAAGCTAATATATGACTTGCCTAAGTATTGTAAAAGTCTAGATCTGTCTGTGTAACTTAATGGGGTAACACTAGGCTCTAGGAGCTAGGTTGCCAGAGAGTAAGTAAGAAGACTCAGTAAGGTGAAATTTTTGTGTATTGTGCCTCGTGGATGATGTCTACGTGCCAGTGCAAGCCATCCTTTTAAAACCCCAAACCAGTAGTTCTAGTCACATGACCCCCGCTAGCCCCACCACGTGACTCTCATACTCGGCACCATCCCAGAACTGTCACAGTATATATATATATATATAAATATAAATACTTTATAATAGAGTGTCACGTAACGTGGGATAGTTGTACCAACAGAGCGAACTCCTGCTAAGGCATTCAAGTGAGCGTAGTAGATTGATAAATGAGACGCTTGATTCTAGAAGAACTATATGAGCCTAGCTATTTATATGCACAGGATCGCGAAGCGATTAGTCATTACTTAATAACCATATGAGAGCTCTTCTAATATGCCTCAGGCGCGCCATTTTCCGTGACATAGAGGATTAGAAACATATTAAGTAGTCTGATGAGTATAGTATAAAAAGAGATATTGGGGCACAACCTATATAGGCATTCTTATGACCTTTAGAACTGCTTATATAAGGGGATGTAGAGGCAAAGAGGGTTGGGAGGGGTGTAAAGAAGATGTTTTAGGCTATATTTGGCCAGGATATTTATACAGGTCTTGTATTACTTGATAGAGACCCTGAATCTCGAAGAGGAGACGTAATAGGAAGGGTAATTATAGAGCTATACCAGGCCTTCCTGCCAGTCATCCTTCAGTCTGGCGATATCTTTATATATAATGGGCTTCAGTATATATGGCAGGAGTTGTTATAGCTGTCCTTTGAGAAATAGATATTACAACAATGGAAGGGCCTCCAGACTCACCAGATCTTAACCCTACTGAGAACCTATGGGCTATTACGAAGACCCAGGTATATAAACTCTATCCTGAGCTTGAGTTTGCACCTAATACCGCAGAGACACTATATACTTTAATTGAGGCGGCAAAGGAGGCATGGCATGCAATTGATCAAAATGTATTATATAATCTATCTATTACAATGCCTCACCGAGTTGAGGTAGTAATTAAGGCAAAAGGGTGGTATACACAATATTAAATAACCTCAAAATCGTTTTTTGTTTACTTGGAGAAGCAGCATCATAATAATGGCCTAATATGGTTAGGCTAAGGTGTGGCGCCAAGGGGGGAGGGGGGTATTCAGACTTTTGTCACCCCACTGTATGCAAGCACATACCGATCTGTTAGGCACTCGTTCAACCCCTGTCTGCCACAAAATGTTGTGCTGAAATACACACAATATTGCACCTCAATGGCATTCGATCGACGATTCCGTATGGTTTCAAAGGGCCAAAAGGACGCAACACAAATCCTGGGAGTCCACGTTTGGCGCTCCTCATGAGCATGCTACCCATCATACAACACTAAATGCTTTCCCTGTGCAAGGTATTGTTCATACAAGACCGCGCAATAAGGCGCGGTACGGCAGTTGTTACAACAGCTGGTGTGCTTAATGGACATGGTGAGGTTCGTGCATATACGAAATCACACCAGGGACGATTCATACCAGGGTACCGTCTGCCCGAGAAGCGGAGAATTTCATGCAAGCAAGGCAAGGCAAGGCAAGGCAAGCAGAGCCATCTCGGCGGCTAAGCTGCGTTGATAGAAGGTTGGTGCTGCGCTTGTTGTCTGTTGTAAGATCATGCAGCTGTGAAGTTGGGTCAAGGGACATAGTTGGATTCAGCAGGAGAGTCACGCAACAAAGAACCATTTCTAGTAGTAGAATCTCAATCACGAATATACATAAAGCCAGAAGGGGAATTTGGTCGTAAGAAGCTGTCAAGCTAGTATGGAGACTTTCCGTTCTTCTGCCAGCTAACTGTAGGTCGTATTTGGTAGGATGGCCAAAGATTGCGCAACGAATAAAGGAAGTGAATTCGCTCACTCTTGAACTTTGCGCAGATAGTGATAGCGGCTGTTGATAATTGGAGGCTGAGGCCATTCAGTGGAACCAATAAACAGGATATTGTTTTGCTTTTCTTATTCCAAGCCCAGCCTCAGCGCATAGAATGGACAAGGCTGTGATGGCGCTGGTGAAGGCTTAGAGGTACAGATTTCATGCCGTGTCTGGTGGCATGCGCAGCGCCGGATTTGTTTTTCGAAATTTTTGGAAGTCGTCCTTTCTGTCAAATTTATCGTTAAAAGTTCATATCAGTATCGACTCTTAATTCAATGGCAGGCCGACTGCGAGTGAGGCGCCATGGCTTTACTGAGCTTCATCCGGGCGGAAGCGCGAACGAAAGACCTGTCGCAGAGTAAGTGCAGCCTGCTCAAATATTTTCGCATCTAACTTTCGCAATAGCATTGTACTCGTACACGGGCTCGGCGGCCATCCGATAGATACATGGACATACACCCCGCCCAAGCTCAGCGCCGGAGGCGTGAGACGCACCCTCGGGTTTCCTAAAAAGCAACCAGAAGGACGGGATGACAATGGAGACACAAGTATATTTTGGCCTGCCGACCTCTTACCTCTTTCGATAAAGAACGCGCGAATACTCACATACGGCTACGATTCTGACCCGATCCATTTTCTTAATTCTGTAAACCGAACCAATATATATCAACATGCTACGAATTTGCTGCAGAACCTTTCTGATGAGCGCCTGGATGATGTATGTTTCGTCCATTATTAAAATTCTTATGTCATTAACATGATTTAGCCCAATCGACCTATTATTTTCCTAGCACATAGCCTCGGTGGCATATTGGTAAAGGATGTTGGTGGACCTTTTCATGCTGTACGCCTCATATACTGACAATGTGAAGGTCTTGAAACAATCTCAGGATGCGAAATACAAAGCCGAATTGCAACCTATATTTCCCTCGACCTTTGCCGTCATCTTCCTCGGAACACCCCACCGAGGAAGCGACTGGGTCGGCATTGCAGAACGAGCTGCAACTTTTGCTATTGGCAAGAACGATACCAACATTCTGCGCTCTTTAAAAGTTGATAGTTCAGAACTCCAGCGGCTTGTCGATTCTTTTGCTGTCATGTTGAGAGAAGATGCCTTCAAGGTCCACTCGTTCATTGAAGGTCATGGTATAACTGACATTCCTGGCTTTACTGGTAAGGTAAGGCGTCTCAAGCCGATCTGTGAGAATAATGGCTGACTATTCTAGGTTGTTGAAGAATACTCGAGTGTCATAGGAGACGCTGCGGAGACTCGCTACGTATTGGATGCGAACCACAGGACTATGTGCAAGTTTTCGAGCAAGGACGATGATAATTATGCGAAGGTGTTACAACGGATCAGGGTTTATATTCATTCTATTGAGCTTGGTGCTGGGTTGAGACCTGGTGAGTGAGAAACTGAGCGAGATACTTATTGTAGTATTTCATAGGTCCAATGTATTTACTTCTGGAAAATACTGATTTGGCGGGTATAGATCCGCAAGGCACTGGTGAACCCAGAGTCTGTGAGGTTTCGAACCCAGTAAGTCATTTCCACGGCCGAGATGACGTTCTCTCTGAAATGGAAACGTACTTTTCAACTCCCCGCCCAGAAGACGAACAACAAAAGATATTAGTTCTTTCCGGCTTAGGCGGAATAGGAAAATCCCAAATTGCCCTCGCTTATGCACGTCGACACCGTAATTTGTACAAGAACTGCTTGCAAATCGATGCCAGCAGTAGAAGGTCACTGATCCAAGGGTTTACGGCTGCGGTGATGGAAATACGGGCACAGCTCAATTTAGACCCCATTCAGCAACAGAGAGACCTAGACGACATCAATGCACTTCAAGTAAACTTCGTCAAGTCATGGCTCTCGAAGCGAAAAAGCCGATGGCTCATCATCTTCGACAACTACGATACCCCTGCGGAAGTTGATCTTCAATGGTACTTTCCTAGAAGAAGTATTGGTGATATTATCATCACCTCTCGTCTCAAGAATGCGGAACGACTAGGATATGGCATATCTGTGAAAGGAATGAATCCCCGCGAGGCTCAAGATCTCCTATTAAACCTTGCACGGCCTAGAAAGCAAGATCATACAGAGGAGCATTTGCGTCGGGCGAGTGCAATAGCAGATTATGTGGGACATCTGCCACTGGGCTTAGAGCTGGCTGGGGCATGCATAGCACAGATGGGAGATTCCAACCTCACAGGCTATGCGCGATGGATCGAGGAGCAAAACGAAAGCTCCATCAATGAATCTCTCAAATCCATTCCGGCCGCCCAATATCTCTCGCGTTATCAGATGAGTGTTTTTGATACATGGAGACGATCGTTCCAAGTGATCCTAGCTAGCAACCCGGGCGCCGCTTTCCTTCTGCAAACCTGCGCTTTCTTCGATCGAAAGCAGCTCAACATACATATGTTTCGCGATGCGGTTCGAACTAAGTACTATTGGACGCCAATGGGACAGATGGAAAAGCTTAAGCCAGAGAAGGCTGGTGTGCCAGACTGGTTGGTCTCTCTGGCTACCAATACGAGCGATGAGTGGGACAAGACAAAGTTTGAGAAAACGCTTTCGGACCTAGAGAACTTCTGTTTCATTCGAAAAGAAACCAAAGAAGGTACGGATGATATAGAAGACTACGACTACGATATATATATCCATCCTCTGGTGCACCAATGGACCAAGGATGACCTTCAGCGGGATTTGAAAACGAAATTTGCGTTCAATGCAATATGGATTTTTATCCATAGTATAGACGACTGCGCATTACAAGCTGATAAAGATCTACTTCTAATAGATGTTTCTCGCTCCTTCGATAAAATGTCTCGCAGGCTCCGAGCGATCAATTTCGACGACTCCATGGGCGAAGGCATCTGGCAAGCGGCGTTGGGTAGCACGTTTGATATCCTTCGAAATATGGCAGGCATGAATGATCCAGTCTCCTTCCTGTTCCGATGTGGCCAATTCCAAACTGGTGGAGGGGGCTTAATGGACGATTTCCTGGATCTCATGATAATGCTCCAGAATTTTAGACTGCTTCTCGATCGAGCTTACTGCCCGGAACTCGACCCAAGACAGGAATACAGATGTATTCCGCACTTCGAGTTCCATGATACATACGCAGTCTTGATGGCGTTTCAAGCTAAAAAGATGGATCTCATGAGGGTACAAGATGCCAGCGACATTTTCAGCACCGCCAAGGACCTTTGTGCAGGGAAGTCCGAATACGCCAGAGCGCTCCTTCTTTCATGTGCGGTTGTACATGATTCTCTGCACTGGGACAGACTGGCCAAATGGGCCCCGCTCATAGACGAGCTCATCTTAAAGCTCAAGACTCCCGGTGAAGACCTTGAATTCTCCATCCTGACCATTGCGGCCTGCGCACAGCTCTCGATATCTTTCAGCTACGCCGTCGGTCTAAACCACCACAACAACACAAATCCAGCCGCAGACCCAATGAACTTCCTTGATAAAGAGAGGAACGAGGCACTTGGAGTGCTAGTTTCGCTAGCTAAAGTTGCACTTCGAAGTTTAGAAATGATCAAGTCTTACCAAGATGCTTTCGAAGGCAGGATACCCTTGGGCCAGCTTACTTTGACTTCGGCAGTGCAGTGGCAGCTACAGCTCAGCTATGCATTCCACTGTCTCAGGGAAGGCCGACCAGACCAAGCCGCCACAGTGTTCCACTCCGCTGTAAGCAATATCAAGACCCTAAAGGGGCCGGAAGCTGCCAGCGCTACAACCAAGCAAGTTGCCTACGCAGTAGAAACGCATCAGAAGATTAGCGAAATTGTGTTACAAGCGTCTCTTGCATGGGAAGAAGATCCAGACGCTTCACACGACGACCGCGACAATATGCTCAATGTCTTCGACGAAGCGACAGAAATGGACCCCTCCTGCCTCACTAAATTCGAAGCACCAAGCGATAGAGCGCAAATATTCCCCCGAATCGGTTTACGACGAAAGGCACTCAAGCCGAGCAGCGTCTTGTCGACCAGGAAGCCTTCAGAAGGGACAATCGCTAGCCTTGTTCCTCCCAACTCCGAAGACCCTACAACCTATAGTAATCCTCGGATGCTTGAGCTCCAGCCCAAAAAAAGTTTCCATACATTTTCCAGGGCGTTTAACAGCTCAAGGATTGTGAATAAAGCTAGCAATATGATCACCAGATTCAACGAAGCCATGTCACCCAGGACAGAGCCGCCAGTTCCAAGCTATGCAACAGCACTGGTCCCAACAATGCAACAAGAAATTCCCAGACTGGAAATCCCACATATGAATCTGGAACCAGAAGAACCAATTGAAACCAGACGAGAGCGTTTCGTCAAAACACTCTACACGCCACCGCGAATCACTAGCCAAGTGGGTCCAAACGGCCAGATCTTCGTCCTAACTTTGACAGGAAAGACGATTACTCTGCCTTTTGATCGAACGGATACGGTGGATAGACTTAAGGCCAGGATCCAGGATAGAGAGGGGATTCCGCCAGATCAGCAGAGGATTATCTTTGCGGGGAAGCAATTGAAGGATGGGAGGACGCTGTCGGATTACAATGTGTAAGTTGTCAATGTCTTGAAAGTAAATTGTAATGAAGACTGATTTTGTATTAGCCAGAAAGAAAATAATCTCCATCTGGTTTTGCGGATGCGGGGAGCTTAACATGGAAAGAGTGGGAGCACTCCGAGTTTCTGACTTACGGGTTTGTGGAGATCATTAGATAGTCAAGATGCCAAATGCATTTCAAGACATCGGATGGCAAGGAAGCAATTTCCCAATTTGATCATGTGTAACATTTCAAACTTAATTATGTTCTTCTATCCGAAATCTAAAAAAATAATGCAACTGCCAAGCTCACGTTCGAGTAAAATCATATCAGTTAGGTGACTCAATTAGCCAAGTAGCAGAACTCCACGTCTCTTTTAAAAGTAAATCACTTTCAACATTCCTTCCGCCTACCATTCCAGTCTAGTAAGCCATAGCTTCTCATCCCGCAACCTCCAAGTCGTCCTCAGCGGCTCCAGAATCCGCCCCACATCACAAAGCGACGAACCCTGCAGACCTAAGCAGACATGAGCCGAAGCTGAGCCGGGCCTGAGCCAGCCTGAGCAAAGGCGGCGTGAGATTACGAGAACTTGATGTTGGGAGGTGTCGAGATTCCGGTCAGGGAACATGACACCCATGAAATCCAAATCCGATAGGAGCACCTACTTCTGCCCGTCCAATTTCCTCCATGGTGACAGCATCAATACAAACCAAATAGCTCTCCTCTTTAAATCCATCAAGAACCACACTCAGAAGCACACCATCATCCTCTACCTCAGCGCCTGGTCTCGCAACAAAAATCGCTTCACCAGGTGTATGGCCCTTAGGATTGTCCCAATAAAGTACCTCCTTTGTCTTCATGTCAACTTTCGAGATACCATCTAGGAATGACGAGAACCCGCGATTAACAATGCCATAGATGTATCTTGTTTCTCTCATGGCAAACGAAGGGTTGATAGTCGGTAAATCTCCCCCATAGCGCTTAGGAAGACTTAAAATCTTCTCCGCTTTTGGAAGCGAGTTTCCTTTCTCCTGGCCAAATTTCTCCTTTGTAATATTTGAAAGGCGATACCTAACCATATGGGGTACATAACTCTCCCCTTTATCCCTCGCAAAAGTCTCCGCATTCGGGCTGTTAGAAGTCATATTTCTGTAATAGAGTCCATGAATGATATCCGTATTTTCATACTCAGGATACTCGCAAATGATATCGTTTCCTTCTTGCCAAGCATTGACGGAATGGAAGCAAAATGATGCATCGCTTTCGAATTCCTTAACTACCCCATTACCATTCTTGCGGTCGATAACTACCCATCGGTTTTTCTCTTGGCTGTTCCATGGAGAGAGGGCATCAAGCATGTTGCCTTCCTTGATAATTTTGAGGCCGGAGCCGGCGATATGTGAGCCCCATATTGCGAGAATGAGATAGTCTGGTGTGAGGAAAAATGAGTGCAGGTAAGCTGCTTTAACACCTGAACCTGAAATAGTCGCCAGGATTTCGGTCTCGCCTGTTAACGCTGACGTTTTGAAAATTCGATAGGTAGGATGTCGGCCAAATGCGAGATTGAAGTTGTATACGTCACCGGTTTTTGGGTCCGTATGGGCGTGCGCGCAGGATAGTGGACCAGTGAGATCTGGGTGGAGAGTTTTTTGCGAGGTGAGAGCGAGCGGCTCAAGGGTTTTAGGATCAAGTTGTTTGAGGCCAGCGCCGTCAGTTGTCGCCCAGAGGGAACGAATCTTAGTATGCCCTGGTGTTGAGCCTGACGTGATAGCCGTGAGGCCTGGATAGTTGGGCTTGATGGTTACAGCGACATTGGCGATGCCCGGATCGCGGTTTGTCGCTCGAGTGAAGACGGACATAACCTGATTTTTCTTAGTCTCACTTGAAAGCGGTGGAAGGACGAGGATGACACTCACTTTTCCAAATATTCCCACGCATGGATCGGCTTTCTGTCCAAAAGTGATCGTTCCAGTAATCCCCGTCTCTTTAGCTCTTTCAATAAGTTTATCATTTGCTCGCCTTGAATTATACCTGACCCTACTGCTTCCATCCTCTTGGCTAACAATCTCAAAGCGGTGAGTGTGACCAAAGCCATCAAACCAATGGCTAACCTCAAAATCTTTCTGCCCAGCGGCGCGAGTCACCTTCTTAGATGCAGGACCAGTTCGATAAAGCGTTCCAGCTGCCCAGGCTGGGATTTTACCCTTTATGTCCAGTTCGATTGGCTCTCGTTCTTCGTGAAGCGTTTGGAACTTTTAATCATGTTAGATAGGAGAGGGTCGAGTAATGTAAAACGTACGCCTGCTTCATTAGGCCAATCTCTAATAGACTCCATGGTTCTATCCACCGGACACAATATTTTAATTTCATTTTCTGGCATAACTGCTATTCCTGCACTGGACATCTGGGCCATTTTGACTTTCGAAATTCTTACACTGGAATTATTTGAAATCCGCAGGAATTGTCGTGTAAATTGCATGTTTCAAATCGGAGAATGCAGGGTCTGAGATTCAATTTATACCTCCCCCATTCGCAATATTCACAGCCGTCGCATTCGCTTGTACAGCCTTCCTTGTGTGTCCCCAGATCACACGAATTGGCACGGTGAGAAATGAAAGAGATGTGCAAATCCGTACGGCCGTATCTTGTATAACCCTACAGCAGGCAAACAAAATGAATCAACAAAACGAACAAAATGAACAAAAATGAAAGATTATTGTCGTTCCAAAGGTTGAAACATGATCTCACAGACGAAATTTGCTAGAACACATAACTTGGCGCCCACTCAAGTTATACATGGTGGGAGGCGGGTAGCGTAGGATGAGGCTGATGCAGAACTTGTGGGGAAGATGTCAGCATTGGTCGGGGCAATGTTTCTAAACTTAGTAACCTTCGGCCGTAACTAGCGACTAGCGTAAAATAGTAGATCACGTGAAAGATACAAAACGTGATCAGTGAGTGTTTGAGGATATACGATTTCTATTGCCAGGTGTGGCTGTCTGTTATGATATAGGGCAGTAGGTATATCTCGATCATGATGTAAACAAGAGGGAGATAATAGTTCGAGCAGAAAAGTCGTGGCTCCGAAAAAAGACGAAGCAAAGGAATATTATCCTGGCCGCAACAAATTTGGTAGAAAAAGGAGAACGTTGTGAAATTAGTCAAGATTAAAATTTGAGATAAAACGTTGCATCAAGATCTGTGAATTCAAAATGCATAGAACCCTATATCTGAGGGAGGAAATTCTTCTCTATCTAGGCCCAACGACTTGGGCAGTCAAATTGGGGAGAGTTACACCAACTCACAGGAAAAGATACGCCGTTTCAACCATGACTTAGACCTGCAACGTTCTGCACAAAATCGACGATGCGTCTTCTCAGAGTAGCACCGGTTTCTGCGACGTTCATCCTCGAATCACTTGAAGTTACAAGGCTCATTTCGAGTACCCCGCACAAGTCGCCTACATGAAGGACACCCTGGAGACATCTCCTAGCATTTTGGAATGAATCTAGGCCTTGAATCTCCAGGGGGCCGAGGAAGCCTCAAAGAAATGCTAGAACTGTTATCGCAGCGCGTGTTTCTCTCACTAAAAGAGTGACCTTGCTCCTACTGTTGCCACTCCGTGATAAACGCCAACTATCGGTTTACATTGTGGTTAACTCGAACTCAGGGGACTGGATAGTGTCTAAAGAAGCCAAAATCACACTCTGTAAATGTTGTCATGATTAAGAAAGGCCATGATATCGGAGTGATGAATTCAAATGAGAGATAAGAAACATCACGAGACCCAAAACCACACCAATTTTGACCTGCAAAACTCACAGTTGGGAAAAGCAAACCGAAGCTTGAGCAACGTTACAAACTAGCATCTTGCGCAAGTACATGAGCATGGCCATGAGCACATCTCATGTGAGAACATCATTGCGAAGGGACTAAAGTTGCTTGTAGTCGTGATAAAGTTCTGTGACAGTGACTGATGAGGAAGGTGGGCTGCATTCAGGAGGTGTGAAGCGAACCAAAGGATCTCCTGCCCTGTGTCATGCATCAGAAGCGGCTACGGCAATATCATTTTGCCGGCCAATTATATGAAACCTGTCACAGTTCTATCGAATCAATTCCCATGCTTGACGTTATTGAGTACCAATGCCGGAGGTTAAGATATCCAATGTTCCACTTGTTCCACGAGATCCAGTTCGTCCAAAATTTCCTTTCGTCCCATCAAAGGAATCTCCGGAAGACCGTTTTAAGCGGGATAAATGGCCAATTGTGGTAATTCTACCGCTTTAACTGCTTGGTGGTTCATGACTTGGTGCCCGGATGATACGTTGTTCCGTTCTCGAGGCGTGCCGAGGGTGGAAAAGCGCCGTGGTTCGGATATCACAACTACATTCCTAAGCCAACCACATGCATGCTAACTCCAACCATCAAGCACATATTTCGGAGGACTAGAAAAGGAGGACCTCCTTGTTCGCCAATATGATGGTTGAACGTAACGTTGTTGTTGTTACTGGTGTGCGCATGTGGGTTGATGGTGACAGAAAATATGTGCGCTCGCCAATTTTACAAATGTCGTGTATCAATTGAGGCTGAGTGGCTTTTATCTGTTCTCATATATTAGACACCTCAACTGAGCAGGTTTCCCTTTTTCACTTCTCGCTTTAGGAAGAATCTTCAGCACTCACTCCTTCGTGCTTGAACTTCAAAGTACCAAGTCCGATTAGTTTCAACTGTCCAGAACAACTCACAAACCGGGTGTTCCGCGCACCGCTTCTTCATTCTTCATTGTAGATATCTCCCTCTCAAAATGATTCACCTCATCTCTTCTCTCCTTCTAGGAGCGACCTTGCTTGTACCTGGTGTACTTTCAGCTCCAACTCTCAATTCAACTGATGGTCAAATATATCGTGCACCCCAGCAACTGTCTCCGTCTGTGTCGCAAACAGATTCAGCGTTAGCAGGCGGGTACAAGAACGCTGCATACTACGTCAACTGGTCAGTCAGATAGAACTGCTTTCTCGACCGAGAACTAATAGTCGTAGGGCGATATATGGTCGTAATTATCAGCCTCAACAGTTGCCTGCCTCTCAGCTCACTCATGTTCTGTACTCTTTCGCCAATGTTCAGGCAGATGGCACAGTGTAAAGGCAAATTAACCCTTAAGCGTGAGCTGGTCTGACGATGAGTAGATATCTTTCGGACACTTGGTCTGACCTTCAAAAGCACTATGCTACCGATTCTTGGAATGATATCGGCAACAATGTATATGGCTGCATCAAGCAACTATACATCTTAAAGAAAAAGAACCGGCAAATGAAGGTCCTTCTATCTATCGGAGGCTGGACTTACTCCACTAATTTCGCCGCTGCAGCCAGCACTGCAGCCACTCGTGCAAAGTTTGCCGATACCGCAGTCGCTTTCGTCAAGGACCTGGGACTTGATGGCATCGATATCGACGTAAGGATCCATTCTTTTGACCTTTGTCTGTTTGAACCACTACTTAAGCTTGCATGGGGGGCGTTGGATACCGTTGTCCTGGGATTCGTGGTTGCGCTTTCTTCTTGACGAGAACAGAAACTAATTCAGTTATAGTGGGAGTATCCGGCGAATGATGTTGAAGCAACAAATTTTGTTCTCCTTTTGGCAGCAGTTCGCTCGGCCCTAAATGCCTACGCTGCCCAATATGCTCCATCCGCCAAGTTCCTGATTACAATTGCATGTCCGGCTGGTCCTGATCATTACAATCTCCTCCATATGAGTGCCATGGACCAGTATCTTGATGCCTGGCATCTTATGGCGTATGATTACGCAGGTTCGTTTTCCTCGTTCACCGGCCATATGGCCAACCTATATCCAAGCACCTCAAATCCCGGTAGCACACCATTTTCAACCAACAGAGCTGTTACCGACTATATCGCTGCGGGCGTCCCTGCCAGCAAGATTGTGCTCGGCGTGCCGATTTATGGTCGCTCATTTGACGGCACAAGTGGACTTGGCCAGTCGTTCACTGGTGTTGGTTCTGGCAGTTGGGAGAATGGTGTTTGGGATTATAAGGCTCTGCCGAAAGCTGGTGCTGTAGAAATTCTCGATCAGACTACCGGCGCTTTATATAGCTGGGATAGTACTGCAAAAGAGCTGATCAGCTATGACAATGTCGCATCAGCCCAGATGAAAGCCAGCTATGTATTGAACCATGGTCTCGGTGGCGCTATGTTCTGGGAAACGAGTGCGGATAAGACAGGTGCTCAGAGCCTAATTTCCACGATTGCGGGTAGCTTTGGCAACCTAGAGCAGAGCCAGAACTGGTTGAGCTACCCAGCAAGCCAGTATGCAAATATGGTAGCAGGAATGCCAGGAGAGTAAAGGATAGTCGGGAGCAAGATTCAAGTCTTTCGGTAGTAGGCAAGATGTTTTTTATGTTTGTTTGGTAAGTTCGCCATGGGATTTCATGATTGCATAGCTGCGGTTTTGATACGGAAAGATATCTTAGAGTTGGTGTTGGCGTTGGTGAGGTCGTCCTTTCATTTCATGTACATAGCTTGATATCGATCCTGCCAGCATGATGCTCAGCTGGTGGAATATGGCTCTTTATCGTAGGGAATGAATCATAACGAGATACCCTGCATGATTACATACTTCGTAGTATGTGCAAAGAAAGTTTGGCCGAGTGGTGTGGAAGTTGCATATTGATTGTATACACATGCGCTGCGATTGGGAGACGGAAAAGAAACCCCCATCGGTGAAGACCGGCAGTTTGATCAAAAAAGGACCACCGGCTTCACCCTTCCCGACTCCCGATGATGACGTCTGCAGTGCTGTTCTATCTCCGAGTATCTCGGCTTTGGGATAAATTCAACTTCAACCAGCTTCATCAGCAAACCACAGCATGTTATTATGCGTTTACAACCACCTCAAGGAGGCAATTAAATTTCTATGCATTGCTGCACGGTCTCAAAACCTTGCAATAGCCCTATCTCACTACTGGGCAGGCCTTACGACGTGCGTAATAGAGCTTTGATCTCTCGGTCTGCTTAACAACCTCAACCACCGAAAACATGGGAATTTGGAAAATTCCACTTCCCCTAATCTGCTTCTGAGATTGTCTGCGCTCCATAGCCGCACTCTCTATAGGGCTCAAATGTGCTGAGCTCGTATAGGATGTTCCTCATGGGATCAAGTATCTACCTCGGCCCCAAACATCCTTTCACAATTCACATATTGTTAATAAAGCACATCGTGTCACCCACCTTGTTGCACAGGAGTACTGCTGCAATGTCGTAGCGCCCACACATGCAATGTGATTAGTATGAGCACCCATGGGAACTTCTTCCCTGTATCACAAGAGTGAGATCGGACATATGTTTCAGCTGAAAGTATTCCATGGCTAGATTTGTGAGAGGACGGGAAGGCCTTATATGTCAAAATGCCCCTCATATTCTTCTTCTTCTTCTTCTTCTTCATGCCACTTGCACTACTAGTCTGAAAACTCGAGACCTCTCATCATGACAGAACCAATTCCAGGTCCGACTGGTTTGCCGTTTATTGGCAACGCTAATGAAGTCGATCTCAGCAATTCCGGGCCTGACTTGTCACGCCTAGCGGATACCTATGGCCAGTATACAATCAGTTTTAAGGCGTATATGCTGACAAGTTTCCAGGTCCAATCTTCAAACTCCGACTTGGTGGTGCAGATAGGGTTTTCATCAGCAACGTAGAATTAATGAATGAGGTTATCGACGAGAAAAGATTTGACAAAATCATATCCCCTACAGTATTACACATTCGGGAGGGTATCCATGACGGCTTATTCACGGCTCACAGCGATGAACCAAATTGGGGCCTTGCCCACCGTATTCTCATGCCAGGTATATATAAGAGCTGCCTCGATTTTGCTTAAACTAACGACCATGGTAGCTTTTGGCCCCCTTGCAATTCGAGGCATGTTTGATGAAATGCACGATCTTGCATCGCAGCTCGTCACTAAATGGGCTCGATTTGGACCAAAGGAAAGGATTGACGTTTCTGCTGACTTCACAAGATTGACGCTCGACTCCATTGCTTTGTACGTATTTGATATAGCCATACTTGAACCGCTTATTGACGATTTTGAGATGTGCAATGGATACCAGGTTCAACAGTTTTTATCGAGACGAGCTACATCCATTCGTAAAAGCTATGAACGACTTTTTGGTTGAGAGTGGTCGACGTACACAGAGACCAGCAGTTGCCAATTATTTCATGTCCTCCAAATTCAAAGCTGATATTGAAGTCATGCAGAATGTTGCACAAGAAGGTAAGGAATTTAGTTCTTAGTGAAGCATGCTTCTATGTTGATTGCTGTCTTCATATGGTAAGGAATAACTGCTGATACACCTTCCAGTCGTACAGGAACGCAGAACGAATCCTGTGGACAAGAAAGATCTACTAAATTCCATGTTGTATGGTAAAGATCCACAGTCTGGAAAAGGTCTTGACGACCAGGGAATTCAAAACAACATGATCACATTTCTGATCGCAGGTACGTTTGCGTCCTCAGAATGTGAAAATATGCTAACTCTTTAAAGGACATGAGACAACGGCCGGGCTCTTGTCATTTCTCTATTACAACCTCCTTAAAAATCCCGCTGCCTACCGGTCCGTGCAAGAGGAGGTCGACAAGGTCGTAGGCCGCGGGCCAGTTACTGTTGAACATATGTCCAAGTTACCATATGTTGAAGCTTGCTTACGAGAAACTTTGAGGCTAACATCGACAATTCCCGGATTCTTCCTGGGTATTCGCCATGATAACCCCAATGATGTTGAGATAATTGGCGGGAAATATGAAATCAAGAGAGGGCAGGTAATGCAGACAGTTCTTGCCAAAATTCAGCGTGACCCGGCAGTCTTTGGCGATGACGCCGAACAATTCAAACCAGAGAGAATGCTTGAAGAAAACTTCAAGAAACTACCGAAAGGTGCCTGGAAGCCTTTTGGAAATGGTGCACGAGGCTGCATTGGTCGAGCATTTGCGTACACCTCACCATTGCAGAATTCATAAAAAACATGGGATGCTGATATATTGTATAGATGGCAGGAGGCAACTCTCACCGTAGCGCTACTCATGCAAAATTTCAATTTCAGATTAGATGACCCGAGCTACCAACTCCAGATCAAATCAACCCTGACAATTAAGCCCAAGGACTTTTACATGCATGCACAGCTTCGAGATCATATCGATCCAATCCAATTAGAGAAGAACCTCTACGTCTCCGCCGAGCCGAAGACATCTCCCAAAGACAACAAGATTCGTGCAGCTGCATCCACTGCGAAAGAAAAGAAGCCAATGACCATTCTTTATGGGTCGAACGCAGGGACTTGCGAGGCTCTCGCTCAGGCGCTTGCAAGAGCCGCTTCAAGTCGTGGATATGTGGCGCAAGTTGACACGCTCGACTCTGCTGTAGATAAAGTACCCCCAAATCAACCTGTGGTACTTATTTGTTCCAGTTATGAGGGTCAACCACCAGATAATGCCGCCCATTTTATTGAATGGTTGGGGAAGTTGAGTGATTCAAAGAAGTTAGAAGGTGTCAAATATGCAGTTTTCGGGTGTGGAAACCGTAAGTGTTTGGTAATGATCTGACTTTACTTTGCTTATATGTCCTAGATGACTGGGTTTCAACATTTCACAGAATTCCCAAGCTACTCGACGAAACATTTGTGAAGCGTGGCGCAACTAAGATCACAGATATTGGGTTATCAGACGTCGCAGAAGGTGACACCTTCGGAGATTTCGACAAGTGGCAAGATGAACAATTTTGGCTCAGCTTAGGAGAGACCGGCGAGGCTGAAGAGGAATATGGTATTGACGTTGAAATTGATACCGGTTCCCGTCGTTCCACACTCCGCCAAGATGTCAAGGAAGCTATTGTCTTGAGTAATGACCTTCTCACTGCAGAGGGCGAACCCGAAAAGCGGCATATCGCGCTACAGCTTCCAACAGGAATGGAGTACAAAGTCGGTGACTATCTTGCAGTTCTACCACTGAATAATCGGCACAATATTAAGCGGGTTCTGAAATGGGCCGCCTTGCCTTGGGATGCAATGCTCACGATTCAGACTGGAGCAAACACAACATTGCCGACTGGTCACCCACTCTCTGCAATAGATGTGCTCGGGGCATATGTAGAATTAGGACAACCAGCAACCAGAAAGGCGAGTCGTCCAAAATTAAATAAGCTTTAATACTAACGTTTGCAGAACATTACGAAAATTGCGGCAAGCTGTGATGATGAAGAGGAAAAGCGGAAAATACTCGATCTCGCAGGAAACGGCTTTGAGAAAGAAGTGCAAGCCAAGCGCCGTTCGCCCTTAGACATTCTCGAAGAATTTCCTTCAGCAAAACTCCAACTGGGCGACTTCCTTGCAATGCTTCCACCAATGCGTATCCGTCAATACTCCATCTCATCGTCTCCATTAGCAGATCCAACAAAAGCAACAATCACATATGCGGTCCTTGACGCACCTTCTAAGTCAACAGGCGACAAACGGTTCCTCGGCGTAGCATCCAACTACCTCTCTGAAGTTTCCGAAGGTGATCGTATCCACGTTACAGTCAAGCCCTGCCACGGCGGATTCCATCCTCCCAAAGATATCGAGAACACTCCCGCTATCATGATCTGCGCTGGTACTGGGATTGCACCATTCCGCGGCTTCATCGAAGAACGCAATATTCAAATCAAAGCTGGCCGCAAGCTCGCTCCAGCCCTCCTCTTCATCGGCTGCAGTCACCCAGAGAAAGACAAACTCTTCAGCAAAGAATTCGAGCAGTGGGAAAAAGACGGGATCGTGAAGCTCTTCTACGCATTCTCCAAAGCCAAAGACCAAAGCAAAGGCGTTCGCCACGTTCAAGATCGACTCTGGGAAGAGCGAGAGACCGTACGAGAGGCTTTCAAAAATGGTGGGAAGGTGTATGTTTGTGGGTCAAGCGCAGTTGGAGAGGGTGTAGCGCTGATGATGAAGAAGATTTATGAGGATGGATATGATGCGGCGGGTAAGAGCAAAACGGAGGAAGAAGTTGAGGGTTGGTTTCAGAGTATCAAGAACGATAGGTACTCATCGGATGTTTTTGCATGAGCTAGGAGGGATTACATGGAAGATTGTTGATTTTAGTTTTGAATTAAAGAACTTGATGATAGCCAAGCCTAGAGGTTCCTTTTAGGGGGCTATTCTCTTAGTGACAGACCCGCTTTGCGAGTGCGCAATAGTAGGTGAGGACAGCCTAGATATTCATTTTTCGAGCCAAATTATCTACTTTATATACTCATGCCAAATTTCCCTCCTCTCTTCACTTTCGCTATCGAGATTGGCAAATTCTTTTCATAATTTTATATCGGCACCACGCTAAAACAATGTTTGAAGGGGGAACGAGTGGGTTTTATAATCTATCATGGACACTCAACATCTTGGCACAGACCTACCTCGGTCATTGCCCCTGAGGCCATCAGTGCTCGTCAGCAGGCATGTTTCAATAGCGTACCAGTCAAATTTAACGCCTCTACCGGTTACCGAAGATTTGCAAAACATTGGATGGCACCCCAGAATTTTCCACCTCTCGTTAACCTTGTTGCGGCTCCAAATGACCCCACAATCTCGTGGAAGCATGGAATAGATTAACGCCAAGGGTCGTTTCGCTCACTTCCACCTGTCGCCAAGGCGCTGACGACCCGAAAATCGAAACAAATCTTAATGGAAACAAGAGGCTGGTCTTGGCAGAACATTTCAGCAGTGAAGTCACCAGTCGATATATTAATATCTCTTGGTATTGGTTTCATGGTGCCGAAAGGAATGTTGGAATGCGGTGTGGTATGATTTGATGATGAATTCACGACTTATGCAAAGCCTCATCCTTCTCATAAGTGAGGTACATATATAAGCTTCTTGACTTCTCTCTCCCTTTTCTATTCACCACTCTCATTATCACTGCGCCAGTCGCTCATTGCTGTCTCTTTTGACTTTACCTTCTTTTCAGAACTGTCCTTCTTTCTACGATTTCTTTCAGCACTTTCAAGCTTTCTCTAGAACGAATCACTACCATTTTTGAGCATATTTGAGAAAATTTATCAAACCCACCACCATGAAGTACTCAGGATTCCTCGCCTCTGCTGCCCTGGCGGCTGTTGCCAATGCGCACACCACTATCTACAACATCTGGGTCAACGATGTCGACCAAGGTGTCGGGAACTCTGCCTCGGGATACATCCGTTCGCCACCAAACAACAATCCTGTAAAGGATATTACTTCTACTGACATGACTTGCAATGTCAACAATGTTGCTACTGCCAAAACGATATCTGTTGCTTCTGGTGACAAGGTGAGGCCTCTTGAATTTCTAATACTCGGATTCCTGGAGTATCTAAATTTGAATAGATCACATTTGAGTGGCACCATGACTCCAACAGTGCCTCAGATGACATCATTGCCTCCTCCCACAAGGGCCCAGTCATGGTCTACATTGCACCTACCTCGTCCAATGGTGACGGTAACGTCTGGGTTAAGCTTGCAGAAGATGGATACACCGGTACCACCTGGGCAGTCGACACCCTAATCGCAAACAAGGGAAAGCACTCTTTCACCCTCCCATCTGTTCTTGCACCTGGCGATTACCTTCTCCGAGGTGAGATCATTGCTCTCCACGAAGCTGATGCGGCATACAATGTCAACTCTGCTCGTGGCGCTCAGTTTTATATGGAGTGTGTTCAAGTGACTGTCACTGGCAGCGGAACCACGGTAAGCTTTTCTCTCATCCAGCTGAGAGAGGAGATACTAACGATAAGTAGGAACTCCCAGCAGGCGTTGCTATCCCAGGCGCATACTCCTACTCCGACCCGGGTGTCCTATTCAACCTCTACGGCAGCTTTACCTCCTACACCATCCCCGGGCCAGCTGTCTGGGACGCAGCCAGCTCCGGATCTTCCACTGCCTCTTCCTCTGCAGTCGTAGTAAGCAGTGCCACCAAGGCCTCATCCACAGCCGTCGCCACAAGTGTTAAGTCATCCGCCGTCCTTGCTTCCACCCAAGCTGCCGTTGCCACTCCAGCATCCTCAGCTGCCCCAGTCGCAACAAGTGCAACAAAGGCTGTATCCAGCGCTGCAGGTGTCTCGCCATCAAGCAAGGCTGCAGGAACCGGAACCCCATCCGCAACAAAGTCTGCGTGCAAAGCTAAGACAACACTTCAAACTGTTGTTTCGTCCAAGGCTGCCACATCAACTGGAACTGCCGGTACGGTCGCTAAGTACGGACAATGTGGAGGCACTGGCTTCACTGGCTCTACTACCTGCGCAAGTGGTTCAACCTGCACTGTTCAAAACCCTTACTACTCACAGTGCATTTAAATTTTCCCTTTTCTGGCAAAGTGTTTTGAAAGATGGAGTTGAGAAGACAAAACAGTTCTATTCATGTATATTTTATGGACCTGCAAGACAGGTATTTTCTTGACAACAGCACTACTCTAGTGTAGTTGTCTGGTTCAGGGGATGAAAAGAGGTGGGAGAGTGTATTCATGTATATATCTTGACCGTAAGCTTTGGCTCCAAAGGAAAAGCAATGACAAATCAATGTTACCTTTTTCATAACTCTTGTATTTCTGCGATTCTCATCCTGCGCGGCATATTTAAGAGACGAATGTTGAGATTCAGCACATCGGTATGTGGTATTGTTAAAGTGCTAATGCGTATATTTACTCCTTCCTTTCCGCAGGCTATGGCATCCCCTTGCAACCCTCCTTTCATGCTAACTCCCATACTTCCACCTTGATAATCTCTACCTCTATACCCCAATCGCCCCTCCAAAGTGTTGCACCATACGACCCAAAACCCCCACCCGTAATTTTATGCAAAATTTTCAATGTCTTCATTCCCTCCACCAATACCATTGAGAATCCCATCTCTTGCTCACCAAAGCACAAATTCTTGCTCACTGTTTTACACATAGCCCTCTTTCCATAAATACCAGAAAAAGTGTCGTGATAAGGTATCAGCTGGAATAGAGCAGGTCTATGGTCATCGTTATCATCCAGATCTTCGAGGATTTTTTCATCTTCATTGCGGCCTCTCAATAGCGCTCCGAAGACAACCGTTTCACTATTTGATGCATTTGTTCCTGCAATAAAAAGGATTTTTGTGTCCCAATGATCTTCCGGCTTGAATTTCAACAAGGACATAAAATGGTCAATGGTTGGACAAGTGCTAGAAGATGAAATGCGTTCGTACTTGAAAAGAAGATTGAGATCTTCGATACCAATTGACAATCCAAAGGAAAATAGAACCTGGGACATGGTGGCGAGATTCAAGATGTGGCCCGTCAGCAAATTCTCTGGAGAATAGGTATTATAATTGTTGTTAGATATGCCATCCGGATCTCTCTTGAGATTTTCGATTTGGCGGAGAATAGAAGTGAAGAGACAAGGCTGTAAAACGTTAGTAAATAGGCTTCGGAGAGTTATAGATTGGGATTGTCTACTGTATTTTCGGAAAGATTATACTCAAATTTCGGCCAGGTAACAATATCATCTGCGTCTGTACCATAACAAAACGAGTTTAGGATACTGTCAGCAGATGTATCTAGCGCTTGCAAGTTCATGGAAATTTCGGCCTTTCCATCATTCAAATACTCGGCTAGTAGAAATTTTACCAGAACTTTGAACCTGACTCTCGAGATAGCAAGCTGTCGTAACCGTGTCGGACTTATCAAATGTGTAGCAAGTCCAACAAACTCTTCCTTCCGGTATGGGCCCCACGGTGGCTGAACATACTGCATTCTATCACTTGAAATCAGATCCAAGACATCATGGTACATTTCATCTCCTTTTTCATCGAAATTTACGCACGCCCAATTACGGGAATGGTCGTCCACCTGAAATGCTTTTCTAGCTGAGATTTCCATTTCTTCGCTCTGGTTGTACTTGAAGTCGCCACTGATGTCTGCGAGACTTAGGAAGATGTATCGTCGACGATCTGTAGGAGACTTCGTTCGGTCGAGGCCGTCATTGGGGTCGGGTTGGAGCCAATGCATTGCTGTTATCAGATCCTCGTATGCTAAAGTTAGAGGTTCTGAGATCCGTTTGTGGATGGTGAGAGGGAATGTACTGAGGTACACCATCATAGAGAAGAGTATTGGGGCTGCTTCTTTCAATAACAATATCGATGAATACTGTGAATTTTCTGCGAGATATTTTGTGAACATTGCTTCATCCCAGTAAGTCTCTACCTCCGAGAGAGAGAGATAAGAATTGAACTTCTTGCGAATTTCCAAATGTTGCTCTTCGGTGAAAGTTAAAAAGACGACTTCTTTGTAGAACCTTTTCGATATCATTTCTGGGTCCATTAAGCCATTCTTAACCCATGTCTCAATGCTCTCTGGTGGCATGATTGTTTAACACACCGCAAGAATGGAGAATCGCAATCAATGAAAATCCGCTTTCCAAAGTAACTTAGGAAGAGTGCCCTTAAAATGACAGCTTGCTGATACTGAAGAGTGGGAGGAGTGAGTGCCAGTGAAGTGTGAATTTATATTTAAGATAAAAACATCGTCACTTGATCATTCCATTCAGACAATTCACCGCCTCTTCTCGCAGCCAACATGAAAACAGTAACATAAATAAGGGAACAACGTCAGATGAGGTCGCAGCGAAGCAAAGCTATTTGCGGAGTGCATCACTCGCTCGGCTCACCATCCAATAACCTTACATAATGCAGCGCATACTTATTTGTTGATTAGAGGGTATATGGATTTCGCAGGTCAACCAATCGCTTTCATTATATCGCAGAACTAAATGCGGTCTCAAAGAAAATCTAGTATGAATAATCTGCTAAAAATGGTGAGGTGCGTATGATCTTCGATCAAAGGTAAAAAGGTATTCAGAAATTCCCACATCCATATGACAACAGAGGCGCACCTTGTAGCCAAGTCCAACGCCAGTCCCATGCCAAGGTCAAGCTAAGCCCTAAAGACAGACCTTCCTTATCTAGTAGACCTCAAACGGAAGGTTTAGTGAAGTTGCTCCTCAAGCCACACATTGACTCTCACTTCTGCTTGGGTGCTGGACCAATGTGTGTAAAACTTCATAGGCCCAGGTTCACTTCAAATCTTCTATTCAGCCAAATGATTAACAAATAATTTATGAGATTAGTCTTGCCAAGTAAAATGTAACTTGATAGTTTTCGAGGTTCAAAAACGAGCTCGAAATGGATTTTCTGGTGTTTGTCTTAGAGGATAAGAGTAGTGGGTGCTAAGCTCTAAAATCCATCCGACATCACATACAACTGTTTCACTTTTGCAACATAGACTAAAGCATTTCAGGGCCTAACACTCACTTATTTCTGGAACAATGATATATGAAGTTTTACGCAGGGTATCTATGATAGCGGTAATATTTACGTGCAGTGGCGAGTACAAGCTAACTTAACCAGCAAGTAGCAATGTAATTTACTATTCCATTGGTAATTCTACATTGCTAGTAAATGCAATATAAATTTCATGAGACCAAGCTCATAATTCGAGATTTAACCATAGTATTTAGGCCTTTCTTCCTTATCGTTGCTTCTACTACTCACCACAACTTTTTCGTATTTTCTAATCTAGCCAAACCCTGGCTCAACCAAAAATTCAATATCAGTAAGGAGAGGACCAGAAGACCAATTGATAGCCAAAGCTCTCTGACTGCACTAGCCTAATAATTATTTTATGACGAGTATTCAAGAATCAACCCCAGTAACATGATAACTTCATGCACCCGAATAACCCTAATTTCATGACAATGTTGAGGCTAGGCAGGGATTTCTCGAGCGAAAATCTACTTTGAGAGTCCTCTTTTGTGACATAAAAGAAAATAATTATCAGTAAAGGAAATCTTTCTGCTTGTACATTTCATACGGTGCCCGTAATTCATGCCTGCTAATACCCCCACAACATTTCAGGGGCACAGTCACTGAACTCGCCAAAGTCTGCTGCCTACCAATCCTTGAAAACTAACAGCACCTCAACCTCAAAAAAGATCTCACTTCAAATCTCGTTCTTACCCCGCCAACTCTGCTTGTGTTGTGACAATTCTACAATTATACGACATGGCATTTAATAAACTGCCTCTTGAGACTATGCATAACATCGTAGCCCATGTGCCGAATATTGCTTGTCTTCGCAACCTGTGCCTGACATCTCGCGCACTGCAAGATGTGTCAAGGGCAGCACTGTACCGAGATATCAACCTCTTCGTAGATGAGTATCACTTGGATGGAGAGCTCATGACAACGGGTTGCTTGGAGCGACAGACAAAACTCCTCAAAAACATTGCTGAGTATGCTTCAAATTGTCCCTACACAAACACCATCTTTCACAGCACTAATAAATTCCTAGAGACTCGAAAATTGGTCACTGTGTCCGCTCATTCACAAATCACCCTATCACCTGCCGTACATTTCGAGATGCAACACTGGCACCTCAAGCAGAACAGTCACTTCTTATTGCCGCTGCAAAGAATATGATTAATCTCAACAAGGCCCTCTTAACACCCAATACTTTAGCAGCAGAGATCGTCGCCAATCTGCAATCGTATCAAAAATTACAAAACCTCCAGATTTATGATCTCAATCCCAAAGAACATATCTGGGCGTTTGCACCAACGACTTTAAAACATCTCAAATGGCAAGTTCCGCCTTTAGCCCCCGGGTATCCTCCGATGGAAGAAGGTTCCACATACTCATTATTGAAGATGGTTCAAGCAACCTGTCTCTCTCTTGAGTCCTTCGACATATCTCTAGGCCAAAGATTTCGTTACACACACCGGTTGGAGGCTCTATCCTCGCAAGTGAAAAATGCTCAGCTACAATATAGAAAGCTCGCTGGAGAATTACCAGATATACTACCAATGAAGAATTTGAAACATTTTGGTCTCCAGAACTCATACGGTCTTTTTGGCGATTATACAGTCTTCCTTGACTTCATCAAGCAACACCACACTACTCTCGAATCTATAACTATACCTATCGGTCACCACTTTGAGAGCCGGGAATCGCTAAATTTCATCCTCAGTATCACCAGCATGCTCCCTAATCTCAAAGAACTATCCTTTGACACCAGCGGACCTTCGGGCCCATTAACAGAGATAGACATCGAAGATTTCCTACGAGAGCTAACCAGTCATCCTTCAACTGCAAACATTGAGAAGTTTTCATGCAAAGACATTCATGCTGAATTTACTGCTGAGATTGGAGAGAAATTTCAAGCGTGGACGAAATTAAAATTTCTACAGATTGGCGATATTGATGATGAGGAGAGCGCTTACATTGAGGATGGGAGAGTCTTGTTTGATTTGTACAAGCCTGCATGCACCCCACCCCTTCCCTCGCAGACCCAAAATATTCACCCCAAATCCAACCTATCCCTCCACAAAAACTAATAACATTCTAGGATATCGTCGCCTTCATCGCACACCTCCCGCCTTCTCTAACCCACCTCTACCTCGAAATCAACAAACGTGATGCAACTGTCGACGATGACTCGGATTTCGACATAATGTGTGACTTCGGGCCCTTAATCTTTAAGTCCCTCCCCCTCCTCCACACCTGCGATGTGCACGTTTGGATGTCCAATATTGATGGGGGTCTCGGTCAACTTCCCGAAAAAGGCGTTTTTTATCGGCGTCTTCCGCATATTTCTTCTTCTAATCAAATTTCAGATGGGAAAAAGAAAGATGTGTGGACTAGTAGGTATGATACCGTCTACCAGCAAGATTACTCGTTTGTGAGTAAGAAGTGCGAGACTGTGGAGGTAGAAGATGGGGAAGGGGGGTTTGTTGGAGAAGATGCGGAGGAGGTATGGCTTGGGGGTTTTGAATTTGACTGTGAGAATTATGAATCTAAGTGGGAGGCAGAGGGAGTGGACCGTTCGTGGCCGAATTGGATGGGGGAAAAGGTGGCCGGGTATGAGATGTTTAGGAGTCGGTATGTAGAGTGATAATCATTTGACGGCATGAAGATATGTAAAACCGTTGATCACAAAATGAGGAGTACGGAGGATTCGATATGTAATGGAGTACTAAATATGTAACATCTAAACAATAAGGATGCAAAAGCCATATTACAGATTCGATTTCAGAATAGCAACGGAACATTTTACAAGCCTGGCCTTTCAAAAGTCCATTAGATGAATATTAAAAGTCAGGCCAAGATATGTCCTTCACAAAATATCCTGCCCGTGATCGGATCAACCAGCTTTTGTAAAATTCCTTGGTATACTACCAATCTCGCAACTTCAATATATTAGCTTAAATGCCCAATGAAGTTCTTTGATTAAGTATGCCATTAGTTTCGACCCAGACAGGCCCCTGCAAATCAGCATTTAGCGCCGCATTGAAGCAATAGTCTAGGTGTGGAGGACTTACGAAGAATGAAGTCTTTTGATGCGTTTGATTAGGTCATTCTTGCTGCTCTCTTTAAAATGGTCGCCGAATTGATGGCTACTCAAAACTCGAGTTTCCTCATGGGTACCTTGCTGACTTTTTTTAATTTATTTTTCACTTGCAGACAAGCTCATGACTATGATAAGAGCACTAGCCCTTTGAGACACGGTGCTAACTAGTGAAATAAAGAGGATAACAGTATTCTCAGTGTTCAAGGTAAACAAAGAAAAGTGGTTGAGGCCAATAATAGATTCAACAAAGGAGAAATTTACTAGTATTTTAAGAGAATATAAAGGGAAGATCCTCGTTAACTCAGCTATAGATTCTAATTAGTTACGCGAGAAGGCCTGGAAAGTTTTAGGTATATGGAATAAGCTCGAATGAACATGCACTAGAAAAATTGTCCGAATTTATGCAAGTAACATCAGAATATAAGAAAATTCCCGGAATCATAACACGTCGGATAGCGATATGGTTCCCCGCATGCTTGCAGGAAATAGTACTAGAGAAATGAAATATGGTCAGGAAACTTCACTTACCCAGGTCATTGCGCACTGTAGACCATCGTACGACTCTTGTTGAGATTGGAAAGATAACGACTCAATCCGGTGACATGTTACATAGCAACTTACATGGCCCCCTCAACTCATTTTGCAACACCAAATGTCTGGTCTTGTCACAATGTAATAGAATATGAATTAAATTTTGTGCGGAGGATGTCTCGGAGAGAATCTGTCTGCAGGGGATATGTCTAACTTTAGTGGACCTATAGTGACATAGTACTTCAACAATAGTAGCTACAGTTCCCACAGAGGAGGGTGCTCTGAGACATTACCAAAGCCGTACCTTAATGGGGGGGGGGGGGGGGCGGAAAGGTTCAGCCGCTGCTAGGGCAACCTGACTAAAAGCATGAGCGTGTGCTATTAATACCAGTTGGATACTGTTATGCCATATATATTTAAGAATAAACCCATCATGCCGTGTCCACTCATCTTCCCCTCTGTAGTAGCCACTACAAGATCCTTGTTGGTCACGATGAGTTTCATCTTTATTTAAGTGATGGTCTCATCGGAAATATCGAGTACCAACTCCTTGCTTAACTCCAGAAACCAAGTCAAAGTTATCACCATGTTGATCATCTGGTCTGAGCGGGGAAGATGGACTTCATCTTAATGCCTGGGGAGAACGCCTTTTAGAATCAAAAATATTCTACTGCATAAATATCCTGTGTTGGCGGGATCGCAGCTGAAAGCAGGTTAGCGGCTCCAATGGTGAAATCTAATCCCCGGCTATCGAGGGGCTACTGAATATTCCGAGGATGAACCTTATCATCTGTCAACAGAGCCCTTAAATCATCAATATTGTCTGAAATACAAATTTCTTGTTCATTGTATCTGAAGAGCATAGTATATCTTTCTCTTTTCTCTCCTCTAGCATTGACGAATAGCAATATACCATGAGTTATTAGTGAGCGGCCTCTCGTCCTGTTGTGAGGGCTCAGATCGTGTTGGTTTTTTTTGGGGGGGGGGGGGACATTCAATATTGGGAGCAGCTCCTAAGATACCAATCCCCTCCCTCCCCTTAGCTGACATCGCAATAATTCACGAAGGTGGCCATAGACCCCCTACCTCAATTCGATATTTCACATAAAGAACACCCTGCCAAAGCCTACAAGGCAAGGGCCATGAACAGCCAGATGTACCCATGGGCCTCCAAGTCCTTTTCCATAGTAAATTTTCTCTCCAACAATTCGACTTACGGCTCTCAGCACAGGAGCAATATGGTATACCGCTAAAGCACCGGCCACCTTCTTGCTTGTATCGTCAATTGGGCGAAGAGCGAATGTCAAAGCTATGAGGTTTGAAGCGAGGAGCAAGACTGCATATTGTTTGATGATTGCGTGAGCTTGAGGTGCTGGTGTCGGGAGTTGCTCTGAAGGTCTCAAGAAGAAGTTGAGAGAGGCCGGGAGTTCGATGATAATGTGAAGCCAGAATGGAAGTGTTGGTAGGATGGCCATGTCCAGCTCAAGCTCTATGGCTGTGAGGCTTCGAGAACACGAATACGCTAAACGTATTCAGATTCCTGTGACTGGCTGGAGTGTCGGGTTGAAGTTGCTGAGCTAGAGACTCCCAAAGTTTAGAGTTTCGGCAGACTTGATCAAATGCCACCAGTCAAAGAAAGTATGCTATGCTAGCGTTAGTAAGGCGTCTTGCAACGAGGGTAATTACGTACAATGCGCTTTCCAGGTCAAATAATTGCTCATGAACAATATAATGAACAATATATCCTCACTACCACTCTCACGTGCCCAGTTCCCTTTTTCGCTTAGGTAATGATGTGCACAGTTCCTGAAGTGTGTGCATGACGCTAAACCTATAGAGGTGACTGCTTATCGGCATCAAACACAATCCGCTGCACAATCCCTGTACTCTAAGCTGCCTTGCACCAAAATCCAGTGCCCCTCGAATGGAAATCCAGCCATGACATTTTACCACAAGAGACTGGTCCTTTTGTTGGGATGAAAAGCATCAACCTAACAATGCAGTGAGAAGTATATGATTTTATATCGAAATACGTCAATTCGCTTATATGAGACTTCTTTATCTTTCTCATTGGTGTTGTTCCTAGTTGTGTGGCTGTCATCAACCCCTCCATACCTCAAGCGTATTCGTTCACGGATCGCCTCAATTCTCTCACCGTTCTGCTCCACCACGAGTATCAAGCAGTTTGAAGCCAATTGGTGCAGCTGCATAACACAGCCACCATCTTACCTCGGTGGAAACCACCTCAAATACAATTGATAGCTCAGAACCGCATGTCTTCACCTTCTAGCAATCTTCACTTCATCACGACTTTCCCTGACAAGTTTCACCAATTGGCCTTTGTATTCCTGTCGCAAAGCCAATACCCGCCATGGAACCGATAACGGAGAACCAAGATGCTGCGAGCAAGCGCTTTGGGACTCTAAATCTCTCGATAATAGGGATGGGAACAGAATATCCTCCGTTTTCTCTCGACTCCAAAGCGCTCGATATCCTTACCAAACGACATTATCCAGACTCACCAGCGTAAATATGTGTTTCTCTACTGCTTCGATAGCTAGCTAATTTTCCCCAGAATGACAAAGATACGGGTAATTAACAAGTACACTGGAATCGACACTCGATCAGCAATCGGCACGGTCGACCATCCAATGGCGAATATGGACCGCGCACCAACAATTGGAGAGCTCTGCGAGGTATTCTTGAAGGATGGCGTTGCGCTAGCAGTGACAGCTGCTCGAAAGGCTCTCCACGAGGCGCAATTATCCGCAACAGATATCACTCATGTTGTTTCAACGACTTGCACGAATAGCGCAAACCCTGGCTTCGACCATTATGTCTGTAAACAGTTGGGTATAACACAACCGGTGGAAAAGGTGTTATTGCACGGAATTGGGTGTAGTGGTGGGCTGGCAAGCCTGAGGACAGCTGCAAATCTGGCGCTGGGAAGTTCATTTATGGGACGAAAAGCAAGAATATTGGTTGTAGCTCTGGAGATCAGCAGTCTGCTGGTAAGAAGCGAACTAGACAGTATAAATGAGCTGCAGGAAACGAGGATTGGCGTTACCCTCTTCAGCGACTGCGCAAGCGCATGTATATTGGGCAATGGAGTTGGAGAGCAAGCTGAGCCAGTGTATGAATTGTTGGGTTGGGAGCACAGAATAATACCAGACACAGAGCAGGATTTGGGCTTTGATGTTGATCCACTAGGCAAGTTGGAAACCTCGGTGACTTGGAATATACATGACTGACATCATTCAGGTTGGAAAGTCGTTCTGTCGCCTCGAGTTCCGAAGTTAACAGCAGCTGTCGTTCCATCTACATTCACAGACCTCCTTTCGACCCTGCCAGACCTGCCACCGAACTTCAAGGAAGCAGCAGACTTCGACTGGGCGCTACATCCAGGTGGCGCAACAATACTATCTGGTGTCGAAAGAGTGATGTCAATATCAGCTGAGCACATGCGAGCTTCGTATGATACTTATATCAAGCATGGCAACTCTTCATCTGCAACAATATTTTCGGTGATGGACAGAATGCGACAAAAGGAAATGGATGAGTTAGCACCGGGTGGAAAAGTAAAGGACTTCGTGGTGGGTGCTGCGTTTGGACCTGGGATATCGATTGAGATGTGTATTATGAAGCGGAACCTGAATCATGTGAGGAGGACGCTGGTAGTGACTGGTGAAGTGACACCACCTATGACTGAGACTGACCCTAGCGATGGAAGTCAAAGCGATGTTGAAGGGGACGTTGACTTGGAAAAAGAGGTGGACACCGTGAAGAAGCAGGGAGAACAGTTAAGTCAAAAGCTAGAAATGGTACAGCCAGATATTTTGGACCAGGGCGAGAGCCTGGCAGACGGGTTAGGTGGAGTTGAATTGGACTGAGCGGGCTCGAGGTGCGGCTTGAATTCGAGACAACCACTAGTCACAATTTGTCATGAAATGGGATGGAAATCTTGGGATATCAGTGCATGCTAAGCTATGTTTATCGTATACCATATCTATATGGACACGAAAAGGCACCATGAAGGCAGCATCTATGCATCGGCAATAGAGCACGGCATATGGCGTTTGAGATAAACCCTGGAAATTGGAGTACAGGTCAATAATTTGCTAGAAAAGATATTACTAATAACGAGGCAAGATAGACAAAATAGAGTCTTCAAAATTATCATAATTTCTTGTGACCTTCTACAGATGATTTTTAGATTCAGACCTGAGTGAAAGGGGTTTCTTGATTCTTGCAATTTCAGAGCTCCTTTCTCAGTCAAAAACAACTTTTTTCCCCGCAAATTGAGCCGCCTTCTTCTCGTCCTTCGCCTTCTTTGCGGCCTGCCAGCTAGGATGCAAAGGCCCTGTATCATCCCTCTTCCCCATTCCCCTCTTCCCACCAAATCCCCCCCTCCTTCTCTTTGAGGTGCTGCATTGTCGCCTCTGCCTCTAAATCCATCACTCCTATCACGGCCAAACCTAGAGCCGGTAGCCTCCTTAGCCCCTTTCCGAGCATCCCACCCATCATCCTTCCTACCTTTTCCATTCTCCCGACCAGCTTTTCCCATATCAGCAACACGTGGTTGGCCTTTCTTAATGTGATTCGCGCCGGTCCCGAATTTCTTCTCTGCAATTGCTCGTCGCGCCATCTGGCCGGGTCGGTTCTTGCGAATCGGTACCTTAGGGTGATCATCTTCAATGTCAGAGGCGGATTCTGAGCCGGAGAAATAGCCACCGTAGAGGGTTGGGAGGAAAGTTGTTTGCTTAAGTGGGACGACAGGAGCTGTCGAGGAACTGGTAGGTTTTGAGCGTTTGGTAGGTCGTGGTGAAGGTGAGCGCGATATAGAGGGAGAGCTAGAGGAGAGAGTAAATGATCGACTGGATTGAGGTTTTGTTTTCGTGATCGATTTGTTGTTAGAGTCGGAGAATGAACTGGATATCGACTCCCCGTCCTCGTCCGAGGTAGTATCTGAGGATGCAAGGCGTGTCTCATATCGAGATAGGTCTCCAAGTTCAGAGACGCAGTCAATGTCTAAATCAAGCTCTTGTTCGGTGTTGCGGGGCATGTCTGCTAGTTCTTCACCTTGTTCTTCTTCTGATTCGAATCCACTCCATGATCCCTCTCTGCCTTCTAACTTGTAAATACTGGCCTTCTGCTCCTTTAAGCTGTCTCCATCACTTTTCTTTAAAATTCCATTTGCCGGGACAGCCTTCTTGCCATTCGTTGTCGTAGGCAAAGGAATGCCCATAACCAGATACAAGCCCCTCAATCCCTCGTTCACGGCTTCCTTCACAATCTTCAAATTGTACATTCCACTCATAACATTCTTCAGCTCTTCACTAACCTCACTTCCCTTCCCCTTCTTACCTGCTGCTAATCGTACCTCCTCCGGCAACACCTCACTCTCCATCATCCTCTTAATCTTCATGATCTTCCCAGCTAGATAGGTTTCCGCCATATTTCCCAAATCCAGTATCTTCAACGCCTCAATCTCCTTATTGATCCGCACAACTTCTAAAATGCCATCGCTACCTTTAGCTTGCGCGGCTTTCAATCGCTTTCCCAGCTTCTGCCTCTCGAAACCTTTTGCTATTTTCAGGGCGCGCTGGAGAGCTTTCTGTATATGTTGAACTTTTTCGAGTGTGTCGGCCTTGAGACGAGTACTAGGATCGGAATAACCAGGGCGCTTTCGTTTCGGCATTTTCCACGAGAACGTGGTAGGGCGTTAGTATGAAATTATATTTAGTGTTGATGCTTAGAGCAGCAAAAAAGGTTCAGCCTCGCGAAACTTTTGGCGGGGTGATTACATAAGCGGGTGATTTATATTCCGGGCCTTGTTTCAACGACAACTTCTTCCTCTCTGTTATACTATGAAGTATACACCAGCATGCGACTTCTTTCCTTCAAAGGTACCTGTTATTTTTGGCTATGATTATCGTGGAATAGCGACCGGAAGTCAATTCCTATAATCCACCGTGCTATATCCTCATACTACCGTGATACTTTGCGAACGCAACCAACCAGTCAACTTTTAGAATGCTCCTAGTCCCGCACATTGCTTGGGTGTGCCTTACAATGGAATTTATTTAATAAACCTTTTTACTGCGGCTGGGGGGAGCCAATCATTGATGAGGACAAAGGATATCGGGTTCTTCGACTTTCATGTTGACGACTTAGCTGAGACATAAAAGTACTCAAGCCGAAGTGTCGCTGCAATTCCTGGCACTGGGATTTGGTCTGCTCCTAAACGTGGTTGAGAGCGCTCTTCTGGCTGCCAGTCAATTAGTCATCGAAATACGTAATATAGCCAACAGCTTTGTCCTATCTTGTCAACTTTGAGCCTCAGAACTTCACAGCTCTGAATCGAAAGATTTATAAATAAACTGGCAAAGGCTGATATAGTCTTGTGAAGTTCATGGAAATGGTATGTGCTTTTATTCCCAAAAATGTCCCACCTATTGAAAACCGCCAAGCTAGATACAGAGAAAAGAAACATCATCAAAGTCTATGTACAGACATCCCACATATCTACAAGGTCTCTCTAGGATCTAACAATCGTCGAGCTACCATCCTGTATTGCCACTCACTATCTTTTACAAGCATTGGGAGTAGAAAGAGTTGAGAACAGTGCAAGTGGTACCTGAAACACAGGTGGTTGCTCCTTGCCAATCACTTCCACCGCATTGTGCGTACTGAGCAGCAGCAGTAGTATCAGTCGCGCCAGTTGCTGGAGTGGTAACACCAGAGCTTCCAGTGGCAGCGAGAGCCTTGAAGGTTGAGCCGATGGGACCCCACTTGATGTTGGAGTAGGTGACGGAGGCGCTTCCTGAGGCAGCTTCAACAGCATCTGGTACTCCAGAGTCTGCTCCACACGTTCCACGGGCAACACCTGGCGCGCTGGCATCCTTGGTTGGTGGGTATGGGGCGTCGAGCCAGAGCATGTTGGCGGTGTGATCATCCCAGATAGACATGACAAGAACCATACCAGCCTTGATTGATCGACCCATGGCCTTGAGGCCTCCCTTCTTGGCGAACATATTCTGGTCTCCAAAAGCGGTCTTCTGCGCAGCACAGAAGTCATCGGTGATGGAGTTTCCAGTAACACCAACAGTGGTGGTCTGGGAGTTGGCAATGGTCTTTCCACCTTGGACGTAAAATCTCTTGATCTCCTTCAAGTCACCGTTGGCAGTGCCGTCAGTAGAGATGAATTGGGTGACAACAGTGAAAACCTTGGAGGTATCAACAGTCAAGCCTTTGCCGTAGAAGGAGGTATCGCCTTGGCGGTAAGAGTTGTAGTCACATCCGTCAGCATCGCAAAGGGATGAGTATCTGGCATCAACACCACAGTCGGCGCCTGTGCATCGGGTCTGGCCTTCGACGGAACATGGATGGCTAAGAAGGTTAGCAAAAACAATTCAGAGGATTATGGAACTACTAACGGGGTATATGCGGCTGAAACTGAGTTGGCCTCCCAGATGTCCATCTCGTTACAGCAAGATCCGTATTTACCGTTACCGGCATTCTTGTCGTTGGAGGCTCCGCTCCAGCCTTCGGAGTTCGCCTTCCACATGTTAGATTATAATACAAAATCAAGTCCAATCGACTGAGAACGTACCTCTCCGTTGATGAACTTGATGTCACGAGGACATTGAGCATCGCAGTATCCAGTTCCGTACTTGGCACCGGCCTTGTTGGTGGAGTACTTGGACATTCCTCCGTCTTCAGCCATCTCGCTGAAGTACAGCGCACCATTCAATCCACAGGGAAGGTTGGACACATCAACATCGAAAGTAAATTCCTGGTTCATGAGCTTCAGCATCTGGTACTTGGTCTGACTTCCAGCGGCCATCAAGTATGTTCGGGATCCGACGTTGGTGTTGTCGCCCTTGGTGACGAAGTTGAGCTTCAAGGAGTTTCCGGAGGTGCTGATACCATAAGTCTTGGAGTAGTCGGCTCCGTCCAAAGCACAGTTTGCTGCACAAGTCTTTCCATCTGGGCAGACCGTTGCGTTCCAGGTGTTGCCGGTGTAGCAGTTGGTATATCCGACCTTGTTGTGAAGCCATCTCCAGTTGGCATCGATCACAATGGACTGAGCAGAGGTCTTACAACCGCTGGCAGTACATTGACTAACTGTCAGTGCCGGATGGGTTTCCGTTGTCAAAGTACCGGCCAATTGGGCTCGGGCTGACACCAGAAGGGCAGAGAAGGCGAGGGCTGCAGAAAGCATGATGAAGGATGCTGATGATGGTCTTGGAGATGATGAGGGAGCTCGAATAGGGACTCCCAGAGTCTTTATATGGCTTCGATCAAATGGAAGACTTTCTGCCTCTCTCCTTGCCACTTCACGATACCTGCCTCATTCGAGAATCGCGCATGGGAATGCGGGGAGGCAACCGGCGGAGTGAATGCAGCCGGAATAGATGACGCCCCACAATCTTCTAACTGGATTGAGGCACATCTTGGCCTTCTTCCCCATATTCTAATATCATATGCCGCAAAACAATATGTGAGCACAAAATTCTTGAGAGTATCGGATGCGGAGGAAACGAACCCGAGGTCGGGGAAACATGCAGACGAGCTGGTAAGCGAAGACCTAATGTTAACCAACCACGAGAGTTTCAAGTTGACATTTGTGGCAGCATGTGATTTATTTTCTTGGCGGCTCTGGTCAGGTCTTGTCAAACAATTGTCCTAGACCCAAATAGGCTGTACCCGAGGTGCAAATGACGAGCAGGTGCACCGTGTGCCTTGCAGCATCAACAACCTCGACTCAGGAGTATCTATTTTTTGGGATTTTTTATGACTATTATTATCGCACATAGGTAGTTAATGCGTTCGTGTCGTCGGGTATATGCTCTAAACCTAGGTCTATTTAGAATTTTAAGACACTATCTCACAATCCATCTCACTTCGAGCTATGACTGCTACTTTCTCAGCAGGAATTTGACAGAGAGTGAGCCACCTTGAAAGTACCGTCTCCCGAATCCCAATCCCCACAAGATAGATACCGGGAGCGGGGAAACCTTCCTCCATCTGCCGCTCGGCGGCTGAACCTCCTTTAAATCAACCTCAGACTTTCGGCTAATCTCAAATCGTCCAAAAGAGGGTTAGCTCATACAAAATCCCATCATGATTGGTCTGTCACACTTCCAGTGAAGTTTCCAAAACTCATCTGCCCATACTGCTCTGTACCTGCTACAAGCACATTTTACAGAACAGAAATTCAGCATGTACCTAGGGTGACCATGCATATCAACTTTCATTTCCCAGTTGTCAGCAGAAGATGAGCCTTACTTTTGCTTAACAGGTGATCTAATATACAGCCTCCCTTGAATCCTGTCACTCATACGGTTCAGATCCCGTTGTCCCGCAACAATACAATATCTAGGATCTGCATATTTCGGTCATGGAGAAACGTTTTTGATCCTGTTGCGCTTACCTGCCTTGAAATCATCTATTCAAGACTGACCAACACCATCTCGGCGATATGTTCGGATCTACCCGCCTAATCACCTCTTTGCTTCTGCACCCGATCAGCCTTGACGATTCAATTCAAGGGTAGCCTTGCCATCAATGCTCGGTTCTCTCCGATCAGGGCTTCTGATTTCCTGTTTGTTGACCCGAGCGAACCGCGATGCGCTCCAATTCTAAGACTCCTGTGGTGATCAATTGGGAAATGGGTGTGTTAAAAAATTACTTGACAGCTTTTGAGATGTTTAAAATTCATTGTTGTTGCTGTTATTATTTGACTGTGTGACACTTGTCATATCCGCCTTTTTCAGCCCAGTCTAATGATACTTGTGTTATCCAGCTTGAATTTGCCCCTGCTCCAGCCATCAAGTCTGCTGCCTATAGATGTGGCCTCGGTCAGAGGGAGCATGGGGCTTAGAGAATTCGTGGAAGTCCCACCTTGTTCGTATCACATCTAAAAAATTTGTTTTCTGCTTATTTGAATTTTATCTGCAATCAAAAGAAAAAGCTGTGCGTGCAAGACGATTATCTATATTATTCTAAATTTAGCAGATTTATGATTCCTCAAAGCCTAATAGCAATCAACATTCTATTTCTTTTCTGTATGCATTCTGGTTAATCATGTGAGGCGGAATAGCTTTTTGTGAAGTGCCTAGCTATTGAACCCTTCCGCTCTTCGACGAAGGCCATAACCTGGAATATGAGAAATAACATTCAAGTGACGTTATAGTTTGTGGACGGCTACTCCCTAGGACGCCATTACGGCGGTTCCGTGGGGCTGGACTCCTATTTTCGGCCAATTGATCCGATGGCTGAAAGGGAACGTGGTGAAGTCATTTTTCCCTATCTCTTGAGTGAGGATCTCAGCGAATCTTCCATTCTGCCGAACAATGATACGACCTTGAGGCTCAATGTCCTCGTAAGACTGTACTCGGGGTGACCTCTGAGTCTCGTACCAATTTCTGGGTCCTTCTAGGCAAGGCTGATATTCGACCGGGGAAGCGAAAGTGATGCGATCACTTGCTCAAAATATTTTTGACATAGAACGGTACAATGCATCAGACACTTTTGCATTTGGATAAGATGGATAAGGCCGAGTTCTTAAATACCTTTCTTAACTGCCTTCAGAGCGTGAAATGAGGCATTTGTCACTCAATGTATCAGGAGGCTTGGTACCTGCACCAAAGTACTTTCAGAGTACTATGCATTTACCCACTATCAGCCTCGTCAACCCTAGCGGACCAGCGCTTCGGCCAACGAGCCAACCTCACAGATAGTTCATGCGTCCTCCTGCAGGAGTATGCATGCCAGTTGTTCGGATAAGGGATACACGCGCTTTGACATTGAACTAGCAAAATCTTCTTGGTGCAGAATGCACTATCACCACTGGATTTCTTCATAGTACCAAGATATCATACAGTGATCGACGTATGGATAAGTCAGACACACTCTAAGCCTCAGTACCCTCTCTCTTGGCGCCAGTATTTTGCAGTCTTGATGAGCACCTTCAGCCTGATAACTAGGATGCAGGTGTACTTGACTACATCTGCGTTACGAGGTCTATAGTGGCCGTGAGTATTTTGCAGTGATTTGACACAAGGAGTTTTTCGGGCCTTTTCATGCTTGGAGAATTACCTCAGGTCCACGCTGGACGATAGATAGCTTCTGCTGCGAGAATTCACCTGGCTCTACGAGACCCACATTCTGTGAGGAATTCCTGACTTCGTGAACAAGAACACAAGAGATATCAAAGATTGCCGGTTTTGGCATAAAGTAAAGTCACTTTCTTCTGCAGAGGATCAATAGCTATTATAGAATTTATCAACACTTTTTAATATTCTGGCTGTTTTTGTTACCAAAAATCCCATCTCCCTGAAAAATATCTTTCTTGGCAGATTATATTTTATGATTGCCTCCTGGTTTGTATCATTTTTGAGGTTTTCCTTTTGTGAGCTGGCGCTGGCACCTGCACATGATCTTCTGACGCCTCTGCCTTCCAACTTGGAATCTGGTACAGAACATTTGGTGCCATTTTCAAAATGAAAGAGTTGAGTATGCAGTATTATTCATAAATATCAGTTATCATAGTTCGTGATTGATAATTATTGAATCCATATGCTGTTTCTAATTTCGCCACCACCCAGCATTGAATGTTACCGCTAAAGTATTCAAGTCCTTTCACCTGATGTCTCAATACGAGCTAGGCATCAAGCTTAACTTCCCACCATCGATCACCATCACATTGCCAGAGCAGTATGCGCCCGCTTTACTGCACATGAAGAGGATACAGCCTGCCATGTCCTCTTCTGTGCCAACCCTCTCCATGGGAATTTCGGCACGCGTCCATTTCTTGTCGCCGATCATACCATTGGCGAGGTCGGAGGGAAATACTAGGTTGAGAATATTAGCTTGACCTCCTAAGAATTAGGAAGAAAAATTAGGATTGACACGGTGATTACACATTTTAGACAAAGAGCCTGGAACATCTCGCTTTAGAGTTGTTTCCCTGTGTGGCTTGCGAAACTCCTCTTCCTTGATCCCCTAGTTGTCTGAAGAATTTTTTTTTAAAAAAAAATCCTAACTGTTCTAAGTATTGCGATACATTATTTCCTTGTTTGGAACGGCTCCAACCTTCTATGCAGAGTATATTGGGACGGGAGAGTATTCCTGCTGGCGAGTAGGAGCTAGCCGTCAACTTGATGAGCTTTGCCACCCAATTTCCATCCCGCAGCATGAGAACACTCTGAGCTGCAGGCTCTGAGCTTCTAATATAGGACACTAGTCTCATGACAGTATCAGATGATTGTTCAATATTACGAGGTTGATCCTCTCCCTTTTATTGCCAACTCCGCTTGCTAGGCAGCAGTGATTCTCCGGTTCCTCTAACGCGGAAGCACTTGCTTGAAATCCGCCAGATGAAAACAGCTGTAGATGTGGTTTGTTACTTCATTTGTAACATCCCCTTCAATCTTACTTTATAAGCTGGTGGCAAGAAGTGCACAAGCTATACCACAACCGAAAAAAAGTCGGAACCTACAACCAGGAGCCAAAACATTCGCTCTAATCCCGAACGGCGCCATCCCAGTAGCAAGCTGCTTCATCATATGAGTTGTAGCGGCCTTCGTCTGCCCATATGCATAACCAGCTGGGGCTGCCCTATTGAAACCTCCAATACTACTCGTTGCGATGACTTGACTGCTCATCTCCACATTCTTTTTCTTGTTTCCTTGATCTAGCAACCCCAGGAATCCAACAACCGTATACCAAACGGCTGCAGTGTTAACTTTAAATGTCTCAATAAAATCATTGAATGGCGCATTTTCATTACTGAATAAATCCTGAAACTCTTCAATTGTCTTGATATCCGCGGCCATCTTCTTGGGCCTTGGTCCGAGAATGCCTGAATTTGCGATGAGGAGATTTATATAGCCTGTCTGGGACTTTATTATTTCGATGGACTCTTTGAGGGATTCAGGTGAGGTAACGTCGCAGACGAGAGGGATTATTATTGAGGTATCAGGAATGGATTTCGAGGCTTCGATGAGGACGGATTCACGGCGACCGAGGATGTAGACTTTGTAAGCGCCATTGAGGGCGAGGGCTCTTGCCATCATTAGGCCAATTCCTTTCATATCGTTAGCAGTGAACAATGTTGGTAGAGGAGAAGAGACCTGATCCACCACCTGTGATGACAGCGACAAGGCCATTGACGTTAAAGAGGTTCGCAGCTTGAATTGAGGAAGTTGCCATGTTGCTACAACTAGTTGCTTCTGCTTATTTAAAGTTTGGTAATGTGAACAAGAAGGAGAGGAAAATCAAAAATAGATTGTACTTGGCCTCTGGGTAGAAACTTAATTCTTTGAAGACAGTGGACTAGTGTATGATGTTGCGAGACGTCGGAGGTCCGGTCACTGAAATTTGGAATCTATGGTGTCAGGGTTTCAAGCTGAACCCTGCTAGAAGCGGGGTAGCGGGGCAATGGCTTCGTTTTGCTTCTCATCTTTCTGTGAGACTATCAAGAAGTCGAAAACACTGGTAGTTTGGTGTTACAATATAATCCCAATTAAGTGAACAAATCTGCAAGAACTTGAGATCCACTAGTACAACATAGAGCAAATCTATAGACAGGGCCACTTAAGTATTATGCCTTATTCATGACATCTATCACTTATTTGCAAGAACATCGCCGACTAAGCAGGCTGGGAGGTGCGAGAAACTGCCTTACAAAGCTAAATAATACTAATCATCTCAGTACAATTTATAGAAGCCTATTAATGTTCTTTTGGAGTATCATCGAAGAAGGAGCAAGAAAAAGAAATCACCAATATACCTCTTAGAACAATAAGCGTTAATTAATTGGTTAGATAGATAAGATCACGAAGAATTTTTGTGCTCAGGGATACCTTGACGCTATTGTTGAAGATTTCAATATTGGGAGCCATAGGAGAGGGAGGTTGTTTGAGGATTTGTTTGTTTCAAATAAGGCGGGGATGTGTCGGGGGTTGAAAGACGAGTATGTTAAGGGATATGACTGTGAGAAAGCCCCTCTTGATGAACATCAATATGGACACCAAAAAATGAAAAGATGGTGCTGGAGGTAGGAGCTGAGATTTTTTTAGCAACAAAGGAAGTGACATACAATACGACAACCAGACGCACCCTTTATTAAGGGCTATTAAGTTAAGCTTAACGAAAGAGAAGGGAAGGTCTATCACATTTTACATAGATCATCCAGGACAGGCAAGGCGCCAATAAAACACCGAATTCGTTCTATATTTTCTCTCCTGGATTTCACTTCCCTGATTCATTAATCACGAAAGCATGTCTCTATGCCTTGTTTCCCTCACTACGCTTCCTAGCGTAACATCAGCTCCCGAAGATTGAGTTCGACTCCTTCTCATTTCTTTCAGTCTTACGTCAAAATTTACTGGGATGGAAATAACAAATAGCTTTACAACAAGTTTCAATACATGCAATAGAACGAAAAACTAATTACGAGATCTCTACAAAGCTACAAACCACCACCCCAGTTTCAAAACGTAAAATCATAAGCAGAAACTGGAAGAGGAGGAAAGGAAATTGGAAGGGCTTAAGGATAGATAAAAGGTTTGGATATGTATCTTAGTGTACTTAAGTTAGGGCTCGCGTGGCGGCTGGGAATGAATAGGAGGGAAGGGGACAGGCTATTAAATAGGTAGAGGTAAAAGCATGGTCATAGAGGTTTACAGAAGGTGGGACAATTCTGGGGAGGAGATAGGCAAAGGGAGGTCGTACCATTGGGCAGATTGTGTAGCAAAATTTTGAGTGGGTTTTGGTGATGGAAAAGCGACTTACTGAAAGGGAAGGTAGGGGAGTTGAACATGAAGACCAAATATACAGTTGTGGCATAAAACTAGAATGGTTTCTGCAAAGCTTTTCCCCAAAGGAAATTCTATTACTCGAGATATTTCTCCCAATAGCCAACATAGTTGCACAGGTTCTGCCTGCCTCCTAGCCTCAAAATCCTAGGCGCACCTAGTATCAGAGATATACCAAAGGTTCAATTCCTCCTAATAGGCGAAGAAGGCAGGCTACTATCCTCACTGTTGCTCCCATTATTAACCGCCTCTAAGGCTCTCTTCTGCTTGCGATGAAAGATACCGTATCGAGGCCAAAACACATCCTTCAGATTATCTAAAAAGCCCAAGTCATACAGATTCTCTACATCAGCTAGTCTCCATACTCTTTCCCAGTCACCTACTCCAAAATCTCCTCCTCTGGGAGGGAGCCCGTTTTCAGTCCGAACAACGAGCTGTTCACTTTCAACAGGCCAACGCGTCCATGCTGGTTCGATGGTTGTGTCCTTTTCGCGATCTGAAGGAATAGCGCGCTTAAAAGCGTAGCCATCCGCCATTTCGGAAGCCCAGTCACCCCATTTCATGGACTCGTTAGTAGTGGTACCAGCCCAGATTAGGTAGATATGATAACCTAGCAATCCCCAGACCAGGGGAGCTGTAAGGGCACAGAGAAGTGTAACGCCACCAATGCGGGTATATTGTTGGAGACACCAGCCCCAGATGTTGAAGTATTCAGACCAGTTGTAGCCTTTGCCTGTCATGACCCAGCCGGAGAGATGCTTACGGATTTCACCATTGAGGAGGGAGAAGCCGATATATGTGGCATAGCTGATTAGGGTGGCGGTGGAAAAGAGCAAGAAAAGGAAGTAGTGTTGATTTCGGTAGCCGACGCAGTTGTTGATGAAAATACAGTGGTGATCGAGTTTGGAGATACAGTGTTTGCAGATACTGCAGTGTTTTGAGCGGGCCGGTTTAAGAAGTTTGCAGGTCTGGCATTTTTGGCCTGGATGAAAGTTTGTGAAGTCATATGGATACAATGTCATCTGGTGACGATGGTTTTCTGGCGTGATGTAACCAGGGTCTGTGCTTGCAGAAGCATAAAGGAAGACATATGGTAGAATCATTAAAACGACAGCCGTTGCTTTTCGTGATTGGGATATCATTGGCCATGCTGGTGGGACAATGAGAATTTCTGATACTCCAAGTAACAGGATGAAAAATATCTGTCAGAAAACTTAGAGCATTTCAACTAGTTTGCCAAGAGCGGCAGATTACCATAACCACGGGATGTCGATCGTTCCATAATGTATGGGCAAGTCTCATCGTAGATGAGCTGATCCTTCCATTGGTAAACCTTTGATCAAGCCTTCTCAAGCCATTTGGTATATGAATCCACTGAGATTTCTTTATATTAGCACTTTATAATTCTATCGAATATTTAGGGGGATTTTTATAAAAAAAATCTATGACGAGAATACTCGAAGGTGATAGACCGAACTCATGAAATGAAGAATCAAGAACTTTTGCCCGAAAATATGGAAATGCAAGACAGCCGGCTTACTATTATTCGGTGCAAAGCACCAACAGGTGTGTTCCTTCGAATATAAGCATTTGGTTTGAAATAAGATAGCAAGAGATATTACCTTAAGGCAGGAAGTCTCCCAAAGAACGCTACGAATGTAAAAAACGAGACAAGTAGAACTGCAATCGCGATCCGCCTGATAACCCCCATATTGCTGCCGCTTCTTCCAGGGTTGTCAAAATCCAAGCGAATATCATCCTATGAATTTTATACCAGGATGGTTATATCATGAGGTTGCTTTGCAGAAATTGTGTGCATGTGAGATGGAATGATCATGATCTGGCTTTTGTCACGCATTTGACGTGTTTTCTGACATGAGTAGCCGAAGAATATCCGGTCATCATGTGACAGCGTGATATAATACTACAGGTATTCTATCAACGCGTATTGAGCACTACAACTACAAGTAGGATTTGCCATAAAGCCATGCGACTATCAACACACGGATCGTATCAAGTCGAATTGGAGTTATATCGTGAAAATAATGAATAGATATACCTGCCGCATGTCTACCACCATAATCAAGCACCAGCGCGCAAATTCCGAAGTGCCCCGCCATGGCTCGAGTTGTTTACCAAGGTGTGGGAGGTGGAGGTGACCTGTTTGAGGGAACAAAATTCTTCCTCTTGCAAAGAATTCCGTTGCGAAACCAGTGGAAAGAACAAATCGAGGTGCGCTATAGAATTCCCTTGCAGGACATGGGAATATACTTACCATCAACAGGCAAATGGTGGAGAGGTCGTGAAGCTTGAGAAATGGGCCGACATCATCATTGCAGACCATGCGCAAAAGACATCACCGACAGGCTCGATATCTTGGACATACATACAGGATTCTGTGAAAAATGGGAAGCTTGAAGCTCTCGAGGACCATAGAGCAGGACCAATAATTGGTACGGTTCGAGAAGTCGGCTCAGCGCAGCCAGTAAGGAGTGGCAGAACACTGTTTACTCATGAAGATGACAAATTCCTTATGGAGTGGGTTTCGAGAGCAGAGCGGAAAGGCGCGTTGATAAAAGGGAATGATTTGTACAAACAATTGGAGCAGAAGGTAGGTTACTAAACATGGTCTTTGGGACATTAACTTATATGAACAGAACCCACGGCACACCTTCCAATCATGGCGAGATCGATGGATAAAATATGTTCAGCATAGGCCGCGACCATCACTTACCGATGAGGATGCGGAGGAGGAGGACGCTCCTCCGCAGCCATTGCCTAGGCCTGCAACTTCTTCCCATAGAACAGTCTCTCCTCCACAGCCTCAAACATATGAATATGAAATAGACGAGGAAGGAGAGGAAGTTGAAGGAAGCAGCACAGCGAAACTTCCAGCTCATATGAAATCCGAACCTTTACTTCGATCAACCACATCCAAACATTCTTCGAGGACAACGGGGCCTTCTTCAGTGTCACCAACACCAGAAATAAAGTCTGCTAAGAGAGCACGAATAGCTCAAAACAAAGCAATACGGAATGTTCCAGCTTTTAAGCCTACTACTAGTTCGCCATCGGCCACGCAAAATAGTGCTTTCACCGAGGATGAAATACAAATGCTACTGGATAACTACGACGACATCATGAATGTAAGTGATGATATGACCATCGACGCATGGCTTCAGTGTGCACTTGAGGTGAGTTCTTAAATGATCTTCTAAATAGCATAGCATCCTAACTTTTATTTGGTAAGTACCCGACACATTCAGCACAGGAATGGTATAACTTCTTCAAGAAGAAGATTATTCCTATGCGAACAGCAACTACGCAGAAGGATGGTGAGCCAAATTTAACAACTATAACTGAACCCAATCACCCCTCAGAGGAGATAATTACTCCTGAGAAGTCTATAAAGGAAAAGAAAACAGCGGAGATCAAGGATTCCCAGGGTTCTTCTGGGAGGACTGTCAGCTCACAAAACCATGATAACGGGGTGGAAGATCCAACAATAGTCGATGAGAAACGTTTTGAGGAAGACCTCATGGATTTTGCTACGGAACTGGGCGTTGAGGTAAACTTCCACCCAACCATTTGTGGTCGCCGAATTTCTCTTCACAGATTGTGGTGTGTTGTTCGATCATCAGAGCCCGGCGGATATGATCAGATCACCGGGCAAAAATTATGGGGAAAAGTCGCCAAAGAGCTCAACTTCAACGAGTTCAGGCATCCCAAGGCAGCCCAAGAACTACAATCCTGTTATGGAGAAATTCTGGCTGATTTTGAAGGACTATTGGAGGAATATCTCCAAGAACCAGAGTTGACTGAATCACAAGAGAACGCACTTCTCCAGGATCAGCTACGGCAGACTACCGCTCAGGGCCAGGGTAATTTGGAAGCTGAACCAGAAGAAGATGACGATGATGACCTAAATCAACCCCCTTCATCGTCCGCACAGCCTACACCCACTTCATCGAGCAAGCGGAGCTTCGAAGTTGGTTTCCCTAACACTGGCTCAAGCTACAACAAGAGGCAACGTATCGACAAGGGAAAGGGAAAAGAGGGTGAAATTCCTTCGACACCAGAGGATGTGATCAATAGAACAGCAACCTCACAACACATTCCTGAATCATCACCTCTCAAGTCCTTTTACCGACCCGAGGACTTGGAAGTAATAGAAGATGAAGGTGGTGTGGCAGTACGCCCCATGGCACAACCTGATTTTGGTCTCTCACCTGAGCTACCAACTCGTCCACGCCTTGAGCCAGAGACTCAAGATTTCCATTTTGCTGGTCCTAATGATGGAAGCGACTTTGTTGATCTAACGTCATCTCCTGAGCGGGTCATTCCCCTTCACCACACTTCGAGTACACCGACTACACCAAAATCCATCCATCAATCACTACCAGAAGATTCGTCGACTCAATCAATGACCGAATCTCAAAAAGGCCAAGAGGTTGACGACTTCCTGAATCGCTGGGTAGGGCTTGGATACGAGGAAGATTTGGCATTCCAAGCATTAGAGGTTTGCAGTATGGAAACGGGAAACGCAGGTGAAGTCCTCGAGAGCTTGACGGTTGGCCGTGGAATACCAGATGATATTGAAGGTGTGTGGACAACAGCAGATGATGAGGCGCTGAATGCGAGGAATGAGAGTTCTAAGTACAAAAGGATATTAAAAAAGCATGGACCAAAGAGGATAGAGACAAGGCGACAGTACTTGAGGGAAATGGCGGAGAGTGATGATGCAGAATGATGAGGAATTTCTGAATTAATATTCTTGCTACTTTGATATTGCATAGGTGGGTGTTTGTGACATTAGGAGACGGGCAAGAGCAAGATTTTGCACCTTACACACCGAGCTTGTATAGTTGTTGTATTTTGTTTTTGAAACTAGCACGTTGTGACTACCAGTTCCGATATTAACATTTGGTGCACCTTGAGTCCTCCCTCATATCAACAAACACTACGCTTAAACCACGTGAACCCACACCGTGTTTAGAGACTTAAATAAAGCAAAATTCTATCACAAGAAGAAAGTACAGGCGAAAGCTGCACCGCTGGTACCGCTAGTTCTGCTAGTTCTCTACTCCACTTCAAGAATGCTGTTTCGGGGCACAGTAATAGTGTATACTTAAAAGGTCCTTTTTCAGTAACTCCTGCGAACCTTCCACATTCTCCAATAACTTGCATGTGCATAGCAGTTTGGCGGTGTAGGTTTGAAGATGGTCGAGATACGTTTGAGTCTCTAGAACCAATTCGCATGTCGTGCCACGCTTTCTGACTTGCAGGCCAACACAGCATAATATTGAACAACGATTTCTTTTCTAGCCACGGCCGTGACCACGAATACACAGTAAATGATGATGCAGAGTCTTTATCTCGATATTTAAAACCTGACAACATTAGAAAGAATAACAAATACCAGGGTCTACCATAAACAGATCCAAATCCTGAATCAACAACTGAAGGGATAACAAGTCCTGTATCATCTCAGCCATTCAGAAGTTCGGACGAAATGCGGAGACTTCGTTCTGGAGATCGGAATAAGGTTTCATCGGATCGCGGGAAAGTTCTAGTGGCGTTCTCCCGAACACTAGCGCATTTAGCGCCATGAATCTTCTTGATAATGCCACTCTTCCCCGAAACGCATGTAAATGCATGTGAGCTGATTTGTCCATACATTAACACACTCACCACCTCCACCGGACCGCCACAAACATGCATTGAACCTCTATCAGTCTACGAACAATTATATTCACCTCTACGTGGCTTGCATGGCTGAGAGTCAACCTCGGAACCACCGCCATTGATTGAGTTTCATTAACACAATTACGTTTACCCCTCCACCGCCTCATGCACCCGCACCAACTTGCAGATTATCTGCCAACGAAACTGGAACAAAATAACACCGACCACAAGCAAAAATGGAGGAACATCCACACTCGTTACGTTCTCGATTCCTGCAAAGTCTTCCGAAGTCTTCGTCCTCTTCATCCTCCCTCGCAGATATGCGAATAACCGAGTCGCCGAAGCTGCGTGTGCTAGTATGCTCGAATGGAGGCAAGGATGTTGCACAAGCTCTAGCCCTTGTTGTGAGATTATCGAAAAATCCAAGGATTGAGACCAGAGCGATTGTAGATGAGGAGAGTTTTCCTGCTCATCGATTGTGCCAGGAGACATTAACGGTGCCGAATAAACATTTCCAGCCATGTACAGAGACGGACGAAGCGCGGAAGAGTATCGAATGGTCACAAGTCGAATTTTACAAACAACAAGCGTATGAGCTATGTGACTGGGCAGATATGATGGTGCTGGCGCCGATTGATGCGGATACCTTTGCAAAGATGCTACACGGCATTGCAGATTGCTTTTTGTTGGAGATACTTCGTGGGTGGGATGTGTCAAAAAAGATATTATTAGTTCCAGGGATGACGACCTCGATGTGGGAAAATCCGATGACAAAGAAGCAGTTGAGCAAAGTAAGGCGGAAATGGCAATGGGTTAGAGTTATGCAGCCAATACTTTGGCATTACGATGATGATGGGCCGCATAAATGTCTATTAGCTTGGGATGGGTTCAATGAGTTGGTTGAGGTGATCAAGAATCAGGCAGAGCTGATGACAATTGGGCATGATGTTGATATCGCGACCCATGGCCTAGCGTCAATCGAGCACAATACGAAAACGGATACCCTCTTGCCTCCTGAAATATGGTCAGTAATTTTCGAATACGTTGGGGACTGGGAGGTTGCAAGGGCAGTCAACGTATACACGAAGCTTCCAACACCATCAGAATGGCAACGAAAGCCAAAAGATTCGACGGACAAGTTGCAAATCTACATGCGGTCTCTAGAATGGACCATTCTTACTTCACCAGTGGAGAAGATAATTGAACAGCTGAAAGCGGCGCCGGAGAACATGCAATATCTGTCAAGTTTATGTGTCAAACTGATCATCAAGTTTTGTCTAACAGAAATACTTACTTACCTGGAAACAAATCTGAAAGATGTTTTCTGGTCATCATTCGGCCAGAAACTACTACCAAATAAGGCTTCTGCAGTCTACGGTCGGACGGAAATCTTAGAATGGTGGCGAACATCACCTACCTTCCTTTCGAAAGACTACACCGCTGAAGCAATCGATGGCGCATCAAAATCTTCTTTTGTCCATGTTCTTGACTGGTGGCGACATTCCGGCCTTCCATTAAAATATACCGAATCGGCAATGGAGCAAGCATCATCACAAGGTCATCTCGCCGTCTTGGAATGGTGGAAACAGGCCGGTATAGCACACGGTACTCTGCACAATCCCCACAGCCCTACTGAAAACGAAGAAGCCTCTCCAAATGAAGGAGAGCCCGCGCTTCGATTGAAGCCAGGAAAGGCCCTTCTAGCGGCCGCGCAAAACAACCAACCCCTCGTCCTCCGCTGGTGGGACCAATCCGGCATTCCAATAGCACACTCTGAATCCGTTGCTAAGATTGCCTCGGCACACGGACACGTCGCCGTTCTAGACGTCTGGAAAGAGCTCAAAGGCGAGAAAATGGCCTTCGATTCTCGAGTCTTAGTTGAACCGACAAAGAACGGCCACGTCGATGTATTGGAGTGGTGGAAGGAGTTCAGTCGAAGCGGGGTCAGAGTTGAGTATAAGACTTGTGATATTGAGGAGGCACTAGAAGATAGCGTGGGGAGTGAGAGCGAGACGTTTAGGGTTAAGAAGTGGTGGGCGCTTAATGGGTTGAATTTGGGGGTACAGGTTAGTGAGTGGACTAAGGTTAAATATCTATAATTCTTTCCATTTAAGAATTAAGGGGTAGCCAGGGAAACCAGTGCTCTAAAAGCTCAGATTGGAATTGTGGGTTAGCGTGGCGTGGATGGTCTACTTTTGACAGAATGCATAGCGTAGGCGAAAACATACGAGGGCTTGAGAGGTAATCAATACCTAGCATAGGCTCGAGTTTCTCATGGCTCTTGCTTGAATTACTATAATATAAATATATGAACATCAACCTCCTGACGATAATAAGGCTTGACAGAAGTTGACCTGGGCGAGAGAGAATGCAAGGCTTGCATTAATTACATCGAAGTTCCACTAACGACTCTTCTAGGTAAGTAAATATGGCAGGCGGTGATCTACCCCGGTAGGAGCGAGAGTTATTCGATGAGGCTAATCAGAAGCCGTCTCATCAAGACCAGGTGACTTCTAGGCTCGGTAAAATGGGGGGTATACTCCTGTTATATCTCCCGCTATTATCGTTCTTGAAAATGCTGCCATGACAGGGAATATATATATCTTTTCCCAGCACAGTCGTCCAAAGGATCCTCGTCGCAATCCCAGCTACAACTTTGCCCTTTAAATCTATTATTCTCCCAAAGCCTTAATGTCAACAAACCCCTCAGGTTTGTATGACAGAGCTAAGCATATACAAACACACCCTAATCTAATACAAAAATGAAAACGTATTACCACTATTTATGTTAGCCACCAAAATAGTCTCCTCGGCTATTGAACTTACGAAGGGGGACCGCCGATAACTGATTCCTTAGCTAGTAGCGTGGTTCTGGCGCTAATAGAAGGGACCTAGTGAGTGCTAAGGACAAGGGTATCATAGTTTGCGGTGGGTGAAGCCAAGAGGATTAATGAGAACAGAAGTGCCTTCGTCAGCTACAATTCTAGAAGCTCTTCCTACTCAAGTCTCCTTTCCTTCCCGTCAAGCATCTCGATGCGAAAAACTCAAACATTCAGCTTAACCCCCTCCACCTCTCGTTATTCTTCTCCATCAACAGCCAACTCAGATATCAATTATCGAAATTTACAGACATTTTTTTTATACCTTGGTGCTTTACCTAAAGTATATTCACTAACGAGCTCAATATATCCTCTTATTATATCTATGATAGCAGTAAAGTTGGGCCTTTAGAACGAGAAGGTGGTGTTAGTAGAGTAAGTAAAGTTTATTCTAGGTACATAATTGCCCACTACTCACTCCCTTCAAGATAAAGAAGGCAAGAACATAACCAAATTTAAGGTAATTTTTAGGGTAATGTGAATATACCTCTTCTTCCAATTAAGAAAGACATGTAAAGTGAATTAAAATCGCACCAACATGCTGCGTTAGGGAAAGCAATGGCACGCAGTCTGCCGGCTGCACGCTGACTTGTGGTATCCGCAACGTTGAAATCCTAATCTAGGATTTGAGCTGAATATGGAACTTATTAACAACCAGGATGAAGAGGATAATTGTGAAAAAGTGCTGCATATGAATGCTTAAAAAGAAATTGGGGAATGTTGAAGTAACAACACCTTAGGATAACTAATAGCCGTGAAACGAGACCTTAGATCAAGAAACTATTTCAATGTTCTAATATACAATTAAGGGGTGAATGTTTAGAAATGGGTGCTTTGAAATCTTTAATACCATACAGGTAAATTGCATCCAGAAGGAAGTAGTACGCCTCCGTAGCTGTTATTCAAATGCTGCTGCTAGTTAGCGGATATTTCTAGATACACTCTCCCAGTGTGAAGTAAATACTTGGTCACCAGTTTCAGAAATAAGTATCGTACCCGGAACCAGGAAGATGAATTTTGGGTGAGCTGCTGACTCAGGAGAGATTCAGCGTTGGTCAGATTCTCGCAATCATAGAAGCAGCGTCAAAAAAGATTCAGATACTTTCAGCCTGAGATTATGTATATAGTAAGTCAAAACATATACGCCTTCCATGCATCCATCCATTGCAGTAAAGCTCTACCCCACCCAAGAAGGGACATCGTATATTGACCTTCTAATTATTTTGAAGCCCCTAAATTATGCACACCCACATACATTTCCCCATCCATCAATATCTAACCACTTTTAACACACCTAAGCGAACCCAAACCCCTTTGAATTTTCCAACGCCATTGCCAGCTTCTCCCTGAGCACCTCCTTACTGCTATACTCTGGCAAAAGTAAAATACCATAACAAGTATAACTACTCGGCAGGTGCCCATCATCCACGCCATTCCTTTGCAGTGTGAACTGAATATTGCGCATCCCCCCAACTGGTATGCGATCACTAGCCGTAACAAACTCCAGCAATCTACGCTTCTGTTCCAAGTCGAATTTCCGTACAATGGACCAGAAATCCTTGACAGTCTTGTGGCTTGCATCCCAGCCAATATACCTTGCTGCACGACGCATCTCGGAAATGTCAATTTCTTGGATGCCTTCAACGACAGACTGGAGCGTTTCAGGGTCGAAGAGATTGAGGGAGCGACGGTCGATGCAGGAATAGAAGCCTTTTTTGAAGGCAGAAAATTGTGGGCGGACGGAAACGTCGGTGAGCCAGCGGATGTAGTCGCTTACATAGTTGTTGCGGTTTTCGTTGGTGACCATTGGTGCATCAGTGGGGTTGGATGAGCTGGATGCGTCGAGCCACTGAGGCCATTGGGCGTCTTTGGACATTTCACAGCTGATGGGTTGGCCTCCAAATTGCTCTATGCTGAATTCGTATGTTCGAGTGAAGACGTCTTCCACCAAGCCATCCTTTTCGTCCCATTCAAGAAGTGATGTTAACCCATTTGCGAGATCGGGCCAGCCGTCAGCAATATGGTGTAACTCAGTGACTTCTTGGTCTACGAGTTTGCGATAGAGAGCCTTTGGGAAGGTGACCGGGAGTGTAAGACCATTGTAAACGGCCAAAGAAATGATCATTCCGATGAGCTCGAATTTCCAAAGAGGTTCAGGAGATCCAGGTTGAAACCAAGCCATCTTAGTCCTATTGTCAATTGTGAAAGCATCTTCGACCCGTTAGTAATGGTTAATATATTAGGATAGCAGTGCGACTTACCACAATCAGCATCGAGAGCCTCCGCAATGGCTAGCCTAAAGAACTCTTGCTGAACGCCTCCGGAATCTAATCCTTCCTCCCCACCTCCTTCGCCTAATCGAACCTTCAAAGGCCGCATCAGTTCCCGCTCTTCACGCCTCCATATGGAATTGAAAGTGTCCATTAAAACACTTTTCCTACTTATTTCCAAGACCATGAATCTAGTGTTAGCTATTCGAAGACGGTGTTCAAGTGCCCCCCGAGACTTTCGATTGGTCATTAGCTGATTTTCTGCCATTGTTGAATGCATGAGACCCGATGAAGCTTTCGCTGATTCATAGGCTTGGTTCATTTTGGCGTAATTGATGGCACGAAAATATGTGACGAGGGTTGATGGGTTGAATAGATATGGATGATCGAGGAGATGAAGAGTACGCTTGTTTTGTTCGAATGCCAGCCATTCTAATGGCATTCCAACCGGATCGAGGCGTTCAGCAAAGTACTCAGTGCGGAAATGTATGTCTCCCAGCAATAGAGACTTTCTGTGCTTGTATATGGAGGCCATCATAGCTAACGCTCCACCAAAAGAACCATCGGAGGCAACCTCCGCAGAGCCATTCCAATCCTGTAGCATCACTGTTCGAGCCCAATCCAAGAGCAAGGTCGGTACTCGTTTCTCATGTAGATCACGATCTTGATCTTGAAACTTTAGCGCGGGTGTAGTATCGAGATCGAGAAATTTGAGAGTTGCCAATACTCCTTCAAGTACATCTGGCTCAGATTTCTCGTCTATTTTAACATCTGTTTGTAGCTCCATCAGGTTTGTGAACCGACGTCGAGTAGGTATGGATGCAAAAAGCCTTCGTGCCAATCTTAATGCAAGATCATTGGTGAACGCATCTTCGTATTGAAGACAAAGCTTAATTGGTTCAAGTGAGGAAGTTTCCCTCCCTAACATAGCCAAACCATAGGATCGAATCCTAGACATATTTGCCAACTGCCGCGCATCGGTGACTAAGGGAGCGGCGGCGACAAGTGCATGAAGACAAATATTCATCACCTTAGCCGCTTGAATGTTGGTTAGTGCTTTAACGGCTCCTGAATGTGACGAATCTCCCTTGGTCCACTCATGCAACGCTTCCAATTTTTCAGGAGGTTTGAACAGGACGCCAGCGACAATCCATAGACTATCAAACACGACTGAGGGGGCAACTCGAGTCAACCGCAGCATGACATACCACAATGTCTGAGTGTCGTAGAGTTGCCGCTTTTCATCACTGAATGATCGTATCAGAGAATCTGGATTGGACAGAACATCAAAGATACTCTGCTCAATAATGCTTCTCCACTGTTCTTTAGCCCAAGATGGATAACTCCAATCTTGTTTGATTATGTTGTGATTTCGTTTTACAAACTGGTTTGGTTCGTGGAGCCATTTTTGAAGCTCTTTGCCGACTTGAGCAGGATGAAAATCGTGCTTTTCCGCTGTGCCATCGAATTGTAGAATATCGCAAAGAAGATTTATCAGGTCGATGGGGAGGCCAGGTAGGGATTGCGGTTTACAAGCATTCTTTAGCGATGGTTGCTCTTGCTCAGTGTCTTGTACATGTGATTTTCTGGGGTTATCATCGGGGCGATTTTCTGATTTGATTTCCATAGACGGGGCTTTCTTTGGAGCTGGGCTTGGATTTGATTTTACTGACGAAACGGCTTTGATAGGAGCGTCATTTGGAGTGGTTTGAACGTCAATATCGTTTACTTGGACTTGGGTGTTCGAATTTATAGCTTGCTGAGACATCCTTCGCTTTGGATTTGCAGGTCGGTACTGTGGTATTTCCATCACATTTTGGGTAGTTTCAGACGTTCTCGAGTGTAGATTAAGTATACTCTTAGGCCCTGGAGGTTCCATCGATTCTGATCTCTGACGGCCATGAACTTTGGTGGTACGACTGGTCACCGAGTTCGTGATAGGCTTTGATTCCGAGATTGGTTGGCTCTTGGTTTCGCTGGCATGTGAGGCATGGGATGGTTTCGATCGTAGAGGTTTGCTGTCTACTTTGACAGGTGCCGATTTGGGTATAGCCTCACTCTTTACAGTAGTGTCTATCACTTCTTCTCCTTTCTCCCCAGGCTGTGCAGTAAGATTTGGTGGAGGTATGGACCGTGATTTAGGTGAGGCTAATGGTCGAGTGCTAGGTTCTCGCGCTGATGGCCCTGTAGCCGCGACATCGGGTCGAGACATTGCCTCCAGACTCCTCGGCGTCAGCCATTCTACCATCTTGAAGGCAACGCTTCCAAATACATTTTGTACGAATGATCGGTGGTCTGTAGTAGTTGTCTCTTGCAAAATCGGTCGAGGATCCGCCCTTGGCCTTGATTCCTGCCTCGTTGAATTATTTCGATTTTCCTGTTTCAGTGTGTTCAACTTCCCAATTTGCGCTTGCTCTAGAGAGCTTTCGTGCGAAGCCATGGAACTGGTTTCCTTCGGGCTGGTCTCTTTGGGGTTATGTCGGGATCGTACGTCCGTGGATCCATTTGGAACTTCTCGACTACTCAAATTCGTTCGCACAGTCAAAGGGCGGGTCTGCTTCGGTGCAGGTCTATCTGCCAATGGGTGATGACATAGCCCTTGTTCTGGATTGTCCTGGCTAGCAATATATATTGCAAGCGTTCGAGCGCTTGTCGCGTTGTATCTACGGACTGGGGCGCTTCCAGCCAGGCGTTTGCGACATGAAAAGCATGTTGTAGTATTGCAAGTCTTCACTTTACATCCGTACCTGATTTGATGAATGTATCTACGAGTCCCAGATTAGTATACCCTGCAGTAAGCAGAGAGTATGGAGCGAAAACTTGCCTTTCAACAAGGAGTTGGAACTGGTGTCGCCTGGCCGCGCGATGGATAGCATAAATTCGTTTAGGGTCGTCCAGCTCAACCACAAAGTCTTTTATCTGACTGGGGGCATCCTCAGGGAGTCGTGGTAAAGGCGCAATATTCCACAAGGCCGTATACACTTCCTCTTCGCTGGCAAAGTCGCGACCATCGTGAAGTCCTGGGACGTCTCGAGTCATATCATTAATCGTATTCGTGTGGGTTGGAGGTGTAGAGGGAACGCGATCATAGGATCAAGTGCCAGCGTCGCTCATTATTTGGGTTCTTTATTCGTCTGGTGATGGTGTTGATACCAGCGCCCAAGTACTGTACAACCAGATGCTTCCAGGTCCCTTGCGTGGCTGTCCACGGTCTTGCCGCTGGGGCTAGCAAAGAGCCTCCGGGAGGTCTAGCGGAAAGAGGATTAGCTGAGAAGATCCCCTGCCAATGACGATTCTCTTATCTAAGCAATGAATTCTGCCCCAGCAGGCCGGTTGATGCAGTGAACCCCACGAAGATTTGCAGGTGAAAAAGTGGCATGCGGATTGAATTTCTGCCCACACATTTGTCAGTCACCACTAAATCCGGTCCATCAACTTGCGAACTCGTGCGCAAAATTGCCCCCCCTTGATCTATAAGCCAGAGCATATTCACGATCCAAAGAGTCACATTCATAAGCCTTCGCACTGGCAAAAGATACGAGAGGATAAGGCCTAGCCCACTGCTTATCGATTTCAAACCCTCCCCTCATCTACCACCAAATTCTCGCCACAGCTGTTCGCGAACATCAACATCAACACATTCCTACAAAATGGCTTCAATCACGGCTAGTAGAGTGCCTGCGACAGCACATCCAGACACCATGTCAACTCATCCATATACCTGCAACACTTGCCAGGTAGCGTTCAGAAACAGCGAACTGCAACGAGGGCACATGCGCAGTGATTGGCAGTAGGTTATCATTTCAAACGTTTGGTAGAATATGCTAACAAGTGTATAAAGCCGATATAACCTCAAGCGTCGTGTAACCTCCCTCCCTCCCATTAGTTCCGAGGTCTTCACGGAGAAGGTCCTCCAAGCACAAGCGTCGACTACGGCTGCGGCATCGAAGGCTGCATACGAGAAGACTTGTACAGTCTGCGCGCGAACATATTTCAGCGAAAATGCATACAACAATCATTTGGGAAGTCAAAAGCACAAGGCGAAATTGGTAGCCGCTGGGGATACATCTGTGGCTGATGATGAAACTGCCTCAGTTATGAGCTCTACCTTTTCTCTAGGTGAACCGATGACCGTGAGCGATGAACCAAATGAAGATATTGATTCTGAGGCCGAGGAAGAATTCAACGCGGTTGTGGAGGGTATCAATAGAACAAATTTGAAAAATATTCCACCTGCTACTCGAAGACCATCCCGGCCACACCACTCTGCTGGCGGGGACTCTTCCTCTGCAACTGCTTCTTCGGTCACTGCTGCAGGTGATGAATTACCACGAGAGTCAGCCTTGAAACGCTGCCTTTTCTGCAACTTCGACTCTCCATCGGTCGAGCTGAATGCTGCACACATGGAACGGATTCATGGAATGTTTATTCCCGAGAGAACATACTTAGTCGATCTCGAAGGCTTGATCTACTCTTTATATGAGAAGATACAGGAGTATCATGAGTGTTTGTATTGCGGCAAGCTGAAACCCAGCGTATTTGGATTACAAACGCATATGCGTGATAAAGGACACTGCAAAATTCCATTTGGAACGGAAGATGAGCAGCTTGAGATTGGAGAGTTCTATGATTTTACCAGCACATACTCTGATGTTGAAGAAGACGATGAGTCTGGGGATGAGTTACCAGGTGTTAGGAAGAGTGGAGGTGTCAAGTTGGGCTCAAAACGTGAAGCTAAGACTACTGGTGAAGATGGAGAGGAAGAAGTTGAGGATGGTGATGGATGGGAGACCGACAGTTCAGCATCATCTCTAGATTCAGCTGATCTCACAGCCGTTCCCCTCGACTCGCGAGAGCATCAGTACGAGAAGCTTGACAAGCATCCTCACCACTCCCATTCCGATCCTCGACCACATCGCAATAAAGATGGTTGGCACTCTCATGCACACAAACACGCTCATGCTGCATTTTATACTGATTACGAACTTCATCTCCCTTCAGGACGTACCGCAGGGCACCGATCATTGAATCGATACTATAGGCAAAACCTGCACAGCTATCCTACTGCGGCTGAGAGGCAAGAACAACTTGCTATTGAAGCAGGCGCATCTTCAGATTCGAATGATGATCAGCAAGTGGCTCGGCAAAATGGCGAACGTGGCAGAGCTGTTGCGGCTCGTTCCACTCAAGGAATGGTTGGAGTGACTGCGGAGAAAAAGAAGGAAGTTGCTCTTGCCGAGAAACGTTCGAGAAAAGTTGAGGAACGTGAGAGACGAAAGTTCCAATGGGGTGTTAACAAAGGCGGCAACTCTCAAAAACATTTCAGGGTATGTGTACCTGCCATCATTGTTTTACGTCTCAAACTAACATTTTACAGGATCCTTTGCTGCAGTAGAGGTAACACGCATCGTGGCTGGGGTTGGTTTGACTGGTCGTCAGGCGTCGGATCCTATTGCATAGATTTCACAACTGTTATGTGCATGGTGGGCGGCTCATAGAAAGGCGTACAAATGAATCATGTCTCGAGTATGATAGCACCAAAAATAAGCCGTGCTCCGTCCTACTGGTGCAGCCTGTGAATTGTGTTCATCCCATGCCCACAATCATATTAAGCGCCTTATACATGTGCATGGTTGGCAATGCGATGCCGTATAAGATCGTGTATAACTCATATGCCTTTTCGTCCAATGTTTTACCCACCGTTGTTCTTACACGATGCACACCCGCTCCCACTCCTTCCTACCACTGCAGCACTTGTAGATGTCCCTCGTCAACAATTATTCTGTGTCGTTTCGTCGTGGGTCTTCAGGAGGATTTGCACCTAGTAGGGATGCTAAAATAATAGCCGGGAGCGGAAGCCATCCCTGAGCCGAAATGGGCAACTTTCCAGCTGCAAACCCCTTGAATTATTCCCTACTTTGTAAAATCATTCCTCAAGAACAACCTCCAAACGAGCCCCTTAATACCCCTCGTCCGCGCATTTTCTATATCACATCGGGATACTCTGTACAACTTTCAATTACATCTTCCGCCAATGCGATAGTCAACTCCCTTCGCGGGCGCATACAACAGATATGACGGAACAAATGGGAACCCCTGGTTCGACTGCCGACACGTCTGTGAATGGAGGCAAGACAGGTGCTCCAAAAGACAAGGCGTGTCGTTTTTGCGGTCAGCAGTTTACATCTTCTTCTCTAGGACGCCATCTCGATTTATACATTAAAGAGAAGAACCCCAAGCCGCCGGACGGAATCCATGATGTCGATGAGATTAGGAAGCTGAGAGGGGGGATCACAAGGAGACAGCCTAGAAATTCGACGTCGAGAAGAGAGGACTCTACGCCAGCTGGGACGCCAAGTGCTCAGGATAGGAGGAGTCCACGGCCTGAGCTGGCGCGTGAGAATAGATCCCCGAGTGTACGGAGGGATGACGGTGGGTCGGCTGAGCGAATAGCATATAATGGGGAGAGGAAACAAGGTTACTCTATCAATAAACCGACGTGGGAGGCCACTGGTGTTATGAATATTATTCCGCCTGCTAGAAATAGTGACTCGCGGAGCTGGGATGGGGATGAGAGGGATGGGAGAAAGACTGAGGCTAGGGGACGATCTGTCAGTAAGCAGATTCTAGCAAAGACTACTTTTGAGCAGAAGCAGAAGATGATTGAGGCACTGGACAATGCGAAAGCTGCGGAATTGGCATTGCGGGAGCTGTTTGGGTCTCTCAGAGCAGCAAAGTACGTGCATTGGTCGCCTTTCGAGATTTAGTACTTACATTTTGCAGGCTACGTATTGAAGGACCACCGATATTCGACTACGACCCATTAACCCTCGATTTTCCCGCTCTGTGTCTGCATTGTCTACCACCACCCCCGACCTTATTCCAAACAATACCACTTCCTACATCTACCTCTTGGTCCATCAATCCACCAGATGACCAACAATATCAAGCTCTCCGTTCTCATTTCTCGGCAGCATTTCATAAATGGCGTGTATCATGTGCTATAGCAACAACAGCAACAAGTGATGATCTTTCATATCCACCACCGCAATCTCTCTTTGAAGGGCTAGATGATCCATCAGAAATTGCCCGAAAAGCTGAAGCTTCGGCTTCCGAACAAGAACAACGAATTTCCGAACATTTACACGCCGCTTTTGCACACTGGAATTCCTTACCGCAAAACAAACGACAGGAAATATGGATGTTAGAATTTGCTCGAAGTGTGGGACGGAAATCAGAGGAGATACAGAAGTTGAAGAAAGAAAAAGAGTTTAATCAGCAAGAAACGCAACACCTAAAACAGCAAGTTGATGAGATGAGTCGATTGCAACATCCGCGAGAATTTAAGCTCGTGTCTCCTACTACCCTAGCTGTTACTTCAGAATTAATGAATGAGATGGGAGAGCTGGGCTTGAAGTACAAGGGTATTGGATTTGATCTTATGGATCGACACGTACATCTTGACACTGTTATCGAACGTGCTATAGGAAGGTGGAGAGATGTAGTGAAGGGTGCAAGAGGTGGTGGCAATGGACTCGCAGGCCAACGCTCACTTAGCGGAGAACAGTCACTTCCTCAGTCAGCCACTGCTCCAGCAGCAGTAGCCGATATGTCCGGACCTTCTACCTCGCAGCAAAATTTCACGGCGAATTCATCACAAACTCAAAATCAGAATAACCTCAATCACAACCATAATCAGACACACTCCCGCAATCCAAGCACGAACTCCAACTCCAACCCTACAACGAATGGAAACACGCAACCACCGCAGCAACAACAACTTCCACCAGCGATCCAAACAAACGGCATAACGCACACTGATATGGGCAGTGATCCTGATGCTGATGCAGACGCCGATATGGACGATGATGATTCTTTCATCGAGATGGCTGATGCTCCACACCATCAAAATCAGAATCACACTCAAGGCGCGAATTTTAGACTTGCGAATGGACAGACAAATGGAAACGGAGGAGGAAGGGGTGGCATGGAGGGAATTGAAAGTCAGGTTGTTAGTGGGTATGTGAGGATTGGTGCTTGATTTTAGTTATCTCTTTACGGGAAACATCTAGGTGGAAGAAGCAAGAATGAGAGAACCACTGTATAATGCTTGCATTTTTCTGAAAATTCGATAGGCTATCAAGCCAGAGGGCTTGTTCACGGCAATACTGGTGTTTAGGGCGCAAATTAGCAAGTATGCACGCAAGCATGCGTATACAATGTATAATACCATGATTTAGTAGTCTTTTGGGTGGAGAGAATGTTTTTCGTCTGATAGAGGATCTGAGAAGGGGTTAAACGGAGCATAATACGAAGGCTATTTTGATCTAATAGTAATTTCTTGCTCCAGGTTGTTCATGTGATGTAGTTAATTCCCTTAGTTATGCCTCCTTCCATTTTTCCTTTCCACATAATATCGTGTTCAATAAATCACCAAATAGGACATGCAAGACCACAAACAGTAGTATGAGACTCTGATCTGATATACGTGAAATTCACCTCATCTCAACTATCAATCTCACCAGGCGACAACACGTTTACAAAACATAGCAACGGAACAAAACACTGAAATGCTGATTCCTCTCTGCCACAATCACCGCCTCCTGATTTAAGATATATTCTTTCCCTTCAGAAGATACACAACGAACATTCCACGAGCATGAAACATGGCCTGGCTGTTCAAGGATGGCAATCCTGAAGCACGATCTTTGCCACAGTGAAGAGCAAAAATACAATTTTCCTCTTTTCCTCTGCTTCTAGAAGGTCTAAGCCTATGCGATATGTATCTAGAAGGTGTGCAGGCGGTTTGACACGTTTTTAAAACGTGGGAAAGGATCGCAAACCTCGAGGTCGGACGGGAAAATCAACGATGAGATGATGCCTTTCTGCGGCGTGGTGTCGATCCTTTATGAGTGCCTGACGTTTCGATCTAGGTTTGCTGACCACTTCTGCACCTTGTTGAGTTTGGAAAATATGCTTATGGACCCAAACTGTGCATTCGAAGACATGGAATGAGAGGAATTAAGGTTGACATCACTTCAAAGCATAAACTTGAAATGGAACCAATTTTGCCCATGATCTGGGACATTTGAAATCTACATTCTAGTGTTCCATCCTCTCCATAAAATTTCCATATATTTTATGATATCAACACGCAAGGGCTAATTATCACGCTTGGCAAGTTCACAAGTACGCTTCGACATGCCGGATCCTCCACTCAGCCTACCCCTATGTTTGCCTTATAATCTATTGAAAGCAATTTGAAGCATCTTATATAGTTCGTGTGTTAACTGAATCGCACCTTAATTGCCGCTTTACTCGAGAAACTTCACGAAGCGTATCTCAGATACTTTCGGTCCCCGTTAGGTTCTCGCTTGTGGAGACTTAAGATGAAAGCGCACGTAAAATGTATATCAAACTTCTTCAAGAACTCGTATTTGACCCAGAGAGCTGCAGAGCCTCAGGGACGAAAGTCAATAAGCATAGGATTTCTACTCGGTGAGCCAGAACGACTTTTTTTTTTATCAGCCTTCGAGAATTGTGAAGTGCCTCCTCTACACCTAGGCGAAGAGGTGCGAGCGAGGCGATGCCGCACCGAAGGATCCGTTTCAGCTGCTGCATGTATGTACTACCATCAGCACTTTACTTCGTACGTATACCACAGAGCTTCCCAAAGCGGCCAATGGTGAGCTGTTTGTAGTATGGTTCTGACAGTCTTAGTGAACTAAATATACATGTTCGTTTCAGCACGTTTGTGCAGCTGTATGTTTACAGGCTGAAAGCTGGCCCTTATAAATGATGCAGAAGGGGGGGTATCCACGAATCGCAATTAAATCCTCAAACAACCCCGCATACATCCGCATATTTGTTTATACATCTTAAGAAAGGTTCTCGGATCGCGTGAGCAAACGATGGGATCTGGTAAGCCACGTGAAATATGCATCTGTTCGCCGCGTTCGTGTGACTTGAAGGATTTGTTTCCAATTTGCAAAGCTAAAAAAGAGATCTTGGTATCCTCGTTTTGCAGATGTCAGTAAAATGGATATTGTTTAATCAAGAAGCTAGTGAATCCTAGTAGACACAATGGGATTAGAAGTGGGTGAGAGGAAGGTGGGGTTTAATCAATTAAGAGGAATCCCGCCTAGCAAAAGGTCGGAGAAGTAATGATTTAAGCCATGAGTTGGAGCTACAATCCAATGGGTAATAGAGTTTACAATCTCTCATAATGATTATCGTGAAATCATTCCTTTGTATTCTTTGATGTAGGGCACATTATTCCTTCTCAATATTGGGTATCGTAAGCGTTTGCCGTAAACAACGCCTGTGCCTTTTCGCAAGGCCCACGCTAAATTTCAGTCACTGGTGCTAGCCTCAAGCTTGAACTTCCTCAATATTAACCACCTCACCATATGCATCAAAGCCAAGTCTCTTCTTCGCTATTGATGCTTTAACTGGATTCTTTGCACTGAAGATCTCATCGAGTTCCTCAAGCTATTGAAAATCTTGTCAGCTATGCTCTTAAACCTGCAAGAAACAAGATGGAGGAAGAACTGAAATAACTTACTGTGCGATTCTTGGTTTCAGGGATGAAGAAGTATACCACTGCAGCTTGAATGCCGCACCATGCTGTAAAAATGATGTATGTTTTCCACCCAATTTTCTGCAAGGATACCGGCCATGCAAATTGGTTGAGTAAACCCGCTATTATTGGTGTTAGCATATTCCCAAAAACAGATTTTAATTTAGACTAACCAGCAGCTACAGCAAATCCTGAAAAGCCCATTCCCTTAGCTCGCATCTCAAATGACAAAACCTCGACTGGGTATAAAGCCTGAAGCGGCGTAAACCCAACCGAGAAGACAGCACCAAAAATAAAAATAAAAGCTAGAGAAGCTGTCCCAGCGCCCTTGTTTGTACCGACCAGTTTAGTCTTGGGGTCCGCCCCTGGAGGAAGAGGTGGAATTGACTGTTGGTAAAGCGCAGTTGATACGGTTATAGCTAGCCAGACGAGACAGCAGCCAACATTGGAGAAGAGAAGGAGTGGACGACGACCAACTCGATCGACAAGGTTGGCACCTATAAGAGCAAATACAAATTGTTGACAATTATTGATCAAGATGACGTTAGCTTGTCCAATAGTACTATGGATGCCGACTGTTTCGAGGACTTTGCTGAGGAAGTATGATAGCACAGCTATTCCCATTAGTTATGAAATTTTCTATGCTGCGATTTATCTTACCATTTCCGGCCCATTGCCCAAAGATTGAGATGGAAACATTACAGAAAAGTCGGTAGCAGGTAGACTTGTTCTTGAATAAAGCACTGTAATCCCACCATCTCTTATCTGCTCCGTCCATCTCCAAAAGCTCCTCATATTCATTCAATTGTAGCTTCACCCACTCGCTTTCTGGGTTGCCTTCGCCGTGGTATTTTGTAAGCATTGCTTTCGATTGCTCATGTTTGTTGTTCACATATAACCATCTGGGGGATTCGGGAAGGAAATAAGCGGCTATGAAAATCAAGCACGAGAAAAGGAGTTGTATCCAGACGATCAGTCTCCATGATGTATTCCCTCCGATGTTGAGTCCGCCTCGTGCAACGCCACTAGCGAGAATTGAACCTGTAAACCTTCACAGTTGTTAGTGACAACAAATGAAGCGCCAAGGAGAAAAAATTGCTCACCAGAAACAATTGAAGATGGCAGTGACAACACCACGATACGCTGGGTGGGACACCTCCACAACATACATGGGTCCAGCTGCCGAAGCAATATTGACTCCGAAACCCAGTAAAAATCGACCTCCCATGAATTGCTTGGTGCCATTTTCTCTCGTGGCTAGACCTTGAATGAGGGTTCCCACAATGATCAGCAGAGAAGCAATCCACATTCCAAATCGTCGCCCAAAGGTATCTGAGGCAGGTCCGATAAAAGGTAGCGACACAACGCCTCCAATTTGGTACATTGAAGTGATAATTCCAGCCCATATCCCAGCATTTTCCCCATGGTAGAATTCCAGAAACCAGGGGTTTTCGAGCAAGTTGTTGATCAAAGATCCATCATATCCATTCATTGTAGCACAAAAAAACCCAATGAAGCATGCGAAGTACAACTGAGCCGTAGCAAGCGTGAAGGGCCTCGGAGGCTCCTTGAGCATTGCCTCATTGAAGGCTTCATTACCTCGAATGATCTTGACCTCGACCTCCGCATGTTTCTGCTTCGTAGATTAATAATTGAAAAGCACCAGAAAGCTTGGAGTGAAAAGTATATACCTCATCACGAGCATGCGAGGACGTATGGTCATTTATGTCATTTGAAGCATGATCAGACATAATGTACAAACAAAGGCCTGACAACCAGTGCCAACTTCATGAACGGATTGAAGTAAATCTGAGGCTGACCTGCGAACAGACATTGAGAAAGCGGGTACCTTATGTATGGCTTGCAGTACCGACAACAGCTTGACATCCAACATCCAGCCTCTAGCAAACCCTGTCAAGTCGGAGATATCTGGGCCCATTCTGGGGTTGAAAGAGCTCAGTTTCCATAACCCCGGATTTTCGGGCAGTTCACCCACTCATAATGCCTGGTGCCGTCTGATTGTGTTCCGTAAAACCGTTGCAATCGACCGGAAGGGACCGACTCCCTCGCAAATCCACAAATCGCAGACCACCGGTTAGGGCACTACCTAGTAGTATTGCGCTGCAGTGTTCAAACTGAGATGGTTCTATATATGAAGGCCGGTCCTCGTAGTCCCCCGCATACTCGAATATTTATTAATGCTGGCCAATCCTGTCCAACGTTGCCATTCTGTTGACGGAGGGTCATTCGCCGTTGCATAAAAGCTCCAGAAGTAGTAAGTCCATGGGTAGGTGGCTAAACAGAACCCCTACGTGAATCTCCGTTTCGAGTTGGCGTCATCTTAGATGCATGATGTGCATTCATCTGGAAGCATTTGATGCAGCATACCCAGAAGATTCGCCACCAGGTAGAAGCATCAATCGGGAACAACAGTTGCGGTAGTCGGAACGCCAGTTAAGAAGATGGTCTTGAGTGCAAGCAGCGGCAGTATAAAGATGCTCTGAAGGAACTTTATCGACTCTTTCTCCTTTGCTAACTCATCCCTAATGCATTGCTGCGTCCAACCGGCACGGAAGGATCAACATACGAGCCGCAAAAACGCATGCCACCCCACGGTCCGAGAATTCCTTCATGCTTTATCGTTATTAACCCCAGCGTAGGATCACGTGTGCCTTTGTCCCTGCACGTCGTCATTTGAGCGAATAGGAGCCTTTGAAGCCACACCTCAATTCACATTAATAGCTATCATAAACGCGTTGAAGATCCTTTACGAGAGCGCAAATAACTGTGGCTCATCGAGGTGTGTTGGTGTTATCAAACCTAGGACTCTCCTTAGCCAATCGTGCTCTTTACCAATGATCATACCTCAGCTCATGCCTCCAGGGACTTTGCACGTTGCGAACTTTTCAAGGGTGATGTGTCGCATGTATATGTGCTATTCGAAAGGGGTTGTAGAATTGGAGAAGATCTTCCTGTCAGATGTCGACGAAGGTCATGCGATGAGGGAAGTAGAAACGGAACGAGAAAGAGCGTCTCCAACAGACAAGGTCTAGAATGCGGGGAATAGCACCGAGGACCAAGTCATAGTACACTAGTCCGTGTAATGAACGTGTTTTGCCGGGTATAGTGACACTTTGGAGTCTAGGATGGCTTTGATGATATTATACTTGAAGATATTATGGAGAAAGAGACTGGGATTCAGAGCGGCACGGCAAAACGAATGGCCGGCGATGAACAACCCACCTAAACCTCTTGAAGAGTAGTTGGCTTTTGGTTAAGTATGCGTTCAATATGAACCTTCTCATCATATCATCTAACTTACTACAGCTCTGGTTCGTCTCTTAGCATATGTTTTGTACACGTACTTTGCATAATGTGGCGATGAATGCTACGGCTATCATACACAAGCTCTTTTAGTGATGGGTGGGCTTCATAGTATTGAACAATCATTTGTCTCAAAGACCTGGGCGTGACTGGAAGCGAAACACAGCGAATCATCACGAAGCTGCTCAGATCTTTTCTTATCTGGCACAAAAATACTAAGCCTCTGCATTTCAAGGCAAGGCTATGGCGTGTTGGCGTCCAATGTTGATTCTTCTAAGTGGTGCACGATCTTGAAAGAGGATTGAGAGGGCTCTCCCCACTCTGTATTAATAGATAGGCGTCTTCTTGTGTTGAGCATGAGGTGATCTTAAATGTAACCTCAGCCCTATTATCGACGAGAAAGATCCCCAACCCAACTTCATCTTTCTTCGGCCTCAGCAATGTAGCATAACATGTCTACCTTAGTGGAGCGTCCCAATGTGGACGAGCTATCCGAAGTAGAGTGCTGCGATGCCTGTGAAAAGGCCACAGAAGCGTTATTCTTTTGCAAGGCTTGTGATTGTACCTTCTGCACTTATTGCTGGCCTACACAAATAGCCCATCGCAGGAAGAAGAATGGTGTTAGTAAAGGCCAAGAAAAAATGCACGAAAAGGTAGATATGAAGATCGTGAAATTAACCAGGTCAGCATTTTCAGTCTTCACGGACAATATGACGCTGGAGTCCAGACTTTCAGAGGATGAGGATGCGGCTTGGTTTGGTGAGCTTTCAACATTTTGAGATTTGAGGTTGGACACTTGAACTTACACACGGAATAAGGCATAAATCGGGCATCTCTTGAGGAGAATCGCCTATATCTGCGCGACTATGGTAGATATGCATATTTGATATCAAGTTCGCAACGCTTCACTAGCAAAATCAAAGCAATATCTGCCTTTGATTCTTCGACATCAGCCCAGATACCGAGCATTGTTTCATTTGTCGGTCATACCGGTGCTGGAAAGAGTACACTTATCAGACTTCTTGTACAACTGAACGCGACTGCTGGCAACGGTGAAGCAAGATATCCTGTAGTTGGTGTCCCTGGCAAAGACGTTCCTACTTCCGAGGACGTTCATTTATACGCTGATCCCGCGACTTTTGCAACCAACACCCCCATTTTCTATGCAGACTGTGAAGGTTTAGATGGTGGTGAGAGGGAGCCGTTGGCTACCACGGTGAGGAAAAATGGACGATTGGACGATACTACAGGGCTCACTAGGCCAATACTCATCACACCTCCTCAAAGTCATTGCTCAGAGACTGAGCTGAGCTGGGCAACGTCACCCGAAAGGCGCACGAGAAGATTTGCAGTATCAGAATTCTTCCCTAGACTGCTGTTCACTTTCTCAGACGTTGTTGTGTTTGTCCATAGGAATGCTAGGTGGTTTCTACAATTCACGGCCTTGGTCCTTAGCTAACCCTTGCTTAGGGCAGTGGAAAACGTCTTAGAAAAGCTCATTGTCTGGGCTGCAGCTGCATTGGAAACATCATGCAACCAACCAATCCTCCCATTTGCCATTATTGCTCTGAACGCTTCTGAAAACGTAGATCCAAAACTTTGGGATGTGGATGAAGCAACCTCAGCACTGCTAGAATCCATGTCTGATACAATTGATCAAAATATTGCATTTGCAAAGTTCGCAAAATTTTGGCGCAACAGGGACCGAGAAATAAGAACGGTTGAAGAGCTTCTCCTCTGTTACTATAGTGCTGTTAAGGTATAGTATCTCCTCGCCAATTTGAATATAGCTAATCCGAAGTTACCAAGGTCGTGCGGCTACCTACAGATGCCAACCTAAATATCGTGCATCAACAGACAGAACGTCTATATGAGGAGATAAAAGCTGGCTGTAAGGCTGCTCAAAATCGAAAGTCTAGCCTACGAATGTTGTTGGACGCCGAAAATATGCAGGAATACCTGCAATTTGCTTTTGACCACTATTCCCACTCACTGGATGTGCCATTTGACTTCATTCAAGCTTCGTTTCTACACAGTCCAATTCCGTCTAATTTTGGCAGGAGTATCTTGAAACTAGCTATTTCATCTATCAAGAGCCAGGGAAGACTTGATTCTAAATCCATATTCAATAAAATCAGTAATCTTGTGGGTTCCTGCATTATGCTTGATGCTGTAAGAAATAATGTTTTAGGCATGCTCAATACTCCTCAAATATATACTTTTCTACTATCTAACCACGAATTAGGTATCGCATCACACATATTTCCCCAGTATTTAGATCACTTAGACGCTGCTTTGCTGGATTTTCGTAACCATCATTGGCCGTGCGAATATGTGATGCGAGGTCAGATTCCAGCTCACCTCCAAAATCACTTGGGTACCCTCCAATTCCACCAGAATATGCGTGTCTCGGCTGTCCTATATCGATGCGTCAATGTACGGAGTGGCCACGCCTCGAAAGGACACCAACTTGGAGATGGCAGGATCTTTGCAAGAGGAGGTTATATTTCAAAGATCTCATACTCTGAGAGTCGTGATGATTTTCACGCAAGTGGGTATCTTTCTCTTGGTTGCTGTTCCTGTTGACTTCAAAGTACTTAGAGGGTCATCTCTTCCTCAAAAGCTGGACATTTTCCATGATGCCAGTTGGACCCCGGAGACATATTGTATTTATTATATAGCTGTGCGTTTTTTAACGGTGTTCCTGCTAATCAGTCCGTGCAGGCGTCTACTTTCGGCTTGAGCAACTTCTCAAGAAGCTTGGTTCCTATGGATTGGTGGGAGAATCACAACGAGCTACAGCAGTAAGACTACATCGTGAGAACTTGGTACAATTTTTTGAAGAGTCCGAAGATACCGAGAATGCCATCGACAAAGGTAACCATGAGGTTTGTTGGTGCTGTATGTTTTCCACGCCCGAACATGTTCTCTCCTGCGGACATGTCATTTGCACCCCCTGCCTCCGCGATTACGGTCGAGTCAAAAGCAAAACCGAAGTCCAAATACACGAATGCCCGTTCGAATCATATGGTCGTTGCCATCCTCGTACTGTGTACATAAAACCTAAGTTTGCTGGAATGCGTGTTCTAGTTCTGGAAAGGTATTTACACTCTCCCGTTTTGACAAGTTGCATTCTAAGTACAGAAGTGGCGATATTGCCGGTATCATTCAATTGGAGATCCTACGTCTCCTTGAAGCAGAAATGCTGGGTAGAATCCCTATTCAGTTTTTCTTCGATAGTATCATAGGCGAAGGGTAAGTTCTTCGACACCAGGATATAGAAAGTCGCCATGACTGACACCCTATAGGACCGGCAGTGTTGTAGCTCTTGGACTCATTAATAGTGAATGGACCATTGATGAGTGCTTGGGTGTCTACCTTGCGACTTGCAGCCAGGCGTTAGGGGAAAAGAACCATCGCAAATTTCCAAGAATCAAACATCCAACGTGCCAGTATCGATCTTCGGTCCTCGAACAATCTTTGCAAGAATATTTCCCTGAGGACGAGCCATTGTTTGGGTCTTCGAGAATGAATAACCGTTTTGGCACTTACACTACGGTTGCAATACCCTCGTCGACCCAGGGAGGCAAACCCTTGGCTTTCACAAATCACAACCAACGATATTCGAAAGCTAGTAAGTTGCTGATACATACTTCTCATAACTAACTGGAAATTCTGACTAATGCTATTGTAGCCCCATACACACTTTCGCGAACTGAGGATGCTAAAGATGGAATTAGGGTTTGGGAAGCGTGAGTAAACAAAATACCGCTAAGCTTTTTACCCCATTTAATAATCGTCATATAGTATCCGAGCCAGTATGGCAAATGCGCATCACTTCCAGCCCTTTAAACTAAGGAATAAAAGAACAGTGTGTTATGATGAATATGGAAATTCTTCTCACGCCATAACCGTAGCTATGACCGAGTTTCAACAGCTTCCCAATAGCACCCCATCTGATTCTCCAGACTTTGCTTTATCGCTCGGCGGTCTTTGGAGTAACTCCGAACATGAAGCCAATCATAAAGAGTTTGACAAGTGGTCTATGATATCTACCCCTAAGAAACAACAATTAGCCACTGGTCTGTCTTATTCACAACAGTGCGCCGCATCATGGGTCGAATATACGCAGTCGCAACCTGAGCATACCTCATTAGACAAATTTGTCCGCATTAACCTGAAAATCCCGATGGTAGATGTGACCGAAAGAGAAAAACTAAGTCTGAAAAGGGCTTTACGTACTTTGGTACAACAGCAGGTTGATCCGCTTTTTATTGCTCGACTGGCATCGCAGCTATTCGCTACCTTCTTTTACTTTGAGCCTTACCTTGAGATTGACCATAAAACTGGTCGTGAGTCAACCATACGGGGTAAGCCCACTATATCCCCAAATATCGATTACTACTAACAGAGTTGTAGGAAAGATTCTTTGCCGTGTGTCCGATGGGGCACCCGAAATTTGCGAAATTGGAAAGATACTCCGGACCGGCTCACGTAGAGCAACAGAATTCGTTTTCCGATGTGATGCATCCGAAGCACAATACTTCCAGATACCTCTTTCGACTGTGGACCGGATGATCTGTGATCTCTCCTTCGAAATGCCAGATATAAAAGTCCAAGGTGAAGTCAATGCCAACTACAAAGCGATGCTTCGTTTCGTGGATGGTCAGGAATTCTCAATTAGTGGGTTCCCAAGAGTACTTTTAGGGAAGAACCAGACTTCAAGGAAAAGTGAGTTCGTGTTGGGCCAAATTTAAGTGAACACTTCTTTTCGAATGATAACATTTTCTCAGGATTTTCGGTCAACACCACTACCACAAGTTCCAGGATCAAACCACGACAATACTGGACCCCTCCTTCCTCAGCTCGATACTCTTCATTCGACACGAGCCCCGAAGCATGCGACTCGGACCCATCAATTAAAAGTCGAACAGAATCATCGACTAGTTCTGCACTCTTTGAGCTTCCTGCACCTGACGGCCGTCGAACGCCAGCAGTTCGCGAAGCAATGAAGTTGCAACGTGAAAGAGATCATGTTCGAGACTTAGAGGTTATACCACTTGAGGAGAGGCTGAGAAAGCTGGAGACAGAGCACATAACTCTGAAGGAGCTCCTGGCTCAGAAACAAAGCCATCTAGTCAACAATGTAGGGAACATTTCTTGAATAGTAATTGAAAATGCAAAGATGCCAGTTCAGCACGCGATACCTACACTTCGTTTGCCTAATTCCAATTTACAAATAATTAATCGTTCGATCTGTCAGTTTTAAATTTATAAATATTTAACAAGCTACATAAACTATTCTCTGTTAACCTCCAGGATTGCCCTCGGGTTTCTATTAATGATCGCTAGCTTATGTTCTGCTGAAATTTAGTAGTGGAGATAGCGGTGAATGAGTCAACCATCAATCGGGTTCCTCACCATTCTACTTATACGGAACAGAGAATTGACAACTTTCGGAAAATCAACTCCTCAACTCTTTAGGTATGGAACTACACTAATTAATATTTGTTTATTACATACAGATTGATCCTTCGATTTCCCTGTTTGAGTTAAGTTCGGAGATCCCACCCTGGATCTAGGATCGCGGCACAGTTACGAGGGTGACAACGGTATGACTCTCCGGTGAACTTGAACAAAATTACATCTATAATTGTCTAAATATTGGTCCTGGGTTGTCACATATTTATATTTCCAAAATCCCAAGGCTCTCTATCCTTTAATTATCTCTCTACTACATGCTAAGTTAATATTCAGAATGCATTTTGGTGCGATCACTCTCTTCGGTTGGATAAGTGCCGCAACTGCAATTGCTCTTCCATCTTATTCCAATAATATCGCAAAGCGTCAAGTTGCTCCTACTCGCATCATCCACCAATTCCCTGATCTAACGTGGGTTGAAAATATCCGCATTCGACAAAATGGACAATTTATTGTTACATTGGCTACAGCACCCGAAGCCTATATAATCGATCCAAATATTGTCAGCACCAATGCAACATCTACCTCCGGCGTCAACTTGTTACACAGTTTCATGCCCTACAATGCATTGCTAGGAATCACAGAAGTACATCCAGACCAATTCTTTGTCGTAGCAGGGAATTTTTCAGTTGCGATTGGTGACGTCGGAACGGGAACATATTCTATCTGGTCTCTCGACCTACGAAAATATAATCCCAGTTCGAATACCGGCATTGCAACTAAACTTATCTCTCCTTTCCCTAATGCCGGCCTACTCAACGGAATCGACACACTCGACGCTTCCAAAAATCTCATCGTGATCGCCGACTCAACCAAAGGCTACATCTGGCTCTTGAACGTCGAAACCGGAGAAAATCGCATTCTCCTCGACCTCCCTGAATTGAAACCAGCACCAGGTTCAAAAATCAGTCTGGGGGTGAACGGGCTGAAAGTCCTTCATCAAGGAGAAATAGCCTACATCTACTTCAGCAACGACGCACTTTCAATTCTCGCCCGTGTCCCCATCTCACTTAGCACAATCACACAATCTGGTCCCGTTCAGATCTTGAATAATGGGACTGCGATTGATGATTTCGCGCTGGACCCAAAAAATGGAGTTATGTATTTGGCCGGGCAGAGCACGAATACGGTATTGAAATTACCCCTTACTGGTGGAAGTTACGAGACCATGGCGAATGCGACTAGTGTTTTGGGGCCGACTGATGCTGCAATTGGAAGAACTCGGGAGCAGGAGGGGAAAGTCTATGTTACCACTAGTGGGCTGTTAAGGACTGGGGGTAAGGTTGTGGAAGTTGATGTTGGTTGTTGATGTAAATGGTTACAAATAATAGAGTTATCTTTCTCCGAAATAATAGACCTCAAAATTTTAGTTAAATTTTGTTTCAAACCTTCTAATTGGTCCATAATCTGATCTTTCTATCCCTCATGCTACAAAGAGGACTAAATCTGCTATCCATTATATTAACTAAAATGTCTTTTACAAAACCACTACCGCTTTTTCACCGCATTACTGCACCTTCATTGACACCCTCGCCAGAGCTTCTCCCCCCCCCCCCAGATTCCTTCACCTGATTGACTTTCCCCAATATCCCCACTCCAATTTTCGTTGCCTAAGACACCACTAGCATTATTCAACTTGCAGCAGTCCGTGCACTGGTTTCTCTAGCTGCACTTCCATTCTACACCCTCGTTATTATATGTGCAGTAAACAATACCGATGCGCCTCACTCTGTTCCTATTCTTGTTTATCCTGTTCTATTCGCTGCTCCTTGCTCACCCGAATTCTTTCTACATTAGATGCTGCACCTGAAGCGCCTTCGCTTAAACTTTTACCTGCGCTTGCACTGTAGAGCTTGATGTGTTAGTATGGTCATGGAAGTGGATATATGACTCTAAGGGTTGGGAGAGAGCGGAATATTATTGAACTGGTGAGAAGGAGACCGAGGATTTGAGATAGGCTTAGACGGCGATAAGACACAAGGCGCCAGATTTTTAAGCCGGAAAGTCTGATCAAAATGCATTATTAAACCCAAAACCAACACCCACATTTGCACTACTAGCGTTTGCTCCTGAAACAGCTTCGCCAACAACACTTTGTGCCGTCATATCCCGCCCTAGTTGCTCCTCCATATCCCACGATTAGAAATACCAGTAGCATGAATGCCTTTGGTTCTGTATTTACCAATACTGTAGCCTTCTTCAATTTTCCCCTGAGATCTTTCTTTGTGAATTTAGCGAGTCTAATAACTTCCTTCATTCTCGTATAGAGGTGGGCCTCCGGTTTAGTCTGAAATTTGGTTGGAGCTATGTGGAGGTCCCTCCGTGCTGTGCGAGTATTTAGGATCGTGGGGCAATGCAGGAGAAGAGAGAAACAGGCTCGTTTGTTTCAGTAATGTATGGTTAAATTCTGGTATAACCAAGACGTGTTGCTTTGAGATTGGTTGAATGATCCCAAATTAGTTGGGATTTTCAAGATAAAAGAAGAATGTGATGGAAATTTTATTGGAATGTTCCATTGGTAGCTTGCGGTCGAAAATCATATATTGACAAAAAATAGGATCATATTAAGCTACGATTTTACTTTAAGATTTCCCCCTTTTGGATGATAGACTCTTGCATAACCCAGCGCAAAGGAAGCCTCTTTGTCTTACACACTATCTTCTATTAGAATGAACTCTTGCCAAAATAGCCCCTACTACGAATTCAATTCTCGCTGTGATGGCTGCAAAACCAAGCGCCTCTGGTATGGAATGATTTGTGGTGGATTCCATCCCAGGGGTACAATAGCTTGGTATTTTTCGTCCAAAAGATTCTCAGCAGTCTCTTGGCATCTTGAGAGATAGCGCAGGACTGAGTTATCTGGTTTTAAAAGTTCTTCATACACCCATTGCCCCAACTTGTCAACTTCGTGCTCGTGTGTGGGTGTAGGCTGATTCACATAGATGAGCTTTTGGAGATTACCGAATTCTACTAGACGCTCCCATGCACATTTTTGCAGAAACGCTTCATCCATAGGGTACTGATAGATACCGAGGCAAGGTATGTAATTGCATTCGGCCGGAAATTGAGCTTGGAACATTTCAATGGGGCAAGCCTGGATGTTGGGACATTGTGTAAGGAAAACTGTATCGACCTTTGGATTCCAGACAAATTTCTTAGCCTCTCCATGTTGCTTATAACCCAACATCTCAAACACATCTCTTGCTTCTTTACAGGATTGCATCGCTGGAGGCGTGGCACAGTTTAGTGGTGCGAAATGCGCAGTATAGTAAGGCCCCATTGGTCGCTGAGGCACGTCGATCTTAAAATGTTTGTAAGGGGGTTCACCGCCTCCCCCTTGACCCCCTGCGAGAAAATATGGCTTTGAAGGCGGGTTGCTGAAGTCAAGACATAAAACAACTGATTCCAAAGTGATAATTCGAGGCAAGGCACAGTAAGCCCAGATAATCAGACGGATGTCCTTGGGAATCTTTGAAAACAGATGAAAGGTTGTTAAGTCTGTGGACAGCATTTTTTTTTTTTTTTGGAGTTGATAGCTCAAGAATAAAGGTGTGTTTTAGATTGGTAGTTTCTTTCACAAGAAGTAAACAAGAAATACAACTAAGAGTTGTGGGATGTAGCCAGAGCTAATATGTGGCCATTTATTTCAGCTGCTGCCAGGCAACAGTTCACGTGATGAAAATCTCACAACTATTAAGCTGTAGCTCGTTCCTGCTGACTCCTTTCAGACATAAATGGATTTCTGATGCGGAAACAATACCTCGATAAGGCGACAGACTCTAGTCTGGTTCTGCTTCAAAAGCTTCACTGTGGGATTGACAGGGCTTAGGTGAAGTGTGATGGATCTGTTAAACTTTTCAGTGCTATCAATTTGGGATGTTGGTTCAGATCTGGAACTCTAAGGTGGGCTATTGATGGTTCTAAAGTATCTCACTTGAGAATTATAAGTGCGAATTACCACCCAAGACATCCTCTATAAGGTCAGTCGGTGGTTCCATACTATTATTCCTACACTAAGTAGAGCTGGCCTCGCAAAACATATAGCCGCGTCCTGGTAATCTGGAATTTATTGAGGTGTTTATTCTAGTGTTTGTGTTTTTATCTTAATATTATTATTTCATTACTATCCTGTTCTGTTCTTCGTAGACCAGTCTACATCGCCTTCAGCATCTAGTATCAAACTGTAATCATCGCACCATAGAGTGTAAATATACTCTAGGTCGAGTTGGAGTTATCTGCACAAGAAAATGCGCCACCTGTCAGATAGTCAGCATTTACTCTGTTAAGAACTTAGAGGATAGGGAGATCTACCAATTTCTCCGTCAGCATACGCATTGATGATTGACTGGACTACACCGTAAGTGCCTCCTACACAGATGAAGGCTCCAAGCAATGGAAGGAAGCAGTGTGCGTAATACAAAGCTTGCTTGCTGATAGCACCACTGCGGTAATGGGCATGATCATGAAGCCAGAAAGCCCCAGGAAGGATGATTGCCAATGGGGCGAAGCAGATACTACCTGTCAACGCAATGAGGTAGTTAAAAATTGGAATGGCCTCAGCAAGGATGAAGGAGAGAGATGAGAGTCCGAAAGTACATCCCAACCACACACTCCAGTGAACCACGGTGCTCTGTTGCAAGTGGCGAGTGTTTCGCAGAATTCGTACAAAGAGATATTTGGCAGCTACGTGCAGGTACAGAGTTGCGGATACGATCAATCCGATGAGACCGATTCCGTACGAGACCTTCTTGATTGTTGGCCCTGCTGATCCGAGAGACGGCGAAGCAACCCACTTCCCGCACCATTTGTACACAACCAATGCGAAACTCAAATACGCGGCGTTGACGAAACCCATGCAAACGAAGAGAGCTTTCTTGAAATCCTTCGGATTGCGCATCTCGGAGATGACTGGTAGGAAGGCGGATGTGCCTGCTGAAGAGACGAAAATTGTTGCAGATGCTGTGATACCGGCGATGAAAGTGGGATATGCAATTACATGGTATCCAAGATCGAAATCACCAGTCGCAGGAGCAGCTGCTGGTCGATCAAGAGTTGTCACCGCAATGACAACAATGAAGACGGCGAGAAAGATACTGACGAATCCAGCCCAGGTCAACCATCCGATTGTGTGGAATTTGCGAACCGATGCTGTTGTTGCAACGAAAATGGTGGCAAGGAATGACCACCACACTGTACATGCAGCATGTGTAGAAAGTGCATTAAGACCGATCGAAACACCAAGGATACCAGAGCCAGCACAGAGAATGTAGGCAATGAGGAAGAGGAACCCAACGAGCTCCTTCAAGATAGGCCCACCAAGAACATTGGCCATATCTGCAATTGAGTGACATCCAGCATGGGAATTTCGGAAGTTACCCTGAATAACAGCAGTATACGTGTTCAAAGCTCCCCACCCGATCACTGAGAGCGCACCACCAAGAGCACCAAGGGAGTACATGGCTGATGGGATACTGAGAACACCGGTTGCAAAAATGACTACTCGAAGATTAGCACAGTTCTAGGAATGGTATGTTCACAATATCTACCCTTTAGAAAAATCACGGTAGCTCGTGGCCATCCGACAGTTCGAAAGTCTACCCCATCATGAGTCTTCTTGAACACCTCATTCTCTTCTAATGGATCCTCGACGTCGCCATAGTGAGCTTCTACCACCCCATTATCGAAATGTGGCGCCCTTTTCTCGTCATCTGTGCTATTCTGCTTGATAGAGTCTGACATGATGCTCAATTGTCGAGATGAAATTGATATGTGAAATTAAAGAACAGTCTCACTGCAGATCTCTTGAGGAGGACCTCGCAATATATATATATCAAAAACATGGTAGGGTGATAATTCCCAACTTAGGAGTGGAGATAAGCAACTCGATACCCCAAGCTACTAGATTTGGAGTATTCACATACTTTCGAAGGTATGACAAGTACACCAAGACCGATAGAGAGATAAGGTCCCCATGTTTGAGCGAAACATAGTTGATCTCGAATCAAGTCTGGCCATCAGTGATCAACCCAGCCAGGATAAGGTTGAAGTGCGGAGACTTGTATCCACAACAACCCAAAGATCAAACCACACGCGATGGGCAGAGTTCAATGAACAGACCGTTTGCTGTCTGAGCTTAACCTTATCGCGGCGCAACGCCTTGATTGTTTGATACTTATCAGTTAGATAGAGACTCTCGTTTTGCCCGACAGGCGGAGATCCGATGAATTTTTGTATAGTGATGTGCCTGACTGGGATTGTCCCCGAAAGTGGGGATGCCATTCGATAAAATGGCATTTGCCTTGACTAGTTCCCGTACCATGGACTTGGGAGCAGCAGCATATAAAGAGGCGCTCGTACTCAGCCATACCGGCTGGCGTTGTGTTGACGGGATAGCCTTGGCTTGAGATAAAAGTTGAGTTTATGTGAAGGTCGTGAAGATGTTTCATGGTTGTGGATCGAAGGAAAGATAAAACCGCTGAGTCAGCGAGTTTATGGGGAGGTATTGGCCGAAATTAGGAAGTAGTTGCCCGAAAAAAGGTTGTGAGATACTCAAAATACCCTTCTTACTCTATTGACTTCAAGCCTTTGGGCTTGTTATTATCCTAGGTATCGAACCAAGTGGTTTGAAGTTTGGCTGAATGCCAGAATTAAAAGTTGGTATCATTTTAGACCATCTTTGTTTTAACACCTTGTTGCGTATGACTCCATGCAGTTATTGAAATAGTCATGAATATAAAAGAGGTTCAAGTTGATTTTTATAATCTCTTTACTTGTGAATGTAGAATTTTAGGTTTATTATCTCGAGGCTCCCGTTCATCAGTACATATCATTCTTTTGCAAATAAATGGTGACTTTTGTCTTTATTCATTTTCTTTAGCTTACAAGCTCGAACTCTGAAGGAATTTCTTAGAGGAAATTTCTAGACTTTCCAGTGAAGGGGACCTCCTCTACTATATCAAGTACAAGTGCAAATGCACTAAATTATGTTCAACTGTTCTAATTATACATGCAAATATTCATCGAGATTCCAAAGTTAAAGTCATGAGGGGAAATCAGGCAGAAGGAAGCCTTAAAGAGCTGAAGGCTTCAAGGGCTCTAAATCCAATCGCTTGCTCGATGTCCGATAACCGACATATTAGCTTGACTCACCTGCAGGCAATTAGACTTGGCAGGATTCAGCTTTACAGAGCAACAAAATCGCCGCAGGTTCCAGCAAATATCTTCATATAACCGTAAAATACTTATCTTCACACTCATCAATTACCACCTCCTCTTCTCAGCCAAAAGTCTAATTTCTCCAACCTCATTGAAATGGACACCCAAAGTATACCTACCCCGTTAGGGCGATTCGATTCGTTTGAGGTCATTGATGATCTCAATCAGGGAGCTGTTGACGATAAAGGAGATTCAAATACTGCAACTGGGAAGCAAGATAATGATTCAGAGTAAGTCCCTTTAAGCCATTGTTTAACAATTGGTTATTAATACTCAGAGCAGCAGCAAGGTGTCTCCGCCTGATGAGCGAGGTCGTTCGGTCCGCCCAACATACACTCGAATGAGCAGAAGGTGGCTATCACCCTCGGTGCTAAATCGATATAAGATCGAGTATGTCTTCGAGAACGAGGTAGTCTCACCCTAGACTGAATATTTCCCTCCTAGCACTTCTAATCTTCTCATAGAATCCAGATTTCATCCTGATTAAACGGTGGGTTCCAGAGTACGAACAAGATTTTCTCTGGGCAGCTACCAAGGAAGATCGTATCGCAAGAGAGTTAGAGAGGAAAGAGTTTGAAAGGAGGAGAATGGGGGGGTTAGATGAGACGTTGGTAAAAGAGGAGGGCAGGGTTGAGGGTGAGGCGAAAGTTTTAATGGTTAGTAGTGGAAAGAGGGGTGAGGACTTGAAGTTGGAGATCAACCGTGTTCCAATGAGAGCGTGGAGGAAATTTCGACGGGGTGAGTTGAGCAAGAAGCATGTGTTGGATGTTGCTATGGAACCCCCACATCCTACCTCACCTACTGTCGATCCTTCGGACACAACAATCGATCCCGGATCTGTCCCAGTAAGACTCGCTATCAATTCAAGTCATATCGCTCAGGAGCTTTCCAGAATTGGGGATATCAATTTCCAACCAGGTAGTGTGATTATTGCACCTTGGAAACCACTTGTCGTTCATCATGATGCCATCTTACAGCGTTTCCAGGAGCTCAACGAACTTCAGAAAGAGAAGAGTGCTGTCAAATCCGAGGAAGATAAGGCAACTCCCAAAGCTGAAAGCGAAGGAAAGCCATCAGAGACAATATCTCCCAGTGAACACAAGGTGGATATCAACGCAGCACAAACCAAGCCTGAGCCAGTCCCAGTACCTTGCAAAGTCTGCGAACTCACCTATCCACCGCATGATGTACCTCTAGAGTGCCTCGAAGTTCGAATCAGTCACTTGAAATGCCTCATCGATTTTCTCGATGACTTAAAACCTGTTATTTCTCTTCGGAAGCACCTAGCCTCCGCTACGACAAAGGATATTGAGTTTTCTGACCTCTATCACCTTTTCAACCCTGGCGACAACATTTTCTCCCCAAATTACCGTCAAGTGTATCGCGTCTTTCACACCTCCGGCGGACGACCTCTCTTGTCAAAACCCGTTGGCTTCTATAAACGCCCCGTTATTACCCCCTTCAGAATCGATTGTTTCTACATCGACTTTGATCGGACAACCCTTGGGCCCGTGTATGAGATGATCACCATCCCTCCTTTTGATGGAAAGCGCCAGGTTACTTCAATAATCGCAGAGTTTATGAAAGATAAACATTTGGGGAAAGTCCCCATTTTTCCGACGAGTTATCTGGATGATTGGGAAGATGTCAAGCAGGATTTAGTGCAGAGGGGGAGAAAGTTGAAAGGTTTTGGGGATTTGGCGCACAAACGCTATGACGGAGCGCCTGTTACTGACAATGGGCCGTTTTACCAATACTATGAGGTTAACTCTGACGAGAGATGGGATATGGATCGAAGACGACGGCAGATTTTACCTTTACTTGGAGAGAGTCCTGACTATGTAAGTTGATGATCTCATTTAGGATCTATTATAAGTTAGGCTACTCAGACCAACTTAACGTGGGAGAGAAACACGAAGCTAATATTAAGTTAGGTCGCTGGTGATATCATGATTGATTTTGAGAAGGAAGGAAAATTCATCAATACGCAGTTCCCGATGACCCAAAGTGATTGGCGTGAAACAGCCGATGGCTGCAGACATTACGGCCCAACGAATTTCGTCCCTACGGCTGAAATGGCCTTTCGATCAGATTGTAGCTGCTCTGAAATTTTCCTTGACAATTATATTGATAAGCGTCGAGCAGAGCTGTATAAGAAAGACGCTGAGCTTCTCAAAGTGAGACATCCTGATGATGTTCTTACTGATGAACATTTTATGCTTCTTCCGTCAGTCATCACTAGTTTTGTACTTGAAAAAAGGCGTTGGATGCAACTTTTTGTCGATCGAATTCTAGACTTAGAGTGGGAAAAGGAGGACGGTTCAAAGAGGGAAAGTCAACTGGATGATTTGGTGATCCCAGAGGGATACTTTGACGTTTTAGAAAGTTTGATTTCTGCTCAACCCAACACTCGACTTCCCAGAGGAGTAGAGTCTTCTGCCAGAGGAAATTCTCTAGAAAATACTAGCAAAGGGAGGCAAGGTATGGAACTTTGAGAACAACTGCAGAGTGAAATATTGCTAACCTGTAAATAGGCCTAATCATTCTCCTTCATGGCGACTCGGGTACGGGAAAGCACAGCACTGTAGAAGCCATTGCTTCCTCCACACGCCGCCCACTATACCAAATTCCTCTTAATAAAGCCCCTGCTGATGCAGTGGAAATGGGAGAATACCTCAAAGCACACCTAAGTCGCGCTCAAGACTGGAACAGCATCACCGTACTCTCCGACATTGAGTCCGTAGTATCCAAAGTATCCCCCAAAAAGAGCAATCCAACATCGCTCTGTCAAATTATCGACAGCCACCGGGGTGTCCTGATTATCACGGCAAAATATGCAGATTCCATCCCCCACGAGGTCCTTTCTCGCATACATATCCCACTTCACTTCCCCCGCTTTGACCAGGATGTAGCCTTAGGAGTATGGGAAAGTGATCTTGATACTTTGAAGGATGGCGGCTTAGTGAAATTGGATGAGAAGGCTAAGGCAGAAATCCTCACGTTCGCAAACAGTGAGTATGTGAGAGGTGCAAGGTGGGATGGAAGACAGATTCGGAATTGTCTCCACACTGCCATAACCTTGGCCAAGCGCTCCTCTGGGAAGCAGTCACCGGAAATGACCATCCAGGAACCCGCCTCCCTTACTTTAAAAGCGGTGGAGTCTGCAGCGAAATTGATGAGTTCACTTGTTCTTGTGGAGCCATAACAGCTCTAACCTTTGCTTTAATATTTAAGAATGGACAAACAAGATCTTAGCAACAATTTCATGGTCTTCAAACGGAAATGATCCTTTTAATTGTGAAGCGAATTGCCTTTGATAGCCTACCTGTCATATCTCTACTGACCCTAGGAAGAGTGTCCATCTGTGGTAAAATGGATGAAATCGGGAGGACCGCACCAATGATCACTCCCATTTGAAACAGACTCGTGAATTACCGTTTCTATCAACTCATACTAGCACTAATGCTATCACCAGCACCAACCGTATTCTGGCTATTTAATATCACGGACGGCATATTGTAAACTGCCGTTGAGCTCCCTCAGGAATTTCTCATATTCACAGCCTACCAAGAGAAAGCCTCGCTATGTAACCATACACTTCCCTCACTCTCTCCTTTGACTATTCTTGCTTGAGCATCAGCACAAGCATTTTGCACATCATACATCATTCCTGCAGGCCCACATGCAGTAATTCCAACACTCCCTCCCCCTGCTGTCAGATCTTCAATCAGTTTCCTCAATTGTGGCCGACCATTTCCTTCGATAATCGTTATTGTTGAGCTTTGTGCTTGATACACATGCTTGTTCTTCGAATTTATAGTGACTTTCTCAATATCTTCGGCTACCAAGCAAGTGTCAAGTGTAGGCGTCCCAGTACCCGAAGTATCATGAGCTGCTTCTTTACCATTGCGACCAGGGATATCATCAGTGACATGAATCTCAACCCCTATGCTAGTCTTCTCCTCAAACCTGATAATCTTCTCTACCACCTCAGTAAACCAAGCAGCGCTTTCCCTATGCCTGACAGCTAGCACTACTTGCACTGCTTTCCCAGCAGCAAGTAGAGACTCAACGAAAGGCAGCAAATACCCCGCACCACTCCCGCCCGCAACCAACAACACTTTCTCACATCCATTTAAATACTCCGCCACAACTGCCGATCCATAGGGCCCATCGATACTCACCGGCACACTCGCGCTATTCTCAGCGAGTTTCGCTAAGCGCGATGTTATACCGCCGCGGATCTTGATAAAGAATTCCATCTGTTGACTACTTGGCAAAGAGCAAATAGTAAACGGATGAGTTGCTAACGTATGTATCCCCACTCCCCGAAAACGGAGGAATACATGTTGGCCGGGGGCCCAACTCATCGGCGTGGGAATACTTATATGTAACGTTTGATCGGGGAGGATCGAAAGGTGAGCACGGTGCGGGGGGTTGGTATGGGTAGCTGTTCGCGCCCATGAGTAGATCAAAGTAGGCAGGTAAAGCGCAAGGGTTGCGATGAAGTAGTCCCAGGATGTTAATCGAAAATCGCAATGTATGAACAGAAAAAAGAGGAAGAGCACGATAGCAATATAATGTCCTGCTTTAAAGCTCTCATAAAATCGATTGCGGATAGGTCCAATCGACATAATATTTAGCCAGGCTTGCGGAATGAGTGCTGCGACGCCAGTCCAATATACGACGCTCATTTGCCATTGCATCATCATATCGCCTTTCTGGATGTGTACTATGATGAAGGGGAAGGTGTGGATGAGGGCAAGGATGAACATAGTCCAGGAGATCCAGCGGTGAAAGACTTGGAGTTTTTCATGGGAGATACCGGTTAGAAGGGTTATCCAGTTTGTTTTTGAGGAGACCATCCTGTGATTGTTTGTTAGTTGAATTTTAAAAATGGGATAGAGTACATTGTACATTAGAAATGGCATAAGTGCTAGGGACATCCATCCTGTTCGAGTTGCGATTGGTGGTGATCCGCCGTATGATAGTGTTTTTGTGTTTGGCCAGTAATACGGCTTCGGACCTAATGTCAAGGCTATTTAAGATGCGTATTAGTGGCCGCCCGATTCTTTGTAAGGTTAAGCCTACAGAAGAAATACATAACTCCAGCCAAGCCAAGTAGAATAGCCCCCATTGATGAGGAATACCATCCCAGAGCTTGCACGCGAAACGTCTTATTTGACAGATATCGCACAGTACCCACCACTTTTTGCCATGAATTATTTCCCCTAAGTGGATTATCTTTCTTTAAAAGTGCCAAAAGTCTACCAGAGTAATGCGCTACCATGAAGGAGCCAATGATGGCACACATAAAATAGATGGTTGCATGCCCGTAGACGTGATCGGCTTGGTACCTATACAATTATATTTTAACAGAGGTGAACTTGATTTGAGCTTTGAAGCTTACCAGTATCTCCAATGTCCGGAGCGATATTTGCATTGTGCTACTGTTAATTTACAAGTGTCCTTGCGTGAGGAATGCAGCATAACTGGGTGGTCAAGCCATGGAAGCGCCATCTTGAAGTTCAAAATGATACACAATTGTTGAATCAACAACAACTGGAATTGAAGATCAAGAAAAAGAGAGAGGTAATTTTTTAGAAATCGAAACAAAACCTAAGGATTACAAGCTATTTTATCACTCACCACGCGCGTACCCTATCATAATCCCGAAACCTGGGGTTTGGGCTGGGTAATCAAGCTCATTAAGCCTCACTAGCATATCCACTGAACATGCATTGCGCATGTTACGGGGATGGGTGAGAAATCAAAGCATTCGTTTTGATTATGGTTGTACTTTGACATGGTTTTGACATTCTGGTGGGGAAGGAAACAGGTCTTGGCGTGAGAGGGTTTGAGCAGGATATTTGACATAAGGAAGGGTGCTTCCTCAGCGCCTGAAGTAAGAAGGCAAAATGCTGTGAAAGCCCAATGAATGTCGTTGGAAGCATTTTCCACTTCGAGTTAGTGCTCTATTTTGCCGCGCATCGATGCCGTATAACAGGTTCTTGGTAAAAAGAAGTTGAGGGCCTGTTGTAGAATGGAATTGTTCCGTGATCATCACTCAAGTATGACTTTCCATATTTTCACAAGTTGAGAGCAAACGCACTTGTACCGCGAATCCTACGAGAAGAGGAAGGGCTGCGTAGTTGTATTTTTTCTCATTATAGTTCCCCAATTGCCATCAAACTGACAAGGGAAAGTTCCCAAAATCTCGGACCTACTAGATTCTACCTTCTGTCTAGATTGATCGAGCCAGTATGACCTTTGATAAAGGCTTCTTTCAGTGTTTACCCATTACCTCATTCTCCACAGCTAGTTTTATTCTGGTATATTATTGATGTATTTAAGTTTAGTCACTCTTCCCCTGAACTCAAGAAGGGGCTCCAGCTCTCCTAGTACGAATATTTCTGAGAGGACTGCTGGCATTTCACTATACATGAGGTAAAACCTTCAAAGATTGCAGTGAAAGTCAAGTATAGTAAGAAGCAAGAGTCTTGCGCTGTAAATACTAAGCCTCATAACTTTGAGATATGGCTATAGGAAGATGCTATTTTATCATTGAGGAGAAAGAGAGGGAGAGAACGTTACCGGTACCCAACCGAAAAACTCTCTTACTCCGCTACACTGATAGTACTGAGCAGAAATTCATCAGGAAACAAGCAAGTCTACTTTTTTGCAGACATGAAATACACTAAATATTGTTCAGCAATGTAACGCGAAACTAGTAAAGACTGCCCGCAGAGTTGAGAAGTGGCTTTGCTGTTGTAATCAATACTACGAATATAAGTTTACCAAAGCAGATTATGTTTCTGTCCTCAGAATTCCTCCACACTAGAGCCTCGTCCCAATTTTCCTGTTCCTCATCCCCTCATTTCAACATTCCAGAAAGTCTCCATCATACCCCCATTCTCCCTTGCTGTTACCTATCTTCCCTATGACAGCGCTTATGATATGCCGTGCATCAATACGCAATAACCCGTGGCCCAGCAATGCCGCATGTATTATTTGTTACTCGAAGAGCGTTTGTTTGCTAAAATCGGTAAGTGAAAGACTGGATTGGGAAGGAGAGATTGCAAGGGATAAAAGGAGATAGTTAGTGACGAGAGAGGAAAGGATGGGAAGGTGCAGGTGGTGCTACTGGATCTTGCATTGAAAGGAAGGGGGAGTGAAAAGGAAGGTGGGGGAGGGAGGGAATAGCACGTGGGTTACACGTTCTGTTGGTGACTTGGGGCTTGGATAATGATGTGAAGCAGGTGATGTGGTGGGACGACATTTCCGAAATCGTATATCTAATTCGGGTTCAGGGGAGGGGGGTTAGAGGGACGAAAGAGGTGAGAAGACTTATCTAAACTCTTTGGATGTGCAGTTTGAGGGATCAGATTGACCTGATTGCAGCATACCTGATCTAAATATCCTTTTATCTTTCTTTCTCTATCGTTTGTCTATCTTTAATTGTGCCAAGAGATTCAAAACTATCACTTTCTATATCCGATGTAGAAATTCTCCGGCATTGAACTCCTATTAGCTCCCTAGACATTCCAAATACTGACCTTTAATTTTCGCGAGATCAAGACTCAATTTTCAACTGCCTTGAATCCACTTCCACTTAACCACTCCCCCTCGATTTCCTTCGGGGCCCAAGTTTCTCTCTCCAAGCTCTTTAGCGCAACCCGAATATCTGTCAAGATATCATCTCTCAGCCCATCCAGATCCACATAATTCAGCTCATTCCTTATAAAACCCAAGATACACACCCTCATCTGTGCACCATAAAAGTCGCTCCCAAATTCATGCATAATGTGGATTTCTGCGCTCTTGACCTTATTCCCGTAGAATAAATTGTAGCCTATCGACATGACCATAGGATATATGCGCCAATTGGGATCTGCGAGGGAAGATATAGAGGAGGAGAGTAGAGGAGATGGTTTTGAAAGGTCAGGGTGAGAGTCTGGAAGGTGGATGGAAGCCCAGCCAAAGTAGACACCTGTTGCTGTGTCTTCTACCCAAGAGTCCTTTGCTATCGGTATGTTTGCCGTTGGAATTTGGAGCTATTCAGGCGTGGCATTAGCTTAGAGTTGTGATGGCGGGGTAAGGTGCAGAATGCATGCAGGTTCGCAGATGTCAGATGCATGTCTCAACACACTGGTGAAAGTAAAATATATTTCGTACCTCTGATTTACCTCTGCCATACCCTTTTACAACTTCTCCTTCCATGCGCAATGGATAAGGTGCTTCTGGTCCTGATTCCGGACCTACTATCGTGGGACGAACGGTGCGGAAGTCTGCAGTCGGAGCTGTTTTTCCACCATCTAGAGTCATTTTCGGCAAAGGAATCGTCTGTTAGTAGTAAGATCAAGTAGAACGAAGGTTTTCTGGAGGTTGCTATGCGAAATTGCCTTGGTTGTGAAGTTGTTGTGAAGTTGTTGTGATAATCAAGTCTGTCTTAGCAAGGCTGTGGTTTTTGAAATTGATAAGATGCGGGTCGGAATTGACCCGACCGATGACGGAGTTACATGCCGCTCTATTGGTAGATGGTTTGCGTCATGCTACTGGCTGAGACAACCACATCTTTGAATCCCACTTAGAAGATATCAACAACCTCAAATGAGGACAAGTGAATCAAACGGAAGCATGTTTTGAAGCTACCGGTATTAAAAGTCGAAAGTGCTCGAGTTATTTAATTGTCGATTACGAATGAAAACTATTGAAATTCTGTCTTGGCAAGTGAATATACCTATGCGACGGTAGCTCCCTCAAGTTGTGAAGACACACCATCCGACCCGCACGGAGTTCAGATTTGAGCCCCGGATAATCTTTCATGCGGGAAAGTACCCCGCTACGGCTTGGCTAACCAATTTTGTGGAAGGCTTTCTGCAATCAAAACGGCAAGCTTAACCGTGGCTGTAGATTTGTCATCATGACGCAACTTTCGCAATTTTGAATAGGACTTTTCAAATACGGCATTTAAGAGATATATAAGGATTTCTTACAAGAAAAAGACAAGAGGGTACAAGAGGTAGAAGCGGTGAATAAAATCAGAATGACGACTAGAAGTTGTGAAATTTGATAAAAAGATATCCGGAGATAATTCGTTAAGCTTAAAGCCGAAAATAAAAATATTGGTTCCTTTCATGATAGGTCACTTTAACTACCAAACAACACCAAGTTGAACAAGCTCCAAGGACCCTTCCCATCGCCCTACATATCCTCCACACTATTTGCCAGGGCCAATGCCGTTCTTGCCACCATCCCCTTCACGCGGCGCAAGCGGCCAGCCCATCATACACGGGACTCGCTCTCGTGGTCGCCCGTCGGAATATAAAACTTCAAGACCCAATTCTTTCGACATGGGTTTACAAATCCACCTCTGTCAAAGGCGTTTGTCATGACTCAATAAATATCATTAAAACGCGAGATCCTCATAGCTTTGGAATGTTTACGAGAGAATATACCACGAACGAAGGAGACGTCCTTTCGAGACTTCCAAAGTTGATGCAACGTCTTGAGGCAGTACAAGCCCACTCTTGCGTATCACCGCTCACGTTTTGCACAACCCCGGTCTATGAAGATGGCAGAACCTAGCGATAATTTTGACGAGAAACCTTCCTCGATTGACTCAAACCTTTCCCTCGAATCAACCCCATCCAAAAAATTTACGCCAATTAACACACCTGCTGCTCTAAGCAGACCTCACTCCTACGCTCGAAACCCCTCCTTTCGCAGGTCACTAAGTCGAACGCGCTCGAATAATGGTTATGGTTGCGATGAGGACAGGAATAGCGCCGAGGGACGGGAAGTCGCTGATATCGAAGCCAGTGGACAGTCGGAAAAAGACCCATTCGAAGTGCGCTGGGATGGCGGTGATAGTGATCCCATGTGTCCAAGAAGCATGTCCATGGCACAAAAATGGTTGATTGTCATAATTGTCAGTGCAAGCTCGCTTTGTGTGTAAGTTATACGTTTTTTATACCTTACCAAACTAAGGACAAACGATTTTGACCTGGACCGAACATGCGATTAGACAGGTGGAGAATTGAGATCTAGTACAAGATTAGCAGGAGCTTGGAGAAATTTTCCTAGACCTACGACTAACTGTACTCTAGGACTTGCACATCTTCTCTATATACTTCTACATATTCCCAGCTTGAGAAGGAGTTTAATTGCTCCCGAATAGTTGCAACTCTTGGTCTGTCACTTTTTATCATGGGACTTGGAATAGGTCCCATGGCTCTTGGTCCTCTCTCGTTAGTGACACCCATCTATGCATACTATTGGAAAAGTATTGATAATTTCCAGCGAATTTTATGGCCGTCGACCTATATATCTCGTCTCATTTTCGTTCTTTCTAATCTGGCTCATACCATCAGCAGTGGCTCAGAACATCCAGACTGTGCTTGTAGCTCGATTCTTCGATGGTTTGTCTGGCAGTGCATTCCTGTCGGTAGCAGGTGGAACTGTGGGCGACATGTTCAATCGTGAGCAACTTCAACTTCCTATGTTAGTATATACGGCATCACCTTTCATCGGGCCTTCCCTCGGCCCACTCATCGGCGGATTTATTAACCAGTTCACCACTTGGAGATGGACATTTTATACCCTAATGATCTGGGCCGGAGTAAATCTTGGAATGATCTTCATTTTCGTCCCCGAAACTTACCATCCAGTTGTTCTGCGAAATAAAGCAAGAAAGATGAGGAAGGAAACCTGCGACGAGCGATGGAAAGCGCCGATGGAGAAAATTAACAAGTCCATCAGCAAGACAATTGCGCTATCACTGCTCCGTCCGATGCAATTACTCATCTTGGAACCAATGTGTCTGAATCTATGCCTCTTCTCGGCCATTCTCCTTGGTATCCTCTACCTTTTTTTCGGGGCGTTTCCACTCGTCTTTCAAGGTAACCATGGATTCAACTTATGGCAGACCGGCCTATGCTTTTTGGGAATCTTCTTCGGAATGCTGATTGCTGGGTTCACCGATCCACTTTGGCACAAGAATTATTTGAGACTGATCAAGCAACGCGAAGAGGTTACTGGAGAAATTGGTGGCAGCGAACCGGAGTACCGACTTCCTCCAACCATTGCAGGTGCATTTCTCGTCCCAATAGGGCTCTTCATGTTTGGCTGGACAACATATTCGTCCGTGCATTGGATTGTTCCTATCATTGGTTCTAGTATTTTTGGCATGGGGTAAGTTTGGCGCTTTCCCTTCATCTCTCCAGCAGTACCGCCGGATGTGGAAACATCGAAGAAACAGAGTCCTGGCAGCCATATCGATCAACGCCAAGTGGCGTTGAGACACGAGGTACCTGCTTCAAATGCAGCCCCAATCACTGACCGCGCAAGCCATCTCGAATCAACGTCCCTGATCAACATTACAATCAACTCAATTGAGTAGTCGGTGTTGTCTGGCACATTTCTTGCGCACGGCCCCTAGCATCTCAACGCACAGCTCCTAAGCCAATCGAGTGATCGGCCAATTTTAGGATCAATAGCCATCAACGATGTTAATCCTCAACGGTAGCTTTCCTTGAATATTAATTTTCCTATCCGTCTCACATAACACGTCCAATTTATGCACGTGTTGTCACACAAAATGCAATCACGCGGCTAACCGGCTGGACTATGCAGGACCCTCCTGGTCTTCAGTGGAATATTTACTTTTTTGGTTGACGCCTACCCCGTCTATGCAGCGTCCTCGCTGGCTGCGAACAGTTTTGCTCGTAGCAGCTTTGGCGGTAAGATCACCCCTTGATCTCTCCATAGAGGGGTCATCTCCACTGTGATATGTTAGCTGACTGTGACATAGCTGCGTTCCCGCTTTTTGGCGTACAGATGTACCACAAGCTGGGCGATCAGGTAAGGATAAATAAGTTTCTCAATTGTTCAATTGCGACTTCTGAAACCTGCGTTCCCACACTACGATCTTAGGGAATTTGCCGAGGGGACTATCTTATCATTGTGCTCTCAATCTCCACAAGGGCTAGAAGTGCTGACGTCTATGATTAGTGGGCTACGAGTCTTCTAGCCTTTTTGACAGTTGCTATGATGCCGTTTCCGATCATTTTTTTCAAGTATGGAAAACGCATCAGAGGGAAGAGTCGATTCGCATCTGCATGATGTATATATTAATTTGATAAGCTTAAAAGAAGCCAACCGCTTCCGGGGTACATACAGAAGTTATACTGATGACTGATTCTTGATTTATTGGCTGATTGGACTGCATATGCTGTGCCTCCTTTTTCGTATAAGGTAAGAGCAGCATAATCAAGCACTAATATTATCTCTATACATCTCATCACTCGTGACTCGTCCACAGTTTGAGGCTGTGTTTCAATGGAAATGTGAAAGTCAACCAGCGCCAGGTCCTATATCATGTGCCTAGACCTTGTTTTCACAAGAGACGTCGCACAACATGGGCCGATACGAAGAGGTAGGATCATTTGATGGGAAACGCATGTACTTCCTGGCTTCTGAAACTCGAAAGCTCGTGGGGTGATGGAATGAGGACTTCCCCTATCCTGAATTTTCACCTCAGCGGTTTTCACATTTGCTCATGTAAAATGCAACACCGATCACGGCATCACGGCATCCCGCCAAACAAAGCCCCTGTTTAGGTCGTTACCGAGATGCCGAGCAACCCAGTCCCAAGGGATCCGCGAACCAGTCACTTCCGTGCAAGATCGTGGCGCATCCTTTCTTCACGGCTAGGGTATAGGGAAAAGTAGGGTTTGATATGCAGGAGCATGTGACCTTTTTGTCAATTGTGCAACGCCATTGTGACAGCCCTGGGGTTTCTGTTGGTCACCAAGCCCAAGGAGGTGGCCATCACACCCTCAGTTGGTGGTATTCTGCAGAAGTCTCAGACCGAGTAGGAGAAACAGACATAGGCAGTATATGGCAGAACAAAAGTTCTCGCTGCCCACCCCCCTATCAGGATGCGGGAAAGAGGGGCCTGGATCAGGCATTTTTAGCGAGGTGAAGTGTGGCTGAACATCCCGGGCGACCGCAACATGAAGCGGCGAGAGGCGAGCTTTTTTTGTGACGAACTGAACCTTAACCCAGCAACAACTTCACTTTCTTGTGTTTTTGCGCGACACGCACAACGTTGCTGCCACGCGCGCCGCTGTCCAGTCGTTGCTCAAGCGTGAGACGCCTCGTCTACGCTCTCTCCAGTGCCTTTAGCAGTGCAATTGGCCGTCTTACGACTCCGACGTCGCGAGGGGCAAAATCCGCGCATCGCAGGCCAGGCCAAGCAGGAAAGCTTAGGTTGGGTGAGTGCTGCCGCTAGACCCCGCCTCTCCACTTCTGCCAACAGCTGCCAAAACGCAAACCCAATAGCCCGGATTGCATTTCGCAGCCGCTCCAACGTCTCTTCACCTCCTTCTCTCCTGACGCCGACACTCTCGCTCTCCCGCCCCCGTCACCGTCGAATCGACCCCGTCCTCCACGAGCCCGCCGACCAGAGACATATAGAGGGGCACCGCAATACTTGGGCATCAATGCCATCTTGGTGGAATTACAATTAGTGGACGGATAGCTGCAGGTAATTTGTGTTGCACAGCATTGATACGTCTGCGCGAGCCGTGGAGGAAAGACTGGGAAGAGAGCTAGAGTTAGAGGCAGCAACAGCGACCGCGACCCCCATCGACGCCAACGATCGCTCTCCAAATCGCGCAGGTGCACACAGCAGCGTCAACAAGCGTCCAGGGCCACGAGCAGAGGCGTACAGACGCTGGTCCGCCTGGTCCACCGCGTGATCCTGGCGCTGTGCTGGGCGAGATATATCTAGAGGTAGCATTGGTCGGCGACCACTTGGCAGGTGCGTCTGCGAGTTACACAAAGTGGAGGTGCAGAGACGGAGTCTTGGGACATACGTGCGGTACGGTACGTCACGGCTGGCTGGTTTGGGGAAGTGAGTTGTATGGTCTCGGTGGGACGACGTGCTGGAGAGTGAAAGGGTCGTGGGACCAGAAGATACAAGACAGAACGGTAACAGACCGGCGGGATAGAGGGGACCGAAGGGCCAACCTAGACTGGCTATTGCATGCGAACTCGTGCCTGTGGCCGGCAGGGCACGCGGCGAAACGTGGTGAGAATAGCGAGGGACCGGGTACGTGCTGGCTGCTGTTGCTTGAGCGAAGGTCTGCTGCTGTAGCGACACAGTGATTTGCAGCATACAGTGTATTGTGACGAGGGTCGTGTACTAGGAATAGCTATTGACTCGGCGTGTGGTCGCTTCGTGGCGTTCTATCAAGCCAAGGCCCTGTTAAAAAGTCGAGTCAACAAATCTGCAGCAAAGCAGCTGAGGTGCTGGGGAATTGGCGCAAACTTGCAATTGTGCAGATTGTGTGCGCCAGAGCGGCCCACGGCGCCTTTGGTATCTGCCTCCCCTGCTTGTACGACGAGCCTCCTGCACCAGAGCCTATTCCAGGGTTTGGCGAGCGAGTGTTGACGGGGGTGTAGTATTGGCTGAGGGTGGTTTCGCAAAGAGACAAGCTACCCGGTGCAGATTGGCATCCAGGTGGGTATTTAGTTCAGGATGTCGGGAGATACTGAGATAGATGATCCTGAGGTTTCGGACGGGGCTTCGGAGAATGAGTATAGTGATCAAGATCATGAGCCCGATGTTGTAGACAAGGAGGACGATAATACTGACATGGCGGAGCAAAAGTTTAGGCCGGATGGCGAAGAAAATGGCAAAGCTGCTGGAACAACGGTAACAACGAAACCAAAACTAGATCCAAAGGATCCATTGAGACCAAGGAGGAAGAAAGCAAGAAGAGCTTGCTTTGCGTGCCAAAGAGCTCATTTGACATGCGGTATGTTTGCTTTCCTTCGGACGATGGCTATCTTGTTTGTTCTAGTCTTACCTGCCTATACTCCTTTCCAATGATTTTCAGATAAGCACATTGACTTGCAGCAACCTCATATATCAACTACTGATGTTTACTGTAGGTGATGAACGACCATGTCAACGATGTATTAAGAGGGGTCTAGCAGATGCGTGCCAAGATGGTGTAAGGAAGAAGGCAAAGTATCTCCACGATGCTCCCGCAGAAGCACTTCGGCCTGTTTTAGGACCGAATTACAATCAAGTGAACAATGGGAGGATCAACAATGGCCCACCAACAACAAGTACATCGGCTTCGGATACTTCTCCAGGAGTCGGGGGATTCTTCTCGCAGGCTGATGTGTCGCCATCATATCCCATCTACACAGCTCAACAAAACCCAATGCCACCTCCCATTCAAACAAGATTATCATATAACAGCCAGCAATCTCCAATGTCACCAACATTCCAAACCCCCTTAAGCCGACAATCAACCATGCAAACTGTACCAGTTCAGCAGGTTTCGAATGATGTCCGAGGCTCGTTTGGCGGAGCGCTCTTCGATCCAAGCAATCCTGCCTTGTTCAACTTCGACCTCGAAGGTCTGAATTTTGGAAACCACTACGGTGCGTTGGAGTTTGGTATGTTAGGACATATGTCTTCCGGTGCTGCTGAAACACCCCCAAAGGATGCAATAACATCGCAATCAATGAATAATGTCAGCTTCAACAATGGAGTCTTTGGAAATAACGTAGACCAATTCGGCGGACAGCTCTACTCCCAAGACATGTTATCAGACTATACTGGCATGGACAGACAAAATAGTACTGGCCAAATGTTTGCGCATCCAGTACATCAGGGTTTGCCTCATGCATACGCCATAGCAACAGGGCCGACCAGCCATCATAGTCCGAGTACAGATGCTAGCCCGGGGCCAAGTGGTATGGCCTTCGAAAGCTCACCATCAACAAACTATACATCTACAGCACCACAGCAGAGTCGTCCTGTAAAACGGCAAGAGTCGAGAACAGGTCAGAGTCAAAAGTTTGGACCTGGTTCTATTCTTGGGAAACGAACTCGCGATGCATCCTCCATCTATGATACAGTTCACGAACCTTATTCATACACCGCAGGTTTCCACAGCCTAACAGCCTTTTTACAGCGACGCTTCTCTCCCAACAAAACTCTCCGCATCGCCAAGTCCCTCGCTTCCATCCGACCGTCCTTCATCTCTTGTACAAAGACATTAGGTCGACAGGACCTAATATTCATGGAGAAATGTTTCCAAAGAACTCTTTTCGAGTACGAAGATTTCATGGTTAACTGCTGCACTCCGACACTTGTATGTCGGAGAACAGGCGAAATCGCTGCCGTCAATAAAGAATTTACACTTCTGACTGGCTGGAAGAAAGATGTGCTCTTGGGGCAGGAGGCGAATCTTAATGTTAATACTGGGAAGAGTCCAAATTCAGGTGCCAACAGTTCTGGACCAAATAGTGTCGGTAATACTGGGAAGGCAGGCCTTGCAACCCCCAGGATGCGGCCTTTGTCGCTCACAGAGGCGCAGGGCAAAGAAGGGCGTCCACAACCTGTTTTCCTAGCCGAGCTACTTGATGATGATAGCGTGATCGAGTTCTATGAAGACTTTGCACGGTTAGCCTTTGGAGACAGTAGAGGTAGTGTGACCGCTCGCTGCAGGCTGCTTAAATACCAGACAAAAGAGGGTCTTGAAGGATCACCAGAGATGACCACAAAAGGCGAAGAGCAAAATAAGAGGAAGGAAATTGCTGGTGGCATTGGAGGGATGGGTGGTCGTGTAAGAGAGATCGATGGTGAACATGGAATCAGTCGACTAGAAAGGGATGGCAAGATGGATTGTACCTATTGCTGGACAGTCAAGAGAGATGTGTTTGACATCCCAATGATGATTGTCATGAACGTAAGTTTACCTTCTTTCCTATTCACACTTAAATTCCCCCCTAACTTCGTTAGTTCCTCCCTTGCATCTAGAAGACCGTCATCTCGTGCCCAAACATGAAACCGACCCCAACTGAAACCTCAGTACAAAACACTCACACAACACTTGCATACATGGACACGGCGTATAATGGCATAAACGACACATCCTCCAACAGGATTCATCACGGGATATAACTTGGAATGGGCTGGTTGGGTTAGGTGGTGGGTGCATGCATGGCAGACTGGAAAGCTCAACACCCCTTCGAGCTCCCATTTCTCTGGGTGGCGTCTTCGGTTTTGCAAATAGTATTTATTTTATTTTTGAGCTTTGAAGATTTGTGGATTTTATATTTCGATTCCTGAGCTGAGAATTTAGGGTCGAGATGACATGGGAATAAAAATGGTGATGAGGGAAGATAAGAGAGATGAGATAAGAGTATACGAGTTGAGGGGCGACCCATGGGATGATTGGAAATGAGTGGCGATCAGTGGACGGTAGTTAGAGTACATATTTTGCGTACGTTGAAGGGTGGCGACTGTGGTTATATGCGAATGAGATGAGATGATACTTTTGCCCTCTGTTCCTGTCCTGTCTCTACGTCCACTATTCTTCTAAACATATACCGTGAGGTAAACATCGAACTTGCTGTGTCCACACAATTTTTTCTAGCTGGTGTCAGATTTCAAATTTCCTCTTATTTCAAATCGGATGAAGGCGATCACCACAACTCTCCTACCCATTATGTAATAGGAAGGCTTCAATTCTTCAGCTCAGTTTAAGGCTTCAAGAGACTATTAAGATTAACCGTATCTTAATTTAATCTCTCGAAATTTTATTGCTCTCTATCCCACAGACGGGAAGAAAGACCAGGTTAAAATAGAGTAGGAAAATCGATCAAAGCGTGTAAACTCCATTACTTCGCTCAATTATCTTAAAGTATGTTCGAAATCGCGGACCAGCCTAGCATAACGCATTCTCAAATTTTATCTACAAAGAGATAATACCCTTAGACCAGAACAGGAAAACGAGCCTATACTAAAATAATGAATTTCGAGGTGGTCTCCATTATACCCAAATAATAGTTAAATGAAGAGACATGGGGCTAAACAAATATCTGATGTGTTCAACATTTTTGACTACACCCCACTGTACGCACAATTTTTCATCCGAATTTTAACGTGCTCATTGGCAAGGATCCAGTCGACGTTTATGAATGAAATGAGTGTGAGTGTGAGCATGAGAATGGGAATAGCAAAAATTACTATAGTACTTTTTTAAGTTTGCACATCTTTCAGCTAATGTAGAAGACGGAATGACTGAGAAACGTAAATTTGGTTCTATGTAAGTGTGCTATCAAAGATTTTTAGCTCATGTACTTTGCGAGACAATAGAATTCGTCGGAATTCCTCTTTTCATACTCTATTCCCAACCATTTCACAGGATTATTACTGACATTGGATCCAAAAAGTGATGAAATTCTAGATTCCTTGGTTATTCTTTTTGGAAAGGGCGTTCTCTTAAATACTAAGCTGTTCACGCCATCGACAATTGAATACGAGCTTGAGCATTGAGCTACGCTTACCAGGTTACTCTTTTAGCTACTTAATTCTCTTAGAAAGGATTAAGTTTTTAATGCACTAACGCAGCTTTAAGTTAATTTACAGCTCTGCCATCGCCAAGAGACTCACTGCTAGTTCAAATTAGCAAAGTCAAAAGGCACCCAAAAAACTCGTCTTAGTACAGATACTGAATATAATGACGAGATACCTCAAAAAGAGGTGGGAAGGGACATGCAGGCAGTAGACGAGCAGCCGTACGTAGACTTTACACTTGCTATCCTTAATACAAGCTAGGCACATTCTTTCATAAAGGTAGTTCAGGGTGACGATTAGCAATCCTCCTGTCCTAACCTATCTAAGTGTTATTTAACTCTTAGCTTATCCAAGCTTATCCCTACCAAATTCAGTTATCCTAGCCTAACATCTCGTATGGTTTAGATATCCTATCCTATTTAACCCCCTTAAATGAGGTAGGGGTAGTATAAGCTGTGATTTTAACTAGTAGGGTCAGCAAGGACTGTAGAAATTATTTAAGAATAGAGTGTTCTTTGTCTTGTCTGGGAAAAGCTCAGTTTTATCTGGTACGGGTAATTGTGGTATATTTATTTCCTCATAGTCATCAACAAATCCTAAAGACATCCATAGCTTAACGTCTGTCCCTATATAGCGAGACGCACCCTGTTACGAGACAAACTATAGGTACTCTGAATTTAAGCGGCTCTAAATCTACGGATATATTAAAATCTCTATAAATCTTTGCTTTAGTTATGTTATATGTCTCTATCGAACACTCCTGACCTATTAATTCTGAAAATTACAATCGCGTCGTCGCCGCTCACTTAAATTATAGAGAGCCTCTTATTATAAGGTAATAGGACGCCTCGACCCGCGACACCACCATCAAGCTCTTTTCGCCTTTTAAACCCATAGAAATATTAGGTATGGATTTCCGAATTTCATCATGATACTGAAAAGTTATTCTCAGTGTTGAGGCGGCCAGAGCGCGCTATACCATACGCCGTCACCACATAGGCTGATACCTCTTCCAATCAAACGATCAAGGATTCTGGCCAGCGATGGTGTGGTTATAGTAATCCCAGTAAAATTATATATACTAAAGTCTGTGGCTGCGCGTACCCCCTAATTCTGTCACGAGGCTGCCCTTCAGCAAGGCTAGGAGCACCATCTTCAATCCAACCTCTAGGTCGACTCAACCAACACCCTCGTACGCATCCATATCGACTCGGTGATGAATGTGCCTCGAGACTCTTCCCTGAGATCCCTCAAATCTGATCCCACTAATGCGTCTTCTGAGAAGCAACAATGATGGTGAGATCAGCCTGACCGACCACTTCCATGACAAAATTCCCCGATATGCGATACTTTCACACACATGGGGCCCGGCGGCTGAGGAGGTCACCTTTGAAGATATAAAGGGTGGTATTGCTGAGGGCAAACAAGGGTATGCCAAGATCCGGTTCTGTGGAGAACGGGCTAGGCAAGACGGCATTCAATACTTTTGGGTGGATACTTGTTGCATCGACAAATCGAATAATGCTGAGCTCGCAGAGGCTATCACTTCTATGTTTCGCTGGTACCAAAATGCTGCTAAATGTTACGTCTATCTATCAGATGTTTGGACCGATAATCAAGTTTCTTTGTCTTTGGAGTCGTTGCAATTAGCCCTTCAGAAGAGCCGATGGTTTACTCGCGGTTGGACACTGCAGGAGCTAATTGCCCCGCAATCAGTTGAATTCTTTTGCTCGAATTGCAATCCGCTCGGCAGTAAGAGATCGTTAGAACAACCGCTTCATGAAATAACGGGGATTGCGGTGTCAGCTCTTCGGGGAGACAAGCTATCTCTATTCGAAGTCGAGGAGCGGATGTCATGGGCGGAGCGTCGTGATACTACGCGCGAAGAAGACAAAGCCTATTCCATGCTAGGCATCTTCGACGTCTCTATGGCACCTATTTATGGCGAAGGGGTAGAGAATGCCTTTGAAAGGCTTCATGATGAGCTGCTTAGACGTGAGAAGAAACGGGCTCACGACCAACTCTCGGCTGTCTTGCAACCTAATTTTGACTCTAGAAAACGATTAATGACCCGACGCAGCGAGTCACACGCTATTTCTTCCTCTTGTGATCCGAGTCATCTCAATCCCCAACCACGCCTCTACTCTAAAGACTCAATACATAGCATCGATGCCGGCACGAAACAGTCACTAATAGACCAACTCTACTTTGATAAAATTGACGAGCGCGTGACAAGTCTCACAGCCGCTCAAGGAACAACCTGCCGTTGGTTCTTCACAAAATCCGTATACACGTCCTGGTATAACGTGGGGCAACAACCAGAGCACTCTGGCTTTCTTTGGATCAAAGGCAATCCTGGCACTGGGAAGTCAACTTTAATGAAACTCCTCTTCGAAACGGCAAAGCTTAAGGGGGATTCCTCGCAACTCACCCTATCGTTCTTCTTTCTTGCGCGGGGGATCGCTGAGGAGAAGTCAACCACAGGGCTATACCGCTCTCTTCTCCACCAACTTTTCCAGAAGGTAGAAGAGTTAAGAGATAGCCTAGATTGGATGACGCCGGATGGCGCGCGGAGCATCCAAAGGAATCAGTGGCATGATGCAGCGCTAAAGCAGACATTGGCGCACGCTGTTCAGAAGCTTGGAAGTCGCTCATTAATGATATTTGTCGATGCGCTAGATGAGTGCAATCAAGGCCAAGCTGCCGATATGGTGTGCTTCTTTGAAGAACTGTGCGGCCTCGCGAGGGAGGCGCAGGTCTCGTTGCGAATCTGCTTCTCTAGTCGGCATTATCCGACTATCACTATCCAGAAAGGTGTTGAAGTTACTTTAGAAGACGAAGCTGGACACACGGAAGACATGGAGCAATATATCAGGTTGAAACTCAGGCTAGGGACAGTAAAACAAGCCGAGCCACTTCGGGCCGATATTCTCAAGAGGTCTTCCGGTATTTTTCTCTGGGTTGTCTTGGTTATCGATATCCTTAATGGTGAATACCAGAGGGGCTTAATATCTCCTAAACAAAGCCGTCAGCGTCTCAAAGAAATTCCACCGGAACTAAGTAAGCTGTTTGAGATGATTATTACACGAGATGGAGAAAACCCCGAGCAGCTGCAACTTTGTCTTAGATGGGTTCTTTTCGCGGCCCGCCCACTTAAACCACAGGAGCTTTACTTCGCGATTCAGCTTGGTCTCAACAAATCATACTCTAGCTGCTGGGACCAGGAAGATATCGACTTGGACCAAATGAAGAGCTACGTGAGAAGCTCTTCTAAGGGCTTGGCCGAAGTCACGCGAAACAAGGCTTCAGAAGTTCAGTTTATCCACGAGTCTGTTAGAGACTACTTGTTAGGTAAATACGAGGGCCAGTGGTTTGGGGATTCCGGTGATTTTGTGGGTTATAGCCACGAAACTCTGAAGGATTGCTGCCTAGCTCAGCTAAACGCTTCAATTGAGCAGGACATCGATCTCCCTGACCCTCTACCGCAGGCATCTAAGGCAGCACAATTACGGGAGACTATTACCTCAAAGTTTCCCTTTCTGAAGTATTCAGTTCTTAATATCCTTCACCACGCCAACAGTGCTCAAAAGAATACTATAGAGCAAGGAAGTTTTCTAGCCAACTTCCCTCTTCAACAATGGAAACTCTTTAATAACGCCCTCGAAAGATACGAGATTAGGAGATATGACGATTTAGTTAGCATGCTTTATATCCTTGCAGAGAAAAACTTGGCCGAACTAATTCGAATACATCCTCAGAGGAAGTCTTGCTTTGAAGTTGAAAACGGGCGTTATGGACCGCCAGTTTTTGCAGCGCTAGCTACTCGTAGTAGTGAAGCTGTTCGTGAGCTTTTCAATATCCAAGCACAAACGCAGCCTTTAATGTCTCCACTTTATGACTTATGCAAACGGTACTGTCAGTGTAAAGAGAAATGGGCCACCCTTGGACGCGACTTTACTTTCTCACGAAAAAGGAGTATTCTCTCATATCTTGCAGAGTATGGCGATGAGATGCTCCTTTCCTTTTTGATTGATTCAGGACAATCTGCAACAAATAGTGTAGATGCAGACAAACAAACGCCACTACACCGAGCCTCTACACACGGGCACGTCGATGTCATCAAGCTGCTGCTTGAGAAGGGCGCCGACCCCGCGGCGGCTGATTTATCTGGATGGACGCCACTACACCGAGCCTCTATACGCGGGCACATCGATGTCGTCAAGCTGCTGCTTGAGAAGGGCGCCGACCTTGCGGCGGCTGATTCATCTGGATGGACGCCACTACACCAGGCCTCTATACACGGGCACGTCGATGTCGTCAAGCTGCTGCTCGAGAAGGGCGCCGACCCCGCGGCGGCTGATTTATCTAGATGGACGCCTCTATACCGGGCCTCTGAGAATGGGTAATTCGATGTCGTCGAGCTGCTGCTCGAGAACGGCGCTGACCTTGCGGCGGCTGATTCACCCAGATGAACACTACTATACTAGGCCTCTATACAGAGACATATCGATGTCGTCAAGCTACTATATGATAACGGCTAACTAACATATACTAGTATAACCTCTACTCGAAGAGAAGGCTAGATAGTAAATGTAGATAAGAATCAAGCTGCTAACTTTATTCTTCGCTTTAAGAACTATAAGGTTAGAATAATCAAGTAATTTATATTCTTTATTAAACGGATACTCTCTAATAGGTAAATACTTTTCTAAGAAAGAAGAACAAGTCAATTATAGTACTAAACTTGTTTTCTACCTATATTAATATCTGAGTCTAGTACTACTTTGGTCGCTATTAGTACATCCTTTCTTCGATTCTAGTCACGTGACACTTACTGCCTTGGTCTTGTTAGAATTAACGACTCTAGCTAATTAGATAACTATATATTATTAATGCAATAGATTTTAGAGGGTTTATGTCGTGGGAAATGGCGCGCCTGAGGCATATTGGAAGAACTCTCATATGGTTACTAAGTACTGACTAATCGCTTCGCGATCCTGTGCATATAAATAGCTAGGCTCATATAGTTCTTCTAGAATCAAGCGTCATATTTATCAATCTACTACGCTCACTTGAATGCCTTAGTAGAAGTTCGCTCTGTTGGTACAACTATTCCCACGTTACGTGACAGTTTAAAGTAGAGTAAATCAAGTATTTTAGTAATAGTATATTATCTCTTACTATCCTCTAATGTCTCGGTGGGCAGAGTACGGGGCCATTTTTTTGCCCCACAATTGCTGCCTGAAATATGTTCAGGCATAAAAAGACAGGTGGAGACCACCCGGTTAGAGACCGGCTGACAACCGGTTAACGGCCAGTTAAGAACCGACTTGAGACTATAACTAGTGCTATGATTAGTTATTAAGTAGTTATATATACTTATTAATATATAAGAGAATCTAGAAATCAATAGACGATAAAAAATTGTATAGATTATAACTCTATTATAGTAGTGTTTTAGTCACGTGAATATATTGAGAAAATCTGAAGAATTATCACGTGTATAAATAAAGAATACGTAATTTATATAGAAAGAACTACTTAATGACTTGATTTCATACGTTGAATTTTTCAATAGCTAGTAGGCTAGAATTTGGATATTTAGTTTATAACTCCTTTGCCTTAATTCTATTGTAATTATAAAAGTATTTGATAACTAGTTCTTAACTAGTCGACAACCGGTTAAAGACTAGTCAAGGACTAGTTATTATATATTTTATAATTATAATAGAATTAAGGCAAAGGAGTTATAATATATAATTATATACTCTAGTAGTATTATACATAGTAAGATAAATAGACTATACTATATTAATAATAAATATATTTAGCTTTTTATTATCTAGCTAACCGGTTCCTAACCGGGTGAGCGCTCCACCTGTCTTTTTAGGCCTGAAAACATTTCTCAGGCAGCAATTATGGGGCAAAAAAACGGCCCCGTACTCAATACTCCCCTAATGTCTTGCTACTATCTGCGAGTCGACATCTCACGTGTATCTGGGTCAGGTGATTGTTACGCACGGGACAACTGAAAAACGGGCTAACCTCGGACTGGAGTCTGTGCGTTAGAGCCTTGTCAATATATACCGGTTGGCAATCGCGTGGTGATTAGAATTAGAATTTAGGGGCTAGACCGAATTCGGCGACCGGTTGGCAACCGACAGTTGATTAGAATTTACTGAATCAGGCTAGGCTTAATTCGGCAACCGCCTGACAACCAACTAGTGATTAAAATTCACCTGTCTAGGCTAGGCTGAATTGGGCGACCGGTTGACAACCGTCTATCAACTGAGCTGGACCCACCTGTTTTTTTTCTGCTTGAATATACATTCAGGCAGCAATTGTGAGGCACAAAAATCCCGTACTCAATACTCCCCAGACGTTACTATTTTCAATTCCCTTTAAATATCAATCTAAGTAAACCACAACCAAACTCAAGACTGAAATGACCCCACCTCTTCACAAGATTTCGAATCCAAAACCCATGGGAAATGGAAACCAGGACTTAGGCTATTTCATTTGAACTTCCACCAAACCCAAAAGCCAATACCTATGAATGCGATAACACACATGGTGGAAAGCCCAGCATCTGATTCGCCAGGCTCAGAATTAGATGCGCAACTACAGCAGTTCGTATTCGAACATCGAGGAGTATATAGAGTTGTGGAGTTATATCTGATTGGAGGGCGTGGTGGCTGGTAGGTAGCAGTATGTCTATTGGCTGTCTCCAAATGAGAAGAAGGGTAGGAAACATTTGCTGTTTGCGGTGTCGCGCCGTAATGGGGAGGTGGTGGGGTGTATGAAACTGGTGCTGTGTAAGACACAGACGCAGGGGTATAGCGAGGAGCATTTTGAGGAATCACAGTTGCTGGTCTTGGATTGACGAATTCATAATTCAGCCTTCCCATGGAGCTTGCAAGTGCTGTGAGTCGTGCATCCACAGTCTCACATAATTTGCTTGTCTCTGGGTACGTCTCAGGAGTCATCTTCAGTTCTCGCATTAGAACTTTATAGCTCTCTTCTTCAAGTCGGTGCTTGTATGCTGGGAATTTGCTATAGCTGCGTAGCACATCAAGTGGAACATCGTAGGAATGCTGTAATCCAACATATGACTGCTTGCGCAGTTTTTGACCCCGTTCTAGATGGAGTTGTGTGGGGCATGGTAGGCCAAGAGATGTAATATCTGCCCCTTCTGGGTCGTATATAGGAAGAGATTGCTGAAGATGGATTCTGTATTGTCGCTGTCGTAGGTAGTCGGGGAGCTTTATGTCTGTAAAGCTCGTTACCTGTGTTGCTGTGAGCTTCCCACATCAATATCAATGATAAAACGAGGGACTTACACAAGCTACAGAACATGTCAAATCGCCAACAATGGTAGAGCCATGTTTCTGTTTAATGCTCAGTACAACGGCAGGGTGATTATATCCTTTGTCACCGAGTTCGCTTTCTCCACAGCAAAAGGAGTTGTTGCATTTAATGCCAACTTGCTGAGTACCCCTCTCTGGCAGCCAGACAATACATCCGACACACAACTCTCTCTCACTGAGTTTTGGTCGTTTCCATCGAGCCTCGGGGAATGGTGCACTTCTTGGGCCAGCATTCTCGTGGACGGCGTGAGTGGCCATTTTAAACTGTTGATAAATAAAGTACAATAATGTTTAGCTACAAAGCGAGCCCCATAAGCTGGAATTAGAATTCGTGCTCATTTTGAGATTATTGGGGATGATTTTCATTATTATATCTCGAGTTTCTTTCTTGTTCCAATCGGCTGATCCTTGTGCGTTTACATGTATGCAAGTAGCTGGGCTAGGCAGAATTGTGCAAACCAACCGCATGGTGGTTACAGTGTGACACGTTCATACGATACGGATGCGTCCGATTGGATGTCTTTCAACTTTGTATTCTCAAAGTGTAATCTTGGCGCTTGTGGTTGCGTTTAAGGTGTGGCTAGGGCAAGTGGTCGTCATGTGCAAGGCCAGATGTTGGGGCAAGAAATTCAGCCTTACTATTAGAAAACAACAGAATCAGAACGCATATAATTACTGGGTATTTTGATATATTAAGGACCTTAATTTTCCAGATGGTAATAAAATTCCAATGTAATGGAGATAGTGACCCTCGGCTTCTGAAATATTTATCAGAAAATACTGCGACTAATCATTGGTATAGTAATATGGAACGTAGAGTTTTCGCATTTCCACACAGTCATCCCATTGATATTCTGTGGGATTTATTTATGTTCATACGTCTGTATTCTATAGTCACATTATTTAAAAAAGTTGAAAGATATACGGCAAATTGGGTACTAATAGGGATGATCTTTCCAAATGAGAATGGGTCACCAACCAAACTCTTAAGCCATCCAACCACCCACTTATACCCCTGCCTGAACAACCCCCAAGAATATATTTCTTTAAAAGTACTTAGAATTTCTAAAAACTTTACAGATAATAAAGGGAACTTTTAGTAGCCGGAACCTAATGTCAAATTTCCCTAAGTTATAGTATTGCTCGAGCAAAATCTAGTTTTTAGTAGCTAAGTAATAAATGTATTTAGCTAGTTAACCACAGACCATCCCAGTCAAAAATTTACCGCGTGCATGCATCGCATTAGAGAGGGGGAGCGGGGTAGATAGCAGGTGTGTATAGACAAAATTACTAGCCTGCTAAACTCTTCGCTTGCCAACACATCGACACCCAGTGTGTGGGGTGCTGGCTAGGGGGAACTAGCGAGCTGACCTAGAATTGGGTGAGACCAACTGAGCCTTATTCTTGTTTGCTTTCATCGCTTTCTCCTCCCCAAATATTGAGTAAGTCTCAAACTTTTACCTGCAATCTTGTAAGCCTCGTAACAATGGAATCATCAATGATGGACTCAGTTCTGCCATTCCTTCACATTATCGAATGCCTCAAGAACCTGCCACGTTCTGGCTGGGTTTTGCGAGGAGTGCAAGGCCCTGAAAGTGTCAGTGGCCACATGTGGCGCATGGCAATTATATGCATGCTTTTACCTAAGGTATGGTATTTTATGTGATAAAGACAGAAATGACAATGCTTACCCTCGTCCAGAGTGACAGCTTCGATCAGAACAAGTGCATTCGCATGGCTCTGATCCATGATATTGGTGAGGCTATTATAGGGGACATTACCCCACATGATGGCGTTTCCAAGGGTGTGCAGCCAACTTATTGATCAATCTCATGTTAAATCGCCGCTAATAGAAATGTAGAAGAGAAGTACCGCCGCGAATCTCTCGCTGTAGACTATCTCACGTGTGTTTTGAAAACTTCCAACCCTTCTGCTGCTGCTGAAATCAAGGATTTATTTGAAGAGTTCGAGGAGAACAAGACACTTGAAGCAAAATTCGTCAATGAGATTGATGCCTTTGAATGTCTCGTCCAGGCTGAGGAGTATGAACAGCGAGCTCACAAGGACCTCCAACTTGGTGAATTCCTCTCTTTGGAGTCCTACATCTCGTCTAAGGATCTGAGCCGCTGGACGAAGCTTCTTGCGGACGAGCGCAATGCTATTCCCTCGAAGAAAAGCGGGGAGACCGTCATCGTGTTTGTTATAGGTAGTCCAGGCGTCGGTAAGGGAACTCAATGCTCTCGACTTGCTGCAGATCTCGGTTTCGAACACATCTCTGTTGGTGACCTTCTCCGTGAAGAAGCTAAGCATCCGTCATCTGTTTACGCTGAGTTCATCAACAAGAGTATCAAGGAGTCCGTCACCATACCTGCACAACTGACATGCGATTTGGTGAAGCTCAAAATGAACGCTGCAAAGGAGAGAGGCATCCAACACTTTCTGATCGACGGCTTTCCACGGAGCGTAGACCAAGCAGTGAAATTTGAGGAGAAGGTTCTACTCTCCCTAAATTAACCTTCAAATGTGCTAATTCCAAAAAAAATCTAGATCCATGAGTCGAATTTCACCATCCTCCTCGACTGCAAGGAGGACGTGGTGGTCGGTCGACTATTGGAACGTGCCAAGGCATCCGGTAGAATTGACGACAATACTGACTCGATTACCAAAAGCCTACGAGCCTTTCAGCGAGACAACCCAGCGGTCAAGGTACATCTTCGCGGGAGAGGTCCCTTTGAAACTGTGTGCATTCCATGGATTTAAAAGCATGAATCTAGCTAATGACATATATAGATTCAATGCGACAGCTCTCCTGACCAAGTTTATACCCTATTCAAGCAGAAAGTTGAGGCTATATTGAGTGACGTGAAGAGATTGGCTGGCAACTGAAAATGGTTTTGAACCACCCTATGTGCAGGTAGTAAATCCTTCGGGCTGCTTAATCAATTGAGACGAAAATACGCTCTTAGGATTTGGGTATTCTTTAACCCGTACCTAACGAATTCTAATAATCATTGGTGAGAGGTGAACAAGGCTCACTTCAGTTCAGCCAACAGAAGCGCATAGGGAATTTCTTCGACTGGCTGGCTAGAAAACAGTCGAGATCATACTACGCTATAATCAAGGTTGATCAATAATCTCGTCACCATACTTGTTGTTTTATGCAAGCTGGCTAAGTCATAACAGATTTTTATCTCCTTCTCTCCTTTTGATATGGAGACGCTGTTGATATTTCCTGTTTCTCCCTATTCTCATACTGGTTAAAGTTAAATATATGTCCTTATATGTCCGAGCAAAAATAATAAATAATAGGATTGATTTTGGTGGGTACATTCAACGAGCAGCTTCGTAGTTTGCGGATCTATACACCCTCTTAGTAATTACAAGATTACTATATGTCATTTCTGATACAAGCCTAGTGAAGTTGTGGAGGGTTGCGAGTACTCACCTGAAACTAACCTACACTTAAAATATCAACAAGGTGCAACGTAGGGGCATTCCAACACTAATGGGTATTGTTTTGTAGAAGTGCTAAGTGCTTATCAAGAATCATGCGCAAACCACATACAAACGTGTAGTCTTCATCTCTTCCTCAGAGAGGTATAGACGTTACTTTCGCACATTCTGGCATATGGGCGTACTCTCACCACCTTGAGGTAACATTGAGATTCTGCAGCCTCATGGAAATGAAGGCCTGGAAACGAATACACCTGAAAGCGTAGGAATACGCCCAAGTGACACCGGAAATCGAGGCTGAAGGTTCACCCTAGAAACGTTTAAGAGAATTTTACAGAAAATATGAGTAACACGAATACGAACGCGAGTTGAAAATTGAAGTAATGAAATCGGAATGGCGGGAAAACGAGACCACAAGACAGCTGAAGGCAAGTGAGAGCACAGTAATTCCTGCCTGAGAAGAACATGGCGACTGACATAAGGCAGTTCTAAACGCAATAAAAACTCATCAATTCATAATGCATAACTTACCGCTCTCTCCTGATGTGCTTTCTAATCACGATGTGCACCCGCCCATCCTCAAACCCAGCATCTCAATGAAGGCCACCATGTCCATGCTTACATAGGTATGTTTCGAATTCCACCAAAGCTCACACTAGGCCCATAGAAAAGTAACGCCGGAGCGCTAAACCACTCTCCTGAAGTCGATTTTAGCCACCATTCAGCAAACCATGAAAGGAGAGCACCTACCATCTTGGCTCATCCTTTTCGACATGTGGTGTAGACAATGCATTTCTATCTGCAAAAGGATCATTTTCGTCTTCCTCCTCGAAATCATCCTCTTCCGGTTCTGGTGCTTGCACCGGTCGAGGAGGAGGTGGCGGTCGAGGGGTCGATCTTTTGTTGTCGATATGGAGTCCTGCCATTTGATGCGAAATTTCGTTTTCTTTGCCCTTTTCAGTACTCACTAAATTGCCTGTTAGCTGTCGGAGATACCACAACTATTTGAAACAACTGTACTCATACTTCTGTATAAGTGCGCTTGTTCTGCTAGCTCGTCGTCAGAGTCACTATCAGCATCAATGGAGCGATCAAGCTGTTCGAAAGTCATGAGAGCAGTGACAAGTTCATCATTCGCGTGGAGAAGTGCACCAAGCCACTGTTCTGATTCTACATGTTGGATCTGTGATCAATGTTAGTGGCTGCGCATGATTGTAAGTGGCCGACTCACATAGCGCAAGATCTTTCTGCGTAGTAGCTTACAAAATTCAAACTGCCGGACAGCATTTTCGTTCTCGGAGATTTGTTCGCGTTCACGATTGATCAACTTCAGGGCATTTAACAAATTGGTTGAGGCAACAGAAGATTCGGCGATACAGCCCTTCATTGTTTCCTTCTCAGCCTCGAGATCGAAGGGCTTGGATTTCTTCTTCTTCTTGTCTTTGTCCTTCTTAGCCTTCTTCGAGCTGATGACTGTTGATGTAGGACTAAAGAATGAACTTGAAGGCTGGGAGCTTCTACTTGGCTGATTCTGCGAGAGAGAGGTATTTCGAGAATGTGACGGAATAGGTGGGGAGGGTTGTTCCTCATCGTCATCTTCGAATGGATTTTGTTCGGTTTCTCGAAGCACTTTGGATCTGTCCTGCGTTACAACCTGCTTACGGCGAGGAAGTTCCTACACAACATGAGTTAAGGGCCTTAAAAAAGTCAAGAGCCTGTACCTTGTAAAGGGCTGCGATACGTTCAAGCCCCCGAGTATTCTTGTACTCATTGGCCCATGACCGGAAGAGAACTTTACACTTATCCCTAACCAGGGGATCAGACAGGTCAGAAGTCCCACATACTCGTAAGCGTTCTAGCAGCATTTCGTCGGCAAATGCGCGCTGAAAGCGGGACCCTGCATTCTGGATGAGGCCATCGAGAATAGTTAGAGCTCGTAGTTGGCGATGGACATTTCCGTACTTTAACTTCTTCCGGATTGATCGGGCTGCTTCCGCTGGTCCGGTAGCTTGAAGTTTGATCGCCTCTACCAGATCTGGAATTCCACTAAAATCATCTTCTTCATACTGCTCACTAGTAAGACTTTCAATCGCTACCGTGACTGCTGAGTAGGGCTTTTTCTGTAGTACAGAATCTAATATCAGCCTCTTGAACTGTTCCATACCCGCAAATTTCCACCATTATCTAACACATATTTCACTTGAAAATGTGTATGTTCGTGTTTTTATAACACAAGAATAGTAGATTAATCAATTTAATAGTAAGGATTGATGGGGTGGGAAGTAAACGTCGTGTACTGTGGAGGAGTCACCACATTAGAGCGTAGGAAAAAGCACCGCAAGTGAATAAAATAATAGAACGAGCAAGCATAAGTATACTGACGGAGGAAAACATGTTTTGAAGGTGAGATGAATGTTTTTTTGATGGCTAGGTTGGAATGCTGTTTGTTGATTCTGCCGTATCAACGTGCCTTGTGCCACGGGATGTCCCGAAAAATGTCTAAAAGGCCGTTCTGTCTAGCAGTGGCCACGGTGGGTAATCAGTTGCTTTCGAGATATATATCTCAGGGTCTGTAAATGCGTTAGCGCTGTGTAAATTGAAGATATAAATTTCATGGAGGGGTTGCCTGATAAGGACATACGTGGTGGGGTGGGGCGTAAGCATTTGCCTTCTCGGCCAAGGAGTGATAACGTGTAACAGAAGACCAGATCGTATGGATATTGAGGAGCAAAGAAAACACTGTAGTATTGACAAAAAGTGAAGCTTGAGGCTGGGAAAGAAACAGAGTGATGCATAAATAAACATGTGACCCAAAACGCGGCTTCCTAATGCGAAGTGCCGTTAGCGCCAAGCCCAGATGACGGCTAGCAATCGAAATGATCGCGCTTTCCATCAACACTACAACAAGATATACTTCCTATGCCGGCTGAAGCTGGTAATTCAGTGCGATTTCTGTGTGTGCAGTTAAGCAACGGAGGCATCTGCATCGTGGAGACGGACAACTTTCTGAGATCGCGATATCCCTAAATTTGCTGTGCTCAGAGGGGCCACAAGTAACAGGTGAAAGTCAAGAAGCATCAAATTTGTTAGTCAAGCCCACGTCCTCATTGCCACCCTCAAGTCTCTTATTACTGACTACGATGTAGTTATACTGGTTGTTCAAACTATTCAGCAGCATCATTTGTTCTAATTAATGCTTAAACTCCTATCCAATTCATCAACTCAAACGATACCCTCCTTGCCTCGATAGACAAACATGAAAACGTTGGTGAAAGTCCTGTAATGGCCATCTCGGACGTGTCTGTGAAGAATGGAAAGAAATTAGGTTCGGGGAATCTAGAACAGGAGTGGTCCCATTCCGTAGGAACTGTACGGCACTTTCACGATAAGGACGATATTATGCCGCGGGCTGAAGGTGCTCATGAAAGCGGCAGACCAGCTAAGAGGAGGAAGTCAGCTCTAATCAAAGAACCTAAGGTGCTTGGGACTTATGCAGAAAATCCGCAGGAATACGCTGTGGGGACACAGGGGACATTCAACCAGAGTAATCAGGATAATATATCCATATCACAACTGACTACTCCTCCCAATTCTACAAAACGACCAACGAAAAAGGGAACCTCGGCAGTTTTGAAGAATCGAACATCAAAGCTACCACCATTCAAAGCCCTCTCAGTTACCAAACCCATTCCTCCGCTAAACAAGCACCCAGCAGAAGACAAACTTCCAGTGAATTCTATCGTCAAGCTTCAAGAATGGACCACTACACAAGAGGCAATGAAGAATAGTGGTAATGGCATAAGCCCAACTACTTTAGACAAGCTCTCGGCTTTCCGATATAGATCCTCGTCAACGGCTTACAGCACACAGGTTAATACGCTTCCATCAACAATAATTGAGGCTGGTCTTGCATCAGTCCATGATGAAGAGCTCCCACCTGCAAAGTATAACTTACCCTCCAGTAAATTCTTTCAAGGTGGGATGGGGAACGAAATAGCTACTGCAGAACATCCACTTACAGAACAGCTTCCCTATGAGGCCTATCAAGACACTTCCAAATTAAGCGGTTTAGATAGTGGCTCTGGTCTCCCTTCTCAATTAAGTTCTAAGACTGCCATCACCCCATTGACAACAACACCCTACAATGGTAGACTAGTTGAAGCACCCATTGATACCAATTTTGTGCCAAAGATTGAAGCTGTTACCCAACCGTCCCTACCTGGGTGGAACGCTCAGTCTTCTGATCCTCTTGCTTATGGGGATAGCCTGTCTTACCATTTAGAAGATTACCATGGATCCGCTGAAACCCAGCATTTGTCGTTTCACGGGAGCGACGAAGAACATCTTGCATATATGGATGGCAATGCCGAAAGAATACTGGAAAATTCCACCATGTCTATAGGGGTGGCGGAAATACCTTCGATCAATACTAGCGATATGAATTCGCCAGAACTATTGCCAGAGAATGGTTCAAGGCCACATTCAATGGAAGTCACATCTACTTGCACGCATTTCAAAGCTGAGCGATCTGGCATTGATGATGAAGTGCCTGTGGATAGTACTTCCACATGTTGTAACCTCAGAGAATTTGACGAAGGCCTAGACGACAAGAACTTCCTGGTATTTGCAACGGATTCCATTTTACCCGACATGCGATTTCCCACCAATTTGAAGTTAAAAGATGGTGGAAGGAAAGACTTTATGCAATCCGCAGAAGCTTCACTTACTGACCGAGATAAGTCGTCTAAACAAGTTGTTCAGATGGCCTTATACAATATTAGCCATCTAGAATCCTCGTCTTTGCCAGTGCTTGATGACGGATTTCCCATAGATGTTGAAGAGGCAAATGCGCTGTTGCTCTCAAACGATGCTGAGGCTCACGGGGCGTTTGAGGAATCGGAAAGTCTCATACAGGCTATGCTGGATGAAATCGAAAACGAAGGATACGATAGTTCTCTCCAGTTTTCACCTCCAAATCCGATATCGAATACTTCATCCACTAAGCTAATTAGGAACTCTACTAGCAACCCTAGGCAGTGTACATCTAGACCTAGCTCAAGTGTCGGTCCTAGTCCTTTATGTGAGGCGGAAACTTGGGAATTCTTGCATCCTAAATTTAATGACATCGTAGATTATTCTTTCAAAGCGCCTTCCAACCGTTCCGCAAAGCAAGCGTCGGCTCCTGAACGCACTGTAAACAACTCGTTCGTTCAACCCAATCAACAACATAAAGCGGCTCTGATGATGACCGATGATACCCATGAATACGAGCCTCTTCAACGGCTCATCAGATATGAATTCCCTCAGCTCATGCAGGATCGTTGCCCTGTTATTGGGCTCTCAAAACAAACCGTTCTTCGGGTGTGCTTTCATATTGGAGAGATGTTCAGGGAAGAAGCAAGGTGTGCGGCTGCTAGCCAAGATGCAATCATTGAGTTATTTGCTCGAGTTAGTTTCTCTGCCCGTGAACCCAAGACGACAAAGCAGCAATTTCAATTTGCAGATTTGTGGACTGACAAGCCTCCTTTCGTCCAAGGCATTCTTGCAAACTTCAGAACTTCTGAGCTTGCGGATACAGAGAGCAAGAGACTTATACAAGGTAGAAGGGGACAAATGGTGAGATGCTTGGGTCGCTTGAAGCGGGCAAAGAGAGACCCCACAGGATGGCTTTTACACATCATTAACATTAGGGAGACCGACTGGGAGGAGATTAGATGGACCGAACGAATTGTTTCTGCGGGTGTTTCGAAGCCGGAACCGGCGCACCCAGAACCAGTGACCCCATTGGGCCAGTGATTGATACCTGAGATATGGATGGGATGTGGGAACAGCATTATTACTATCGCTATCACACATTTTACACGCCAGAGGGCAACTAACATTTAGAGCTGGCTGACCAAACAGAGCTGAAAGGCATCCTGTATTAAATTCTCCTATGTGCTTACACAAAGCCTGTATATATCTTAGCTTTATACCAAATCCGAACCGAATGGAACCATCTTGTATGAAATCCACGATGAAAGTAGAAATCCCCCGTCTCCAAATTGAGGAAATAAAAACCATGTCTTAGCAAACCCGTATATCCCATCCAAACGCCCTTAATAAACCTCACAAAAACTCCCCACCACTCCTACCATATTCTCACACAAGTCACCTCACCCGTCATGCAAACTTGTTCCTCATCGGGCATCCCTCAACCCCTCAGCCCACTCCTTCTGCCCAACCATCTCCGGTCCACCATGTCCATGATGCACACCAGTAAACAAAAACACTGTCCCAACGACCAACAAAAATATCAATAGCACACCCGCAAGCGGGCCTCGTAAAACCTTTTCCCTCTTCTCCGTTGAGCGGTAAAAAACACAGCAGTTGTTCCGTCCGTTTGTGAGTGCGGACTCGAGATCGGGATTTGGAGTGCTGGAGGAGAGAATCATGCAACAGTTATCTCTAGGTTTGTGAGTGTGGTCGTGTGAGGAGGATGAGGGGTCCTGAGAGTGGGAGCATGAAGGGTGTGGTGATGAAGAGGGTTGACGTTCTTTCTCCAACAGGAGACGACCGATTGATTCCTCCAGCCATTCAACCCTCTGCTTCAATCCCGCAATAGTAGCAAGTGCATCATTACTCGTACTCTCTCCTGTCAACCCACTAATTGTACTAGGCGCAACACCCCATAGCTCAGCCCCCTGTCCGCTGTTCGCTGTCATTGTGCTAGGAACTGGACGTGGCGTCCCCGGTGAGGAATGTGTATGAAAACTTGGGGGAGGAGAGGAGGGGATTGATGCGATACTGGCGGAGCGCGATGGAGGGATGGAGTTTGGGAGGCCTGAGTTGAAGTTGTAGTTTTGGGCGGGGTACGCTGGGGGTGTATAGGGAGAGGGTTCGGCGTATGTGGTGCCTGAGCTTATAGAAGAGTTGTAGTTTGAGGTATTTGGAGTGGGCGTATTCGAGGCAGAGGAGAGGGAGGAGAGGGAGATTGGGGTGCTGCTTAGGTTTTGGTCACGGTTTGGCACCTGCGGAGAGACGAGTTAGGTATTATTCTTTGGATTGAGCGTAATAAAGGGGTAGTGGATTGGGAGACCAACAGCTTCGTAGCGGTATCTCGAGCTCATTTTCGCGAATGTCTATTATCGTTGACTTGTCTTCGCGTCGTTGTCGTGTCTTTCGTGTATTGCTTGTAGGTACAATTTCTTGCTGCCTAGCTGCCTGCTATCCCTTTGCTCACGGTATTCGCAGCCAAAATCACAATTCCTTTGATGCGCAAAGGTCGTCGCTCCTTGGTAGAGAATAAACTTATTCCTCGTCACAAAAGGTTAATCCGAAAGTTATGAGGCTCACAAAAATATATCAACCTCAGCAATAGCCTCAGAAAACGGATAAAGAAATGAGATTGTGAGCTGATAAAGTATCGGGCCTGTATCACGCCGAATCACCACAATCTTAGGCCCCGCCGCGTCAGCGTTGCGGGAAAGCCTTTCAGCTCATGGTTCAGAGCGAATGAAATGGTGAGATTTGAAGGTAGCAAGGGTTGAGGATGGAGGGGCTGTGCTAGATGGTCGGATTTTAGAGAATGCGAGACAATTTGGGGTTAGAGGGGAAGACCGAGGTCTGTGTAGTTGCAGGGGTGGTGATGTTACATAGAAGGAAGGTCATGTGATCCTATGATGTGGACAGAGAGCTTGTATATGCGAGTGTTAGGGGGATGGTGATGAACTGATTAAAATTGTACAAGTAATATGTTGTTATTGCTCTTGCCCTGAAAGTGGTTCTTCATAATATATCTATTTACAGGTTGACACCCTCCATCTATTCCCCTCTATTATTCTCTCCTCAAACTCCAAAAGATATGAGTTACCAATGTGACCAACCCTTGATCATTACAAAACTCTTCTGGATGCTCTGAGCGTATACCTTTTTCTCCCCGCACTGACTTTCATTTACAGCTTTTAACTTTATATTCTCCCAGTAAGTGAAGAGGGTTCAACATCCCACGAGAACGGGCCACTGTTCCTTCAGATATGCAACGATGGCATCTGGACCTTTCTCAACTTGCAAGCCGTGTGGTATCGCCATTGTCTGGATACCAGGAACTGTCTCCTTGGCTATTCGCTGGATCTCGTTGCTTTCTTCTTCGGTCCACATAGAAGCGCAAAACTATTCGATGGTAAGAGAATATTTATAGTGTAACCAGGAAAATTGAAATATGCAAGCATATATGAAGACATTGATCAAAATGATTGCATGTGAGAACGTGTGTTGTATATGGAAAGGTAGAGGAAATGAAGAGGGTAAGAACATACCAAAACATTAGGTTGTTCCCTCTCACACATTGCTTTGACATCTTCTATTCCTGTTCCGGGAATTTAGTTAGCTGAGCTCCAACATACAGCCTCTATAACCTCTGTTTCACAATTCATCCAAATAGAAATATTCACGCTAATAAAAATAGCAACATAATAGATAGCACAGGAGGGAAATCGTACTTTCTGAATTCGCTCTATAGTCGATTGTATACTCCTCCTTGACATCTTCAACCACACGGCCAACTATACGCTTCGCTCGTTCGGGTGCAGTGTTTACTGTGCACAGTATATAGGGTCCTTTGGGTGTCATACTGCAGAATTTGGATTCTAAAAGAGCAGATAACCAGGAAAATATATCGAGAGAAGTAAAGCTTAAATTCAATATGATATCTAAAGAAGTCTACAGATGGAGAAATGGAGGAAGTACAAAAGTATATATAATTCTAGAAAATAAGCCACAAATGAAGTTTAAACAGTGAGGCGTCGTGGTGGACGAACCAGTTGTGGAAAGCCCCACAAAAGTTGAGTCGGAATAATAAACCGGCAATCCACCAGCGTTGCCCCCGGCTTTTTTTCTTCCCCCGAATTAAAAATCTAGATCAACCCTCTATGAGAAAATTGGTTCTATGGATACAAGTGCAATTAAAGATGTGATTTGTTGCTGATGGTCTGGTAACATAAGTCGTCTGACTATCGAACCTAGATATTGTGATACACTAAGTATTTCCTCGTGTCACTGCTGGGTTGGATTCTGTTTCCGTCCTACAGAGAAATCAAAAGGATCCTGGGGAGAAATTAATATATATCACAGGCTCCCTAAAGGAAAAAGAAAACCCAGGAAATCATGAACTTCCCAAGATCTCGATGATCTTCTCACATGCTTTCACTCGACCACCAACGCGGCCACTAATCTCAGAAAGTTCTTTGGCCTTCAGCTTCATAGCCGTAGCTTTGTTGTTGTCACCCAAAACTAAGAGTAAAGCACTCGAAAGTTCTTTAGCTTCCACAAGCGGCGCCGATGTGCGACTCCCATGAAGGCCAATACCTAAATACTCAACTCGGTTGGCGAATTCGAATGTGTCGAGCCAACAGGGAAGGACAATTTGAGGCACACCAACACTAAAATCATTAGGAAAACTCAAGCAACTAGGAGACATTCTTACCTGACAGCCTCATGAAATGAATTCGAACCTCCGTGATGGACTGAGCAGACAATATTGCCAGTGTTGAGAATTGACAATGGGCTAACTGAAATCCACTCCAGGACTCGCACTTTGTCGGCAGAAATTTCCGCCTCTATTGGAAATAAGGGATCATTCGAATTTTCTTTCTGGGTCATGCTATTGACCTCTGACCTTGATAAGATTTGAGATTCTGTCAAGCTCTCCTCCTGAAGTGCAATTCCACCCGACCTTTTGAGCTTCCACAGAATCTGAATGTCAGGTCTAATCGCAAACAACGCCTTTAGAGCAAGAGAGAATTCCAGTATAACAGTAGCGTCCATTCGAATATGAGAGCCGAGATTTATAAGTACAGTTGGACCACGTTGAAGCCATACGAGAAGACTTGGGTCTACATCTGATAACAGTGGGACGGGCAGAAGAATTGGTCCGCAACCTGTCACATTCGAGGCTTGCCTGCAAGGGAAATCTGTTGCTGTTGTTGCAGGAACCAAATAGTGATTTTCATTTTGCCAAATATCGAAGACTTGTGGTAATGGGGTGAGATTATGTGACTGTCGCCAGCTTCTTATGGATTTGATCTTCCTCGAGGTAAGAAGGACTATGATCAATCTAATTTTGAGATAAATATTGGCCCAAACCATTAGCCATGGCACAGGGTACCGAAAACCGGAAGAAATTCTATTGTGTGATCAGTTTATACTCGTCACGTTTTGGTATGGATATACTAACGCGGGGTATCTGGCAAGCTGAGAGAAAAATGGCTGCTGTTTGCGTAAGATATCTTGGAAAGTATTCGGACTCAATACGATATATTTCCTCGATAAGGTGATGCACGCATCAAGAGCCTGACTCATCAATGGGTCAATCACAATAACTCCCGGGTCCACCGATTTCAATATATCCAGACAGCTTTCATAGGCAATCATGTACTCAGACTCAGTCCATATGGTAGCCATTGCCGGTAGTGTGATTTCGTATGTTCTCAAAGCACCTTGTACCCCTGGAGGAAATGGACCAACGAATTCCTTATTTAAGGCCAAAGCCTCCATCGATGTTAGACCTGGGACGGTATGGAACACTGCTTGACCCTTTGTGGTCATCTGGTTAAGCTCTAAAACTCGGTTTTTGAGTGGTGCAAATGATACAATGTGGACCTCGTATTGTCGCTGTAACAATTCATAACAGACTGCTAGAATAACGTTGGCCTGTCCATAATCGCTGCTTGTGAAAAATAAAATCGGTCTTCGTTCTGGATTATGTCGACGAGCGCTGCTCTCAGGGCATTCCTGGTTGGTTGGCATCTGGTGTTTACTTCTCATTTCATGCCCATAAACACGAAAACATAACAAAAAACTCGAAGAAGATCAATTCGATCCGTGTCTTTTTGGGGGGGGGGGGCAATAGATCGTCGCGTTGACTTTCCAGAACAGGAAAGTTCCTGCAATAGTCCTTGCATGATCGCCGGTAGCACTTGTTATAAAATTCTCAGCTAGTATATATCCAAGAAGGCAGGGTTACGCTGATCGAAATCACCATATGTGTCACGACCCTGACTAGCTGTCAGTTTGTCAAATAAATTGTCACAAACGATACCAAGACTATCAAGACATCGAAACTCCAGTTTTAATCCCGCTAGAGTTATTCAAGGGTATTATCTATACTTGTTTATGTCCGTCATAAATGCCGGAGCAGGAACAATTTGGTTGAAAAAAAATGAGGCATGAGTAAATTGCCCATATGGTTCCAACATTATGTGTGGACTATGGCAGTTATTGGTGGTTTTCATGGTAATCTTCCTTTTGGAGAGCGAGAGGAGAAAGTCTCCAATGAAATAAATAAATAATAATAATAACAATAATAAAAGAAGGCTGTAAAGTACCTAGAAGATAGAGAGACAATCAAAATTGCATATGATACGGCGAGATATATGAACCATCACTGTTGAAGTTATGGTCGCCAAAATGAGAATTATGTCGCTTGTCAACCTCAAAAGTCTACTACTCTCATCCACGACAAATTCCAACAATATGCTATGACGCCGTTTCAGCAGAAACGCCATGAGACTAAATTGCTTGGGATAGTTGGCACGATAGATTAGTACTTTATTAGCCTTGATTATCGCAGAGGAGATTCGGTGCCTAAGCCAGATACTCTGATATCCTCGTTTTCCCCATTGCGCAAATCTGCTTTTGGTTCATCAATGCTTACCTAGCGTCACTATCTTGGTTTGCTCCCGTTTGAACGTTGTTCGAATGTTGTTCATATTGATTTTTTTCCTTGTTCGTATCTAATATTGCTCATAAACCATGACGGGTCTCCTACAACGTAGTTCTAGGAGGCTCAATACAGCCTCATGAATCGTTCCACAACCGCCAGCCTCTCAGGTTGTCAAATTGGCAAATATATTTCCATAGTTAGGACATTTTTCATTTTTACTAAACTTCTTCATGCATATTGAGCATTCTACAATTCATACGGAATCATAGATTTTACCCATCTGAGGATCAATGGAAGAGACAACATCCCTTTGCACGGAGCCAAGAAAACAACACTGACCTACAACACAATCACATGGAGTTTCCTTATAATACTATCGTAATGACCTTTCTTGCAGTGCAGACATATATATTCAATCTCAACAAATATAAGGAGGATCACGACCATGTCAAAGAGCCTAAGCAACTCATCTCCTTACTTTCTTACTCGTATTCGGAAACACATACCTCGATCAAGATATTTTTTCCAGTCTTAGCTCTCCATGTTTCAAATATCAAAAACACCATTGCTCACTCATGAAGACTTTCGCTCCCCTCTGGCTTGTTCTTTTGCAACAACCTTTTCCCAAAATTTAACATCTCGCTGGAGCTGACAAAAAAGGAAGTTCGTCTTTCATCAGGTTAGATGAATGCGAAATATGCAACAATGTTTTAAGAGCGTTACTTAACTCTAATATCACCACGTGCTCTGCATTCTACTAGAAAATGCGCTTCTGCACATGGTGCTCTACCTTTTCGGGCATATGCCTCTTGGTTCTCATTGGAGACCAATATTTCTGTAGTCCGACTGAAACTTATCAGAGAGCCTGTGAGGAAGTGGCTTTGATAATCTCCGGATCAATATATCCGATAATTTATGAAGGAAGTGTTATATGAAAAGGTAGCACAGATCCCAGTGGATAAAAGTATGCGCTATCATGGCCGTATTTGAACTCTACGATCTTCTCAGTGCAGAGTTAGTGAGAGTTAATGTGACCGCAGAATGCCATTGCCTCACGTACAGAGTGGTGTCGTGAATATAGGGTAGTGTGGTTTTCCTTTGATAGGAAGTTCTATTTTGCTACGCGGCCGTTCCTTTAATTTGGGTTGCTGTGGCAAGTCTCAATATTGAATCCTGTGTTTTGTTTTAATAAGCACATTATCATTTATTGCCCCTTTCTGATTGTTTTCAAGCGGATCAACAGACTTTTGTTGTGATCAGCAAAGTGTATTGTAATTCACTTAAAATATAACAAACACCATTTCGAAACAACTCTATCGTGTCGAGATGCCGCAACTCGCGACTACCACACTCCCTTATCACATTCTCTTTTATGGCTTCTTCTTCTGTCCTCTACAAGTTGATCTTATATAATTTCCCCAAGTTCATAGTTGGCTCCATGATTTCATCATTGATCCAAGTTATTGCATCTCCATGAGCATCATCCATTTTACCATACGCGGTATAGTAACTCCCACGCCAGCTCTCAGCTCTGACCGGAATGCGTCAGCCTCAAGATTTTAGATAGAGAAGATGAACATGGTCTGGGAGATACTTACAGATGTCCTTGTTCGAATGCTTCTTTAAGCTTCTTCTCCATCTGCTTACGCTGCTCTTCCGTGGGCTGTCGGGATACCCCAATGCTAAAATGTAGGTCTTGGGCCGCTTTGAGAGCAGCCTTAGCAGCGATTTCCGCTGCTTTGTATTTCTGTATAATATCAGCTTTCGAAGACATGGCTTGTGAGATAATTTGAAGAGTTGTTAAATGAATGTTAGGAGAGATGATGAGGAAAGCACCAGACACTTGAAAGCTTAATAAGTAACAGAATATCAGGCTAGAGTAATGCGGCATTGCGGATTGTGTATCTTCGAGTCTCATTTTCATCTGGTTGCATAGAAGACGCCCAATAATACACCTGAGCTCCTCTTGGTGGTTCACAGCCCTACACACTTATATTCAGCTGAACAGAAACATGTCCATCTGATTCCTACAAGGAAGACTCGATTGGTGCGTGATTACTTCTAGGTGTATTGAAATTGGTCACAAGTAGTTGCCATATGCTTGAAATAAAGCTGAAAATCAATAATCATGGTGTTGAGTGGAGTCAGCACCTGTTGCTATGAAACTAGTGGCTTGGAGAGCCAACACTACAGCGGGAAGAGCCGTAGCTGATAACTGTGGCTTGGGTGGGTAGAGAAGCTGGAAACCAATGGGCTTCTTCATTTTGACTCAGGCTCCCTTGATTCGCTCTTTGAATACGATGAAGAGGTTTCCGCAACTGCTTACATATTTATCACATGAAGTCTCACGCATTTTGTGACGAATTCTAGTACAGCGAAAATAAGGTACTTCAAGTGATTGAAAGAAAAATAATCAAATTTAAAATTCAAATCTAGACATGTGCTTCCATTCAACTTCTCTCCTCATTCATTGCAAATATACCCAAACCGTGACGACTTTTTATGTAGATGGAATTTCCAATCATCATCCAAATCAGGTAAGTCCATGAAGGAAAGACGCATAAGAAACTTCAACCATGTATTTATTTTTGGCCGCATCTTATGTAATTGTTTAATAGAACTTTGGATACAACATAGGAAAGCAATTCGCTATATTCGACCTTGGAGATCATCAAATAACGTTAAGATCGGTCTTCAATCAGCTAATCTCTTTCTTTTAGCTTTTTTGATAGGAAGCAGACCCCTTTATTGCCTGATCTACTGATCATGTCTTTTATTATGTACGCCAACCATGCTTGCCAACATATTATCAAAGAAGTTTAGGCGCTGGTCTCTATTATACCCCTTAAGAAGGTTGGTCTAGAAGCGGTTTCCAACGTAAGCTCTTTGAGCTGCCCGGAGAAGCATAATCCAATGCCGATTTAGGCCCAGATGATCGAACCCGAGAATCTTCTCTTCTAACTTCAGGCTGTCTGAATATAGAAATTATAGCCATATAGCGAACTTTTACAGGTGTCGCTGAATTCCTCTTCTGAGATGCACTCTCTATTCATGCAGATTTAGCATTCCTCTCAAAATACTTTGCAACAGGCTTCTCGATCATCCCACGTTAATGGTTCACATGAGATCGACAGAACTCTTGAACACACGATTTCTGGTGTAGATATAGTCACCTTACGGAAAGCTGCCATCCCACTTGTGATATCTTTCCACTCTTTACTAACTCATGCTCGGAAATAGGTGAGAGCCTCTTATTTTCAGATACTAGGATAGCTAGGGGATCCCGGATGATGATGGGAGGGAGGGGCGAATACTTTAGCTGCTTCTAACACCTTTTGAAAGATTCCAGTGGATTAAAAGGGGAGATTAAGAAAATGAGGGTGTCACCGGGCTCGGTGCTGAAATTGGAAACGGATTCCGATAGCGTTTGTGGGTACTGCTAACAAGAGAGCCCATCCTGTACGATTCCAGCTTGGTGTGAATGGAGTGCAGTGGATCCAATTTAGATATTAAAAAATAAAGAAAAAGACAACTTCCTGATGTATCATTCATAATAAGCATTAATAAATTTACATAATCATGTCTGGAAACTTCTGCTGTTAGTAGCTCAAGACTGAGGATCTTAAACTGAGTTCAAGTATCACGGTTTTGTTATAAAAAAAAACTGGCGATACTGATTAAATGGTAGAAACAGAATTGAGCGATACTTATATTAATTAAAGTATATTGGTTTACAATTGTGTATCTACTTTGAGAAATTTTCAGATGGCTTAATGCATGATTCTATTTAATTATGGAATATAGAGTGTGCTCATAAACCACTCCATCGCAAACCAAAGGAACACTTTGGATGAATCCCTTGCTCATCTACTATAAAATGAATATTATTATCAAAACTATCCTTATCATATTCTTAGTATGGAAACATCGATCTGCAGAGCTAGTCGAGGCCTGGGGGCTAAGAGCTTGGCTTGTTATGACAGGAATATTATTACTTCCGGTTCTGGTTGCTGTTGGACTGATATTGATATCGATTCCCACCCCGGTTGTAGTAGGGTTGTTGTTTATCATGTTGGTAGCAGCCCCAGATCCATTCACACAGGTATTCAGCAATTGCCTAGCGCCTAGAGGATTAGAAGTGATATTCAGATAGTCAGACCTTCCGGTGCCTCCCACATCCGCAAATCTAACAAATGACCCGGTCGTCCCGGCCTCGGTTACGATCTCCCCCTTACTGATCCAAACCCAACGATCATCACTGCTCATTCCACCGTTCCTCCACATCTTAGTCACGCCAGTCGATTTATTTACGAAAAGGTAGTCAGCCTTCCCATCGCCATCGATGTCAGCTAGTCGAATTTCGTCCCTGGTGGCACCGATACCGTTGGCAATCTTGCCTTTTGACGTCCAGATCCAATTTCCATCCTCTCCAATGCCGCCGTTTAGCCAGAGAGCTGTGCTGCCATCGACATCGACCCAGACATAATCATCTCTTCCGTCACCATCCATATCTGCAAAAAAGACGCCCCCGCCTGCTCCAGCACCGTCAGCGACAATTCCAAGGTAAGCCAATCTAATATCCGATGTTCCGTTAATACTGCCGCGATTTTGCCACATGGACACTGCTCCAGTTGAGGCTTCTACGGAGAGATAGTCATCTAAACCGTCGCCGTTAAGGTCGGCGAAATGAATTGTCGATCCTGCTTTGCCAACGCTACGTGCTACTGCGCCTTCATAACTCCACTAGTTGAAATCAGTGAGAATAATTCAGATCAAGCAAGTAAGTTGTGGAAGAAGATCCGCTGAATAGACATACGTTTATAGAAGTCCCGTCGGAACCTACACCTCCGTTCAACCATGCTTTTGCTTCCCCCGTGGGATCTAGGACAATGTAATCGGATTTTCCATCACCGTTTATATCAGCAAAGAAGACGTTAGACGCATCTCCATTTCCAAATCCCGTGGCTACAAGTCCGCGTGAGACCCATTGCACAGACCCGTTACATATAGCGCGACCAGAGAGTGTGTTTCCAACTCGAGGAGGAGAGATCCAGGCTTTGGAGGGCGATGTAGCTTGTTGAATTGCGTCATACCATGCGGTAGCCATCCTAGCGTAGCCATGGTCATTCAAGTGAAGTCCGTCAGTCAGGTCGCTAGTCGTGACATATTTGGACATGTCAACAACCATTACTCTTCCTTTGGCATTTGCTCTCTGTGCAACAATCTCAGGAACAGCAGCATTAAACTTGGCTATATTCTCTGCTGTACTTTTGGTTGCAGAAGGGGTTAATTGAGCAACAAGTATAAGTGCATCAGCAACCGCGAATAGAAGTTCATCGATTAACTTTCCTAAACGAGCTGGTGCCGTAGCTGGATCTACTGGATTGTTCATATCATTCGTTCCAGCCATGAGCAAAATCACATTTGGTAATTCTTTCAAGCTGAGGGTTGCGTATTGGCCAATTTGGCTGATAAGTGCTCCAATATGTCCTTCACTTGCATTGTTCGCCATTGACCCTGAACGCAGCGAGCCTATATATTGGACCTTATACATTGAAAGCATATTTCGAAGGTCCAGGCGATATCCGTTGAGGTCAGAACTTCCCCAGCCATAAGTGATTGAGTCGCCTAAAGGCAGAATTTTGAGGTCTGGTCCATTGTTGGGGATAGTCGTGCGCGCAACAAGAGAGTGTTGACTTTGGGAGATAGAGGTAAAAGTACAGAAACTGCTCCAGGGTAATATAACGAAGCTAAAAAATAGAAAGAACTCCATTCTTTCCGTGGTACAAGATTCTCTTACTCTACTTGCGAATTTGCGGACATCCTGTATTGAACTTCACGTTCACAGCGAGGTGTCGTGAGGCCGACATGGTAGGCATTGAGTTAGGCTTACTGTATACTATACCAAGTAGAATTCGAGGCTCAAAGCACTAAAGCTAAATAATGCTTCACTGCTGCTTGACGGCACAGTGAGGCGTCCTTACTGCAGGTTGAAAACTCGCCAAAACTCGCCGAAGGCACAAAAAATCATACGAGGACAAGCGAATGTTACTGTAGCCCGAAGGAGACAACAATATCCGTATGCCAAGCCGCAATCGAATTGCATCCAAAGCATTGGCGGATAATTGCAGAACCACACTGATATCGCAGGACGTCCGAAGCCACCATTCCAGAGGCAACAGCTTCGTTTTCCAGGGCGAAACCTGAGAGGAGTGCCAGAAGAGTGACAGTATCGTTTGATGTTGTTTGCATGATACAGCCATAATTATTAGACGTTTTATTTCTTTCCATGACAGCAGCTCCTAAGCGGCAATTGTTTGAAAAGCAGAGTAAATTATTTTTATTTAGAAGTGCCTCGTGTTTTAATTCTAGAAGCAGAGAGTCAGCCACTCTTGACTGGAAATGGTCTCCACTCAATACGGCTGCCCCATTCCCATCCGCTCATTTCTTCCTTGGAGTCTGGCAGATTTCACATTAAGAGTTTAATTCAACAGACTCCGGCAGATTTAGAGATCTTTGTTTCCTAAAATTTGTCAGTCAAATTGTTATCTCTGCAAGGAGGATTGTAGGGTCGTCTCTTACTTCGCATTATGTATTTCCCTCCATACACAGTATCTATCAGAATCGTCCGCATTCCCATCGCACCGCATACGTATTTTTATCCTTCTCTTGCGTTTCTTGCTTCCCTCTTGAGTCTCGTCGCCATTGTAATCTGCCTTGAAAATAACCTCCAAAGAGTCAACTGATACCAAGGTATCGCGCAACGAAACTACTATATGTGCAGCGTTTGGGATTTTTTTAATATTTTTACACACATCTCGGTCAGTGTGATGCAAAGATACTCGCCATTAACCCTTTCATCATTTTTTCTAGGCTTTCGGGGAGCTCTTGTGTTGGTTCTTTGTTAGGTGATATTGTCAAGTCTCTAATGCCTGAGGATGAGCCCGACTTGGTCTTCTTGTATTGGTTACCCAATGGCATTTTGAGGCTTAGAGTAATGTGACTGCCGTAGTGGCAGAGCTTGGTTTGAAGACGTATTTTACTCTAAACTCCGGAGGGGGGTCGTGATGTGAAGTCGTGATGAAACAAGTCGCGTCATCCTTGTTCGTATCAGTAAATTCCGTGGAGTATTACCCCACATCCTCACATTTCTTTGATCACTGAGGACTTCTTAACAGTTAATATTTTGTAAAAGAAGGGCCTTGATTAATGGTTCTCTCATTCTGTTTATTGTAAAGTACTTCAAGTCTGGAAGGACTGATACCCTTTTATTTTCCGTCCTAAAAACGGTGAGGGTATATTTGTGCGTCATTTAAGTGAATTCCATACTCTTCCTGGTATATTCAAATTCATCCTTGGTATAAATTTTTATAAGCCCTTGGTGTTGATACTCGATATTACGTCTGCATAGAATAGTGACGTTTTACCAAGAAAACACTCGTTGTCTTTAGTCAGGTCAGCCAACGCTGGTATCTTATTGTTTCTGTATGATAACTTTAGTTTTAATATTAGTGATAAGATCGCACCACTTCCAATAAGCTGTCTCTTTCTTCTCCTTCAAACATTTATATGGATATATTAGTCCTTTATTTGGTTTCAAGCTCCATATTTCCTCACATTCTGGGCCCTCTTGCTCTCTTCCTCCAAGGTGGGCGTCTCAGATATTCCTTTTTACTACTTTGCGTATTGCGTCCTCACAAAATTTACCATTCACTTGCTGCAAGTAATATTGTATATTTCTATGCGGTAGGTACCATTCTTGGAAAGCTAACCCTTCTATTTGAAGGCATCATTTCAAAATATTCAGAGCTATCCGGGACAAGAAACTCTGTAAATTTCGCCAAGCTAAGCCCAATCCACCCTCTACCTTGGATTTACCAACAACACTATGGCGAAGATCCTTCCTAGTTTAAGCTATCCAGCACTGCCACCAACTCAAAACATTGATTAGCGATCATCAGTGCATTCACACTAGACAGAGGATTTTGTGGTTGAACTTGAGTTTCAAGGCTAAAGGACTTTTAACCGGGATCTCCTGAGAAGTTATTGAAGTGATTCCATTGCTATTCTCATCACTCTTCCTTCTCAGCTTGCTTCTCAGCAATATATTTCATCAAAGCCACCATGCTCTCCCTACTACTTGCCGAATCCACAAACTCCAAGAATCGGTCCACCTTCTCGCCACTCTCATTAAAATAAAGAACCAGCATGTACTCATTTGCATAAGGTCCTAAATCCGTGACCGCCGTGCTTTGAGCCCAAATAACAATCTTATTCTCCTTTTCGTCCTCAATTATATCATTGATCTGAAGCTTGAAGTCGCGGAAGAAAGGCATGATACCTGAAAAATATGCCTTGTAGAGAGTGTTGGACATCGTTGGTTGGTTGAGTGACTCTGAATCAACAGTGATAAGTAAGTGGTACCTAGAATGTCAGTGAGTGCAAGTGGTGCTTACTTGGGAGGATCTCATGTGTGCATTTTTCGCTGCGCCACGCGAGTATCTCTTCAATTTTCCAGTCATCGTACGACTTGATAGCTTGGAGCGTTGTCTTGCGTCTTTCGGAAAGCCCATTCGAAGATAATGTTGACGCCATAATTGCTGTTTGGTAGATCAATTTCGTGACTTGTCAAGTTTGTGAGTTTGTGGGCAAATGAGGGGTATTTTATTACGATCGTCCGAGAGTCCGAGGCACATATGTACGCGGAATTGATTCTATATTATTGGCTAGCGGTATAGAAGTGGATTATTCACAACTGTGCCTCTCACGTACCCAAAGCAACCTGTCATGATGGCAGGTCTATTTGTTTCATCTTACTGGAGCTATATCATAGCATGATACTAAAGTAATGAGCCATCATAATTTCACTAGTCCTTCGCTCTCAATGCTTAGCCCAGGTATCAACCACAGGCAACGAACATATTTAGAAGACTCAAAAACCTAGGAAGAAAGCGATCACTTGGTTGTTGATTTCATCTATAATTTTGAGGCTCGAGTTTTGGATTTAGCTATTAAAAATTAGCATAAAGTTCTACAAAAACAACAATGAATACAGACCTTCCAATTGCTTCTTCTTCTCAACGAATCTTTGCATCGGAGCACCATCTACGAACTGCTCTTGGATTAGTCTTAGAAAATTATGCTCAAACGATACTTCACATACCCTTTCAGCCAAAGCGCTCACGCTATCAACAACAGCAAGTAGTCTTCCAGCTCGCAATGGGGCATTCTGCAGTCTCTTTGTCTCCATCATGCTCTTTCCATCATTAATACTCAACTGCTCCTCCAAGTACTTCCTCACATCTTCGTGGAAAGTATCCGCCGGGAATACACGATTAACCAGGCCCCATTGCTCGAGTTCTTCAATAGTCAGTTTTCTCCCAAACATGAGGAATTCATTCGCACGATGAACCCCCATACTTTGAGAGAAATTTATAGCTGAACCATTTTCAGGCACAAGACCGAGGGCGGAGAATGGGACCTGAAGGTAAGTTGATGAAGATGCAAGGACAATATCTGCAACACCAGTGAACCATGCAGCCCCTCCTCCAACTCCAGGTCCGTTTAAGGCAAGGACGAAGACTTTCTTGTGGTCGATTATGCTCCGGAGCATTTCCATAGCTGATTTTTGTTAACAAAATCTAAAACACACGGGGGAATTGCAAACTCACCTGGTGTAAACCTCTCTAGATAAGTCAATTTCTTCTCTGCAGCATTGGCATATTCTTCTACGGAATCAAGCCCGGAACCTATTACGGTGATATATCAGAATAATTCTTCAGAAATTCAATTACTGGGCAATTCACTTCTTACATCAGCACCAGCTGAGAAAAATCGACCCTCGCCTGTGAGAACGGTAAATATAGTATCTGGATGCTCATTGAGATCTCTGATGGCTGCAATTGTCTCTGCCATCAACTTTCCACCAAAGGAATTGAGACTCCTGGGTCTATTGAACTGTTCAGAGGATATCAGATTTTGTTTGGTATTAACGACAGGGGTAATCACCTTGATGGTCCCAATTTGGCCATTTACAGTGACAATAATGTCATTATATTTCGCCATTGTGAGGGTAAGGGGCGATTCACGGGTATCTTGGGATTGAGCTTGCGGTAAGAAATTCCTCGGGAACGAACAGTATTTAAGAATATAAAATAAAAAATGGATCTTATACAATCTTAAGAGCTTATCGTGAGTTTAATATACTCAAATCTATAAAATCTAGTAGTTAGTGTATGTAAGATATATGGGGATGGAGGTGTAAGCAGCCACAGGCGGGGCCGAACCTCCAGCCGGGAGCCGAGGAAGTTTAACATAAAACTAATCAACAAATCTTAATTACGACCGCTGCAAGCTATCCAGCTACGACGCTATACATTGTGCATGCCCACTGAGCTCTTGGGAGCCGGATTGACGATTTTCGCTGGCTTACAAGGATTATGGTCAGGTAATCGTGACAATGCTTCCTACACCAACGCGTCTCCGCCAGATCGCGCTTGTCGCGGAAGATTTGGAAAAGGCTACAAAGCTTTTGGTATGCGGATTGCTTTCGACCTGGGAACTTACAGGAACCATAGTGGCTGAGGCGAGAATGTAGACAACAGTTATCGGCACAGAGGTCATCTACACGGATCCTGCTGTCGAGCAATGGGGACTGAAGAATATTCTCCGTCTGTAACCTGCAAAACAACTTCGAAAGCTTAATTAAACATCTATACAGTGCCTATCGGTGGAGATATTATTGAAGTATGCAGCACAAGCCCTGATTGCAATGGTACCAGCCGGTCTGACAGGAAGGATGGTAAATAGGTGGTCTCCCCATTCAAACCCGACACAACGGCCTCGAGACTTCTTTCGAAACGAGGCGATGGAGGATATATGATTATAATGCAGACGTCAGACGCTATTACAAGACGCAAATACCTTGAGGAGAACAACATGGCTAGGGTTATTTTTACGCACAAGACCGAAGACTCTATCTGCATACAATATCACCCTAAAGGTATTAAAGGTTAGCATTCTCTGCTGAACTTAAGTTTCGCCGATTTCTACTCCATTTCCATGTTCCCGCACGATAAAAGCTAATATTTGACTGCGAGTAGGAGGCGTTATCCCCGAACTCGACTCTCACCGTCCCTCGTCCTCGAACCCAAATCCACTCGAAGACCCGTTCTCCCCCTGGCACGCCCTCGGTCCTCCTTCCAACCATTCACAACATTCGCAGGTCATGAAGAAGTATTCTTACTTGCATATGCTCTCCGTAACTTGTAGACTTACGCCTGGAGACGATGACATAGTGAATGCTACTGGGCAGTGGGGGAACCTTTTTGGTGTTCGAAGAGGAGATGCAAAAGGCGAGTGCCAATTTATAAATGCAAAATTGACCTTTTTACCTGGAAGAGAAGGAGAGAAAGATGGCCTGGTTGAAGTTTGCATTGGAGTTGAGAATGATGCTCAATTGGCCGATATTATGGTTCGAGCGAAAGCAAATGGTGTGCTCAATGAAGATAGCCAAGTGGAGATTATTGGAATTAGGTGGAAGTTCATCTCTTTTCAGAATCAAGGAGAAATAAGTGGGAGACAGGTTAGGCTATGATCCCCTTTCATATTTGATACTGGACATAATGTGCCAATTACATTGTTTAGAGCCTCATAACAGTCCTAAGATCAATTTCCAGGTTTATTCGAAGTCTAGTCTCTTGTAAATGCCCTTACCTAGTCAACAGAGTTATTTCCTCAAGTTGACAGATTAACTCTGGGCTGAAGAGTGATACAAACCTGTGAGACTAGACATATCTTGAGGTCCTCATACAAAGCCATGCCAATCTTTTCCAGCTAAAAAGCCTCCATTTTAATTTGAGGGTTAGCTATAGCCTCTTTATTTCAAAGCACTCCCGTTGGCAATTAGACAATGGAGAAAGGATCACTGTAAACCTTAATATGGATGATGCCCAATCCAAGCCTCTTATTTATCACGTCTTGTTTGCAGAAGCCAATTGAGTTTTGCCATATATCTAAGGAGTGGTTGCTCCCAACAATAACCTGATTTATACTTTGTATCTCATAAAATCTGTCCACTCCATAAAGCAACCTTGAATATCACTTCTTTCAAGGCTCATAAAACCAAGTTACTTTAAAAGCAGTTATAAAGTTCATGAAATTATTCTATCCGTAATCAATCAAGTTCTACATTCCCGTATAGACAATGCTACAGAGGGTCTCACTTAGCTGTTCCAGCCATTACACACGGTGGCTATTCTCAGACTAGAATCAATCAATCATTCCATACAAAATCTACACTTCACCTCGTAGAAGATGAAGATTCATCATTCTCCAAAAAGGAACAAAATTGGATAGCTTACCACAATTCTCTTTGCTCAGGTGAGAAATTAATGACTAGTTAGTAGGTCTCGGCCGCGGCAGGAGCGGTGAGGACTGACGGGGTCTAGAGGAGGATGGGAAAGCGGGTTGAAAGTGCATTTTTGGTGGTCGGTGTTGTTGGATTTATAGACAGGGTTGTGAAGGTTTGAGGTGAAATGAGAGAGTAGGAGAATCTATGGGCATTCAATCGATAATAATATATTGCCGAAAAAATCACGGGGGCTGGTACTATCACAGATTATAAGACTATCGATCATCAAAAGCTATAAGTCATGAGCAGAAGGAGAAAGTTTTGTAGGAAAGCTATGGGGATGCGAATTCTAGCGACTACGGTGTTAAACTGGCTTCCCTTCTTTTTATCGACAGATTTAAGGTGGATCTCCGCTCTAACCAATGAAATACCATCTTCCAATTTCCATAATTGAACTCTACTGGCATTACAGAATTACGCATATCCAAAGCCTCGTCGAGGAGGCAGAGAAAGCTGTGTGACTTGAGAGCAAACGCTGAAAAGGGGATCTCGCCTAGTTTAGGTAGCTTGCCTAGTCTAGTCGGTAAAATTTTAGCGGTCATCTTGTGGACTATCACGGCCTCCTCAGAGAGACTTACAGTCGATTATCCTTACAATATAATTGTTGAAGCATAAAATTGTGAAAATGTGATTAAATACTGATTCATAGAGGTGATTTGTACATTGAATCTCACCATTTAGATATTTAGGGCTGGGGACGGTTATGAGTGTAATTTTAACTATGCTGCTTTCCCACCGACTATTTGTGTCCCTTTGTTTGAAGCTAGCTAATTCCCGGTTTGGGTTTTCCCATACTGACTGATAGCTTCATAAGAACAAAGTTCGCCTGGGCATGGGTCTCCTCCCATATACATAGTGGCGTTGGAGGTACAAGAGTAGTCACCCAGCGTGAGAATGTAGGAAATAAAGTGTGGTGTCTGCTCAATTCGCCTTGTTTAATTATGGCTCCTCGATAGCTGAGGTAATGATCTTATAACCAGATGCGGTAAATTGACACATGCAATTGACCCGATCTTCTTAGATGACATGCTAGTTTCTCTTAATCTTCACCAGACGTAGGGGTCACTTCTCTGATCAAATATAGAGACAGCCAAGGAATTTGGAATTGGGAGGAGCATTAAGCTCAGTCTAAGTTAAGTACTTGTGTTAGGAGTAGATAATATTATGAGCAATCCCTAGTACTAATCGCATATAGAGGAGACAGATTGTAGAAAGCCACCACTCGCTGAAATGAACATTTTCACTTGAGGACATACTAGCCATATAGCTGGTTTTAAAAGAGAAAATAAATGTATCAAAACTACAGGTACATCTGATGTGCTTTAGAACCAACCGTGAGGAAGAAAACATCATTTCGCATCTTTCATGTGAAACTTGGAATCAGCTCGGGTAGCTGACCGGTCTCGATAGGAACACTGGAAATGTCTCCTAGGAAAGAATTGCTCTTCGAAGTACTGATAATAATGTGAGATGATTCAATATGTACATAATGGCGCGACTCGCACGAGCCCGAAGCACCTGAAGATTCTCAGCCCATTTCCCATTGCAGATCCATGCTTCTCTAATAACTCGGCTCCCTTAAAAGTATTTGGCGAGACCTGTTGAACAACGTCGAATGCCGAATCATCCTTGTCGATTTCAACAAATTGATGTTGTGAACGAATTTCTTATGAAGGTTAGGAAATAACCCCGAAGAAATGTCGTTCTAGATTTCTCCACAATTTTGCTCTACTTTTGTACTAGCGCTTTAAGGGCAAGGCTCCGAAGCTCCATAAACTTTGTGGACGGCTCCACGTCAAAATACACTAAGACCGACGTCAACAATGTATTTTTTTACAGGACTACTCAGGCCAGGCATACGAGCCTCTGGTAGTGTTGTTGGAGGAGGTGTTATGTATATGGGTGCCGATACCTGAGCTGTGAGCTCAGTGGGACATGAAGTATATATCCTTATCTCACCTCCACCGCCAATTTCACCTCCAACCTTAGAGATGCCTCAAACAACTATCGAGATGCCGGTACCACCACCTCCCCGCCGGAGCATGTCACAATCACGCAGAAGATACTCGGTCAATTCGTTGGAGGGGCAGAGGGGGACGCTTCGTGCTACAAAGCAGGGTCTACATGGGGATATTGGGATTAGAGATCGCATCCACCATTTTACGGTACAAATTACTTCAAAATTTGCCTCAGTATAGAAGTACGCTAATGACATCTCAGTGGGCATGGTTCACATTGACAATGAGTACCGGCGGAATTGGACTTCTACTAGCCAGGACACCTCATCGATTCACTGGATTGAACACTCTTGGATTAGTTGTCTTTATACTCGATATTGTGCTCTATGTACTGCTATGTGCCGGTATTGCAACACGCTTTATCCTCTTCAGGAAAGCTTTCGTGTCTTCCCTACAGCATCCCACCGAGTCCCTCTTTTTCCCGACTTTTTGGATTTCAATGGTCAATATATTCTCGAATATACAGGAGTATGGTGTGCCAAAAACTGGGTATTGGTTGGTCATAGTGATGCGGGTGCTATTCTGGACATATCTAGCATTGACATTCCTAGTGGCTGTGGGACAATACCTTTTCCTCTTTACAGGCAAACAGTTGACCCTCCAGGCGTTTACGCCGGCTTGGATTTTGCCCATCTTTCCAATCATGCTTACTGGTACGCTCGGCTCCCTTATAGCTCCTTCACAGCCGCCGCAATATGCTTTGCCTATTATCATTGCAGGCGTTGCCTTTCAAGGCCTAGGAATTTTGGTTGCAACCTACATGTATGGCATATATCTTAGCCGACTGATGACTTCTGGATTGCCACGACCCGATGCAAGACCTGGTATGTTCGTTGCTGTAGGACCGCCATCTTTTACAGGCCTGGCTCTTCTTGGCCTTTCTCAAGATCTCGCTAGGATATACCCTGCATATAGTACGGTATCTGGAATTAGCCACCCCGAGATAATCGCAGACATATTTCGGATCATAGCACTTTCCACTGCCATATTCTTGTGGGCAACTGCCCTCTGGTTCTTCAGTATTGCTCTTGTCAGTGTGCTATATGGTGTCTTCACAAAAGGCATGCCGTTCCATCTCGTATGGTGGGCCTTCGTCTTTCCTAATGTGGGATTCACATTATGCACTATAAATATTGGGAATGCCTTGATGAGCGAAGGAATTTTATGGCTCGGAAGTGTCATGACTGTCCTACTTGTTACCACATGGTTGTTTGTTGGAGTCATGCATGCTCGAGCGGTATGGAAGAAGGAGATCCTTTGGCCTGGAAAGGACGAGGATCATGATCAATAAACCGATTCTAATTGTTCCCTGGGGAGACGATAATACAGGTATTCAGAATAACTCACTGGGGAACTACTCTAAATTTGAGAAGTCTGGGTAGTTTTGCAACTTGTGAAAACAAAACAGTTCGACAGCCCCCCTCACTGACATGCACACCTTCATAGTATCAAGAAAAGAGAAATTAAATGAGAGTGCATTTCAATTTTGAAACTAATATAACATGACCTTTTCAATCGGGAACCCACTGAAATAGGACACTATTCTGTTGGACGAAAGCCCATCATAAAGCCAAGGATTATCAAAATCACTTAATGGGGCTTAATACTTGGAAAGGGTACGGCAGCAACACGCCTGACCATGTACTTTCCTCACTCTATCATAGAACGTAAGGTAATTAGCGAGAGCATGTTAAGATAACGAAATGTAATTAGCAAGCTGTCTATATTTTCTCGAATTTGGTCTTTGTTGTCCTCTGGTTCTGTGTTACCCCAGCTTCTCGGCAAAAGACATTGCCGCGCGATACTCCCTCCAGAGAGTCAGCAGACCAATAATTTTATACTTAAGTAGACTTAAATCGGGAGTGTCCTCAAAATTCAATTGCCAGATTAGCAAGAGAATTTTCAAGAACAATAATTAATTAATATACTCAACTCTGACTGCAGTAAGGAAGTAATGTGTATTGCATGGCGGGCATCGCCTAGCCACCAATTGAATGCTGAGGTGGGACAAGAATGCACTGAAAGCGCACTCTGTGGTTGTGGTGCCGCTAAACTTGATAGGTTAAACTTGATCAGCGACGTAGTCCCGCTAGTGAGCGAGCCTTTGGTGCTTTATCGTGGTAGCCAGGGATTTTAATACAACTTCATTTCCTCCTAATTTGATGCCAGTACGGTATATCACTACTTTCCAAAGCTGAGAAGGTTGTACAGGGCGAGTTCAATCCCGCTATTTAACTCCCTCTGCACCATCTATCCCCATATTCCAGACATGAAGGATCCCAAATCCTCCTCTGAGCCACGATAAATATGTGAAAACACCCAGCCCTGTCTCGAATGCGAATTTTACATCGGACCAACCCAGAATCATGTTTCGAAGCCAATTGAACGATGGGCCGCACCCGCTGCTTGAGCCAGGAGACGGGAATTCTGGTGCAGAAGGATTGGGTATAGCGGAACGACGGACAGCCTCGAGGTCGCCTTCAAAAGCGCGCTCTTTGTCAGATGGCGCTCCTCCTACTCTTTCACCATCACCGAAATTCAGAGAGCCAGAAAAGCGCAAGTCAAAGGACGATAGTGCCATCAGTGACAGCCCGACGACGCCGCGGCGGCCTGCATTCCCAGTTCGTGGTCTTTCTCTACAGATGCCAGCTCGCGATCTCATGTCTCCAAATACCTCTGCATATATCAGTCGTGTGCCGCTGTCGCCGAAGTTGGACCATTCGCAAACCTATGGCTCACCTACAAGCGTTCTACCTAGGCGGTCTCGAGGCCTTGACTTCTCGCGAGCCGCTACGAACCTTCATCATTCGACTCTCGCAGAGCAGTCATCACCGGATTCATCACCAACCATTTCTGGCAGGGCGATGAACATACCTAACCGCAAGAATGGCCTGCACTTTTCGAATACATCCGAATTGCTGAATAATAATTCGAGCTCTTTATGGTCGACTATGGCGAATGCGGATCGTGTTGGGATTTCGAGTTCACTGGGAAGTGTCAATATGATGGGGTCGGATTCTTCAGGAAGTAGCTCCGACGACGATGATCTCATGGACGCTGATGATATCGACGACTCGATTCTCACCACCCCGCAAGTTAATAAGATGAGCACGCCGTTTGGTGCCATCCCGCATGCGAGTCCTGGAAATGGCTGGCAAGCCCAGTCACCAGCAGTTAGCAGTCTTATGAATTTTCAACGCGCACGACTACGACATGGTAAAAGCAGAAAGAGTTCTAGCAGCGGAAGCGGCAACTCAATGGCAAGCCCTTGCTCGAAGTCACCACCTACGATGCGTAGTATCGAGGGAATGAATGCTGGGTTTCTTAGTCGCGATATGCCGTCCGAGAGTTTTCATGCAAGGAGGGAAAGTATTAGTTGGGCAGCAAATCAATTACATATATCTGGCAGTGAGAGTGATGATGGCACACTAAAATCGACATTGGAAAATGCGGATGGTCTGCCTGTCACACCAGGTCGAGATGGGCAGAGAGGGGTTATTCGAAGAGCCGTAACAAGGAGGGGTAATATGCTGGTAAGGGATTTAATCCGTAGCTGCAATGATATTGCTAATGTATAACAGCCCAAAACAAAAGGATTCGCCCGCATTAGGGCCGCCCTCGCAGAAGAAAGTGCTCCAGTTGAAACAGAAGTCCGCCGAGAAGCCGAAGTTGTTCGACAAACCCGAGAAAGCGATATGGACCTCGAGCCAATACGTCACCCCTCCTTATCCTCCACTACGACTACACACTCCTCCCCTAATCTCGGACCACAAAATACACAAGATTCATTAGAGGGCATACCAGAAGATGATATTATGGCGGATATATCCTCGGGACTCTCAAGCAGCTTTAAGCAACATGCTATGCGAAATTCGAAAGGCAAGGAATTTTGGGATACATTCACAGATGAGAAGAATCGCACTCCACCGCCACCAAATTTTCTTCCCCGTGGCTCATCCTCTGGAATGAGCGATGATATTCTATTAGACTCACCTACACCACCTGTACCCGGCACCGAACACCTCATGTCCTCACCCTCCCGTTCCCAAACCCCTCAGCCAGGAACGGGACCCACCCAAGCCGAAATCACCCAGAAAGTCAACAAGAAGCGCCGTAGAGACGATGACTTTGATCCTTCAAGCTTTAAAAGAAGAGCAGTTAGTCCTGGGATGAGCACTCACAATAGCCCTGTTATGCAAAGTCCTATGCAGAGAGATGTCACACCCTGGGGATCAAGACCGCCTAGCAATGGTGAGAGTGGCAAGTTGGGTAGCAATGGAGGGCCAAAGAGGGTGGGCTTTCAGGGGATGGTAGATACTAACGATGGGCTGATGAAGATGAGTATTGAGTAATGGAGTTATGGAGATGCCAGAATTAGAATTTGAATTTGAATGATTTGGTGGGAGCATGGCGCTTGGAGCCTTGGTATGGTTGTGGGTTAAGGGTTGGGCTTGGTTTGCTTTAGCTGACGTTATGGTTTGTCGTCCTTATATAGCAAACATATACTAGATAATGAGCAGAGATAAGACATATGAATTACAGAAGCCGAGGATGAGTGTGAAAACAGCTAGGTTCGGACTGAGCTGAATAGTCATAGGCTTAGTGCACTACATAAGTCCTAGCGTATCCATATCTTGCTTAGGATGTTGCTCCTCATACCTGCCCACCATTGTAGACAATTGGTTTCGATCCAATTGAATATCAAGAGTAACCACTGAGGCATCCAGCCCTTATATTGTAGTAATTCCCTGAAATTGAAAGTTAGTATTTGCCATTTGAGTCATGTGATGAAGAGCCCCACAAAAACGTGACCAGCGAACACCTTTCTTTCAAGGTCTCATCGATAAGATTCACTTCCATCCTACACCGCCGATGTCGATCAAGAATTTTTGAAGCTATTCCCATGCAACTACCCGGTAAGATTCGAGATGCCAATGCCAGAGGAGGAGAACCGCCACCAGGATGCGGTATGGAGCAGAAACCACGACTCGGACATTGTTACACAGGATGCCGACATTGATGCATCCAATCACCAAGGTCAAGGTATGCATTCCAACTTTGATATTCATCTCATTGTTCAGGAGGTGAGACAACTACCATCGCCATCACCAACACCTTCACCTCGAAGTTCAACTCCGGCTCTCGAAGCTGCTCCGAAATTGAGCGAACTCACATCCATTTCTAATGGTACAAATGGGCACAAATACACAACATCCTCTGACAAGACCATGGCGTCTCATGACACCTCAGATGTCGCTTTCGCTTCTCCATCACCGATCTCAAAGACTATACCTTCTCATGAGCTCCATAATATCCTAGAGGAGAAGCCTCGAAAACCTAGGAAATTATCTATTGCAAAAATTAATGGAGAAGTTCTAAAACTATCGGCCGCTGAGATGGAAGAGCTAACATCAGCGCCTGAGTCTCTCCCAGTAGCTTCCCCAGTGAAGTCTTCTTCGGCCCAACCTTCACTTGCTGCATCGCCCATATTTGAAAGGAGGGGTTCTCAGTCTGATCATGCTCGCTCAGACCCTGAGTCCTCGAAAAAGGCAGAACAACAGTTCAGGACTATGAACCCAGAAGCATTTATGACTGTACCCAGTGTTAACGGAGATCGCCGGTTCAGCGCGGAGACCACTCCGTCGAACATGGTGAATAGAAGGCCAGGCTTCTCTAACCGTGCTATTTCGACACCTCCAGCATCGAGCGCACGTACAACTTCATACAGCAAAGCATCAGCCCGTCAAACGTCACCGCGGCGCAAAACTTCTTCACGAGATACAAGGCCAGAGCCACTAGAGATCAATACCAATTCTAAACCTTCACAGAACGGATCAACGCACTCATCAACAGCAGGCCCTCCGCCATCTCCTATGCCTTCTTCCATGCCACTCCCGCCGATGTCTATACCAACTTATTTACAGCTCGAGCTTTCTTCCTCGAGGCCATCACCTTTATACATATACAGACCAGCTAATAGCGATGATCCATACGAATCTTCTAAAGTAAAATTTGAACGCCTTTTAAATTTCTTGTTATTACCACCACAATTAGAACAGGTTCTCTATTTTGGATCTTTAGCATGTTTAGATGCATGGTTGTACACTTTCACAATCTTACCATTAAGATTTTTTAAGGCGTTGGCTATTCTGATTGGGTGGTGGGTTGAGACGCTCGCTCGAGAGGGACGCTTCGTGGTGGGGTTTATATATCACGGTGCAGGCCGTTTCTGGCATCGTCAAAGGGAGGGTCGTGACGGCACAGAATCAGCAGCTCGTTCTCGGAGTGTGTCTAGAGCTCGTCGGCCGACTGCTTCAACAAACCCATCTTACCAGTCACATACTGGGAGGATCCTAGAAGACGTCAGTGAGCATTTAAGGATGGATTCTAGTCGTAAAACATCACGGCAAGGGTGGGGTCGAAGACATAGACGCACAAAATCTGTCCCGTCATCTCTTACGTCAAATCACAAGGCGGATATTTTGCAAGGAGCGGTCATTATTTGCAGCTGTATTATCTTGATGAAATTTGATGCTAGCAGAATGTACCACGGTATTAGAGGTCAAGCAGCCATCAAGCTGTATGTCATATACAATGCACTTGAGGTGAGTGAAATATATCTTAAGTTATATGCAAACTAATAGGTTATAGGTGTTTGACAAGTTATTTTCCGCTTTGGGGCAAGACATTTTTGAATGTCTCTTCTCAAATGAGACCTTAGACCGCGATCTGGACGGCCGAAGTCGAATTTTGAGACCCCTAGGCATGTTTATTTTGGCATTGATATACAATGTTATTCACGCAGCAGCCTTGTTCTACCAAGTCATTGCGCTAAATGTAGCAGTCAATTCTTACTCGAACGCGCTACTGACACTTCTCATGTCGAACCAATTCGTTGAGGTGAAGGGAACAGTGTTTAAGATGTTTCAGAAAGATAATCTTTTCCAGCTTACCTGCGCTGATGTTGTTGAACGATTTCAGCTATGGTTGATGCTAATAATCATCGCTCTTCGCAACATTGTTGAAGTTGGCGGGATAAGTATCGTTTCTGGAGATGGTGGAGCTGCCGATGTGCTGAAAGATGCCACTGCACCTCTCAGGTCTAACTCAATCCTGCCAAATAGTTTCACTATTCTCCCAAGCTGGTCTGGAGAAGTCCTAGCACCATTTATCCTCGTTCTTGGAAGTGAAATGCTTGTTGATTGGATCAAGCACGCATACATCAGCAAATTTAATCGTGTCCAGCCAGCAGTTTATCAGAGGTTTCTTGATATTCTTGCAAAGGACTATTACACCAATGTGAGTTCCTCTGCTATTTTATCCAACCCATACTTATTTTACAGGCTTTTGTCAATCAAAATCTGGTAAAGCGCCTCGGCCTTCCAGTCATACCCCTATCATGCTTGTTCATACGAAGCTCAGTACAAACATACCATATGTTTCTCGCCACGCATGTATCCCCACCAATACCATCAACTGCTACAGAATTATCTGTCGAGTCTGCCATACCCGCAACGACTGCTGCCCTGGAACACTTCGATACCGTAATTTGGAAAGCGCTAGGACGGTCCACTTTTGGAGTTCCGGATCCTACTGCTACAAATCCTTGGTACCTGCCAAGTGCAGATGATGCAATTGCTGCAATAACCATGCTCATTGTCTTCCTGGTAGCCTTTTTAGTCCTACTCGCATGCAAGCTAGTCCTCGGAATGCTGCTTCTCAAATTCGCACGAAATCGATATAAGACCATGAAAAGCAGAGAACATCAAACATACAACACAGAAGGAAAGAGAATCGGTTCTTGGGGAATGGTAGAAATGGAAGAGGATAAGAGGCGGCACATATTCGCCGATGATCCTGAGACCTTGAAAAAATTACGAGATAAAGAGAAGATTGCAAAGGAGAAGGCAGCTGCCGGCGTGGACTTCTCGAAGGTTAGTAGGTATGAGATGTCCGCCAAGAGGATATGGTGACAATTGTAAGACTGTATACCTGTAACAATTTACACAATCGTATTCACAGAATCATTTTGCATTTCTTGTTCCCTTGTCTCTTTATGACTCACGGGTCATGAGATTTCAAAAATTCCCATGGCCAAATTCATGCCCATTCCTTTCCGCATTCCCCATCATATCCCTTGTTCCTCGACTCTAGCCCATCCGTTTTTGGATGAAAACTCTCTCTAGCCCATCAGTTTATTTGCGAAAAGCATCAGAAAGATACTTGACTCTATATGCCTAGAGACTAAACCACAATATGTCAATTTACCCTCGATATATACTCAGCGACACAACAGAAGGCAGTGATCTCACAATCGCCTCCTCAATCCGCGTTCTTAGATCAAGCGACAACACCCTCTTCCTCGCCTCAATTATTCCAAACGTTCATACCAAAGGCATCCCCATTTCCACTATCTCACGACAGCCAACACCAGAACCCATTTGCCCAGCCCCACTAGCAACACCAATATCACCATTCCATCCAGATCCTCACGCAAAGTCCTGCAATAAAACTCACAACTCTGAAATTCACATAGACTTCGATTCCTCCCTGGATGAGTCTGAAGATGATAATGATGGCAATCCAACGTGCACCACAAAACTTGCACCCACTATCCTTCCTACATCGGGAAAATCGCTGAGTCTAATACTCAACCATCCAAATGTAATCTCCCTGATCGACATCATTCAGCCGTCTCTCCTCCCTGGCTCGCACACCACCCTCAACAACAAAAAGACAGCTCTAACAGCAGATCTCGCTATCTTCGAAGATATGTCGGCTGGCTCGCTGGCTTACCTCTTGCCCAGTGCAAATTCATATCCAGATTCAAGCGATACGCACTCCTGGCATATTCTCGCCACACCAAACCCTGCTCGATTTTCTCTGCCAGAATCACTGTGCTGGCATGTTCTCCGTAGTATCTCAAAAGCACTTCTATGGTTGCATTATGGAATCAAAGAAACGGCTCGGATCCCGGGGAATACGTGAAGCATGACGACGATTGGCATCCAATTCTCGTTATGGATATTTCTCCAGGACAGATCTGGTTCAAGAAGCCACGGGGTGAAGAGACATATGGAGAGTGTAAGCTGGGTGGATTTCAGTGGGCGAGAGTAGTTGGGACGTTTGGGGGAGAGGTGGCTATGGCCAACAGGGTGGAGGGTGCGCAGATGGTGAAGAGGTGGTTTTGGGCTCCCGTAAGCCTCTTTCCTTCCATTTTCTCCCATTCCTTCCAATCTCGGGACGTTAACACATATCAAAGGAAGTTTACGTCAACACCTCACCTTGGACTCGCTCTTCCGAGATCTTCTCCCTCGGTGCCACAATCTACACAATGATGACCGGCATCCCTCCACCCCGTCTCTATACTTACGACTGGCAGATCTCACGCATGAACGATAAAGGCTTCAGTAAAGGGATTAGGGATATTGTAGCGGATATGTTGAGGCATGATCCGAGGGAGAGACCGAATGGGGTGAGTTTGGTCAACCGAGTTGATGCGGGGTGGAGGGCTTGGAGGGCCGAGACGAGGGATGGACAAACACTGGTGGATTTGAATGATAGGATTATGGAGAAAGGGGCTGTGGGAAAGATCGAGAGGCTGGGTGGACTGTGAGTAGCTGAGTGGCCGCTTGAAGATATTGCTGATTTCAAACATCTATATGAATTTTCTTAATCTGATGCTTTAGCTTTTCCTCTGCTCTACCTATTCTATCCTCTCTACACGGTACCTCTTTGTCTCTGCATATTATTTCTTTTCAAAACATCGCTATTATTGACCTTGTACTTTCTCTACCTATGATGCATCCAATTGGAAATCCGTATATTCCCCCCCTCCCCCCCAATAAAAAACATATAACGCTAAAAATCACTACATCCTACCAAAAGCTTCCCTTAACCCATCTACCATAAACCCAATCGTCTTCCTCCCCTGTACTAGCACTCCGTCCATCGCTAAAAATGGATGAGGCATCCCCTTCATAACCTTCAAATCGGCCTTAACACCATTCTCCTCCAATTTTTCTGCATACTTCACCCCCTCATCCCGCAACACATCCAATTCGCCAACCACAACTAACGCTGGTGGCAATTTGCTCCATCTCCCTTCTACCCCGTTATTATCTCCGTATAATAACGGACTCGCTTCAGGTTCTGCCCATTGAGATTTATCGGGGAGGTAGTGATGTCTATACCACATCATCTTCGCGGCCGGAAGAGCGGGAACGAATTCATTTTCGGACCAGGAGGGGGTGTTGGAAGTTAGTGCTGTGTTGTCTGTTACAGGGACGATGAGAAGTTGGGTGAGGAATTGCGGAACGAGAGAGGGACAGGATAATGCTTTGTGGCACATTATTGCAGCGAGGTTGCCGCCTGCTGAACTACCGCCTATAGCGCATTTGGAGGGGTTGATTTGGAAGCGGGAGAAGCCGGTTGAGACAAGCCAGAGAAGGGGCTCCCAGGAGTCGTGGACTGCAGAGGGGTATGGATTCTCTGGTGCGAGTCTGGGAGTGGGGAATTAGCACTGCCATATTCATTTGATCAGAAAATCGCAAGTTATCAGAACGAAAATGGTAGAAATTCATAAACAATTGGGTCTGTGACAAGACGATTGATGCCTGGATTATGAAAAATATAATAAAAAGACTTACCGATAATCCACACTAAGTACAACACACCTCGCTCTATTACACAAATGTGAACAAACTGTATTCTCCGTCTCAATATTCCCCAGCACCCACCCACCCCCGTGATAATAAACCATCAGCGGCCACCCATCCTCCGGGCATTCCCCATCCGGCGTAAACACCCTCACCGGAATATCCGGTCCATCCGTCTCTCTTCTCCTTATTAAAATATCTTCTTTTTTCCCGACAGGAAGTTGAGGTCCACCGCCTGGAATGAGAATACCGGATGTACGGGAGGCAGAAACGGGTTGCAGGTGCACTTGTTGCTTGTCAATTATGTGTCGGTTGTAGAAGTCGCGATACGTTGGGTCAAGCTTTGGGAGGATGGAGGGATGGAGGGGGTAGGGCGGTTGTGGACCAGAGGTGTATGCTTGAGGTGTTATAGATCCCATCTTTCTTCTATTCTATATTTAACTTTGGATTGCTTGGAAAGGAGCTATTTTCAAAGCTGTGTAGAAGAAAGGTAAGTAAGAACGCACAAGCCAGCAGACAGCTCATACTAATACCCTCAACTTACCACTTTACCTAGTCTGGACTATCAGTCACTGCTATCATAAAAAAGTTGCCCGACTCGACCGATAACAAAAGTTACCCAAACAGCACAAACGATATCGGGACTCTGCATGACATCCCTCCCATTCCCTGCATATCTGTAGTGTAATCCCATTCTTTGGAACTGATAAGCACTTTTTTCGTTCCATTTTCGTACATCAGAGGTCCGATCGTGGTTACAGAAAGAAATTGCCTCGACTGTTTAGATTGGTTTCTGAAACTTTATTCGTCGATGATGTCAGAAGTAACGGTAACGTGACATGGCTTGCATATATGCTTTCTTGCCTGCATTGGTGTGATGGGGTGGATTCCGAGTGGATTAAAACGTTGACGCTACGAGAATTGATGCAAGAGGAGGTTGACTCGCCAATGGCTGTCTTGGTGATTTCTACCATAAAGGGGGAGGGGTAGACCTCGCTTAACCCCTCACTTCACCGATGTCTCGACTTGCTCAATCCTTTAGGACTTGTCTCTAATTTGTTTTCACTTTGAGAAGAGGAATCGCTCTAAAAGTCTTTCCTGCGCATGCTAGAACAAGTGCAAGAACCTCCAACTTCCTAGTAAAGTAGGATAACGCCATGAAGCATTCTCAATAGTGGGGGTCAAACATGGGGGGCTAGCTGAAGCCGAACCTCAAACCCCACCATATACCCGGTGGGGCATCTCACTGCACGTAAACCTCAACTATAACCAAGAATAAACATATCTTTAAACACCAAAACTAAAACGTAGAGCATCAACTTCTTGGCAAAATGGCAACAGCCCTCCAACCTATCAAACCCTTCCACGCACCCCAAACGCACCCCAAATCTTGGGGAGGAGAAGCACCCATCTATCGCTCCCGCGACAACACCCTCCACTGGGTCGACCCTCTCTCTTCACCCCCAGAACTACACATCCTCTCCCTAAACCCCAGCACTCTTCTCCCCGATGGCCCGGCACGAGTCTTGAAACTAGAAGATAGTGTGACGGTAATGTGTTTCCGGAAGGGGTTTGAGGGAAGTTATATCTGTGCTTATACACATGGAGTGGGGTACTTGGATGAGGAGACGGGGAAGCTAGAGGTCGCGAGGGAGATTATTGGGGTGGAGGAGAGGGGGTTGAGGAGATTTAATGACGGTGGGTTTGTTGTTGAGTTAATGTCACGCGATTTTAAGTTTTGGCAAGGTATCATGTGCTGATTTGAGAATTGAAGGGGGAGTCGACGCGAAAGGAAGATTTTGGCTGGCCGAAATAGATCTCAAGGCTTGTCTTCACTCCTATACTCTATTTAAAAATTCTGAACATAAAAACAGGCTGTAAGATATGGTCTTGGAGGTCTCCCAGCAGACTATGGATCACCAAAGGGTCGACTCTGGCGTTATGATCCAGATGGGAGCGCTCACTGCATGGATGAAGGCGTCATTTGCGGGAATGGGATCGGATGGAGCCCTGATAACAAAACTAGTATGTCCTTTCTTAATATTCCCTCAAATTCAAGATAATTGAATCACGTTGATTAAAAACCCAAAAGTGTACTTCAACGACTCGCTGGGTCAAAAGACATTCCGATATGATTTTGATCTCGAGACTGGGTCTATTTCCAATAAAAGCCTCTTCCTAGATTTCAACGGCACAATACATGAGCAAGATGGTTTAGTGATTGAGTATGTCCCTTTCTATCCTTACTTCCTTCAGACTCTTTATCAAGTCTTAGGGCTGACTTCATCACTTACTAGTTCAAAAGGAAACATCTGGACAGCGATATATAACGGCTCTAGCATAAGTTTGTCATTCTTCTCCATCCTCGTGCCCCCTTCCACTTTTTACCTCCTTCCCTCCCTGGGCCTTGATTACCGTAAACCTTGTTCCTCACTAATATAACACCTCAAAGTGGTATTCAGTCATGTTGCTCAAAAGATAAAAGAAATTCCATTTTCAGCGAAGAAAATGACGTGTCCCACTTGGGGGGGCCCTAATAACGATATCTTATTTGCAACTAGTGCTATACTCTCTAATGAGGAAGGAGACGAGGGAGGATGTTTGTTTAAGTACCAAGAGGAAGGGGTAAAGGGGTTGGTAAAGAATGAATTTAGTGGCTGAGCAAGTAGGAAGTAGGGATAATTAAATGATCTACGGCGGGGTAATCTTGCTAGATATGGATTCTAGTAAGTTGTTGCCAAAGAGATCAATAAGAAGCAGTTCAAAAGGTCCAATTATCTTCACGAGTATCGTACTAGATTTATGCTTAAACCATTGAGCGTGAATCTTGGCAGCACCAAACTCATCTTCAAAGATCGCCATACTCCATGTTGATGTACTACAAATACAATAAGAAGTTCGAGATGAAGCAGAATATTAAATGATAGGCTATGCTTAGGTACTAAATCTTCCTTTCTAGCTCAACCACCGGAGCAACTAAATCAGCATATAAGAGTGGTAAGAACACTAATCGACAACACATAACCCAACTAAAATAGCGAGTAATTGTAAAAAAGATAGGATCAACACGGAGTGAAGGAGCACGAAATCTTGAAGCGAGAATGAACAATACAGGAAGTGATACTTTGCAGCAAACCTGAGGCGGTTTGACGCAACAAACATTATTTATTCCTATGTAGGGTATCCGATCAAACACCACGCTCGCCAGTTTTTTCACTTTTATTGCAGTTGATGCCAATTTCTAGTCCAGTTTCAAGTTTTGCCTGTTGGCATACACAAACATGCTTATCACTTTCGTGGTAACTCCTTAAACACCTTCCTAAAGATCTCCCGGCTCTTATACAAATTACTAACCCTCAGTCTCTCATTATCAAGATGCGCACTATCGCTCGCCTGCCCACATGGCAGGTGAGCCGCTGGTGCCCCAAACTCCTTCTCCAAGAATCGAATACTAGGAATACTCCCCCCCTCACGAATATACAAGGGTTTTCTGCCTCGGCGCTTGGGGCCGTTGGTGTTGCTACGAGCGGGACCTAGAGCCGATTCAGGGAGATCGGCTTCGCTGAGGGGTTGGGCGGCAAGGGAGGTGTGATCGGAGCCGTTTGTAAGTGTTTTGGAGGTGGCGGGGGTGGGCTTAAGGCTAGGTGACATGGTGGGGGTTATTGGCTGTTGGAGATGGGGTTTTGGTTTGGGTCCTGGGACGCTGGAGCGGCGTGTGTCGCCGATTGGGCCCCAAACGTCCATGATGGCTTCCTCAAGGGTTTGGAAGATCTCGTTCTCTGGGTCGCCGAGCCATGCATCCGCTTGGTTGTCTATCGAGATGGAAAGATGGTTGTGTGTATCTAGTGTTGCGAAGGCATCTGAGAGGAATGCGGTGAGCGATTTGATCACATCCTCAACTTCTTGGTTTGGAACGAGACGGAGAGATATTGCTGCGCTTGCGTGTGAGGATACCAGAGACCCATCAGGGCCAGAAACCTTGTATCGATGGATCGTCAAATTTGGTTCACGCCAACGTGCCATCAAAGATGCTTTCAATGTCTCTGATGGACCCAACTCTGGCGCACGCCGGATCAAAACATCAGTGATGTCATCGTATCGAGCTTCTTCTGCCTCAGTCAGGGGCAGGATGTTGTCGTAGAATCCTGGGATCTGGATTCGATTGTGAAGACCCTTTAGTCTGGCAAGTATCGCCGTCAGGTCAAACAGTGGCTCGTCCATCATGAAGCTTCCATCCACACCACTGTGAACATCAGGATGGTTACTATCCACCTTAACAGTTGCGTGAAGCATTCCTCGCAGACCGTATGTTAAGCAGGGAACCTCATCATCCAGCCAGTAACTGTTAGCAAGAATAATATAATCAATATCACCGATTAAAGCTTTGTTGCGTCTGACAGCATCCTTAAATCCTCGAGATCCAGACTCTTCTTCTCCCTCAATTAGAAATGTGATGTCCGACTCGAGCTCCTTCTCATGAACAAGGTCAACCACACCATAGAGAGCAGCCATGATTGGGCCCTTATTATCTGATACACCACGGCCGTAAAGATATCCATTGACACCTTTCATCTGAAATGGATCAATGATCCACTTGTCTTGCTTGTTATCGGCAGGGACAACATCATAGTGACCATAAAACAAGATCTTCTTTCGTTTCAATGCCGTCTCAGCGTTACCTTTGAACTTAGCATATACCACAGGATTCTGGCGATTATTCGTATTTAGCATTTCCGTCACAGCACCATATTTCTTGAACAGGGTGCGGAGAAAGGTCGCTCCACGTCGGCAATCCTCAGCATGATCTGGCCGTGAAGATATTGTCTTAAACGATACAAATTCCTGCAGTGACTTGATCAATTGGTTTTCACCAACATCTGGCTTACCGCTGGATTCAGAGGTGCAGCCGGTGATATTCCAGACTGATACAGAATTATCATTGGCACCAGTGATGTACAATTGCCGACCATTGAATGTGGTAATAGCAGAAGCCAGAATTCTACCATCGTGAGCTTTCCACCGATTTACGCAGTGGTACTTCTGGCTGAAAGAGGAGGAACTTTGGTATTTGCCGTATTGGACTGTGCTATATTTCTGCGTGTACACAATTAGCGGCAAATTCACAACATCGAATAGTAGATATCCTTACCCTCGCATATCCTGTTGATCCAGCACTCCAAAGATATCCCCACCCCATCTGCAAGGTCATGACATCGCCCTTGTGTGCTTTTATGACTCGAAGCTTTTGCTTGGTATCCAAATCCCATAACTCAATGACTCCTTCAAGCTTACTGCTATATAGGAAAGATCCATCAACAGCCATTGACAGGACTGACTCAGCATCATCATCTCCCAGACAAGCCACCTCTTTAATTCCTTGATTGTCGTGTGATAACTTCCATATTTTAATCGTACCATCTCCACCTCCAGAAACCAGCACGTCCTCGTCCGAATCAACTAGTCTTGTAACCCCTCTCACCAGCAGCATACAATAAACATACCCAAAATGAGCATAATGCATCATATGCGCTTTGTCAATCTCCACGATCTCTCCCTCATCCACCGTCCTCGCTGGCTGCGCTCGTGGCGTCGAAGTTCCGCCATGCTGCACCGAGTCAAAAAACCTATGATTCCTCCTATCCGGATGATGGTCCAAATTCGGTCTCGCCCTCGTCGCTGAATCCGTCAAGCTGCACCACTGAATACTCGTATTCTGCGCTCCTAGATACACCGTCTCGAACTGCCTCGAATACGCCACGGAAAACACATCTCCAACATCGTACGTGCTATATATGTGATATAACCTTTTCAAATTGACCGGGCACCAAGCATTGACGATTGCATCTCCCGCGCTGGAGAAGAGTAGCTGTCCGTCCGCGGATAGGAATAGGCAAAGGACAGCTCTGGTGTGTGCTTGAATCCTCGACACCAGCTCAAAAGAAGCTAAACTCCAAACCACAATCTCCCCATCTTGTGTCCCAGCGTAAATATACCTCTCTCCGACCGCGAGGGTCAAAATCGAGCTATCATTCTGCAAATGATGTGCCAGCTCCGGACGCTCTTTCAAATGTGCTGTTCCCTCCCCACCGCCATTTTCAGCTCTAGTTGTAATTTCGTAGATTTCGTCTTCTTCGGAGGTATTGGCTGTGGAGCGGTCAGCAAGGTGCTTTGCAAGCGTTGCTGGGGGATTGGAGGTGGTGCGAGATGCGAATATAGATGCCATTTGGAGGGAGGGTTAAGATGGAGCTTGATGAAGCTTGCTGGGACCCTGTGATGGGAGCTGCAGTAGCGAAGGGTCCACTGAACTCTCTACGCTATTCGGGTACCACAAACTTTCTTCAGCATCTTGAAGCCACCATCAACATATACTTTTCACCACCCCTCCCTCAAGCTATAAACTCATCGAGATCACAGAAGAAATAAACTTACAGGTCGTCTCCCCGCCACTCTCCTCATCATCTATATCATCATCCCTGCTGTTCCTCGACCAGTCTGAAGGGTTATCAAATTCGCCGGCCATCCTGCTGGGCAGAGGCGTGCACATCACTGATGGTAATATCGTTGATTCTCTCACGCAACAATTCCACCGTTCAAGTTGAAGTTCTGATCTCTCCTCTCCAGCTCCCAATTTGTTGTTACTTCTTGGTCCTGACATCTCTGACTCAACTCGGATCTTTTAACGAATATCTCGATGGCGCGAGATTCACCCATGATGGCGTCTTCAATCAATAGATGAATATAAGACCTCCATGAGAGAAAAGTATGTCGGTTTTAATGCATCACCACGGTTGTTTTGTTCAGCTCAGTTGTTTCACGCAGTACATATTTCAGTTCACAATTGATTCATCACGACAAATTTCATTCGTGTCTTAGTTTTCAGTGGATCACTGCTACCTACCTACTACGGAATCGCCGTCCGTACATGCATGTCTGTCACCGCCGTTCGACGGACGCTCGCATAATGCTGTGCAGTGCATAAAAGGATCCAGTGTGGTATTTGAAGTTACGTGGTGGTGATGTTGTGGACGCATGGAGATTTCACAGAGGTAACGGTGAAGAGGAGCGAGGTAGCTAGTGTGTTAGGAAACGCGAACCTTTCTAGGCCAAATCCTCCCAAGTGGTAGATTCTGGCTGTCGAAGAATTCAAAAATATACCATTAGTCGACAGGCCATTTTCCATAATTTGCGGTTCCTTTGACATCTAGTTTGAGAGTGGAGAGGGGTGTAATTGGATGGTCAATTCTTGCCTTCTGACCTAAAAAGGACAAAATCTAGCCAGTCTTATTTCATTACACAAAAGTGCCGTCTGTCACTTTAGCAAGTGTAATAAAGTTATAGCTCACATAACACATGAGTCCAGATTGGCCCTTAGAATTCTTCTAAATAGAATTCAATGTAGGGGATGGCAACTGTCCCGTCCCACCAACTCCTTCTATCTCAAGGAGCGGAAACATGCACCGAGAATCTCTCTGAGATGATTGTCTTACACCGAGACACTTTCAAGCTTTGGTACAGATTGCTCAAAATTTACAGAATGACCACGACTCAGATCAATCTCCATGAGTAAAGAACAATCGAGGTATACTTGCCTACAACTCGATGAACGGTCATGGAAGCCTAAGAAAATGTCATTAAACTAGACGTATAAGCATAAAGTGCATGTAAATGTTAATAAGATGAGCTCTTCATGAAGCAGTCAACTCTCTCTTGTAAAATACATAAGCATGCTTACTTATCCACATCAGTATTACTCCAAATACTCTCCAAAGCATCTAACGTCGTCTGCTTGTTTTCCATAACCACCTTCCACCTTGCTGCATTATCCTTCCCAAGCTAAATATCATCAGTCACAACTCCGATCAGAACACTCAATATGCACTCACCGGCAGTCTCAAAAACTCATCCTTTCCCTCCGCCTGTCCCGTCTTCGTAACAACATCGAAAATAGCCCTAACCGCCTTCCCCACATCCCCCGGCATATTCCCACCCCTCATATTCATAACTAGCCCAACCATCTCTCCTGTAACTGTCCCTTTATACTCGTCTGGCAGCTCCTTCTCCGCTAACACACATGCATCCGCGAACCCACTCCCAAACGCCCCCGGCTCCACAAGTAAGACTCTCACCCCAAGTGGTTTTAACTCATTATACAACGCCTCGCAAAACCCCTCGAGCGCGAATTTAGACGCTGAGTAGAGAGAGCGAGAAGCTCTAGCCTCGATCCCCGCGGTGGAGGAAATATGCACAATTGTGCCCGAGTGGCGAGCACGCATGGTGGGGACGAGAAGGCGAGTTAAAGTCATGGGGCCGAAGAGGTTAGTTTCTAACTGCGCTCTTGCTTCTGCATCACTGTTAAATTTCCCTGTCAGCTTTGTCTCCGTATGTTTCCTGCCCGACGCAAAGCTCAAATGCCCACCTGATACACTCAAACGCGCCCAGTAGTGCATAAGCGGCGCAATTCACTAGGATATCAATGTGTCCGTATACACGCGTTGCTTTCTCGATTACTTCTGCGAGAATGGATTCGGGACTGCATAGATCAAGTGAATGCCAGACACCTCCCAAGGACTCGAACTCGGACACCAATTCAGGGGTTTTTGAAGGGTTCCTGGATGTTGCGATAACTCGATGGCCAGATTTTAGAGTGTGGAAAGCTAGGGCCTTGCCGAATCCAGATGAGCAACCTGTTATTAGCCATACTTGTGCAGAGGAAGGAGAGGACATTGTGTTGGTAAAGGAGAGTACTCTATAGATCTAAGAGTTGGGGGATGTGGAGAGAGTGAGGGTTCGTAATGGCATGGGGCTCTGGGCCAGCAATGTGAGGAAGGCTTCAGTGCCTTTTATTTCTCTTTTCCAAGAGTTCTGAAGTGTATAAAGACTGAAAGTTTATAAAATCCGACTAAATCCGGGTTTAGGCGGAGTTAACGAGAGTGAAGGGTAGGAAGTAGATAGTATTGGTGACGATCTTAGAACGATGTGAAGTATTCTGGATGCTGGCAAAATGTTGAACAGAAACGCTATTAGACATGCATCCTACAAGCCTTGTGGAGGATGGAGTAGTCGAAGTGCGCAATAAGGTATACACGTGATCAAGTATAGAGGTAGCAAATTCGCGAGATAAACATAGCCCTTGAAATGCCAGGTGCCTTAGAAGGCAAGAGGTTGATGATTAATATTGAGAGTGATTATATCTTGGGTATTGGCAATAACTCAGATGGAAAGATTTCTAGCCTGGTGCCTTCTCTATTTCGCATACTTGTCAAACAGAGAGTGAGCAACAGAATTGATGACAGTCTTCGCCTCAGGGTCAAGTGCTCCTTGAAAACCTGCTTTGGTTGCGACCTGTTCAGCAACTACAAATAAAGTTAGACCATGCACTCAGTATACTCGATCCGCAAACGGGTACTTCTCGAAGACGTTCAATTAGAGAGCATATTGGAATGAGAGTACATACCAGAGTCCACCACCTTGTCAACCGTCTCATATTTCGGATCACTGGGCTTGCTCTCGTGGTTCCCTTCCTTGTGAGCGTTGGAACTGCCCCCTACCTCCTCTTGGTTCTCATTAACGCCTCCTTCATTGATCACTTCGGGACGACTCCCACTTTCATCGTCCCTGTCTTCAGGTTCGTTGATTCGGTTCTGTGGAGCATCACTATCACCGTGGATGGGTCTCTCCTCCCTATTCTGTTTCGTAGATTCGCTAGATTCGCTGGAACCGCTGACCTGCTCTTCTACGGCGTTCACTGCGAGCTTTGCGAATCCGTCTGCAAAACCCATGCTGTCTACTCTTGGCGTGAAATATGACTGAAGAGAGTGATTAGCAATAGGACGAGTATATACGACTTGAGAAAATGCTCACATCTGAGATTGATAATGGGCAGGAAACTTGAGTCAATGAAATTCATGTCAATGCACCCAACATCATATAATAAGGTCCATCATGGAGGCCCGGCAAATCTCACGAAGTGTGGCGGTCTTCATTTTGTCAAATGACCAGAAGTAGAATCACAAAATAGTAGAACATGCATGAAGGTGTTCTTTTTGTCTTATCGCAAGTACAATATCTCAATAGTGGCTTTTTTGAAAAGATGCAGATGATGCTTGAACAGACTAATCAAATTGCTTAGCTACTCGCTACAGCTGCCAGCTCACTCGATCTGAGACAACGAAAGATACAGCCCATACCAACTGCATTATATCAAGCAATAATTGGTCCAGAAACATGATAAGAGATAATATTTCTCCCGACCTGAGAGCAACCAGCTGAAGTAGATCTGATTCAAATCTCGAAAGTAGCTCACTTCACGAACAGAGTGTTAGCTCCTTCTAAACACTATCGAATCATTGTGTCTGAGGCCAGCGAGACTGGTAGGTATCGACGAATGTGACCTACATTGCAATAAATGAGAAAACATCGCTATGATTCGCAAAGTCTAGAATGATGGTCAAAGAGAGAAGTTGTTTCGAAAGGTTCATTGAGCACACTCGATGCTGCGTACAGGTAAATAGATGATGCGTAGCCTTAGTGATTGATATTAGAAGCTTTCACTCTTGGTCACGAAAGAAATGCTGAACTCTTAAATATTGTATATAAATGTTAACTTAACCTTCATGACATGATTTGGTGCAGATGCTGGAGGAGGGGGGGGGAGGGGGGCACAACAACAATTCTATCTCAATTATTATGCTAACAGGTAGAATTGCGATTGTGATACCTATAAAATTAATCAACCCTAAAATCGTATAAGAAGGGAATGATGACGGTGGTGAAGCCATTCAGATGAGAACGTGGTGATGTTAAGATGTGATAGAGGTGGATAATGTCCAACCACGACGACAATGGACGAAGGCCTTGGCAGGCACGGCGTCTCCCGTTTACAATTTCTTCCCCGCAACTCAAAATCTTCTTCTAGAAACAAGACCGAATTTCGTCGTAAACCACACTCTAAATCCCTGTCATAACCTACCAGATCTCACCAATAACGACATGGATTGTTTACACGAGTTATGAAAATGCCATATGATCTACGATATAGTAGTGGAGCCTCAATATTTCCCACCGCTGTCATCGTCGGCTGTAACCTCGTGCCCGGTAAACCGGCCGGAGATCAGATACGGAATCGCTACCAATGCCGAAAAGAGCATTAACTCCCGGATTATGAGATGGGAATTGCACGATCAGAAGCAAAAGAGGCAGGCCGTGGAAAGTTCCACGATGAACCCCTCTTCTGCTAATCTCGATGGCAAATCAAATTTCCGGGCATTCATATAAGAACTTGGGATAACCTCAAGAATTTTTACCGGACAAGCTGCACTTCTTTGCAACTCCAAAGCTCAAATGGTCTCTTCTTATCTCAGCCTTGCGGCTGTCACTTTAGCATCGACAGTGTCTGCCATTGCCACCAGTGGAGACTTCAATGTTCTAGCTTTCAATGTTGCTGGCCTGCCTGCTATTCTGAATGGCAATGAGGTGCCAGGTGACAAGGCTACAAATGCCGGAACAATTGGAACATTGTTTGCGAAATATGATTATGATATGATTCATGTTCAAGAAGGTACGCTATTAAGAGACTTCCAAATGCTTCATAGGATGCCGGTTTAGCTAATTCACAATTCTAGATTTCAATTATCATGCTTATATTTATGCTACTGATACTCATCCTTACCGCACGGCAACTTCTGGTGGGGCCTTGATCGGCAGTGGATTAAATACTCTTGGAAATTTCGATTGGATCGACTTCACTCGCGTCAAATGGGCAACCTGCTCAGACGCATCTGGAGCCGATTGTTTGACTCCAAAGGGATTCACATTCATGCGAGCCATCGTTTCAGAAGGAATCTACATTGATTTCTACAACCTTCACACAGATGCCGGAACTGAGGCTGCTGATGAGACCGCCCGTGCTGCCAACATTCAACAAGTCGCAGATTACATTGACACGTGGTCCATTGGCAACTCAGTTATTGTGTATGGCGATACCAACTCCCGTTATACACGTGCTCTTGACAAGATCACAATCTTCCAAACTCAAAATGGACTCACGGATGCTTTTGTTCAGCTTGAGCGAGGAGGCGTCAATCCAACAGTTGAGACAATATGTGACAATCCCCAGGTCTTGAACAACACATGCGAAACCGTCGACAAAGTTTTCTACCGTGGCTCCAAGCAACTCACTCTGACCGGAACGTACTTCAACTACGAGTCTTCCAAATTCCTCCAAGCCGACGGATCTATCCTCAGCGATCACAACCCAATCACTGTTAACTTCACCTGGGCAGCCAGCAGTACCCTTCGCCAATCTCCTTTCCTTGGAGGACCACACGGAACATGGTTCAACGACATTGCATCCATCCCCGCGAAGCCCAAGACCTCAGTGATCACTTTCCGAGGTGCTTCCCGCCTCGACTCGGTCGCTCTCACACTCACATCCGGAGCTACCTTTACCCACGGTGGAACCGGCGGCACCGCAACAAGCCTCACTCTCGCAAGCACAGAATATTGGACGTCAGCTAAACTCTGCCAAGGTCAATACAACTCCCAGACCCGCAATTTCTACATTCTAGCCACCACCAGCACCGGCCGCACTCTCTCCTCCGGAACCGCTACAAGCGATTGCGCAACCTACACTGCTCCCAGTGGGTGGCAGATTGTTGGGTATCTTGGACAAGATGGTGATGAGATGGATCAACTTGCGTTTATCTATGCGCCGCAGTGAACGTGGGATTTATGATTTTATGAAGATAAGAGGAGGTGGGAAAAGGGGACGGTTTGGGAGGAAACACGACTTTGCACGAATATCTCTTTCTTTTGTTTGTTTATGATGTGATTATGATAATATATTATAGTGTAGTTAATGGTAATTTTTAGACCTGGCATAGTTTCTCATCCCCAAACAATCCCCTCACAGATCCACGTATACAGCGCCATAAGCTTCCCATTCGGACGGTAGCTGTCTCCGGGACAGTTTCTTTGCATGTCATTGAGAAGCTCTTGGTGTCCCTAACGAGAGCCCTTATTCCGGTTGCGCAATCTCATCGCCAGAGTCCGAATGGTGGAGTAGGTCGCATTTTGTAGAAGTCAACATCACGGCCCATGGGGACGAGGGCTCCCCAAACTTCTATTGGGATCTTGTAGTATTGTGAATCAACTTTCTCTCTATATTTCCCATACAGTTAGTAGGCCTACCACTCTTGCTCAGACACTAATCACCCCCAGCTCACCCTCGTTTCTGTCAACTCACCCGAAACCTGAGCGGCTCACCTGAACACTTCGAACACCTGAGTAACTTACCTAAGTACCCTGAACATTCCGAGCAAAAAATATCAAACCCCAATATGCCTTGACTTCCCGCCTTTTAACCAACCATACTTGATCTGATTTACCTTCTCTTATATTATTTTCAAGTAGTTTTAACAGGGTGGGCCCTTTGCAAGAATGTACTCAGTACTTTGTCTATAGTACACCTTAGTTCAACATAGATACCGTTAACAACAGTTCTGCTCTTTATTTTATAAGCTCCTTCTTACCGCGTATTTATCATAACCCAAATATCTGTAGAAGGGGAAGATGGAGTCACGTGCGCACACTGATTCCGCGGGCTGGAAAGAACGAAACAAAATCAGTCACTGCCGGCAAATCAGGAGCCTCTTAAGCAATGACATATACTGCTTGAATTTTATTGTATTACTTACAAATGAGGTCTATCGAAACCAGCTTATGGAAACCACCCAACGAAGCACGGAAAGGAGGTGAAGTCACATGATCCGTATTGAATCACCACGATATACTAAGAATAAATTAATATTTAATCATCTTTTTCATTATTACTATCTTCAGTTTCATTTGAATGCCTCTTAATAGCTCTAAAAAGCTTAAGCGCTTGAGAGGCTGATATCCTATTCTCTGGTTTGAATCCCACTAGGCCTTTAATAACAGAAAATAGAGGCTTCAAAGATTCTTCAGTGACTTTTTCTTCGAATAGAATTTCAAGTCTAGATTTTACATCGCGATCGGGAGCTAGAAGAATATAATGTCAAATTGTGTCTTGGCATAAATGAGGGAAGCAAGTAGCCTTTCAACCCAAGTGCATGACCGGATAACTTACCTTTGAAATCCTCGACTTTTCGCCTCGCGTTCAACAGCAACTGTTCGAACCTTGGCTCCCATTCTGTCGGTAAATCCTCCACAAATCCAATCATTGTCTCGGCAAGAGTATCATCACCACCAAGGTAATGAAAAGGATGTGCTTCAAAAATAAACGAATAAATCTATGCAAACGCGTATCAGCTCCCTCTTCTATAACACTAAGATGGGTCGACGTACCATAATACCCGTCCTCCACAAGTCTAGTCTATAATCAAACTTGTCCTCGAAGATTGTCTCAGGCACTCTGAGAGGTCCAGGTTGGGCAATTTTCACGGGCTCAGAACCTTGCTTAAAGGCCTCGCCGAAGTCAATAATCCGGAGATCCTCGTCGTCTTCATCGATCCAAGTGTCCCAGGTGGCAGCCTTGGTGAGTTCACTGGGCATACCTTCGGGTAAGGGCTGGCCATCGTTTCGAACCAATTCAACGGTTTCCGGATTACCGATGACCTCAAAGAATTCTTTCTCTAATAATTGGGCCACCTCATCGCATTTGAAGGCAATATTTCGACAACTTATATCTATGTTAAATTAGCTACGATTGGACGACATGAAATGCATTGATGGAGTAAGATATTTAGGCCAAATCAATTCTAAATAATCGTTCGAACATACCTCCATGACAATATCCAGCCTCGTAGATAAAGGCCACCGCCTCCAACAACTGCTCACACATTCTCAGAATAACATTTGGCTCTAAAGACTCCTCCTCGTCATGATGCTCCGACAAAACCTGGTCGATACAGAAACCCAACAGCTCAAATACTAAACACTGGTGAATACCATTCGGTCCCTGATGTTGAAATTCGTCAAGTAGCTGAACAATGTACCTTGAGGCGGTATCTCCTTTAGCATGAGTAGTTATATCTCGTAGACTGAAAAGCTCTCGCGAATCTGCTCCGCTATCAGCTGTCATAATTTTGACAGAGACCCGTCGATTATTCCTTCTATCTTGAGCGAAGATCAAATACTGACTTAAATATTGCAGTGACATACCGGGAATCTAGAGCTAGTCAGACAGTAGAGAATCCTCCCCAGCCAAGCTTATGGCGTATCGTGTATTGACCATTGTGGAGAGTGTCACCTAGAGAAACTGGATGATACCCACCAGACCGATACTTTGATAAAATTTCTTGAGTGTAAAGAAAGTTGGTAGGTTTGTACATAGAATAGTCTTCCATTGCGAGAGAATGAGACGTTGTGGTGTATACGGAGAAAAATGTGCGTTGGTGGGAGAAGGCTTGGGACAAGAAGGTTAATGGCTCGCCTAAAGCCTTTTTCAGGCTTTTCACCTCAAGGATAAGTGATTTGGAGTCGACTAGTACGACTTAGGATTGGGGGTGAGGAGGGGGTTCACATTGGTACGACCAAGGTAACTATCTTGCTCAAATGGATTTGCACGTCATGTCGGTGTGCCCGTGTACGAAGAAAGTTGTGCTCGCGCTCTCGCAAACCGCAACTATCCATCTCAATTATGTGGTTAAAAAGTAGCCTACTGCTGCACATACAAAAGTGTTGCTGCCTGACACGGGCTAAGGAAGGACGATAGACCAACCGCCCAAATATTCAACAGTCCAAGCTTTGATTACAGTAGGAAACGAAACTAGTTACCCACCTGGACACTCTACCAGAGGGATCATAAATGACAATGCGGTTGCACTCCATAGCGTCAGGCCCAAATAATCAAAGTTTTGTTGTTGGCCTGTAATTTAGGTGGCTCCTACTATATAGCTATTACTCTTTTCTATTACACTTAGGAGCGAAATCCGTGATCCTTTGGCTTCTCTCAATAGCGCCTAACCCGCACTTTCGCAGTATATTCTTCTATAGATACTAGATGAAATATAGTGAGTGAAAGACTACAAATTAAAGAAGGATGCAGAAATCTGCACTACGGTTAGCACTGAGCGTGGGCTAAGCTACTTTATTGGTTGTAAATACTAATACCTTTTATAATAATTAAGAAGCGTCTTCAGCAACCAAAAAAAATCATAGCTCGATTCCGGGCGCAAGTTGAATGGCCTACAGAGCTATTTCTAACAATTTTTGCCATCAATTGGTTAGGTTTGTGTGCAAGCTCTTCTCCCAAATGATTTAGTAGAAATATTCCCTTAGAACCTTGGTGAATAATAAGCAAAATGACAACCCATAGACGATAGGTATCTTGCTACTAGTGTACCCGCCAAGCCCGCAAGCACAACAGGAGAGGATGCCGTAGCTCCCCCTCCCACCCGCCCCTCCAAAAGCTGTTCAGTAATAAGGAAAAGTAAGATCTCTCAGCTCAGTTAACGTGACAGTTAAGCCAATAGAATTTCCCAAGTACCCCGTATCCACCGTCCTCAGCTGTAAATTTTCAAACGCCTCATCCGTAAACGTCCTTTCCGAAAATACAGCCACGTCTCGGAGACCATCAATTATCATCGCTCGTCCAACCAAGGTATAATTCCCTTTCACTATTCGAACGATGGCTACAATACCAGAATTTTGAAATCGACAGACGGTATCGCCTGGACGGGTGTTTGGAGGTGCGTATATGTGGGAAACGCCCCCAGAAACCTGGAAGCATTGGACGGGGTTATGTTCGTCTACTTGTATGACTTGGCGTCCATATCTCCTCTCCATTAATATTATTGCGATGGAGATGGCAGCTATAAAACTAAATGGTAATATATTCTTTGGAAACAGTAAAAAGGAGCTGGGATCATCAATAAATGCAAGCATAAAGAGGCTTATAAAACCGAAGGCGGCGATCATCCAGAATCTTAATGCGGCCCCGCCCTCTTTCGGAGACGTCGACTGTGGCAAGTAAATTGAGTGGGACCAGGTGGATGAGGAAGCCATAGGCTTCACAAGACCTGGATGTGCCCACCAAAGATCTTCGGGATTTGACTTGCAGGGACCACTTATGGTACCATAATCTACTCCACCAATCTCGATGATCGGTTCTTCGAGGGATTTCTTTTGAGTTTCGGTGCCTGGGGTTTCCGAAGAATGTTCTAGTACACTTGCCGAGAGTGGCCAGAATGCCCGCTGCACCAATTGACTGATATACACTATGGAATAACCCCGGCGAGAGTCATTTTGTTTTATATCTGAGGTATACATGAGCATCACATACTTATACACATCTTCTATGGATTTGGTGTAATCGGGAGTAATTTGCTGACAGTCGGAGGCGAGGCTAAGCATAGCATAAACCCTGTCTCGGAGATCCTGACATGATGAAAGTTCGCTGAATTCCATGAGTTGGATCAGAGTAAGAGATCGACCATGTTGTCGAAGATGAAGTATTCGGAATGCTTCGATCATGAGTACACCTTGCTCGCTCAGATTTTGAAGCAGGATTCTTTTACACAAACCGAAAAATCTTATTTCGTCAATGCAGACATCTCCTTGCCATATTGTAAGTTTTTTTCCAAGCACGACTTCTTGAATAATCCAGGTCCGCCGCCAATAGGTATGTGAGCATAGTGCTTCTATGTCCAGGAATATTTGGAGGTTCGAGAGACAATCATTGGGTGAAGATTGGGTCTCGTATTCACCAGGGTGGTGTCGTGGGTAGCGATCTAATGACGATTTACGATCGTTTCTAACACGGGGTGATGCCATATATACAGATAAGCCATAGCTGCTAGGCTGGTGGCGATGATTGGTTTCCCAGCTATATAGGAGCTCCTGGGATTCAATTTTTTGCGGGGTTGTCCCCAAGTATCTCATCGCTCTGTCAAGCCGATCGTTTCCGTTTCCTCTTCCAAGCCAACAAATGACTTCAGCGTTCTGGTATATCGAGCCCATCATCGAAACTTGATGTCCACGCTCATAGTCATCCTTCTGATTGATACACAACGCATCAATCCACAGCCTTGTGATTCTTCCATTCTTCCTCAAATGCCAAAGTGCCCACCAAAGATTATTTGTAACTGACACAGATTTTCCGTTCAATTTAATCATCTTTGGATCCATTGGGCTGCCCCATTCGTATGACAAGGCCTTGTATTCAGGGTCTTCATCAAGATTCCCGAGGATCAGACCGCAGCAGATCTCAGCGTCATCTGAATTGGACTCAAGGATCAGAATTCGTATACCTCCATTTGGGTCGAGCGGTTGGTAGATAGTACTGTCCTTCATATCTTCTAAGGTGAATCATGTCGTTGGTTCGCTTATGGCAAAATATTATGGAGGTTAGACGTTAGGAGAGAAGGCTGAGAAAAAGCAAGGTGTACACCTGTTGCTCACGGGCTCCTTGATATTTGCCCCACAATTGCTGCCTGAAGGATATTTTCAGGCCTAAAAAGACAGGTAGGGCGTACCAGTTAAAGGTATGATAAAAATCAGATATATTTATAATTATTTTGTTATATTTTACCTCTCTGTCTAAATAAAATATTTGAAGATATAACGCCTATCCCTGCGTGCCGAGACGCACCCTGTAACGAGACAAAACGTAGTGTCGATTCACCAGTAATATAGAGCAAATCACGTAGGCGTACGTGACGTGCTGTTTATATTGGTTGGTTGAATCGTTGATGTTTTGTGTTGTGGAAGGAGCAGGAGCTTGAATACCCCTCCATGGCTCCCGCCACGCTAACCTAATCAGGACTAGTTACATCATGTGATAAGTCATGTGACTATAGCTAATTATTTGTACCAACACGTAGGTACTTCGAGTTTGTTACAGCACTAGCTCTAGTACTGCTCTGAGACGTGTGGGAGCGAATATGAGTCTGATTATACTAGGGCTAATAGGCTATATCGAAGAATATTTTGAATATACCAAAAGAAAAAGAAGAAGAAGAATCCCAAGCTCCTCTTCAAGCTTCACTACCCCTGATGCACAGACTCTAGTCCGAGGTTGGCCCGTTCTCAAGTTGTCCCGTGCACGCCAATCACCTGACCAAGATACACGTGAGATGTCAACGTCACAATGACTCGGCAGTCAATATATATCAATTCCTCCCTTGGTTTGATCACAGCTCAATTATTATTATAACACAATTGTCGCAAGTCAGGCAGAGTAAACGAATTTATATTTAGAAACTGCCAGATATTAGAGAAGGTCTTGAGATTATATCTAATATATTAGGATAGAAGGGTATTGAAATAAATATATTAGTATAATTGAAAATGGGAGCAAGGAGAATAATAATAAGGCAGATCCTGATGCTATAGCACTTGTCAAGGAACTCGACGGCCTACCACTTACTCTATCTACGGCAGGGGTATATCTCGAGCATCAGCGAAACTACTCAAGCTATGGGTATATTTTGATCGACTAGACCTATGGTTTGACCTCCTTCGGCATGCAAACTACGTAGACGATAAATGGATACAGAAGCTTACGAAGGACGAACTGAACTTTAATGAGGCCATCGCTCTACTATGTACTTTCGGACTGGTTGATCCAGACAGGTCTCCTCAGCAGCAGGCCGGGGCTAGAGGGTATAGTGTGCATAGTTGTGTCTACTCATGAATAGCGTTTGTACTTAACAAGGAGTGGGACAAGAGCCTTGAACTTCTAGCCTTGACTTGTGTTAATGGATGAAGAGTGCTCCAGCACTCGGAAGCCTAAAATAACGAGGCTGTTCATACTGATGGAGCCAACTGGGAGGGAGTAAGCGCAATCAACAACGCAGGCGAGGGAATAATCAGCGGTCTTAATCACTGCATCAGATGATAACCCGAGTCCTTCTCATCCAACCTTCTTCTTATCTGGGGGACGCTTTGGGTTGAAGAGAGGGGTTTGGGATGGAGATGAAGGAAAAGGGAAGAAGGGAAGGAGGTGAATGCCAAGCCTTTACGAGTGAATAGGGAAATCTGGTGCGATGATTGTACTCTAATGCTTCGAGTTGAGCATATATCATTGATTATTGAAGATAAGTGCTATGTAATATGCTAGTGGAAGCATTCTCGCAATCCAACTATCTCCTATGAGGCAGAGAGTAAAGGACGAGAAGCTTAACAGATCAACTTAACCGACTTCCACGAGTCAACGCCGGTGGAGAAGCAGCCCTCGCTGGTTGCAATGAGGTGAATGAATTCTTCGTTACAGTTTTCATCCTTAAACATGTACACTGTGTTAAACAAGTTAGCATCATCTCCTTTCTTTTTCTCTCCCCGATAAACTTACAAGCACACCCCTTCTCAGCGTAACTAAAGTCAACGCCCATGCTCTCATACCTGAGCTTGAGGCATTTCCCAGTCTCTGCATAAGATATAACGTGCGTGTACTGAGTGGCCTCGTGGCACTTGGGGTATTTGTACTCGACAAATTGGCCCATGGAGTGACCCGGCGGGATCTCGTCGGGGGTCGGGGCGGCGGCGGCGAAGGCCGCAAGGCTAAGGACAGAAAGGAGGGATACGGGAAACTGCATTTTCGTTGGATGGTTTAAGGTTAAAGGGTGGCTAGTAATTGTAACGATGGTGGTATGGTGGTGGTGATTTAGGGAGGGAGATTTCTTAAACTATTTATACTTTTGTATCATACTTAAGGACGGTTTACAATTAACCTTGAAGTATAGACTATTGGTCGATTGATAGGTATATCTAGGAGCGGATATAACGGGCCGTGGATGAGATGGGAATATAATCCGCTCGACGGCTAGACGATGGATATATGAAGCTCAAAGGATATGTATTATTGCATAATGGGTCGAGGGTGGATAGGAAGCAGTTGACATGTACGGTGATAAGGAGTATATTAGAATATAGGTGCCTATATTCGATTCTGGTTACCGATTAGGATTCAGAAGTCTGCGGCCTTTTCTTCAAGACGTTAGTCTATCGTGGATAGCGTCAAAGCCCTCACTGTTAGACTACATAGGTAGGTAAACTGTTGAATCAGTGGAATTGTAGCTATTGTTTGCGAATTGCGCGTGTGAGTTCAAAGTGGGAATTGGTTGATTGATCTATATAGGAGAAGGTGTTTTTGGAGCAATGAAAGTTCTTGAGCCTCACATGCGACGCTAGGCCTATAAACGCAGGCCCATGCGTATTGCTCATCCAACATAAACGAGCACTGAGTTTGGAATAGACTGAATTTGTAGTAAATGACCGGTGCTATGGCTTGAAATCGAGTCTATCCGCATGATAAAAGTTGCTGCTAAGCCAAGGGTACACTTTGCGTTTACCTTAACCTTTCTCTCTGCAAGATGAGGTGTTGAGCTGGGCCTAACATATTATGGTAATTGAACATGGTATCATAGATCCTAGGACAACGCTGGGATGCCTGAATTACCCAGCAGGCTAGAGTGGTGTGTTTGGTACGAATACGTAAATGAGCTGTTTCGGTACTAGCGGCCGTCTCCTACTTCAGTACTTGGCGTTTGGTAAAGTGATGCTTGTGATGACCCTTCCAAATCCTTCGCCTTTCTCTGCTCTTGGAGCCGATGGGCTTGCTCTACGGGCCAATCCAGCCAAACCCGATGCTCGTCGTTGATGGAGCGGTAGATGCTGGAAATGATATGATCGGACCAGCCCCTCATGAACCATTTAAACTCGAGGTTCTGAAGCAGAAGCGCAAAATGCGTGGCTATGATCAAGGGCACGGGCTGTCGGTCCTGCATGCGCACCATGAAGTCTTGGCCTAACTGGTACGGCCAAATAAAGATATTTTGCTGATTCGCATCGCCCTGAAACTCGCCGTCTCCCGTGCCATACGTCGCCTTGTAGACGAGCACAAGCTTGCTGAGGGCGTTGACGTCCGTCAATGAGTGTGAGCCGGCGGAACGTGCGACAAAGGCCTGCAGACGCTCAAAGTGACGAACCCAGTCGAGGCGGGCGCATTTCAGGGTAACAGTAGCGGGCTCGGTAGCTTGTGGAGTAGGATCAATGGGCTGTTCCATAGGGCCCGCGGCGATCTTTTCAATGCCAACCAGATCGATGATGGTGCGCACGCCGTGCAGCAGAGGGAGCCACTGCGACGGTCCGCGCTCGCTGAACAGAAGGTATTCGCCTGTCTGGGGCCCGCGGGCGAAGAAGTTGGTGCATGCAAATGTTGCCGTGGTATAGACCGCGTGGCAGTCGTGTCGGTCCATCTGACGAACTAGGTCGGTGGCGCCCTGCAATCCGATCGTCGAGTGCCGTGCAGCTAGGGCGCGATAATGTTCTCGTCTCAACGGCTGTTCATACGCAAGTTTCAGTGCGGTGAACTCACATATCAGGTGCATGAGGCACGAGTGCGAGAAGGCCAGAAGGAGGGCATGATCGTAGAGTGGGTCGCGAGAGTCGAGTCCTCCAGCGGTGCAGTCGTGCTTGCGGACGACAAAGTGGTGAAGGAGCCGCAAGTCGTCGACTTGGTCGGCATTCTCTACTGACGACAACGTCTGCGGGCCATGAGGGGTTTGCTTGTCGTAACGCCAGCTCGCTCTTGGCCTTCCTTGTCTCCCAGGCACTGGCGGGCCCTGTTGGTTGCGGAACACCCAGGCAGGATGCTCGACTGACGGCTTCGGTCTGGCTGCCGGGCTGCTGTAGTCACATCTGACCCCAAAAATCGTGCACTGCTGGCACTCGGGCTTCGTCTCGTCACACTGGCGCTGTTAACGAGATTGCCGGTGGTGACGCGCTTGCAGCCATGTTACGTGGCGCTCGGGGTAGCTGGAGTAGCTGTTGTGTGACGTACCTTGACTCTCCTCTGCTTGCATACGCCGCAACCTGTCCGGGACTTGCGGTGGGTACGTCTGGACGGTTTCGATGGTTTATCTGCCGGGTCCGACGATAGCGGCGGTAGGGGGCTCATCTGGAAGTTGGATACGAGAATACGAAAATTACGGTATCGAGGGGAACATGTACACGTTATATGTACAACTGAACAGCCGGCCTGCTTTGGCCACGCCCTTGCGGAGAGAGCTCTTTCCAAGCGAGACGACGGGCCGCCTACCATGATGGCATCGTCGCCCTTATTTGGTAACTGGATCGATTGCAATCAACACTCCGAAATAAAACTTGCAACGCTTATTATATCCGGGACTCGTCATGTTGCAGATCAGGCCGGAGACTGTTGCCGGACGATCACTACTGTACCCCGCGTTCGCGTATCTGCAACTACGAGCGCAGAGTTGTCCTAGAAAGTTTCAGAAAGAACGAAACTGGTCCTCACGATAGAGATTTTTGGCTTGCTAGAAGATGGTAGTGAGGAGGAGTTTGGGGAACATGAGCGTTCTATGAGAACTTGCGTGGCATCGATTATGACAGACATTAGATGCGAACACTCAGTGTCCAAAACAGGACAGGAATAATATTTCCGAGCACAATGAGCCCGAATTTGACTTTGGATGGAATCTCAACAGAGGCATCAATAAGAGAATTAGTCAGCTGTATTGCAGAGTATTCATGTCGGACCTCTGTCAACAACACTCCCACGACCAACTGAAAAGATCGAACAGCTGGTCTACGCATCAGCAAGTGCCCACCCTATTTCCTCTATGCACAGAAATATATATATGTCGAAGTCTAGCTAACTCGTTATCTCCGGTAGAGTCTCTGAGGAGCGAAACGCCACGACACTCGCGACGAAGCAAAACCCAACTTAGATCATCCTTCTGATATAGCTCCTGGAGCAATTAGATTTTATAATGCCTCCCTCTTAGCTTGAAGCTTATTTTGTGGGCCAGTGTTTTCAGATCAAAACAATTTGTGTTTATTGTCGGCAAAAATCAAGCAGCAATTACAGCCCATGCAGCTGTTAATGCCAAACAGTCGAAGGCGCTCGATGTTCTTATTAACAGATCTATGAGAGAAGCCTCTGAAGGAAAGGCAACCTTTAAGGATATCGAAGAAAATACATTCATACGGTTCTGTCAGTTCACATATACTGGAGACTACACTACTCCAGATTTCACTCACGTACCGACCATCGAGCTTCCGGAAATTTCACCTCCTGTCGCTATATCATATGGGGCTTCTACAACGGATCGTGAAGACATCAAATCTATAGAGCCGGTGCCGGACTCGTGGCCAGACCCGCCAGCGCCAATCGACGACATTGATTTTGAGGGATCGACGAACCAAAAGGCGAAAACACCGAAAAACCCGAAGAAACAATCAAAGGGCAGCCTCTTACACAATCACTCCACAATCAGCTCTATAGTACAGAGACAATTCGTACAATGTTGGCAGCGCAATACGAAGTACGTTAGAACTCTCATCCCACGGAGGATTACACTACAGTTTTCCTTGGCCATGCACAGTTATACGTCTTTGCGGATAAATGGGGTATAAAAACCTTGAAAACCCTCGCTCTGTTCAAGCTTCATAAAACATTAACAACGTTCACTTTATATTCGGCCAGGCGACCCGACATTGTAGAGCTGCTAACGGTATACCTTCTCTAACGACTACACACCGGATCTCGTTGATGCCGTGGACGATTTAAGATCACTAGTGATGCTATATATACGGCATGCGAGGTGGAAAGTCTCATCCACTGCCCCCAATTTCTATCATTAATTGGGGAGGGTGGTCAACTTGCCCAAAATCTTACGCGGATGCTAATAAAGCGTATTAGCTGACTGAGGATTGGAATGTGTTAGAAGTCCTATGCCTCCTCTTGGCTTCGTATCCCCGGAGGATCTGAGGGGGTTGCGTCGCATACGAGTCTCTTGAGGTTTGTAGAGGATATCTGGGCGGGGGGTTCGTCTGCCGGCGGTTGTTGCGCAACCTCATTTTCCGGGAGTGCTCTCCTGATTCCAGTTAGTTAACAGTGGATTGGTGCACCAGAAGATCCATACCTTTTGCGGATCTTTGCAATTTAGTGCGAGCCATGTCGGGTTTCGTAGCTCGAAATTAGGACAGACACCAGCCAGACGGTTGATTAGGCTGGGGTAACCACGCATCTCCCTTAATCGTGGTAGCACTTCCAGTCGAAATATCAGATGTTGTAGTTACCACAAAGTCGGTGGCTTACTCTCCCCCCCTGGTTCACTTGTTAATTCGCCACTTTTTGGCGTAAAGCACACCACCATAAAATCTCCTGATTTAGAAGCACGTTATATGGCAGAAAACACTCCTATTGCTTCGCACTTCTTACGCTTAATACAACTTACTTTTTAATAATAATAGCATCACTACGAACAGACTCACAGGGCAACGTAGTGCCCTTTTTATCAATACCCCCGCCTTTATATCGGGAGGATAACTTTAATTGGGATCAATTTATGCAATTTAAGGAGGAATTAGACATAATAGGCCCTCCTTCCTTACCTTACACCCCTACGCAGCTACAGGAGGAGCCTATTAATATTGTTGGTACAAATAATTAGCTATAGTCACATGACTTATCACATGATGTAACCAGTCCTGATTAGGTTAGTGTGGCGGGAGCCATGGAGGGGTATTCAAGCTCCTGCTCCTTCTACAACATAAAACAACAACGATTCAACCAACCAATATAAACAGCATGTCACGTACGCCTACGTGATTTGCTCTATATTACTGGTGAATCGACAATAACCCTTTCTATATCTTTTTCAATATATATTATGGTAACTAGCAGGTCATCCTCCGTACACTTGTGGAAAGCAACAACCAACGACATACCGAGTGAAAGCAGGGGGGGGAACGTAAATGGAAAGTCTATTAAAAATACGGTTTAATAGAAGCCCCTAAAATTATCCCTGGCAATCAGCAATTCTACCACTTATGGCCAGTTATAAGATCGTTTATTGGACTAAAGGTTGAGTAATGTAATCCGTAGATGTGATATCGAACAAATATACCATCTCTCTTATCATTTCCTCATTTTGCTGAAGTGGTGGTTATACCGTATATGCTTGTGAGGTAGCATAGTGTGTGTCCGTGCTTTTATCACCCCGTCAGGATCTTTTGAGTGTAGTCTATAAGAGCTTACATTGTAAAAACCCAAGTCTGTCTCTAGGGATGTGCGATAAATGACTCCAATTCACAAGATATAGCCTGAACGCCAGTCTTCCCTGATCTTTAAACCCGGTAGATATTGCAGAACGGACTTTTATACACTAACCATGTCTGTAAATGTCCGCTATGATACGGCTTGGATATCCGAATTAAGAACGAAGAACCGGCAACTTGTTTAATCTACTTAGCCTCTAATATAGGATGTTGATATACCTTTTTATGATATGCTATCACAGCCTGTCATCGAATCACCTTGACCACTTTCTTGTAGCGGGCAATAAAAGGGGGGGATTGGAATAGAAAATATGAAAGGGCCGTAGATATATATAAAAGATTCGAAGTAAGGAAGAAGCAAATTAGTTGCTTTAAAGATTTATTTTTTTAAAAAAAAATATCTCGCTTATAAATGTTGAAGAAATGATTCAGAATAATAAATCTCAACTACTAATGGTTTATGGGAAGGCTGTATAGCACCCATAGTTAGTTCCTACTTCTTTCATTAATTACTGCTTACATTTCAATATACGTAGGAGGAAGCAGGCACAGGGATGCGATGAAAATTATAACCCCATATCGCTAGACCCACTTCTCTATTTCCTTGATGAACGACTATCACGAGTCGCCATCCTAAGATATGGTGCCTTCCGTTACTTCCCGCTAGTTTCCAACATGGGGTTTCTTGCCGATTTATGAGTGCAGTTTATCACCCTATTCGAAGGAGTGCGCAGCGTGCAACATGGTGTGGTGTGGTGTGAAGTGTTGGGCTGTTGTAGCCATTATTGAGGTCATAAGTGCTCGATTGCAGTGAAATACATGGGCACAGATCCAGAAAACCTGTGGAGAGAATATTATTCTGAATCATCAATTTTATAAAGAGGCCCCTATTCATCTAACAAGACATGATGGCTGAATTTATTGGTATATTTTGGCCTCAAAATATGAAAAGGAAACAATCTTTAACATCTGGAAGTAAACTTCCAATCAAACACAATATCATAGAATAACCCTTGACAAAGAGAAGGATGGCTAAACAAACGTGCAAATTCAAGCCAACTCTTTAGTAAGCTCTGTGATATACTGATTTATCAGCGCTACTATCACAAGGGTCTCTCCCCAGAAATATACTCGTTCTCACTCCCATTGTCCCCATTGCTCTCAGGCATGCCATCGACCATATTTAATGATTCTGTGGGTCTAATCTTATCAGGCTGTCCAAAGGTGGTGTTGATCGCATTTTCTAAGAATGATCCTATCAACAGCTTGTTCTCCTGATCCCCCCGTAGCATCATCGCTATAGCATCCTTCTCTCTCCTATCAAGCTCAGCACGCTGCTCAAAAATGTCTCGAAGTTGTTCGTCGAGCCTATTTTCTAAGAAGTTCTTGTTAAGTTCCATATCTCTTATTCGACTTCCGATCTCTTGTTGAAGATTTTCCAACTCTGCAGCTCTTGAATAATCACCAAGTGTTTGTGCAAGCCGTGACGCAGACTGGACCATCTTGTGTATCCCTCGCGCGCTTGTGGAAAGTCGATGGACAGCCGTATGTCTAAGAATAACTATGGAGGAAAGAACTTTTTTTAGAGGCATATCTGGGTCTTCATCGATTGCAGAGGAAGGCAGTTTATCACAACGTTTAGCTAGGATCCTTGTCCACTTTGTTAACTCAACCGCCTCAGCGCAGTCCCACTTATTCTCTTCCAATAGAGATGGTAACCATTTGGCTGCGAAGTCGAAACAACACTCCTCAAGTTGACGCTGAGCGGTAGTAAGAATAAGATGTTGGATCTTATACGGAAGGTAAGAGGGATATAATGACGGGGCCACCTTTGCAACAGGTTCCAATGCTGATTTTAATTGTCAGGAGCTCTTTTGACTGTGAAATCCAATATCTGGGTAACTTGCCCTCTGGAATATTATTATCCTGGCGATCTTCTCCAAGTTCTCCTCGTTCACTCGCAGAGGCCAGCTCTTCTAAGGCTTCAGCTACTGACCGCGCAGCATCATTTTCTGACGCGTTTCGCTGAACATCGCGTGCTGGCGATGTTTGGAACAGTTCTGGAAATGCAATCTTTGCTTTTAATTCAGATTGAAAGACATGCTGATCTAAGAGGGTCTTCACAATATCGGCGACCTTATCAAACCCGAAGTCCGTGATCAATGGTTCGAACGACGCTCTGTGCTGCTCGATGACCTCGCGAACCTTTTTAGATTTTCGAATTTGGGCATGGGGACCAGTAAATACAGTGCGGTAGGCGAGGAAAACCCGCCGGCCATCTGCAGGCGAATATGCCATCAGGAGAAACTACAGGGTGATTAAAAAACGTGTTGTCTCTTAAGCTTATACCTCAAGCAGGGTATGTGATAAATCTGTAGAGAAATGAAATATAGGAAAGTGGGGAGATTTTCACAAAATAGGCAACATTAATATACCCCGGCAAATACGAGAAGTAATGCACAAGTTTGCTAGCCCACCAGTCGATTTCAACCGATCGACTGCATATTCCATAACGACGCCCCAGAAACACCTTTTCCTTTGCGAGATCGGATGGCAGATCGTCGTTTGGGCGGAATTCTATCATTTTTGAGGAAGGAATAGAGTAGGTTTAGTAGTTCATATCTGAGGACATAAATGCAGGGTCGACATCATTGATACCTTTAATTACGAGCTATTCGACCCTCGGTAAGTTAGCTTTTACTATTCTTGCTAGCTCTTTAAACTAGTAATAAGCTTACAGCAAAGTAAACAACTTACAAATTAAGATATATCTATTATATTACTAATTCATATTATTAAGCGTTACTTACATATCTTCTAGTAGAAGAGAATTGCTATGATAATAGAAATCTTTTGGTATTTAGATATTATGACCTACATGTTCTACCAGAGCACGTGCACATAACGAATTGTCACCCTGACAGGCCTGTGGCCCCTCCGTATTAAAGAGTTCCTAAATAGCACTATGACATACATTATAATACACTAAGAATTATGCCTGCATTTATGTTAGCCTAGGTGGCTAGAGCGCCCGACACATATAGAGGCTCTCTGGGCTGTAGAGGGATAGAGATTAGTACGCTTTTTAAAACCCTGTCTATTCACTTGATCTTACAACCTATCAACCCCACCCTCTCATAGATTTATTCCAAAAATCTTAATGCAGACTAAGATTATCCAAACTATAATCTACTAAAATACTTTCGCCTTCTTTTCTTTTTAATATACACAGGCTTTTATAAATGGTTTATTTAGTTCTATTTTAACTATTGATAAATCTAATTTTGTTTTATACTATAAATTTTCAAAACTCCAATAATAATCTTTTTATTAGAGGCTTAGGTATTGATAGTAATAAGGTGGTTTATTTAGATGGTTAGCATTTTACTTTATGTTTTCACTTAAGACGCGGGGTAGATTTTTGTTTAGGAGAAAAAGATAACCAGATTACGAAAACGGCTCCTAGCTATAACTTACCATTAATAAAATGGTCTTTGATTTAGAGCAATCATTGCTGCCTCCACAGCTCTACTGTAGCTAAATAGTTTTGCGGTCAGTGAATAATTTATCTGGATGGTTGAGGTGGTCCTCCTCTGCGCTCTGGGGATGACCATCCTAGCAGACAAATCCTTACTCCACGAAATCGGCAAACTAAGGAAAAAGTGATGTCCACGAGTGCAATAATTGGTGCTGTACGTGATATTATTCGGCAATTTTGCTCATCTGCGATGTGGCTATGATAAAGTATAGTATAATGGCAATTGTTAGATCTAGTACATTACTCGATACTAAACCGCTATTCCTCACAAATCCACCTACACAACACCTCCAACTTCTCATCCAGTACCCCCGCTGCTTTCTTCAACTCCTTTTTCTCGTCACTATATTCATCCAAATGACTACTTCCCACAATCAAACTGCTCGGCACAACATACCCAACCTCACAACCTCCTGCCTCTATCTCCCTAACTAACACCTCAACCGGCACAAATAACCCCGTATTCATATCATGCTTCAACATCGTAATAGCTATTAGCGGGTTCCCTAGGATGATACGATGGCATTGAAGACGAGGTTGGGAGGGAAGGAAGAGAGGTGTCCATTGGCCGTGGTTGATTTCCTTTCTTTTGTGTTAATACTCCCTTTTCAAACCTCTATTCACCGAAACACTAAAAGTGGAGATATGATAAGGGCAAATTACCAAGAATATCATAAATCCATGCGGTCCAACTAAATTCTCTATCTCCTTGACGAAAGCGTCTTGCGATGCTTCGCCATATGAGGTGATGCTCTTCGTTACTTCTTTCCATTTTCCTACATCTGACGGGAAACCAATCGATGAGTAGAGTTTTGAAATAACAGTTTGGAAAGGGTGGGGAGTGTGGAAAGTCGTGTAATTTGCGGTGAGGATGTCGGATCTTTGGGTTGTCATTTTGTCTACACGTCATCAATTATGAGTGAGGAAGCGAGTGCCAGTTAAAATAAACAATCAAGTTTAGCACTTCACTCAAATTAAAAATGACTGACCTGAAAAGGTGTTTCGAACTTACTTGCAATAGAAGTCGTTCCTATTTACTAATATTAATTTTGGTAGGACGTTTCCCCTCTTCCCAAAAGCGAAAGATGAGGGGGTGATTACTTTCATGATTACTGAACTCTCTCCTGCATTCGAACCGCACACGAGCTCTCCTGATTCCGCAATAGGCACTAGTCCTACCTCTAGATTTATGATGATATTTCAGCCACTGAGGTTCAACTCCAGACAAGTAGCATAGAGGGTAAGCTCATGTTTAAACACATGATGTGATGTTGCTTAAGTCCGTATGATCACGAATCAACATTAAATTAGTTCGAGTCTATAAAGTTGCCGTCTCATCGCTTTCCGCATATATTTCCCTCCTAGAATTTAATGATAGATATACCAGGAGGTCACTTTTCTTGTTTTATCCCGCTCGTTACGACTGTCTAAGTATCATCCCATCATTGATACCAGTACCCTCGCCTCCAAGGAATAATATCTAAACGTTCTAAAACCTCATAACCTAATCCGCCAATTTATCTGGATTTAAAGCTCAACATGCCAACACCAAACAAATCCCTCATCCTAGCCAAAAATCCAACAGGCTACCCGATCCCGGGCGAAGACCTACTCGTTCAAACCGACAACATCAACCTTAATGCTTCTCCACCAGAAGGGGGTCTCTTGTGCAAGACTTTGAGTCTGTCTTATGATCCTTGTGAGCTTTTCTACATCGGCTTCTATTACATCTCCTGAGAGGCGAATAGCATGTAAAGTGGAAAAACTTATAGGAATTGTTATTCATTACACAATATTATCGAAGTATATATGAAAGAAGACTAATGTTGTCACGACAGATCAAAGACCCCGCATGCGCCCGGCGACAAAATCCTACGTCCCATTTTATAAATTAGGGGAGCCGATCAGCAACTATGGAATCCTGGTTGTTCTCGCCTCATCAAATTCCCGATTTAAGAAAGGCGATAAAATCGTCGGGAACGCTCAATTCGCGGAGTATCAGATCGTTGAGAAAGCCCTAGCTGACAAAACACTCCACGAGCACGGATTCGACCTCCTGGAAAACCCCTTTAACCTCGACGAGAAACTCTTCCTCGGCGCCCTGGGAATGTCTGGCCTAACGGCCTACTCCTCATTCTACGAAATCTGCCGCCCGGTTCGTGGCGAAACAATCTTCATCTCTGCCGCCTCTGGCGCGGTCGGTGCCATAGTCGGGCAGCTCGCAAAACGTGAAGGGTTAACAGTTATTGGATCCGTTGGCTCTGATGAAAAATTAAAATTTATTGCTGAAGAACTGGGATTTGATGGGGGGTTCAATTATAAAAAAGACAATGTAAAAGAGGGACTAAAACGTGTTCTAGAGGAGCTTGGGAAGGAAGGACTCAACATCTACTACGACAACGTTGGAGGAGAGATGTTGGATGTTGCATTAGAGTGTATGAATACTTTTGGCCGCATTGGTAAGTCTTATCCATATGTTTATTCTCAAACAGACACACATAGACCATAGACAGTAAAGGAGGTTAACCAATCCCAAAGTTCAATGTGGTTCCATATCCCAAAGCTCGCTCCCCCTGTCCCAACACTATGGAATTAAAAACATGCCCTTAGTCGTTGGTAAACGCCTCACACTCCGCGGGTTTATCGTTTTCGACCCGGATATGGGTCCGAAATATAAGAATGAGCATAGGGAGAATATGATGAAATGGATTAAAGATGGGGAGATTAAGGTGAGGATGGATCTTACGAGAGGGATGGAGAGGAGTGCGGAGGGGTTCGTAGGGATGTTGAGAGGAGCAAATTTTGGGAAGGCCGTTTTAGAGGTTGCGGAGGGATGAGTGTGAAGGTAATTGGGGAAGCGGGCTTTGGGTGAGGGGGTGGTACGAGCAAGAACGAGGGTGATAGATAGGGTGTAGTGATAATCGAACTGAGCACATTCCTTGAACATGTGGCAGGGGAAGTTTGCCGACGAAATAGGTATTCTCCAGCGAAGAGGAGACTTGAGAGACAGACTTGAAAGACCCGGTTTCCAATATCTGAATTGTTCCAATGGGATACATTTTGAGTTCAAAATGGGCCGATAGGAGATATGTCACAGCACTAGACAGCTTGGAGACAGGTCATAAACCGGCAGAACATATTCCGAAAGTCTTGTACTCCGACCGAAGACAGACGCTAAACGATAGAGACAGCGGAGGTTTGAAAATGAAGGTTATAGAATGAAGCCAGCGCAAGTCTTGCCGATGTTTGGTGAATATTCCGAAAAAAATAATATTCCGATTTTGGAAACATTGTGTGTTTTTAGTAGGTCGAGAAAGGTAGCTAGGTATCACTACCCTAGGAAATTGAACCCAAGGTTGGACCTTCCTATAACCCCCAGTACCCCACGCCTAGCCTTCTTCGCGTTCCAGAAAGCTAATTTGATGTTAGTCTGCTGGTATGCTGGTAAGTGTGAACCGACAATCAATTCTGGTATACATGCAAGAAAATACTCTTCAGGTTGGCTGGCTTGTAACAGGGTCATAAAATTATTGGATTCGTCAACTCAGTTGGGTTGACCGAGTAAATATTCTACAGATACACCATCCCAGCTATGCAACACAAGGTAAACGGACTTGACCTAGCCCAAGGAGAATACAACAGTCGATGCCATCTCTTGGCAAGGACAGAAAGAGTAGAGTTTGTGTAGTTTGTGTATGCCATGGGGGACGAATGACAGAGTATATTTTATTCGTAGGAGGATTATGCGAGTGCTGGGAAACCGGTTTTGCCAGTCTCTGATGGCGGTGGTGCAGGAGGTTGTGGTATCTAGGCAGTTGTTAGTTTAGTTTGAGAAGTCTCTGGGGCAAGCATACATCTAATCGAGTATTTTCTGCCATCATTCTTTGGAATCCAATTCCTACACCTTCGATCACAGCAAGGAGACAGGCACAACCAATGGCAGAGTTCCGTGCTGCTTTTGCACCTCCACGAATTGCCAATGCGCCACCAGTAAAGAATCCAGCAATAACTACAGAGATGTTAGTATCAACCACTCCCTTTCAAAGCAATAGCCTCTATGCCACGTATTCCGAGTAGACATACTAGCATTATATGGGTCCTCCTTCTTCCTTATCCCCTTCACAGCACAATCAAATGTTGAGAACAATCCACCCCAGACTCCAAAGTTGCCCCCTAGCACCGGCGCTCTAGCTTTGATAGCTGTTAAGGCTCCTATCCTCCGCTCACCATATGGTGAATTTCGAAAGCCCTTAACACCGTGCCATACTGCCCCTCCAATTGCCTGCATACAAAAAGATGGTTAGCTGCAAGCTCTCCCTTTTGAAACGGACAGGGCTGAAAGGTCTGACAAAAGGTCCGTTTTGCGACCCTCGAGACCGGAATAGAAGAAACTGCATACCCCCATACAGAAAGCACCTCCAAAATCATTCAAGGCCACCCATGGGCAAGGGTCTCGAGTGTGATCCATCTTTTATGATGTCGTCTGGATGATTTCGACTCGGTATGTCCCAACTCCTGGTGCCCCTTCCCGTCCTTCGGATCTCTTGCCGAGTCGTTGTAAGGTCGTAGAAACGTTTGGCACTTGATTTTGCGTTTGGCGTTGGATATGGCAGGTAGTAGCAAGGTGAATGGTAGTTATTTGGTGAGATGGTCTGCTGTCAATCTTTTTCTTCGATCTCGGCACGACGACATCACGGATTCCCAGTCTAAGATTTTTGAAATCCGCTAGACCGTCTTGGGCAAGATCACATGACAGCGAATTCAGTCGGCGATTAGGCCACAACTCCGATTTCTTATCGCATTCTGCTTCATCTCAACTTCATATTTCAACTCCATAATTCATGTCTCAACTTCCTGGCGGGAATCAATTCTCACGGTCGTCTAACGGTCTACATCATCAGGTCCACTTGTCGGCTTCAGCTCATCATGTTCGTCATTTCTCTGGTCAAGCTTTCCAAGATCCATCCCTTCATGGTGATCATTGTCGAGAATGAGTGGATGGCAAGAATCGTATCAAAAACCGAAGTCTCGAAATTGACCAGAGCCCTCTGTTCCCCCAATGGCCATCTTCCAACCGTCGCAAACTTTCCATATTTCCATCCACCTCGTTTCTTGAATGCGATGTTCAGTTCGTCTGATTCCGCGCCGCTCCCCTGATCAGAGCACCGTGTCTCGAATCATTGATGATGAAACGCCAGAAGTACGGACGAGGAGATCAATAACCGCTGACCAACACCGAGCCGAGCGATAACCAAAAATCAAAACAGCTGTCAGTCAATAGTAAGTTCTTATCGCGAAATGCGTTGGTTACTTGTTCATGATTTATCAATTGTTTTCTATTGCAAAATGCCTTTGGTCGTTGAAATACACTGTTATGCAACTCGCATCGGAGTGAAGTGTGCGCATTGTGAGGTGAGCTGCGCCTTGTTGTGTCGTCCGGTTGTTGAGCCGAATAAGCGAAGTCAGGTCGTATCAGATGGAGCGCCCGTTTTCCCCTCCTGTATCAAAGATCGGATTTGCATGATCAGCGACATCTACTGTTACAGCACTTCTAGTGCTTAGCTCTGTCAGTGCTTTTGGGACTTGCTTGGCTCCCTTAATTTACCTGATGCGCCATTTGGCCCGAGGCCTTCCATTGTGGCCGCAAAACTTTGTATGGCGACAGTCCTGTCACCCAGTTTCCTCGCCTACACCTGCTACTGACTCCTGGAAACCGAAACTTCCACACAGAACACATGAAGCAACGAGGCTGAGGCCGGAAGACCCACGATGCCGTTTCCCAGCAGAGAGGGCAAAGTCACTCTACCACGTCTAGACGTTAGTTGGATCCAGCACAGGGGTCTTCCCTTTGCTCATTTCCCTTGATGGTACCTTCGCCAAGCAAAATATAAAGACATGATGGCACCCCTCAAAGTTACTTCCATTTTCATCGAGCTTTTCGACCTACATTCTTTGGTGTCCTTGTGCCTCACGTTCTTTTCAGTTGAACTATACATTCTTTTATCCGACTGTGTCGTGTCTGTTCTCGCATCTAAATATATCAGCATTCCCGGCCGGTCCATTTACTCACATTTACAAACTTTATTGACCAGTACCTAACACAAGACGACAAAATGTTTACTCAAGCTATCTCTATTGCCCTTCTAGCATCGGCTGCTCTTATTGAGGCCGGACCCGTGGTTGATTATCACCAACTTCGTGCTCTCCAGAACCGACAAGCGGCATCCGCAACAACCCTCGCCGCCAATGCCATCCAGAGTGGTTCTTTCGTCGATGGATCAGTGAACGGTGTGTCGGCTGCCGGGCAATCCAAGTCCCAGACCTCGAAAAATAACTTTATCAATAACTGCGCTGGAAAGACTCTTACCAACGGACTCCAAGTAACTGCAGGCTCTTGCAATGGTATCAGTAAGTAAAATATATCGCACCTATATTGCGCTTTGGCTAATTTAAATAGCCATGGGTGATATTCCAGCCAAGAACCTCATGGTTTCTTCTATCATCACTTTCCCCCAGGATGCTAGTTCCACGATCAAGGCTGGAACTACCTTTACCATCACTGTTCAGACTTCCAACCTCGTTGCTGGATCCTTCACCAATGCTACTTCAACTTACTACTCTGCTCCTCAAGCACTTTCTGGGGGTAAGGTTGTTGGCCACACCCATGTCACTGTTCAGGATTTGGGCAACTCTTTGAACCCAACCAAGCCTTTAGACCCCACTCAATTCGCCTTCTTCAAGGGAATCAATGATGCCGGAAATGGAAATGGTCTCCTATCAGCTACCGTCACTGGCGGGTTACCCGCCGGAAACTACCGCATTTGCACCATGACCTCCTCTTCCAACCATCAACCAGTCCTTATGCCAGTGGCTCAACGCGGTACTCCTGATGATTGCAGCAAGTTCACCGTCGTTGGTGCTGGTGGAGCTACTACTGGAAACGGTGCTGCTTCTGGAGCATCTAGTGCTGCTGCTTCTTCCGCTACAAAGGCTACTGGGGGCAAGGCTTCATCCGCCGCTTCAGCTGCCACTTCCGCGACTAAGGCGACTGGTGGTAAGGCTTCTTCTGCTGCCTCGGTTGCCACATCGGCGACCAAAGCTGCAGGCGGAAAGGCAGCCTCATCCTCAACAGCAGCCGCCGAGGTTTCGAGCAAAGCTGCTGGAGGAAAAGCAGCCTCGTCATCTGTCGCAACTTCCGCTGCAACAAAGGCGACCTCTTCAGCTGCTGCTGGTAACGGAAAAGGAGGCAACGCGGCTAGTTCATCCGCTGCCCCAGTCAAGGCTTCCGCAACATCAGCAAAAGCAGCAGCAACCTCGGCAGCATCAGCGAGCACCGGCTCTACAGCAGGTGCTCTCGGGGGGATTACTGCGCCAGCCGTCCAAAACTCTGGTGATTCGGCAAGACCTTTCTTGGTGAACGGCAACACATTCGTCAATGAGGCTGCTGCTAAGCAGAGATCTTGCGATATCCAATTCAATGCTTGTGCTAATGCTGTCAATGGACAGAAGCTCACTGGTGTTACGATTGGTGATTGCTCTACCCAACAGACAACTTGTAACTCTGCATAGTCTTGAGGACTTGTATGATATAACGCAGAAGGGAGTGAGTCGTCGTACTTGTTAATCGTAGCATTAAAGCATTTGTTTCTCGTGTCAATATTTGTATAGATAGATACCAAGCGTGGAGTTCGCGAATTTGATGCACCTCTAAGCAATTTACGCTTTCCACATTAGCCCAAATTCTGTCATGTGGTCCACGAATGAACATTAAGGAGAAGATTCCCAAACTATAGGAAGTGCCTATTGTCCTCAAACTCTAGTTAATTATTCAACAGGTAGAATTCGTTCTAATGATCTCGGAGATACCATTCCAGGCCTAGTAGCCTCAGCTCGGGTGTATGTAGATCCGGGCCCTTCAATTTACTTCTCTGATATGTTTCCTTCTTCGTACAATATCAATCTCTGGTAGACTCTGCAATGGCACACTAAAATAAATGACCAATGTTAAGCATATCAGGGCAGTTCAATGGATGCTTGTATCAATCGTCAACACTTCATACTTCCTTCAGGAAACTCGCTTTTTGGGGACAGTCGTCATGCCTCGGTCCATCGCCAAATTCAATAGCACAATTAGAGCTGTCAAGATCATGATTCGGAGAAACCAAGGCCGATTGCGTATTCCGAATTTCTAAATGCATCCATCTCCAGCAGACTTGCGGATGTTCTCCATGTGCAGATTCCTCGACCTTAATGAAACAGCCAAACCTAGTCTGAAATCCCAAGCCAATTAGAGGCCACAATAAAGCATGAGGAAGGGTTCGAACACAACGATAAAGTTTATAAAAACATTGAACTGCTTCAGTCCATTGTACTGTCGTCATCAAGTATTGAAAACTCGCCATTGCATAGAGGAAACCGGAAATGACGTGAATTAAAAGTAGACCGCTCAAATTAGATATACACGCCTCGTTAGAGGTCTCCCTTGAGGACCTCCCAAAGATGGGGCCCCCCAAAAAAGTGCGGCGATATAGCGGCTTGGTGATCCAGTCTAGCAGTACGGATACCTAAGTAGTAAGTCCAAGCTTCAATGCCCATGCCTCGACCACGTTGAATGTGCGAGATTGGACAAATCCCCAGATTCCTACGTGATGGTTCACGCCTTATCCTGGGATCCTCCCTGCCACAACAAACTCTACTCCATAGTTTACTACTCACTAAAAGTCACAGCCCTTCAAACTCATATTCGCTCAATGGCTCGCCACTGGGCAGAGTAACAACCTAGTGATTGGGGCTGGAAGATAGAAATCTATTTATCCCTGCATAAGAGGGATACCAATCGCATTTCTAGGTATTACGGATGATCGGTGTTCTGCATGTAGAGTTCAAAATAGAAGGGAAGGGGTTATCGCTTACCAGTAAGTCTCTATATTGATATCGTTCAAGCTCTCTCAACTCAGTTCATCTCTTTGCTTTTCTCTCCGATTGCTAAGAGTCTCCCCTTTCTTCATAACCACCCAAAACTTTAGTTCCACATAATGCTCGACTTAGCGATTGCCATTCCTACCCTCACTGGAAGTATCTTGTCAATGTTTGCTGCTGGCTTCGTATTTGTTTGCTATTTAATTCTACCACCACAAATCCATTTCAGACATACTTTAATACTCAACCTAGCTGCGGCGGGTAAGAACACCCTCCGATACATTCCACTCTAGTACGTACTAAGCTTTTAGATTTTCTTAATGCTCTCAATAATACTACTTCTGGGATATATGCATTTATTCATGGGTCAATACCACCAGGTGTTGGCTGCACATTAAATGGGTTCATTGGCCAAGCAACAGTTCAGGTATGAATCCTTTTCAACGATAGTCTTTTCAGTCCTCTGACTGTCTCAGGCCACTGACTTCGCCATACTATCCATTTCCATCGCAACTTTGATCACATTGCGGCGTTCCAACTACAAACCAACCATGTCACGAACGAAGAAAATGCTAATCACACCTGGTATTTGGTTTGTACCAGCCTGCACGAGTAAGTGATCCCACCTCTCTCTTTTCCCTCTAACGCCCTGCAGGTTTCGTAGGCCTCATCCTCAACGACTACAAACCCGTAAGCGGAAACTGGTGCTGGCTCAGCCGTGACCGCTACGCCCTCCGCTACATCCTTAGCCACGGGTGGCGAATAACTATAATCTTCACCGTAATATGTCTGTACACCTACCTCTTCATCTATATACACCGACATTTCTCCTCTCTCCGCTCAATCGAGAATATCAACGCCCAATCACGTTGGGCTAGCTCTGAATTTTCGAACAATTCTATATGTGTCTATGACGAATTTGAGATCCTTAGTGAGCTGTCGTGTATGGATGAGATAAAACGCAATAAAAAACTAGGGTATCTTGAAAACACTCCGCCAGATTGCTTCACATATGCTGGGAGCGCGGCGTCGATTCGCTCAGATTCGCCTATCAGTACCAACCCACCCCTCTCCCCTTGCAAAGAAATGAAACAAACCATTTATCCAAACTATACATCTTCGTCATCCCCATCAACAGGAATCTCAACTTCTCTCGGTCACGACCCATCAAATATCTATGCACACAACCCCTTACTCTCCCGCGATCCTCTAAACCTAATCCGGCGCCCCATAAATCGTCACTCACAAGCATATCTCACAGCCACTACAACAACGGCAATCTTCTCGCCCCCTCTTCCAGCAACCGCTACGCAGAAAGAGCTCCTAATCCAAAAATTACTATTATTGAATGCGTACCCAATAGCATACGTCCTCCTCTGGCTCCCGGGTATGCTCAACCGCGCTTTGGAAGCGAGCGGGCATCCATCGAGGACCTTGATGATAGCACAAGCTAGTACGCAGTTTGTAGGGTTAGCTAATGCATTGGTCTATGGGTATAACGAGCGAATTTCGGCTTGGGCTGCTATGTGGTGGAGGGGAGAAGGGGTTTGGGCTGGGAGCATGAAAGAAGGGAGAGAGAGGGGGAGGTTAGTGGGGAGGTTCAAGTGGGCAAATCTGAACGGGCAGGGAGGAGAGCGAAAAGAAAAGGAATTGGAGATTAGTTGGCCTATTCATTGAAGATCTGGTGGCTACTGTTGAAATTGGTTCTTGATATGGCGTACTAAATGGAAGCAATCATATTGAACCCCAAGAGGCGTTACTGTGGAATACCGTCAGATAGGCTTGACCTTTGGAACTCATGGTATACCTACACTTCCTCCCCATAAAGTAAGGGCCAACTTTGATCACTTATCTAGCTATTTTACACGTTAGAAAGGAGTTGCAAATATTTTGCAATTATTTATACGTCAAAAAGGAAATATATAGTGTCTTACAAAATATTAGGTATATGTAAAAGATTTGTTTGTACCTTGCACTATTTCCAGAATCATCGTCTCCGAGTCAAGCAACCCACAAATGTATCAATTGGATACCACATAGACAGGGGTCAATATTTTGTTGCATATCGCACAATATTTCCTCGTTGCGTCATTTGATGAACCATTCAAAAATACCATATATGTTCCAATCACAAGCTCAATATTGGGGCACTTGTGTCACTTTATGTGTAACATTCCGGCTTACAAAGCCAGGCCAAGGGGACTTCATTTAGACTCAGCAAATAAGAGTCTATCTTGGCGGAGAATGGAGCTGAAAGCGGACTAGCGGAATGACCCCTCTATGTTTCTCCGGTGCGCCTGCGGGGTATTTTGGACGCAAAGTGAAAGCTCAGTAATCACTAAGCGTCACTATTTAACTATATTCGATATGAATGTACTCGCTCTCGTGGCTTTGTATTTGTATTTCAAGACGCCACCGTGACGTAGGAATTCAGATCTACGGCTTTATAAAGACCTCAAAGTCGTTAAAGTGAAGTCTCCTTTCATCAAACAAAATGGCTTTCTACGAAGCAGAAACACAATGGCATGCCGGTGAAGAGCAAATGCATAAACTCCTCCGAGTTCCTCACCAAGACAACCCGACACAGCCATATCTCACACCATTTGCCGCGCAAACCCTCATGCGCTCTCCTCTGGTCGCTCTCGGAGCCCTCGATTCGGAAGGGCGGCCATGGACGACTATCCTTGGAGGGGAAACGGGTTTCTCACAGCCTATAGCACAAGGAATCATAGGAATGAAGACAATGGTCGATATGGTTCATGACCCAGTGGTAGAGACTCTACTCGGCGAAGCGAAGGGAGGAAGTGTAATACAGGTTAAGGAACACGAGAAGGGAAAGATGGTTAGTGGGTTGGCGATTGATCTAGAGACAAGGAGGAGGGTGAAGTTGTTTGGAAGGATGATCGCGGGGGCTGTAAGTGAAACGGAAAAGGGGATTGGCGAGGCTCAGATTGTGGTTAAGATTGAGCAGACGTTGGGTATGTACTCCTTGCCGCCATCAATTGACTGAGTAAATGCTAACGCAACCAAGGAAACTGTCCAAAATATCTTAATAAGAAACACATCATCCCCCACATCCCAAAACCGTACCTCGAATCATCCGCCCTTCCTCTCTCCACCAGAGCAGTTGATGTAATATCCCAATCTGACCTCTTCTTCATCTCCTCTTCCAACCACGACTGTGATATGGACACCAACCACCGTGGTGGCCCTCAGGGTTTCGTTAGGGTTCTTTCAAATTCTCAAGAAGACGGCGTCACCTTAGTTTATCCCGAATACTCTGGCAACCGGCTCTACCAGACTCTTGGCAACCTTCTCAGCACCCCCCAAGCAGGCCTTGCATTCCCCAACTTTGAAAATGGAGATGTCCTCTATATCACAGGGAGGACAGAAATCTTGGCTGGGGAAGCTGCTACAAACCTCATCTCTCATACCAACCTGGCAGTTAAGATACATGTCGAAGCAGCACGTTATGTCTCGAACGCCCTTTCGTTCCGTGGACAGCTAGGAGAAAGATCACCATATAATCCTCCAATCCGGTACCTGAGCTCCGAAAAAGGACACTCTCTTTCTTTGGATAAATCCCAAATAACAGCAAAACTCCTCTCCAAAATCTCCCTCACACCAACAGTCGCTCGCTTCAAGTTTCACATCTCAGATCCGAAAAAAGCCAGCACATGGAAACCAGGACAATATGTTGCTTTGTCGTTCGCGGATGAGTTGGATATTGGGTATAGTCATATGCGAGATGATGATCCGAAGAGTTTGAATGACGACTTTTTGCGGACATTTACTGTTTCTTCGCGTCAAGATGAAAAGGAAAATCATGACCAGTTCGAGATCACGATTCGAAAGGTTGGTGTGGTGACAGATTTCATGTTCAAGGCTAATCCGAGGGCGGGGTTGGAAGTGGGGTTGAGTGGATTCGGAGGCGAGTTTTTTGTTAAGCAGAAGGAGGGGGAGAGGGTTGGCTTTGTGGCTGGGGGGGTTGGGATAACACCTTTGCTTGCTCAGGCGGAAGATCTTGATATTCAGAATTTGAGTCTGTATTGGACGGTGAAGGGGGAGGATGTACCACTCGTTACGGATACTTTCTCCCGAATTCCCGAACTTGCTACCTCTTCGCACATTTTCGTCACCGGTAAGGTAGATGGGGACTCGGAAGGGTGGAAGAAGTTAGAGAGGAGTGGTGCAAAGATCGAAAAGAGGAGGTTGAAGAAAGAGGATATTGAGGTGGAGGATGCAAAAAAGTGGTATTTGTGTACTGGGATATCATTTAGGAATGACATACTTGGGTGGCTTAGTGGGAAAGAGACTTTTTATGAGGATTTTAATTATTAGAAGACAAGATACGGTGTATGGTTCCTGCTTAGGTGCCGCACCGATCAATGATATTAGAAATAAAACAGCTTTCAAATGTTCTAACACATACCCCTTTATAAATCAATTTCTTGCGAGTAAGATTTTAGCTAATGGCAATTCCCTTCCTCATATCACTAATACTACACCTTGCTTAAATTTTTCTAGCCTCCCTACCTTAGATAAGGAAGCAGAAACCACACTAAAATTCCTCACAAAAAATCTCATTTAGGGGTTCGCTCGCCTAGGGGTTTGCCGAGCTTTGCCCGCTACAATGCTTCTCTCCCTCCCCCTTCAAGTTTAGAAGAGAAATGTGAACATCCTAATGACAGTCCCTGGGTGGCATAATTCGTCGTCCATCATACCTGCAACTCGATATAGGTAGGTGCGAAAAGGCAAACAACCATTTGCAAAATCCTCCCATAGTGATTTATTGCTGGTCACAACACTGCGCCTAAAGAGACACATCACCACTTGCAATAAATCTGGGGATTTACCACCCATCGGCACCGCACAAACTCAATGCAGTTCATATTTGCAAGGCCGAAGCTAGAAACCAGGGTGGGCGTTGTGGCAGAACGAGATTGACACAGCGCTGGCTCTCTGAGAACGCGCAAGAATCACACATACAGTGTTTGTTCTCCTTCCGCCTCTATAGTTTACACCTGTGAAATCATCTTCGGGATGTTGCGGAAAAGTGACCGTGCTTGGCTGGCTACTTTGATAGTTCAACTTTAATCCTCCAATCTTCGTTACTCGGTTCGTGAGTATGGCCACTTCTATATAGGTGTTAATCACCCTCCGCTCAGTTAACTTACCTCAGCCATCTGGGTAACCTGAGTAGTAATTAGCTAATTAATAAGGTTGTATATTAGCTTAAGGTGCGTATTTTATTATTTTTATTAAGTTTTAAAGTAAACTAACAGTCCAGGGACAGCCTTCTCTGGATTCCACCTGGAACCCACACAATAGTTAGTCAGCAACACCTAATTTATGTCGGTCCAACTCGTAGAGCTAGCAAATACATAGCCTTCGCTCCTCACTTCGTGTATCACCACACTAACACTCAAAACAAAAACTTCTTGATTTAAGATCTCCTCTCGCTTTATGTCTGCATTAACGGTTATTCGCTCGGAAAGGTTGGATACACTAGGCAGTATGATCGTGTCATTACCCTTCCAGCTGGCTTCAGAGTTATTCTGTTGACTTTCTCTAACCAATTTCTCTAGAATTAGACGACTGGCTGTAGCTGGTCCTGCGACAATCTTGATTAAAGTGCGTATCTTTGTCGAAAACCCCACCCCCTCTTTTATAAGGGTGACCATAACAAGAAAACAGCTTTTCATTCTTAGGTTGCAGAAAGCAATGGCCATTGAAGCTCGTTCCCGTAACCACCCACCATGTCTATACTCCATACTTAGCACTTTTGTTTTTTCATCCCAACGGCCCGGAGATGAAATGACTGGGAAAATATTATATCGCTTGTCCTCTGCTGACGGCGCTCGGATTAGGCAAGTTTCTCTTTCTGTAGATTTTGATGCTGTAGGGGGACGCTTTGAGATGTATATTGTATGAACCTTAGAATCCTTGAATTCCAAGGCAGGATATGTTATTCCTCTTATAGCTGGGTGTCTCAAGAAAATGGAATCGTCGCGTGTTGAGATTAGAGGAATGCCAATAGCACCAGAAAAGTCATTCTTATAATGACAGTCAAGTATAGCAAATGGACTCTTATCTAGAATAGGGAAATGTTGGTTGGTTGAAAGAGGTACCTCAATGCGAACACCTCTGTTTGTCATTGATTGAGGCTGTCTTCCCGGTTTGCTGGGAAATGGTACCACGTTTTCGGACCCCAGGAAAGCTTCTGGGCTATTGGCGAAGACTCCGGTAGATATTATAGAACGATCTAAACTGAAACTCCCGATAAGGCCCCAGGCAAGTAGGGATTGGTCATCGGTCTCCTTTAGTATTTCTTCTTGCAACCTGGTAAATGCTTTTTGGCCTTCGCCATAAAGCAATGGCATATTGACATCGAATATCCCAAGGAGTGAATATGCAACGTCCTCGATCCGGGTTGTCTGCCTCTTCGCTGCCCACGTCATTTTCCTTGCGACGCTGAAATCTCGTCGTTTTTCTGGTTCTACTAAGACATCCTCTGGTATAGTGGTGATGTTGGACAGAAGTGGAGAGAGACCCCCCTTACTGCCTAAGTATCTCCATTGGCGATTGAAGAAGGAGATCTCTTTCGGCGCAATCAACTCCTGGAGTGTCCAGCCCCTGTTGAACCACCTACTTTTTCGAATTGCTTTGTATTTATTCTCAAGAGAGGCCGATACATGCATAATCGGTGCATACTCGACATCCTCGAGGTAAGCGTAGCAGACAACCGAGCCTTCATACCATCCATACATAGAATTAATAGCTTCAGACAGCTCAGCACTGCTACTTTTATCGATGCAGCAAGTATCAATCCAAACATAATGAAAACCTTGCTCTTTGCAATAGGAGCTAACATATTTAATTTTCGTTGCCCCAGGCATGTCATGCCATTCGTAGCCGTTAATGTGCTGGAATGTAACCTCTTCCGCCCCCCACTTGAATGCGGTGTTGTCAGCCCTTTCTTTTAAAAAAAAAGACACGACCGAGGCAGAGACGCAATATATAGAGCGAGCTTACACAATGTGAGAGGATGGCATATTCTGGTATTTGAGAACCGAAATATTCCTCCAGCTTCATCGTATGTACATTAAGCAGCCGCATCTTGATCAGAGGACCTTTCGCGGGGATTTCACTTATTCTTGTGCGAGACGTGCTGAAGCCGTTGCGCAACCCACGTATATGACGGATCCGTTATGGACCAAATGAAGATGCTTCACAATGATTTGGCTTTCGTTAAATTGAGGAACTGCATAAATGAGGTTCGATGTCGGAAACTCGAAAGAATCATTCAGATTCTCGTATTTGGACTTGAATTGTTGCTGCCTTGGGCTGAGATATGGTAATGAAGCAGTAACACCGCAGGGGCTGAGCGAGGCTGGGCAAGGCTGGGAAACCTTACCACAAAGTAATGGATCTGTAATCGTAGATCTGGGCGGATTCCATAACTACTAGCTGACAATAGAACAAGAAACTACGAAGTATGAAAACAAAACTAAGCCACTAATTTTCTCCTGTCTATTTCTGATTCTACTTGTTGGGGGTATGTTTTAAAGCGTCGAAACAATGTCTGTCCGTGTTTATCTAATTCGTGATGACCCTGCCTTGACGATCAGATCTTCGATTAGCCAAAATTACCATGGCCTGGACTACGCTTAGCTATCATGCTTCGATTCATTCTCAGAAGCGATTACTTTTTCTCTATCCTGCCCGGATCCTTCTTGACTTTTCTGCTCACTTAGGAGTTCTGCAAGGTGGACACCAGTGGCTCGCTTTTTAATATCCTAGCTAGGCTTCTATCTGGTAAATCTAGTTTCAAGTCTGTCGATAATTGCGCCTTGAGCTCAGATGAAAATGGCTTTGATAGTACAGGAGTCGTGGCTGATACAGCGGATTCTATATCCTGAGTATTAATTGTAAGTGGTCGCGAGCTTGTCTTGGTTTCCGCAATTGATGGCTGGCTCACTATGCTCGTAGAGAAAGATATACTTTGTTGATTTGGATCGAAACCTTCATCCGCAAGTGAGGGTGAGGAATCTATCTAATTACATCCTTGCTCTATGGGTAGTAGCGTCGAGCAATTAGCTATCTCAAGCGGAGCGCTTGACAAGTATAGCTTAGCAGGCTCATCTTCACCAATTGAACTCGGTCGGGAGCTGCTACTATAATTGGGTTCGGGATTTTGGTGGTGACAGTGACACTACTGCTGTAGCCGCTCCCATTCCTCTCTCTCTCAATTTTTCACCCCTCTGCCTCAGCTCATTTTCGCTCCCCGTTACCCAAGCCTCGATCTTATCGAGCTGCTTACCCTACTCGACATGCTTCTTCTTTGTTTTGTTTACTTTGTCCTCTTTTTTTCTTAATTCTGTAGCGGTTTTTCTCAACTCTTCACTTCCATCCTTCAGCTCATTATCTCAGCCTTGATCTTATTAAGCTCCTTGCCCCAATCACAGTACTTCTAATTTGTTTTATTTAGTTCATCCTCTCCGTCTGATACCTTCCTCTTCTCTGGGTTCGGTGTTCGAGTTTTCCCAAATTTACTTGTAAAGTCTATTCCCATGCCTTAAATGTACATATTTGTTTGAGCAACGTTTACTCCTATCTTTAAATCGTGCTCTCTCGCTCATCGAAGCGTTCTCGCTTCTCTACTTGCTCCCTTCCCCATGCGAATTTGGCCATAGTAGAACCTCCTGGGATCAACATTTCCTTTAGATGAAGATTTCATGCTCTCTCTTTCTATAACCCATCTCAGAATTTGCCCTCAAATTCGCCCACATCATCTAGAGGGGTAAGAGTCAGGCCAGCTTAAGATGAAAACCATCAAGATTGAAGAGGCACAATACCCCCGTTACATTTATATATGATTTGATAAAATAGCCTTGTTTGACTTGGGCAGTCGTTGGATCCTACGCTGTTATGAGCATTAATTCACAAACAATATTTTCACCTGCCTCATAACTGCCTGGTCATGCAAGAACGTCACTTCCAAGGTATCGGCAAATGTCAGTCATTTTAACTTCACTATCAATACCATCGTTCGGCAGAAAATATCCCTTCGTACGTACTGATCCCGCTCTTCGAGGATGTTGTGTTACTATAGCGCTTCTATCACGGCTCGACTTGTATTCCTTCCAATCGTAAGAACCCATAGTGCAGTAGTCATTCGAGATATACCTTCCACTCTGAGTGTCTAACTGTAAAGATCTGGAGAATAATTTAAGGAGAAAATATGAAAAGGCTGGAAAACGTGGTAGTAATTGAGGGCCAAACACTAAGACGGCATAGCCCAAGCCGCCGCCACTTAAATGTACCAGCAGTTGGAATCACAATCCCAGCTAATCGAATGAGTGATAGCATTAATATAAGCAACAGATTCACAAAATCTTTGGTAAGGCTTAATTAGGGTAATTAAGTATATTTTACTGCGTAGAATGACCAATGAGGGGGTTTGGGCCACATATAATTGTTTACTGATGAGGCGTGCATGAAATAGTTCTTAGTCTATTAGGCTACAAGGCACAGTTCAACAGAGCCGAAATTAGCTCCGGCAGAGACCTATATGGGAGTAGAAATGGATCTCTAGGCAAAGTTTGGTAAAGAAACTGTAGCCGGAGCACAGAGGAGGTCAAAATGGGTTCTATCGGGGGGGTAGGGTAGGATATGGGATGATAGGCAAAGAGGGTTGAGTCAATGGGTTGAGTTAGAGAATGGTAAAATTGGAGAATTTGGAAGGGGCGGAGAGGAATGGTGATAGGGGTAGGGGGGAGAGGTGGGTTCGTGAGAAGAAGCTATAGTTGGGGTACAGAGAATCGAGATGAGTTGAAGGCTGATCTATTGGAAGGGTCAAGAAAAACATAATACGAGGAAAATTTGATGCTACGAGACAAACGAATATGCGGAGTGTGCGGGATGCGTACCTCGTAAACGAAGTGGAGAGGAAAATATAACGCCAGGCCGAAATGTGTTACGTGGGAAGGGGAATGAAAATGCGTTGCGGCAGGGTTTTGATGAGACGACCTACAATGAGATGAACTTTTGACCCTTGAACTATGAATGCTTTTGTGCGATGTTGAGAATTTCGTTGTGAAGAAAATTTAACGATGGCGTGTGTGGATAACAAGATTTTCACGCAAATAATACCAACAGACATAGTCAAGTTATTCAGAACAAATCATATGATTCACTTCACCACATCATAGCTATTACTCCCCATCATCCTATCCATCCTCCTATCAACTACGCAAGCTCTACATTCAAATCTATCCCATAATTCCCATCCCGACCAGGTATCAGGTATATCAAGCTTGGTATCATAACGCGGGTATATATGTAGATGCCCCCAATTCCTTCCTCCATTCCCATCTTTACCTCATCCCTCTCAAAAAATCAAAAAATCCATCAATTCAATTCGCATGGAAGTGAAAATCCTCGCCTTCGTCATAACATCATAGACCGCTTGAGTCTCAGTATTCTATTCCCTACTTCATGTATCCGACCCGCAAGCAGACGAGACCAAGCAAGGAGCAAGTACACCGCAACCAACCAGTCTATAAACCGCAAGAGATTCGTTTGCCGCACACTCAATCGATCATTAGCCGAAAAAATTCGAAGACGATAAACACCCCAAATCAAACCGTATCGAAATTGTAGTTGAGTCGAGAGAAAAGCCTTCCTGCCTTCGTATCCGCAGTCGCTAGCAGGAAGACGACAGTGCCATGGCAAGTCGCCAAACAACGATGGTATCAAAGCAGCGAACGCGCCCCCAATCCGGAACAACAGGATATAACGAAAACCTCTCAGACCGTGTAAGCCGAACCAGCACCGAACCAGACCCCAAATAAAAACTTGCATCCCCTCTTCAATATGTACTTCCAAGTGTAAGGCTCGTGGCGCTGCTCTGCGTTGCCAAAATTGGCAAAAATCGACATTATAAGCAACAGCTGCCATCCGGGAACCCATTTATCAATCGCCTCGTGTCAACCGAGCGAGCTCGCTCGGATAAATCCGTTAACAGAGACCTCTCATGCGCGTGTAGAAAGCAACACATAAAACGCCATGCACCACTGGCCCTAAAAGACCAGAAATGATATGCAATCAATTATTCAAAGACTCATCGTCAACCACTCCCACTCCTGTGGTCCTGCACCTCCACCAACTCCATTCTGTCCAGGCATCACCATGCCTGGAGAAGCACCGCCCATTCCACCCATGGGCATCTGCATACCACCTGGACCCATTGGCCTGGTCGTCATTCCAAAGCCGTTTGCGAGGCCCATGTTCGTCATGCTGCCTCCTGCGCCCATCATACCCATACCAAGGGATTTCGCAGCTTCGTTTGATCCAGTGGAGTTCTCAGGAGAATCGATATCCATGCTTTCCATTGCGCTCACGCTCTTGCTATGCCGTCGTTGCCTCTTAGGTGCAACAGAAACATTTGCTCGAGGAACACTAGATGCGGCTGCTCCAGGGCCAGGTGTTGCCTTTGGTGGAGCGGCAGCGATCGGAACCACGCCTTTGCCACCACTAACTCCTGTCGTGCCAACTGAAGATCCAGCAGATCCATGGTAAGATGTCGGGGTACTTCCCGCGGTGCTGCCTCCATTTCCAACGGATCCAGTGACAGACTGGGGACTCTGGCTTTCATTTACACTTCTAGCTCGAACACTGGTAGGAGTCGTGGCTTGAGTAGCAGGAGCGGTGTTGGACGTCGTGACGATCGAATTCTTTCGCGTGTTTGGAACACTTCCGGTTGGTACGCTGCCTAGCTTCTTCGAAGCACGAGTCGAGGTTCCACCGGATCCGCTGACTGGCATCGAAGCACCCGAACCACGATTCCGCTTCTTGATCACATCGGTTTTGAGAGAAAGTGGCCGGACAACGCCGTGAAGTTTCAGGAAGAGACCACAGGCGTTACAAAGAGGATGACCTTCCGGATTTCTGCGCCAAAGCGGAGTTGTCTGGGTGAAACAATTCGTGCAAGTGGTTGGAACACCATTCTCGCCCTGTTGACCAGCCGCACCCGCAAGATTGGTCGTTGAGCCGTGTTTTGAGCCACCGGGGGAAGAGGGTCGGCTTGGAGCGACGGAAGAAAACCCAGACATATTGCTCGCATCTGGGGGTGAATTGGGATTCGATTGAGCTATGTGATCGAACATGTTGTTGCGCTGACCCATCAACGCAGCATTCGGTGTTGATGCTGTTCGCGGAATTTTGCCCTGCCGTCTGTCGTTTCCGTTTCTTGAACGATTGTCCGATACAGACTGTGCAGATGCATGTGTTCGACCTAATGATCCTCCAGATCCGTCCCATTCCAGTGATGAACCTATATCGTTCGTTCCTCCTATCGTAACTTGCTTCCTTGGAGGCCCGCCCGGATAACGCGCAGCCTGTGTATTAAACTGACCCGGAAGTGACGCATCCCATTGCAAAGGACCATTAGGCCCCATCTCCATGCTAGGATCCTCCATTGGTGACTGTGCAAACTCGTGTTGCAACATGAGAGTTCTATCAGCAAATGCAGCTCCCTCGTCATCCTCGTTGTCGGAATCGGCGCCAAAGCTGAACATATTGTCATGGCCCATCTGAACACCTGGCGATCGAGCCGGATGATCGTTGTGGAAGACCTGGCTTGGATCTATGTGTTGCGACATTCCAAATCCGCCCTGCGCGGTGTATGAATTTGATGCACCTGCACTCGTAACAGCCGTGAACATCGATCCGCCGTTAGCATTGTACATGTATTGCGGCGCCATCGAGTTAGAGAGACTGGAGGGACCATGACTGAATGTGTGAGGGCGTTGATGGCGCATATCCATGCCTTGCTGGAAGTACATCTGCTCGTTCTCTGGTATCGGCTGGGGGGTCGAAACAGCGGATGGATAAGCACTTCCCGGAGGAGAATAGTAATCATTTGAGTTCATGGAAGAAGAGGGCATCGAGGCGTTATTGTACATGGCGGAGAAAGGTCCATGCTGCACGAGGGGGGAGTGCGACGGTGAAAAAGGGAAGTTCTGCTGAAAGGGACCAGCGGAGGTTATTATCGGGTCGTGGTCCATATTAAAAGTGTCGAGTTGGAAAGGCATGGTCGGATGATTGTGATGAAGCATATCCGGGTTATGAGGCTGATCCAGAGAATATTCGTTTAGTTCCGCATCATGATCGGGTTCATTGGGTATCATGATGCTGTTCACGGCTGGTACTTGGGGGGAGAAGTCGGCTGGCCGTTTCCGTGCCTATGTATCGTCAGCATGGAGCTTAGCTATCGCAGGTGGCGCACGGCCAAAAGCAACCAAAAAATGAACGGGAATAATCCCAAAGAAGTAGTAACTCACGCGTCGCTCATCAATGCTTGTCTTTCGAACATGTCGCTGCACGTAGTCGAATTCCTGGTTGCTGCGAGGATTATGATGGGGGACGGGTACGGATTGAGGCACAGCGAATTGGGACGATTCCTTCCTCATTTTGATAGGAATCGCCGAGGCTACAGCATTTGAAGACTTCTCTACCTCCTTCTTGTTAAGCTCTGGGGAAGGCGACATACCAAGCCCCGCTGGTGTAGAAATGCTTTCAGAGAATATAAAGTCGTCCAGGTTCATTGCATCCGAATTATCTGCAGGCGTAGCACCTTTCTGATCAGAAGATTTCCTCAGCTGTGCAATTCCACTCGGCGTACTTAAACTGCTCTGCTGCTTCGCAAGTCTACTGTGATCAATTAGAGGAACTGCATCTCCTGATGCCCTGCTTTCAGTCTGAACATACCGAGCAGCCTCCTCCTGTTGCTTGCGCTTCCGCAAACTCATAGCCATCATGCGCCAGGTTAGATTCTCCATCCGCTCTTGGTTGGGCAACTGCTTCTTGGTCTTGCTGTATAACCTCCATTATCTGGGTAGCCAACGGATCCTTTTTCTGCATCTCATCTGGGCTGTCAAGCTCCTCGCCAGCGGCGTCATCTTTCCATGTCGGAAAGAAACTATCGCGCAGTAATTCCTTGCGCGCACTGTTCTCCGCTGAGAAATCCAGCTTGTCCAGCGCACTGGCGCCGGTATCCTGCGCGTTGGTAGAGGTAGTGGTCGTGGTGGTGTTGTATGAGGTATTATGGGATGTTTCGTCATTCGCAGAACCGTCGTGATATTGCTCGGCCGGTCTTCTGGGAAAGCGGTAGTCGTGCTCTGTTATCGAAGTAGAGGAAGAGGTTGTGGGATTTGTCTGGGGCTCTCCTCCTGCATTCATTGTGTCGAAGGTATTGACACTTCGGAGTATTCCCCCACGCTGCTCATACTGTGGTACGCCAGACATACTGGGAGCAACGCACCTCCTCCGGCGGCTTTCCTGTGCTCCTTATGCAAAATTGAGGGCGTAGCTGTGAGCCGATCCAAGTTTCTTCTGCAGTTGGTGTGTTGTGTTGGAAATTGCTTTTGATTCCCCTTCTTTGCCCCGATGTGTAGCGTCCGACTCCACGATGAAGTATTCCGGTTTAGATGTTGCGAGTCAAGGGGCCTGTATCGGCGGCTGTGTCGCAATCCGCAGGGCCGAAGTTCAAGTTTGGCGAAGGTGACTCGGTGCGCGCAGCCTCTTGATTCTCGGTGTGCTGGCGAACAGAAACAATCGCAGAGGGTGAGACGTGTGTCTGTCGTTGAACAGACATACGACTGTTGATCGATGTCTAGCACTTTTCGAAGAGAAAATGGAGCGAGTAGTGGACTTGCAGGTGCAGCAGCGAGGCAGGCCGTCGTTCGTCTCGGCAGGCTATGGTGGAGCGACTGGGTCACTGGTGCTGGGAAGAGAGGGCGGGCGACAGGGTCTGGCAGCAAGCAGGCTACTGAGAAAAGTGCTGGGAGACACTGGAAATGCCCCGCTGGATATCTGCACAAGGGAGATACAGCCAGTCAGCGCCCACAGCGGTCTTGTACCCGTCGTCGACTCGAGCCCGCTGGACCTCTCGACCGTCGTACCGAGAGGGTCGAGGATGTCAGTAAAGTAGCGTCCGGGTAGTGGACGTGCTAGTGCTGCTCCAGCAAGTGCGGCGAACAGCGGAGCAGCGTAATTTGTGCTGCGAAGGACTGATGGCTGCAGGTAAATTCTCTCTAGCACCACTCGGCGCGACCAGACTCTGAGGACTGACGACTGTATTTCCGGCTCCTATGGGTTTATTACGGGCGCAGAATCAGACAGCGACAACAGTGGAGCTCGAGTCGAGGCAATGTACGATCCAAAGGGGAAGAGCGCGATCAAACCACACTTGGGCATTAGAACGGAGAGATCAACACAAAGGACATCAACCACGACAGTGATCACTGAGAGCGAGTCAAGCGCAGACATATTGGATCACAGAGGAAGTTCACAACCACAGCAGAGCTCTATTACCGTAACCGCGCGACTTTGTCCTCACGGAGCGGTGGATGAAGACCAGAGTTCATTTCGCCGTAGCGTTCCACCTTGCCATGCGATGGTGGCCGACGCCATGCGTTGCTTGCCAGCTTAACTCGACTGACTCGAAACAACTGCGAGATACAAGAAGTCCTCAATTCGTACATCTACCGTGCCGCCCGCACCGCGACCCTGAACTAACCCTCCTCCTTTCAGGAAATGCCACATGAGGGCGTTTGGCATGGTTGTGACTGCGGGATATGTATCGCATTTCGGACCAACCCCACCAGCTTCGACACTCCAAATATCCTCCGTTCGGTCAACTACAACCGTACGGCCTCCACCTAAAGTCGCAAGCAGAAATTCTATCCTCATGCAGTTACGCACGACAGCATGATTTCGAGGACAACCCTCATCCATACCCGTGGCGAGAGAAGCGGAACGGAACCAGATTCGGGTTTCCATACCAGGGACGTGAGTGGCGGAGGCTGTAGAGGGGCATCGATGCTCTTCCCAGGATTGTGGTGTGGGTGATGTCGAATGCCTGCCATTGCATCGTGGGATCAAGTGGGGGTTTGTTGACGAATTGCCATAGATGCGCCTTTCAAGCTTTCCACTGCTTCCCCCTCCCTTTCCCACCCTACTCCCATTTCCAATTCCAAATGTCGCCAGCGGGAACATAGACCATCACTCCATAGCACACCTAACGTTTGCTATGAGGTGCGGCTACGAACCGCTAGAAAGTATATCTTGCATGTCCATCTCCTCAATTCTTCAGCTTGACCCCCGCCTCACCACTTCGCTTAAGCCACTGCGAACGCCGTCAAATCCCCAGAAGCCCAGCCTGGACAGGGAAAGCCGTGTCTCTCGGCTCCCACTGCCAGACTGCTCTCCCGAGTTTTTAAACTTATTTTGAGCCTGCACTCGTAAATTAATATCGAAGAATTTACTACCAGTGTGCTCCAAGACTCTAATTCGGTGGTATCACTGACTGTGGCATTGTGTAGCCGGCGGTCGTCAGACATGGTCCACCGATTCTCCTCTCCGGCCGTGGCGCTTCAATTTCAGGGTTTGGTTAACCAGGGCCCTGGACAGTATATGGAGAGTATTTTTGCATCACTGGATTCGTGAATTGTCCATGTCTCCTCAGAACAACTCCATTCGAGTGGCGACTCTCCCATATGTCGGCCGAATTCACAATTCGAAATGACGAGTTGCTGCAGAATGAAAATTCGGAGACTGCGTGTGCACATGCGAAGCTGCAAAGTCTTCTTCATCTGAGAGACTTGAGAATTTTGAAGCTTTTCCCCATCTCACCTGGTGTGTTGCCCACGGGAATATGCCGTGTTCGTCTCCTGGCTGGTGCACCACAACTCGGTCTCGTTTCGGCGTCTGGAGGAGGTTGTGGAGGAGAGACACCCTCCGCGGCGGATGCCCAACGTACAGGAGTTCTTTCAACATTCCTCTGCCAAGATGCTGCGTGGTGTGAATTCGAGCAAGATATGCTGTTCACGCTGGATTAGCCCAACGCTTTCGCGCTGAATATGTCTCAAGGCGCTCCACGCAGCCTGAAATGACCCTCGACGTCCGTGCTAGAAATGGTGGATCCGCAGGTTTGGTTCGCTGCCTTCGCTTCATGCCGAGTTCTAATGGCCTCCAGATTCCACGAGAAGCGGAAAGGTTTACAGCGATAATCCCAATGGTATCCCCAGATCCCTCTTTAATAAGCCTTTTCATTCACCGCATATATATTTGCAATTTCGTGTTGCTCATTAGTTCCCCTCACCCTGAGAGAAGACTGTTTGGGAGTCCTACTTGAAGGTTGATCAGTTTATCAAAATATCGTGTCCAGCACTCGTCCCGTCTCAAAGCCCTGGCCTGAATATCGATTCCCACAAGTGACATTGACGTCAGTCTGCGCCGGATCAATTCGAGTCGCGAATCGCAAATGGATGTCTGTGATGAGCGTGGGGTGTCTGAGACCCTAGGTACCCACCTTGTTAATGTGTAACATATCATTCTCACTTCGTCCGTTGAGGAAGGCTGGGGCCCCTCATCAACAGCCTGAAATGAAGCTCTCCCACGTTCTCCCACGCTCCTCCTTGTCCATTATTATAGAGGAATGTAAGACAGAACACGGGACAACCTCGTACATGTCCAAGATGCACAGAATCACTGGAAGGCATACAATGCTAGAGCTTAATTATCGGATGCAGTTTCGGGCTCCGGTGGTTCCAAGTGGTTGATGTCGGGCACCTCTATTCACGAAGGTAGTGAAATCGGTCTCTGCTGGCTAAAAGCATAAAGCGCGTGGTAGAGGTATTTCCTCTACTAGCGTGAAGGATTTACCAGACTAGTGACCCATGGTCTGTAAGTTTCCCGGAGCTCAGACACCGGTGCTTCTTTGCGGCTGCAGGTCTAAACCGCTTGTGGCGCAAGGTCCGACCATAGAGTTGGAAAGTTGCAGACTCACATCCGAAGTATTCCGATTTTGGATATCCGCAACCAGTGTCAAATCATGTCCGCCCTGTACCTTGGAAGAGAAGGTTGAATAGCCTTATTTCCTCCAAGTTTGTTTAATTTTAGGTTGCGGAAGATTGATATTGAAACTGCCTCGGCTGCGAGAAAGGAAATGATTCAGGAAATCATGAACACCCCCTATCCACAAGCCTCGTGGAAGTGGGTTGGACTACTGCAAGTCAAATAGAAAAAAGTGGATATGATCTTGCGACCCTACATCTCACAGACTCAAAACTTACGGACGTTTTGGATGTTGGCGAGACCCAAGACTTGGAAGTCGAGACTCCAGGTCGGGAACTCTCTAATGTATCATATGGAGAGGATACGGTAGTTCCCCTAGCACGCCGTATAGCAAATTTCTGCATGTCTGCAACTGGAGAATTGAGAAAGTGGGCTGTTCAACGTCTTTGATATTACTTGTCCACATTGGTTGAAATCATGCCTGGGTGCGAGTCATGCACACGAGCCTTGCCAACTGGATTCGGATACTTTGTAAATGATCTAGAAATGGATAGCTTCCACCCAAGTCTAACTTCTTGAGAGCCTTGCGGCTAGAAAACCAACTTCGAATATTGGAATAAAATTCAGAGACAGCATTTCCACTAACCTCTTCTTCTCACGCTTTGTTGCATGTAGTGACCTCTAGCCTCAACCAGGATCGTATGTTCATTTCAGAAACCCAGGATTTCCTGCTACTGCCAGACAAATGCGAAATCGGACAAAGTTTTGCTTTGTCGTTGCGGCTGGCCAGTGAAAATTCATGATGGACATCTTACATGTGATTTAGAGGTGTGAGGCGTTTTTGGCGAAGCTTACAGTCTTTGAGACAGGAAGCTTGGACCAGATCTTGTTGTCGTCAACGGGACCCGCAACCTATCATCCACCGCTTGGCCCAGCTCAGACACATATTCGGAGTAACTGCGGAGCCTATTATTGGCTTGATATATGGTAGACAAGGGTCTTAGACAATTTGATAGTCTCTGGGCTTGCTGGAACGAAGTTAGTGATGTTGAAAGTTGACGAATTTCTCATGCTTGGTAATTGCCGCACCCCGTTGGCAGTTGGCTGAATGCGGGTCTTTTGAGTCGTTGAAAGGTCCAAGGCCTTGAAAGCTGGATGTTCGCGGACCTGTCATTTGCATCCTGGAAGGACCGCTTTTCAACATGTGCTCATGCATTTGTGCCCTGCAGATGCGGGTGAGATTCACGAAGCTGACTGGTAGGGGGACTCAAGCCCCGCGTGGGCATGACGAGAAGCCGTGACACAGCAGTGAGACAGTGACATGAGGTGTGGGATTGCGTGGGGGTTATGTGTGCAAAGCAATTTGGATGAGCGGACGCATGGCCTTTTGAGGTGTTTTGCAAAGTGGCAGAGTGGCAGTCGATGGGTGTCGTTGCTGCGTGGAGGCGGTCTCCTGCTCACCATTCAGTCAGTACGATTGGGGTCGATGCGCCCGCGATGGAGCGCAGCAGACATGCTGGTCGGCACTCGAGGTGGGGAGTTGAGCCTGTATTGATCGGAAGTTGTCTGCCAGACTCCAACTTGCTGTTGGAGCTTGATCCCAGAGATATTCGAGGCGGTGACGATGAGAAGAGGCGGGGGAGTTTTCGGCGGTAGGAGTTGAGGATCCGAGGATAGCGCGGTGGTGCAGCAGTTACAAGGAAAACGACTCGAGCAGGTCGATGCAGTGCGGCGTGTTCGGTGTTGCTGGTGTGGACGAGGACGAGAAAGAAGCAATGTCAAGGGGAGTGCTTGAAGGAACAGCCAGGTAGGGAGAGTTGTATCTTGGTTGTACTGTACTTGTTTGAGGGTCATGTGATTCAAGCTAGTCGCAGGAAGGTTTGGTTGAACGTCGAGCATGAAGGCGCAATGGAATTCAGGGCAGCCGTCGTCAGGAACAAAGTTAAACAACGAACATTATGCCCGGCCGTTGAACATCAAGTCAACCGCTCGTGAGTGGGCGGGCAGTGGCCATCTTATAGATAAACTTCACTCCTCATCCTTATCAGTGCTGCATTTTGTTTTGACGGTGAGCATTGAAGGGTTTGCTCAATCCTGGCCATTTCCTGGCACCACATCATCCTCAAGTGGTTTTGCCCCTTGGCCATGGCGGGACACGTCCCAGCAATTGCTGACTCGTCTCTGATGAGGAGCCTCTAGAAGACTGCCGATACACCTCCCTGATTGCAAGAAGGACTCTCATTCGGCTTCAGAATGCACTCAATAGTTCTCTCGGGACCTGTTATCATGGTATGGTACCAGACACCCAAGATCAGATAAATAGCAGGCAATGATACCTATCGCAGCCTGGCTTGGGCCCGTCCACGCTTCCCAAGCTATGTCGTGCCGACGGAACGTAACATAACACAGGGACTGGTCTCCCGGATCCTCATTATCAGCACCCCAGATTTGGCTGTAACAGGAAAGTCGAAGCATCTCCGGGGACGATTCAGCCCAGCAGCCAAGCTAACCAATTGGTCTTTCATCAATACTCAGGCATATCGCTGCAGAGTTGTTGAAGATACAGATAGTGCCCTCCTATCTACGAGACAAGAGATAGGCCAGCAGGATAACGACAGAAGGGGGAGATGGCATCCCCCCCCGTAGCCTCCTTTCGCCCATTCTCTTGCCCTCTTGGGATCTTTTCAGTACCAATTGGGTCAAGGGCAGAAGATTTCGACTGTGCACGTGGCTGCTGCTGATACGAAATGGGATCTGCCCTATGATGCGAGTCGCTGAGGCGGTGATGTGATCAAAAACACCCAAATTTACGGACTCCTTATCTCTGTCTATCAGTGGCTGAGTGGCCGAAGAAAATCTCTTCAAATTGTTGAAATACTCCAACCGCCCCTTGAAACCCGTCTTTCGATCTGTCTTCTATTTTGTCAATTGTTCTATAATCCCAGCTGCAAACCCAATGCTACCATCAAAATCTATTTATGTCGCCAAAACAAAGCAACTTGGATCTTATATCAAATTGTAATACCACGTGACCGGGTACTTGCTTCATCAATTATACCTCCCAAGTAGGACACGATCTCTTGTGCCGTGGAAGGAGGCCCAATATGTCTATTGTGGTCTCGCTTGGAGTCAAGATGTTCCGCAAGGAGAGATATGCCGTTCCTTTGTTCAACACCAACCCGACGGGACCATTTCCTTTGTCCCATCAACAACTGCTGCTTAGGGACTCAAATAGTTCTACGAATTATTTCGGATCTAGGAATAATCTCAAACTTTGTTTCAATGGCATCATTCCTTCCTAACCAGATCAAGTTGATCCTTCTGTATCAGTTTGCTCATGATGAGACATTCTCGACTAATTTATTCTTCCATTCTCACATCTCTCATAATCCTTCTCGTTCCTGTTCATACGCAAAATACGGTAACTAGTACGAAAACTACCTTCTCAACCACAACTCCAACAAAACTTTCGTCCTCAATACTCGCGTTCTCAGACTCACCTTCATCCTCCCCTACGACACTAATCGATATCCCAATTTCAATAATAGTCCACATCTCTTCATCCTCATCACCAACCACTACTGCTCAATTCTTAACTTCAGCCACAGCCTCTTTAGCGCTTGCACTTTCTATAGGCGACTCCAACTACCAACTAGCAGGCTGCTACGAAAACGTTTTCGCTGGCATCTCACCCGACCCTGGAATCCTCCCCATCACACCACCGAACAGTATCACCGTCCTAAAATGCCTCGAGGTAGCCGCTAACGTCGTTGGAAATGGGAGGACACAAACTGGCTCCCCACAAAGAGGAACTCAATATTTAACTATTGCTAACGGCCGGTATGTAGCCCCTTACCAAACTGTTCACTCTTTCACTTTCACATTATCACCTCACCAATTTTAAATATTCATAGCTGACGACACAAAGGGATTGTATAGGTATCTCCACCCTCCCCCACACTCTGCATTCCCTCCCCTCTTCTTTCTGCAGCTCCCCTTGTCTCGGCGACAATACAACTAGTTGTGGTGGCTTAGCGCAGAATGTCTCCCTTTTATACGTAAAACCCGTCGATTTGTCTTCGATTCTCGCCACGACAGTTCCGCTAAACTCCTCTACCTGGAATAACACCGCAGGAAATTCAAGCGAGACGACGCCTACTTTTGATAAGCCAGCCGATAGTGACAGGGTTGGCATCTGGTATGTCCTATTTTTTTTTTTGTCCAAATATACTATGCCTTTCCCCGAATTCCTTATATAGAGGAACTATAAAAATTCTTGTAACACATCAAGACACTAACTCCGTTTCTATGTAGGATCGGCATCGCATTTGGCCTAACAACCCTCCTGATCCTCGTAGTCGGCAGCCTAACCTGGGAGCAAAAACGCTATAATAAAAAACGTGGTATTTCAAAATTTCCGAAATACGCTTTAGGTGAAGGTAAGAGCGGGCTACAAAGCGAAATGAGGAAGCATGATATCTCAGATGCGGATCTACTAGATGGAGACAATGAAGAACTGGGTAGACCAGATTGTCCCAGCGGAAGAGTATTTATGAGTGGGGCTATGGAGAGTGCTTTAGGAGCAACATATGACGACCTGGAAATGGGAAGGGATAGTGACAGAAATACGGTTCGAGGAAATGGCGCGTCAGTGGTGTCTGGGACTGGCAAACTAAGGGAGGATACTATGGTAGACTCATGGAACGAAAAACTCAACATAAGCGAAATGTTTATCAAAAAAAACGACAAAGAAATCGACACCGAGAAATACAACGACCTTGAATTCACAACAGGAGTTCCAGCTCCACCCACTATAACAGCTAAAAATTTATGGATTGCTCCTGTTCCGAGGGTCGAGAGCCTACATACAGATTTCAAATCAAACAGCGATGGAGAAGCTGGCAGAAGTGAGGCAATGGGTGGGGTTGAAGGGGTTACCGAGGTTGATAAGAAGAAAATACACGACGAAGGCGAGAAAATGGGAAGGGCAAAAAGACACACATTCGAGCAGTGGAAGTCAGGTGTTGTGCCGCCTCTTCAAGACGAACTAATGCCAGAGATGGTAGAGTTGAGAACAGTAGAGAACCATAGGGTTCATGACAGGGATGGGAAGGGTACGGAAATACAGGAGCTAAGAAACGGAGAGAATTTTCCAAACGGAAAGCGACCGGAAATGCAACAGATTCCGATAATTTCGATTTCTTCCCCGCCTTCTTCGCCTGTTAACGAGACACGCAATACACTAGTAGTTTCAAACTCCGAGATAAGTCAAGATAATTCACGGCTAGGTATGAAAGATTTTGGAAGATTCGCGGATGTGAGGAGGGGCAGTGGGATGTGGGGTAGTATGATGGTGAGGGACGAAGAGTAGAAAGTAAAATAAACGAGGATGTGGTGGATGAAATTAAGGATGTGAATATGAACGTAGGCGGCGTTGATGGCGGAAGCGGAGTTCAGGGGCGAGTTGGAGATCGAGAATGGATTCAGTTTGCAGGCGGCTCGTTGGAATAGGCGACAGGGCAAGTACTCGTAGGGGAGTAGGCGAGGGCATGGAGGTATGGCGGAGACATGGAAGAGATGGTTGGATCTGGCTTTGTGATTAAGGGGAGGAGGGTGGGAAGGGAAATTAACTGGGGAATCGAGGTGTATGGAATTACGAAACGAACATTCAGCTGAAGCAAATGCCACCATAGCGAGCAGCAATGACCGAGCGACCGGAAATTTGCAATATTCCCCGCCAATACGGAGTTGGAGTAGGATAGGATAGGACAGCGGAGCGTGGGACGCTAGATTGTATATCAAGTTGTGGCGTATCAGAGCATAGCAGTGAACAACCCCCACTGGTAGTAAGCGAAAGAAAAAAAGTACGACCATAGGAGGATGTTTGTCCTGCAGTTCCATTATCTAAGTTAGGCATAGCATCGCATGTTAAACTTATAATGTATCAATATTGTTTATCCTCACAGCTGAATTGCGACTCCAGTCTCGTCTTGGTTCTCTTGTAAGTTTAATATCTAATTTGTTCACCCTACATACTCACCTCCATCTACGGCCATACTCCTATCACCCCACTATCTCTTGCAGTATGTCAGTTTTGTGTCTTGGCATTTCATTAACTATGTGAGATGTGATTGTCGCCATAGTCAGTCGTTCATACAAGTCAATTAATTTCATACCCTAGGTAGGAGGGCTACCCTTGAATATGGATAAGTACAGACGTTTCGTGGATAGAGGTCTAACAAATATCCATGTCTCAAATGTTTTGAACGCGGCTAATATAGCATCTAAATTCGAATAAAACCCGAACCTATACTTAGCCTTCCAATTTGAATGGAAAAATTGCCGTATGTGACCACTCGATAAGAAAAGGGGTACGTATTTAAGTTAGAAGCACATAACTTAGCATTGGGCATCTTTCCAGTTAACATCAAGAGATATATTTAAATATTATAACTAGGTATGCTTTTTTGATAGTTTTGTAGGATTTGAGTACTTGCTCCTACCATTATCAATGTACTATGTGAAATAAAAGATGAGAGGTTGTTCTTCATTTTACCCTTCCACGATCGCTACCACGATCATATTTTCCCTTCCAATGACCTCTATTATAATCCCTACCACTGTCAAATTCGGGGTTGTGATACTCTGTGTCGTGATATCTCCTCACCATTACGCCAGCTATAGTTGTAATCCCCGCCTCCATATTCTTTCACATCATATCTACCCCCTTAGGGATGTATGCTAAAGTCTATCGAGGTCGCATTTGCCCTTCAAGAATGTCAAGGGGTAAGGGGGCTTAAGGAGCACTTCTACCTCAAATCATCTCCTGTCATAATATTTCTCACGGCCACCTTCATTATTTTGTCAGAGTGCTCGAACAATATCAACACAGACTAGCTTGCTACTAGAGTCCAGTGCAAGATAGAGAGCCCTATATAGACAAACCCCATTGATCCCTCTTAGATTATTAGATCTTAGATGTTAAAGATTCACTGCATTGAAATTCCCCCGATGTGGTTCTTCAGCACGATAGTCAGATTTCCTCAGAAGATCAACAACTTTGTACTCCACGCAAATTATAACAATGACAAGCATGGTAGTTCCCCGCGATTGTTGCGAAAGGTGGGACATATACTGGGTGTCACCAATGCACTCACGAGTCAAAATCTCGCTTATTTGGTTCCAGGAGAGAGAAGTGGACTCTCTGCGCATTTATCTCTTTCGATCCCTACCAGCGTTTCTACAGAGGTAAAATTTTCTCAATAGAAAGGTATTCCTCGCCATGGTATTGAACACAAAAATCTTCGATAGAGTGTAGAGGTGTGTACTCTAATTCCTTTTGCTTTTGTTCTCATTCCCTAGAGGCTGAGTCCTCCATTTTAAGGACGAGGCAATGTCCAAGGACAGCCTTCCTTGGATTCCATCTGGAACCCGCACACTAGTTAATCAGCAACACCTAACTTACGTAGGTTCCACTCGTAAACCTAGCAAATACATGGCTTTTGTCTCTTACTTCGTGTATCATCACAGGCGATGACGCAGCACTGTGACTTCGTAGAGTGGGTAAACCAACCGTTAAGGGGAAGACCTATGATAAATAGTGCTTAGTCCGAGATAAAAATATGTACCAGGTAGCACTGACAGTTAGGTAGTTTTTAACAGTTGGACCAAGGTGAGGAGCTCTTTCAAAAAAGGTAGGGTTAGGGGGAAAGTTTGAGTGACTTGAGACACGCACAACTGCCGTAAGGATCGATATTTTTGGTTTTGCTTTAAGCCCATTACTGCCATGGCTAAGGAAGAGTACTTACGTAAACGATACATTACTCGTATGATAAGAGTTGACATCAAACCCTTGCTGCTCTGAGACTTTGTCAGTTTAGTTGTGTGCGACTCGCTAAAGCTAAGACGCCCCCTTCCTTAGTCGATGGTTAGGTAGAATACTTATTTTTAAACTCAACAAATGCTGACTGTTGTTTCAGTATTTTAATAACAAATTCTAGGAGTTTTCGGGATAATAAGGAAAGTAGAACCTTGAATGGTGCAGTCAGAGGTCCTGCGGCAGTACTTCCCGATCAAAACCTTTCCCTGTACAACACTTGCGGCACAAAGTTAGAAGTTCGGGCATGTACATTACAAAGAAATGGATTGTGAAAACCTCTTTCGAGATATACTTGCCTAGCTCACATCGCATCAGCGTACTTGTCTAAGGGTTCGTTCTTTAGGTGCGGTGAACATGACCCGAATATAGCAAGAAGGTTGATCGCAACTCACTCACGTTACATCTACCCAGACGATAAAATTCCAACATTTCTTGAATTATTATTATAATCTCCCCCAAAATAAGATCGATCTAATGGTACATAGCCCTCAAGTTGAGCCAAACGATGCAAAGCAACACTCCACTTAGCCCTAGAAACTTTAATAAACTCCCCACAAGGTCCCAGGACGCTTGAATCTGGAAACGGATGACTGGCGCCTGCCTCATCTACACCTCTCATCTACCGCCACTTCTATTTGTGCCTTCGTTGTAGTAGAAAAATCAAGAAAGATCGTGAAAATGCCGAATTCCAATGGATGACCGGCGCCTGCGACTTCCTTCTGAACCAGTTCGCCCCCGCCAGACCGAAGCGAACCAAAAACATGAATGATCGTGGTCACATAACTCTTTTCTTCCTTCTTCCCCCCCCCCTTCAACCCCCTTTCTCCACCACCCCACACCAGACAATCTTGGAGCCGATCCGCCCTACCCTATCCTAACAGACGGGCGCAGGCTTCGTATCGGCACCCCTATCTCTTTAGCGAGTTCGACTAGGCAAAGGCACCAACAACCGACATGCCCGCCGCGCCCATCAGCACAAAGATAAACGCCTTGATCTTCATGCTCTTCGTCATAAGATGCTGTGCTTCCTCTGATAAGAAATCCTCAGCAAGCAAATCAACAGTCGCTGCGTAGATCAACAAGCCCGACGAACTGTTTTCGACCTCGTTAGTTTGGATATCGAAAGCTGGAGGGGGAACGGAGGACATACAAAGCATTAAAGGCCCCTACGAGAATCAACGCAAATGCGCTATTGGGATCATAGCTATTCCTCGTAATCAACCCAATTGCCTGTCCAATAGGTGCTGTAGTCCCGAAGGCCACGACGAGAATCCACGGCCGTGCGGTTCCCTTCGGGTAAGGCACGGCTGCGATTCGAGACCCGAGACCCAGACCCTCAAAGAATTGATGAAAGAGGATGGCGATGAGCAAGATGATGAAGCCGTCAGTTGTGATGGAGATGGTCATGCCGACGAAGATGGAATGGAAAAGGATACCTCCTTCTAACAAAGTGATGTTGAGAGACATCTTGCGGTATGTCGCTTCGTCGATCTCGGGGTCTGTGAGAACCAATGCAGAGGACTTGGAATCATCGTATGTCACTTGTGGCGGAGGCGGAATGGTACGGGATGCGACTGATGTTATCATTGATTTGAGCTCCTCGCGTTGGCGGACGTAACGGGCGAAGAAGGCTTGGAACCAGGGGGGCATTTCAGCGGGGGGGCCATATTGCGAGATGTCGTTGTAGGATTCTGCACGGGGGAATTGGTCGACTTCGTATGCCCTGTACCCTATTAATTCTCTTCCCAAAGCCAATACTATCCTACGATCTAGACTGATATAAACTTACCTTTCGAATGGCTGACCTTTCTCATTCGGATAATCCTCATTCCAGCTTACTGGTCTTGCGGGCCGCTGAGGGTAACTTGGCGGCGCAGAAATTCCCGGTGGTGCGCCCTGGCGTGAGAGACCTTCACCTGTGGGACCGCCGTGGGAGTGCCCACCGGTCTTGCCTTTAAGGTAGACCTCAATGACGAAGAGCATGAAGAGGGAAGCCATCATGATGACGCCGGGCATGGCGGGATATTTGTCTGTGAGGAGATCGGGAAGGCATGGGTCATTGAGGGATTGAAAAGCTGTTGGGATGAGCTGTGGGGGGTTAGTTAATTGATGAGTTGTAAAGGCGTAAGAAGGGGCGTACATGAACGAATGCGGTGGCAATGAGGACACCAGTTCCAAAATGCTTGCAGAAGAAGAAGATCTTGGGTGGGATTTTCATCCAGCTGACTCTTTTGGCGACGACAGGAAATCCGGCACCTGGAAGCATTATGAGCAATGGACGTATAAAACTCTACCGGTGGAGGTTTACCTGCAATACTGAAAGCCAGAACCAAGACTAGATTGACGTTAGCCACATATTTCGTACTGAAATGATAACACTTCAAAAGGATTCGGCTTACAAAGAGCGGCAACATGCAGAGGAAAGTCATATGCGTCAGCGTTGATCCCACCACCTCCACACTTAGGTTTTTCCGACGCCATAGCCTCCATAGGACTCGTTTCATTCGCCGCCATAATTCAAAGAAAGAAAGTAGGCCTGCCTACTTCTAAAGAAACAAACGAGGAAGGAAGGGAAGAAAGAAAGAGATAGTGAAAGTAAAAGTCTATCCAACAACACCAAAGTGTAATGGAGTGGTGATAAAGGGAAGAACTTTCTAACGAGATGGTGGCGCTGTATATAAAAGACCGCGATATCAATCAAGGGATTGGAAGATCTTCATGATGCATCGAAACAGGCACTATCGACTGTGATACCATGATGAGGTCTCGGCATTTGAGGCTCGACCTGCCCTTGTGGGAGATCATGTCATTTTTGGCGAAGATGTGTTGGGCTTGACACCAACTGTGCAACCTCAGCTTGGAAAAAGATAGGCACAAATTTCTCCTCGTTTAAAACTTAAGCTGGGGTTTCAACGCCGTGCAGGGGAGAACGTTGATCCGATGAATATTTCTGGATGCAACACATTCTTTGGTAATCTATGTTTGACACCTTGGAGCTACTTGAAAAAGAGATGTCTTGCCGATGTCTGTGTTGGCGGTAGGATTGGCAGCACGCACTACTTCTACCGTTTGTATCACTGGGCAGTATAAGTTGCGAAACTTACGCAGGGGAGGAGAGCCAGTTTGAGCCTCCCATCTGGACTTGAAAAGGCAAGCCACAAAATCTTGGTGTAATTAAATCGGAAATGTGGATCAGAATGAATGAGATATTTACACAATGACTGGGCGGTGAAGGACCAATTGAAATGATCAAGCATATAAAACTCAGGAATGAGGCAAGTAAGCAATTGGTAACTGTCAACAACTCTGCAGGAGAAAGACGGCGGGCAGATCTCCCGACACAGAATCAAGCATCTGGGGATAGAATTCTTGGCCATCGAAGCATTTGTAGTAAATAAGCTTAATCAAGAGAAGAACGAGACAAATGCAGATTCAGCCATGCGAGTTGTGGACCTGTAAGGGCTCGGCGTTGCTTGGGGTGCACCCCATATTCCAAATCTGGGCAAAGGTTGGACAAGTAGTGAATGCTGGAGTACGTCAGCTCCATAAGGCCTTGGGGGAGCCAAGAAGAGGATTATGTGTCGTGACAGTGATATATATACCATCTGGGCTGTAACCATAATGCTTGACTCACAGATAGTTACATCTAGTGGTCTGGTTGTGTGGATTAAACAAAACATTCATGATGATCGGCGAAGAACATGTTGAGAGTGGGCGGCTCGAGAGTTGCCGTCAGAGCCTTGCCGTACGACGGCACTTGCGTGAACGCCTATCACACAAAAGATAACTCAAATCATGAAGCTGGGGAATGGGGATAGAGGAGGTTGGAGACGCTTCACCGCGCTTGGCGAAATGCGTGTATAGCTGTGAACTTCTTGGCGGCTATCGCTTGTGGTCGGTTGTAACCGTCAGTTTAAGGTTAAAACAAAATGCCCAATCGGGGAATTGAGAATTAGAAAATATATCCAATCGGCATGGCCCTGATCGATTTGCTTGCGGATGCATGGCGCTCTCGGGACTTTGGTTCGCTTGGCATACTATGCAACAATGCCAAGGGGTGAAACACATGGTCGCTTCGCCCTCAGACTGCTGCTGTACCACTTGCCCAGCTTCTTCTATCCTTGCCCCAAACTTCTAGATGCACAGAAGAATGGGAATGGACCGGCGGGTAAGGAAAGAAGCAATGAACTGCTGTATCAGCTCGGACACCAAGACAACAAACCCACGATTTTTGCTTCAGCACCACTAATCCCAAACAGCGCTTGTTAGGGCATTCTTGGTGCTGTGGACATTTCCAAATAGATAAAATCATTGGGGATTCGATTTCTTTATGAATTCCCCGAAAGCATCGACAATTCAGCATGATGCCTGAGCCACGGCTCTGTTGTGAAAGCAGTTCCTTGATGCTTTCCGTTCATCTTCCGGACAGGATACCCTTCATTCAACATGGCTATTTCTGGTTGAAAGGTAATCGGCCCTATTAGATCTGGCAAAGATCGAGGGTTTATTGAATGCCAACGGCTTGGTCAACTCCGCGCCAACATAGATCTTTCCTCGGCGTGATGAGCCATAATGCAGAACACCTAGACATTGGCATTTTAAGAAGTAATATATAAAGTGAAGAATGCCTCTGAATTATTCTCCGCTACTCTCCAAGAACCTCGAACTCTCGGCAACAAAGTGGTGATATTGACCTCGGAGGAAAGGCTTTTTCGGAAACGACCAAGAGATAGGACGAAGTTGCAAGATACTCCCTGCACGATGTTTCTAGAGACGAACGAATTTTATTTTTGGAGATAGTGGTGACAGGCTGGAGTTTAGGTGATGAGATTAGTGGGGTAATGATTACCAAATCTCGTCAAACTCTAGATCAACGACGCTTTACACAGACAGATTTATTCTTGGTATTTCCTGTGGTGTTCCAGATCCCTCAATATGCTGGCAGCTATATTGAGAAAAAAAGAGTTTCGGCGATGTTATAAACGCCAAGAATAGAACGAAGATGATAATGCTTGTTCACAAGGCTTGCTCTGCCGATACGAATTGTTGAGGCCGAATCATTTTAGGTGATATATCAGAGCTATTATACTCCAGACCAATGTTGGCATTCTAACGCTAGAAATGAATATGAGAACGATTCGTGTTTTCGTCCCAAAAAGATATACTTGATTTAGGAAAAGTACTTTTGGAATGAGGCTAAGTCGACAAGCGGATTTGAGATGTTCATCTGGTAGAACACTGCTAATTTACTGCAGAAAGCCAAAGATGAGAGAAAAGGGGAGAAACTTGCCCCTTGTCATGTCAAGACGAATGAATTACTCGTGTCCCAATTCGAACTGCTGCCCGACTTGTCTAGCCGCATTACAAATTTGAACCTTCAAGTTACAGGGTCTCCGCCCATGTATGGATTCATACAACGCTTGACCGTTGTAATCTCGCAGAAGATACGCAAGATTTTGGAATTTTTCTATATGGACCATCGAACTCATAATTTTATACCAAGGTAACACTCTTCCAGCACTCTTTGTCCTCTATGATCTTTGTTGCTTCTTCTCCATGTAAGAACATCCACCCAACCCTGGCCATGTTCGAGCTTTGTTCACCCCCGGCATTGATGATTACCAAACCATAAAACATTAACTCTGAAATATCCTCTTTGCTAGTCCTTTTTTGCTCGTTTGTTTTCTTAGCCTCTTTGGCCTCACAGTCCTGTCCACAGAGTATCAGGACTTGCATCTTCCAATTATGCCAAGCTCCGGACTCCTTAACATCGTTGTGATCAAGTTTCACCCGTTCGCCTTCTTCGTTATTGGAGTATCGCGTCCGCAACCTTGGAAGCGGAGTGTAACCAATTTCTTTAAGTATAAGATCATGGTCTGTGGTATCCTTTTCGCTAGGCTTTAGCTCAATCAGGGGGCCATGAATTCGTATCCACCCACTCTTCACCTCTCCAAATGGGTTTTCTTGGTTCTGCAACTCGACATACCACTCCTCGATCTGGGAAACATCCTTCCAATGTCCACGCAGACCAGTCGCAGCACATCCACCGTAGCTAGCCCAGCTCCAACTCGGTCCGGTATACTGAGTGAGTGAGGCTGGCGCTCCATTTCCTATACTCTGCCATGCCAGCCCTTCAATCAAGTCATCGCTCCATATTCCAGCTACGTAATCTGCAGTAAGATAGTCTTCAAATAACCTAGCGAGCCCACTTATAGCTGGAAGCTTATCGGTGGCTTTAGTTAGCTTGCGTAGTCCATATTGCCGTAGCAAATTGTTCCACATGCCATGCTCAAAGCTGGCCCTAGAGCGATAATTTGGTCTATCTTCTAGCTCTCTTTTCCCATCTAGGTCATTTAAGTTGCAACAATATCGGTCGTCGAAATTACAACCATCCTCTCCCCTAATTCCGTGGTTACATTCGAGATAAATCTGCCTAGTGCCGTAATGAAGGATACGCTGAGCGAGTACTCGCTCCTGCAAGGCCCAGCCCCGTCCACTAAGGGGCTCTTCCTCGAATTCTGTCCCTCTCCACCTAACCTCCTCTCCAGCATATGATAATTGTACAACAATTTCAAATAAATCAGGAAGATTGATCTTTGCTTGTGGGCGAGCTTCTCGGTTGTGGAAGCAGCCACCATTACCATCCTTGGCATGGTTTGCGGCAATAACGAGGTACGCATTAGAGTATACATCAGTCATACGTCCTGATTCCCGAGCCCAATCGTCCTGATTTTCTTGCATTATACAAAGACTATCTATCCAAACATAACGTGTTTCAAGGTGCCGAGCAATGATGATAGCATCGCTAAAAGTCTTAGGTAGGTGTGAAATTGATATTCCAGAAAGGTAGCTCTCATATGACTCCTCGGTCAGTGTCAGGGTTTCTGAACTGCCCCAGCAATGAGACAAACTAATATATTTTCCACTTAAGCCACGAGAATCGATCAGTCTTATCATGTCACCGGTCAATCCTACATCAAGCACACGCGAAGGGAGCGCTGTGATTTCTTGACCACATCTTTCATGCTTTTCGACACAGTTGCTGAGCAGCGACGCTGCAATATCAAGACTGTGTTGTGACCCCGAGTTTTCGTCTATGGGCCTTAAGGGGTACACCGAAGCCAAGGGATGGCTACCCTCGACAGCAAAGCTAACGGCAGTGAGAAGAAAGACACCAGTAGGCCTCACCGGATTCCGAGCCAAAACAGCAAAGCCATCCCCTCCACCGATTCGCCTTGTTAGCCACAGTACTTCCTCTGTCGGAATTGGCGTAGTCGCTTCATAGAATTGTGTCCATCCGACGCAGTTTTTTTCTGCGTCTCGATAGTGACCTATCCAAATCTGTACACCGGTTTCCACGAGGCCACAGAGTGAACACCCAGCTCTGGCTGAATCGGTGAGTGCCCGAAGGCCTTTGTGCCAAGCAAATCCAATTGGGTCTTTCGGTAGATCCCCGTCATCACCTCTCCACCATAGTTCGGGCATTTCCTCATTATCGGCCACCTTGCTTGACCTATCATTTCCATCTGGCACTTGAGGAAGGGAGGTAAAAGGTATACTCAGGCAGAGCTCACAGAGTGCCATATTCGGAGATGCCGGGGAATTTCCAAGAGAATGGGAACGAAATCCTCGAGCTTAAGCGGCTGAGATTAGATAAAACCAGTCTATAATCGAATTTGATTCCTAGACAAATGGATCAAGGTAAACGGGTGACGGGTTGGTGGCTTGGATCAACTATTTACATAAGGCTAGGCAGTTAGATCAGGCAGCGACATATAAGATTGATTTTGATTCTTTGCCTCGTGCTCAGTTATACGCGCAAGATAGTTATAGTTGTTGATAGCTATATTTGTTGGAACAGGTGAGCTCTGGATACTGAGTAAGCCGTAACTCGGTTACCTGGCTAAATCCTAGACTGAGAATCACTGCAATATCCGTGCGCAGAGAATTTGTCACTAAGGTTAGGCAGGCCGATTCCCTTAGTGGGTGTATTTGGAGCCCGAATATCAGGTTGTTGACAAGTGACGATACGGATAGATCAAACGAGCGCAAGGTCGCAGTGCGCCAAAACAGCGGAAGGCCCATGTGCTGAGAATCTGGAGAGCTGATTTAGGAGCAAGCCGATATGATTTAGGCACGCCAGGAGGTACGCCTTGCGTTAGGACTTTACTGGCTCTGTCCATATTATCCTGCCGTCGTGATGGTGATGTAGAAGGAGACGAGAGACGGCGCTCCGGCGTCCTGGCAGCACAATTACAAAATCAAGGAGTGGACTTCGAGCTTCTTCCTTCACGTGGATTGGAAGTACTACTTCCGAGAAACGATGGCATCGCAAACAGTCTTCGCCTACTACAAGAAGAGGGTTAAGGAAGAGTAGCAGAGGTAGCCGCATTTCTCATCCCAAATATTATGCCCATCCAAGTCATCCTGATTGCATTATTCAGTAGCGCATGCCCACTCATCCAACTACTGTATCACAAAGACTCGCGCACAATTCGGATAAACAGTGGGAGAAGACGCAACTTCCATTGATCAAGCAGAAGCAAGAAGCATTTTCTCAAATGTACAAATACGCCTGTGAGATGCGTCCTTTCCTCCCAAAGATGAGCGGTTCCATCCCATCCTGAAGTAGAATCTGTTCCACTCTCGAGAACAGCAACCCCAAGTCTGATCAAGGACTCATCACCTCAACGCCCCGGTTCGTTCATCCCTCCATCATTATTTAGCTTATGTGGTTGGGTTAGGGTTCATCTGTGAATTTGTTAGAATTGTGCGCTTTGGACGGTGGTGTAAAATAGAAGGACACTGACCTTTCGCTTGCCACCAGTGAGAGTAACGTTCACGAATCGGCGGGTGTATGTGATGCGCTTCTTCGCTCTGCCTTTTGGGGTTTTCTTCTTCTCTTGAGGCTCAACCTGTCATCAAACCCGTCAGCATATATTCTCCTCATCTACCAATAATTTCCAAAGCTATCATTCCTCCCAGATTCTTATTGCCCCTGATCCTTCACCAAATCCATCCTCACTTCCAACTGCTTCTCCACCTTCCCATCCCGCAAATCAAAGATAATCGTACCTTTGGTGTCTGAGACTTGACCTTTCCGGCACGAGCGAGGGATCCGTGGACCTTTCCCATGATTGCGATTTATCGGTATGTATTTGTTAACGACTTTTCCGATCTAGATGCGGTGGCGAATCAATCAGCGTTTGCTCCTCTCTCCCAACACGCGACAAAGAAAATCCAATTTGTAGAATTTCGTTGGGGCAATGGTTGTGAAGATATTTAGATGTTGCAATTGATGGGTAGCACTCACAGGTTAGATTGGGCGATTGTTGGACGATGGAAATTGGTCGAGGTCGGCGATGAGTCGTATTCAAAGTGTGGGAATTTTCGCTTAGTGATGAGCTAGGGCTCAGATTCTTGCGGCTTATTTCACGTGACTTTGCGACTCTATCCCCATTCATCAATTCTACTTCAAAATAAAAATCTTCAAATTATTGAAATTAAAGACGTACGGGAAATTCGAGTGACTTTCCATCCCGTCCTCAACGTAGCCAAGTATTGAATTTTGAATAAATCAGGCGACACGTGCAGATAAGCCAAGGGAGCTATTCCTTATCAGAAGCCGAGCTTCTCCGGCCTCGCAAGTGCGTCCCGTGTGAGGAAGTCATTCGATGTTTGATCTTCCCCGCAGCTCTTTATCTTATCAGATCAGATTGTACATATTCTCCTCCATCTCCCTTGATTTAGATCTTGTCGACATCCATTTACCTCCCTTACAATATTTTGGCTTCTTTTCAAAGCTCGCCACAATGAAGATCCTCGCCGCCACCATCGCCCTCCTGCCTCTCACCGTCTCTAGCTCCTTCGTACCCTCATCACCTCAACATATCTTCTCGAATCCCTCTTGCCATGAAGAATCCACCTACAAAATCCCTACTACATACGAATCTGCAATCCTCGCCCGCCGCGTCCTCCACCTTACACCCCTCGGTACCTTGTCAACCATCTTCCCGCATTCCCATGGTGTCTCCCAATCGACCCACCCCCAACCGTCAACAACCGAACAACGACCAGCCAATCTCGCCGGTATGCCAATAGGCCTCATGGACTACATCAGTGACTGCGAGCCCGAGTCTGGAAACCCGGTTATACTGGCTATTAACATAGCCACAAGTTTTAAGAATGCGGCTGCGGGGAGTAATATTAGTTTGAGTTTACAGTGGACACCTCCTTACCCTCCTTCTAGCCGGATAAAATCATGGAATCCGTTTAGCTCAAGGAAGGAGAAAGAAGCAGTTCCCTACTCCGCTGCCAACCTGCCGAGATTTTCGTTGTTGGGGTATTTGGAGCGGGTGGAGGATAGCGAGGATCTGAGGAGATGCTTCACGAATGCTCACCCGGACGCGAAATACTGGCTCCCTGGTAACCGAATCCACGCATCTGAATGGGTGCGACTAGTTGTGCAGGATATTTACTGGATTGGGGGTTTTGGAGATCGTGCATATATTGGGTGGATACCGGTTGAGGAGTGGAGGAATGTAACAGTTGAGGAGGTTGAGAAGACTAGGTTACCTGGAGAAAGAAAGGGGTGGAAGGAATGGAGTGTTGATACTTTTGGGGAATGGAATTTTGAGCTTTAGTGGTTCAGTTTTGGAGCGTGTACATTGGCATGGAAGGATATGGGTGGCTGATTCATAAGTTCTGGAACACATACGGGCCGGTTTGGTTGCGTCATTAGTTTGGAGTTTGTGTATGTTGAACGAGGTATGATTTGAATTATTTTATGGATTTTTGAGCCCTTGTTTTCGAGCCATCTCTGCTTGTGAAGCCACTGCCAAATTGACTTACTCATACGGAATTAAGGACAGGCCAATGAAACCTCCTGCCAATCCACCTCCGGTGCAGCAGGTTATCAGTTAAACAAAATACACTGTACAGTCCCCTCCACTCATCTGCTTAACAACGCCTTTCAATGTTGTAGTAACGCCTTTCAAACATGCCATACTATCTGAATGCTATGCATTTGCCACCAGTTGCAGTAATACCTGTGCTTTACTCCCTCCTAACCCTCTTAGCAGCTCTCTCCCTTTTCTCCACTGCATTACCTACCCTCTTCCCACTGACCTTCACAATAGGTCTTGAGTTTTTCTTCGTTCTTTGCGTTACAACAGACATCTTCATGGGCTTTGTCCCATTTAGAAGGCGTTTCGCTGCAGTCCTAATCGTCTTTGGTGATCCAGTTGCGCTCCGCCTTCCTTTCAACTTTGCTGGTGCTTTACCACTGTCTTTTGGTTTGGATTTAGATTTCGATTTGCCGCCGACCGACCCTTTGTTTTTTGGTATAAGTTTGCGAGGTGCACGTTTTGCCGGCCCACGAAAGGCATCAGAGTTACTCTCATGCTCTTCACTTTCATCCTCATCCGATGAAACATCAGGTGTAGTAACACCCGGACTTGACAGCTCCGAACTGCTGTCTCCAAACATCACACTGGTCTCCTCTTCAGCTAGCATCCCATCCCCCACCGTCGCATAGGGGCTTAAATACGTCCCCGCTACCACCCTCAAATTTGTTGGCGCAATAAATGGAAATCCATTAATCCCAAAGTTCAAATACGGTTGACCCGCCCTCCTTCTATTCATCTCATCTGTTACGAATTCCCAGACCGTGATCCAGCACTGGGCATTCACACGGAGATCCTTATGCTTGATGCGGAGGTAGTACCGCATTGCTTTTACGTCATCGATGAGTTCTGGGTCGGAACGGGTATCCATGTTGATTGCTACTAGTATTGCAGTGGCAATGAGCTCGAGCGGGGAGAATGTACGAACGTGTTCTACACCTGCTTGTCGGAGGAAATCTGGTGCGGGGTCAAAGACGGAGTTTTGATCGACTTTGAACCGGGTTGCGGTAATTTGGGTAGAGGATATTTTGACGAGGTTTTCGTAGCGGTCGAAGATGGCTTTGTATCGGAGTTTGAGGGCATCGGGGATCGGGGCTTTGTCCTCAAGGACTTTGAGGAGGGACTGTGGGGAGGCTTGGAGGGTTGGGCAAGAGGAACGCTTGCGTTTCCCGGAAAGGATTTCTTGGATCATAGTGAAAATTGTGAGGACGAGCCGGAAGCCGGAAGCGCGGGATTGTTTGGAGACTGAAAGGTGTTAGCTATAGTGTGTGGAGTTCATGGATGGAGACTGACGGTTGACGATTAGGGTATAATCATCCTCATATTGTTTTGTGAAGTTGGCCCACTCTGTGGACATAGCCCGCATCTTTTCTGCTGGCGTAAGAGCGATGCCTCGCTGAACGAGCTGAAACATTGTCTCTTCTGTGTCCACCTTCAGATCAGTGTATTCATAACAGCAAAATGCTTGCTTGAGGAAATGTGCCTTCACTGCATTAGGCAATATATTATGGTTACTATAGCCTTCCTGACCATTGAAGACTGGGTGACGGAAGTACCTATTGGGAAATGCGTTAGCACTCTAGTAGTCGGGTCCCATGGGACCCTGAGATTTGCTGCTTACCATTTCTTCTGTGGGGTATTTGAATCGAAGAAACCAATTTGGCCATTCATGAATTTGTGGACCGAAGTCAAGCGCTGCTTTCCATCTACGCAAATACGAATGTAAGTCATCCTCTTTCCCCCATTGCCATCATCCACTTGGTGACTTTTCACATTGAAGATAATTGGAGGAATGAAATAGCCCACTATAACCAAGGTCAGCAAACGGTCGCGGTAAGGACCTAAGGACATACTTAATATCGATGTGATTAGGAGTGAAGCACGACCTTCATCCCAAACTACCTCCCTCTGGTATTCAGGATCTAGAAGAATATGGCCACTTTCGATATTATCTACAACTTTCAGTATTTGCTTTTCGTGGTGGGCTATCAAGGAGTTTCCATACCATGAAGTGATTGAAGTGGCCGAGTAACAATTGCTGGTTTGGGTATCTGCGGAATCTTGAAATCTCAAACTTTGTCAATAAAGATGACGAAACAACGAATCTGGCAACAAACCTTCACAAACAAAATGGTCCACGCCATCGATCTCGGCAATCCCCTCATAGGTAAGATCCACAACTTCTGCTCCATCAACATCATCGAACATACCCTCAGCATGTAGTGCTTCTGGTAATAAGGTGAGATCGATCGTAACATTCTCCTCATCTAGCATTTCTGCCTTTATTCTATCATCTTGTTGAGGGTTTTTGGACCTCTTTTTAACCACTCTTTCAGAGATTGCCACAACCTCCGGGTCGTCCTTGACTGATGTCTCAGTTTCTGACTTAGGCTCAGACCTATCCTCAATAAAGGAAAGAACTTCGGGCGAATTCATGATGTATCGATTTAACAGTTGCTTTTTAAGCATGAAATTTTAGTTTGCTGTTAAAGATGTCAGAATACTTCATGGACAATATTTCTACATTGCAACATGGCAATTAGTACAATATAGCCTTATAGTAAAGGGACCTATAGTCTAAGATAGCAGTTCACGTTCGACCCATGGACTAGAGAGTCACGAATAAAATAAATGCTCAAGATGACCATAGCAGCAATCACCCCGATGAAGGAATTAGTATATGCTGTTTGGCCTCCAGCTAAGAAAGTGCATAAAGGACGACCATTTCCTTTAAAGAGAATAGACGTACCGTGAAAATTTGAGTCTGGCGAACCGGTCGTCCAGGTCAAGCCCTGGTGTAATGCGGAGGTAGTGTTTAAGGCCCTCAATAAAAACTACAGGGACATCGATAACTGAGTATGGGTATTGCAGACTCAGAGACCAAGGAGTACAACTGATAGCTTTGCGCTATTATTGACAGCATAATTTATAATAATACGAGGTTGAGGTTTTTATGTAGGTGAACTGTAAATGTTAGTGACCTGTGGCAGAATTGAAGATAAAAGCGGAATAAATAAACAGATCTTGCGAAGATATCATGGAGAAGAATTGTGGTTTAGCCATTTCACAAAATGGTGAATACTATAGTTTAATAGCTTTTGAGGGATAATATAGACATGAGAGCAAATGGTGGGGTAGTTACGGAAGCAACCCAGACAGCCCGAGAGCATTTCTTCTGACGCTAAGAGATTGTAAATGATCAAACCAAATAACTTAAAATTACATAGCTGTTTTCCACGTAATGAATATGCATGTAGCTTTACGGCACTGTCTGGAGTGTGAACAACATCAAGCACGCGAAGATACAAGCGCAATGAACAAGAAGAGAGCCATTGTGGTAACTGACCTGGAGTCGAATTATGTTTCTCAGAAGTGATATCAAGTAGAAGAGCAGTTTGTATGAGTGTATTGTGTTTGGGGTACCTGGACAAGTTTGTTGTTGCTACGTAGATGAGATAAGATGTGATGCGTGGGGCAAACCAAAGTGTTCTGCTCAACTGTGCGGCTGACTAAAAATTGCCGATGCCCCACTTTCCTGTTTGGTGTTGGAACTAAGGGGAAACTTCGCTTTTATAAGATTTCGAGGTGGAAGCATTTATCCCAGAAACAAAAAGGTCATTAGGAAGAAGATGCAAAGAGATAAAATTATTTTTTTCGCCACTATCCTTCGAGAATAAATCAGCTAGTTTGTCTTGGGTGCTCTCTATCTTACAGCATTTTCAAACAAGGCAGCAAAAGTCATATGATAAAAACGTAAACGCTGGACTGGTGGTTGAATATGCCTCATGCAAGATCAAAATATTTTCCATACCGAACCCAAGCCTTGAACTCCATGACTCCACTATGCAAATTTATTGGGTATCTTCAACGCCACTGTAATCCGCCATACCTTCCAGTAGGACTTTGCTGAGGATAGCAGCAGCTCTACCGGCCTCTCCAGCCTCCTTCTTAGCGTTTGCGATTCCTACCTCAACGGCTTCCTGAAATCGCTTCTGAAATACTCTCTGCCGATCCTCCCTGTCAATATACATTTCTCCCTCCTCATCTCTTGAAGATCCGAATAAATTCAGATGCGCGAATGCATTTGATCTTGTCGGTATCATATGCTTCTCAATATCGCATAAAGGGAACAACTTCGAAGCAGTAGTGATTGGCTGTTGAGCACCCAATTCTACCAAGCCAATTTTCAGGAACTGAGAAAGCACGAGAACCTGTCTTGGAAAAGCCTTTCCAGCCTTACCAAATGACGCTTTGCTAGCTGATGTCCATTTTGTAGACCCACTACTGACGGCCCAGCCCATCATAGACATGAAGCTTTTCAAAGTTTTCACCCATCCACCGGGACAAGTTACAACATCTTCTTTTGCTACTTCTAGCAACCACTCTAGGACCGCAAGGGCGTCAACTCGGATCTCTGCTGCAAGATGGGTCATCCCGGCTCTGGTGTATAGCAGGGCTTGCTCGGCTCGATCAGCGACATCCTCGGCTGGAAGAAGGCGAAGGAACTTCAAAAGCTGAGTTCGTACGGACTGGGAACCATCCAGTATCAAGGGAAGAAGCTTGGGTAGAAGGATAGAGGTAGGAAGCGGCATTGGCGCGTTTACTGGCTGAGAGACAAGTTGGGTGGTAAGATAAGAGAGAGCATCTCGTCGTTGATTATCTGATTTTGATGATGATGCCAATGAAAGGTAGTGAGCAAATTGAGATGAAGACGATGGCGCGGATGTGGTAAGGGATTGTTGATTGATGACGATAGCTATAAGGATATTAGCTTTTACTCACTTCCTGGGATGTAGAGCGAGTGTATCCGCTTACATTTGGCCTTGAAACTTGTGTCTGTGAAATTGTCTGCTTTTGCTTTTGTCTTGCCAACTTTTAACTTGACCTTCTGAAAATCTTTCTTCTTTTCCTTCTTTTTTCGCATAGAAGATCCCATCTTGAATGCAATGATACTGCTTAAGCAGTATTTGATCTTGTCATGAAAGTGGATGCAAAAGAAAATTGAAGGCTGTCAGATTTCTATATACCACGTGACTAACTCAGTGACCGCTCAGAAATTCCCTGCCAATACCTATCGGATTAACATTTAGGCGGAGCTAACAATCCTGGGATAGCTTCTGCTGTTGCTCTTGGATCTCAGCCATGTTGAATGGACTTTGGTTCATACATCTACAAGTCGTCGCACCGTTGCTTTGCTTTCCAATCTCCTAACAAGACTACCACAAACTAGAACTTGTTGCTGATTCCTTCTTTCCCTTGTCCTAAATTTCTGCTCCTGTCAGCTCGTCGCTTGAAAACAACAATAATTCATCTGATAAAGACGGTAAGGGTGCCTCATAATTTTGTGATCATTAATGATTCTAATGCTAGGATGGAATTTAGATTCGTCTGAAATTTTGGCCTCTTTTCGCTCCTCTCACTCCCAATCACCTCCGGAATTATAAGTATGGAGGTACATTTCCTCTTTCCCCGTTGCAACGACACAACGCTAAATTACGCAGGCAATACCCCAGAATGTTTCGGATACGATCGCGCGCCTAGCAGGCAAAGCAGGAGTCAAAGCAACCATGGTTCTTGACAGATCTCTCAATACAGTACTCCAAACCTCCGGATCCTTCTCTTCTTTCCGGTCTACCGACACTTCTCGCACTTCTCTACCATCATCTTCAACCGCCACCGACAATGCTGCGAAGGAGGAAGGCGTAGATGAGTTTGCACAAATGATCTGGAACTTTGTGAACACTGCTGGTGGGTTGGTCCATGACCTAGATTCGGAGGTATGAGATTCAGCCTTCCCAAATCCAAATCGAATGCTGATTTTATAAACAGGATGACATGAAACTTCTACGACTTCGCACCAAGAAAAACGAACTTGTTATCGTGCCGGATACAAAGTACATTTTCGTCGTTGTACACGATACCCCGCCTGCCTGATGAGATTGGATTTTACATTGGCGTTTCCATGGTTTCTCTACGACTTTTACGATGATACCCTTGCATGAACGGAGTTGGAGCAATGGAACACAATGGAATGGAATCATGATTTTTCGATATCCCCTCTGTGCCTACACACTCGTGACATTTGCCAAATGGCGGTCTGTTTCAAGCTTGACATACTGTTCCTGGGATAGTTTTAATACGGGAGGATTTTCCGGCTTAGTAGAACTTTGGTGATACCGAAGATAGCCAATGGTGCATTGCTCACAACGTCCCCTGATGCCGCCCATGTGGAGAGCTTGCATGCTCTCAAACTTTGTAACCATCTAGGGCTACAAGAGCTTACTGCCAGGAACATCCGAATAGCATGATGCAGGGGTTTAAAGCCATAAAATTAACAGCTTGGTTAGATAGCTCACGCACCAAATTCCCCGAGATTTTCTCCAAAATTACCAGCCAACCACGACGCGTTCTAATATGTCTTGCAGGAAGTCTTGATCGCGTTGTTTTGATTACACCTTTAAGTCTGATGTTTGTTGCACCGTTTTAATGAAACGGTATTTGTAGGATAAACTTTTCGGACATGGCAGTTTCTGGCCACTGCGCCGTATTAATGAGGCTTGTTCGGAATAAGGTAGACCTCCAGGGCAGTGGAGGAGTAATTGATTTGCTCGATAGGACGGGACAGGCATGTGTCTGCCGGGCGATAAGGGACAGCTTCAGGAAGAACCGACTTAGAATTGGAAGCTTCACAGCCAAAGCACGTCACGTTGCCGCAGAGTGGTTGACGCGTTGAGCTATAGTTCTTGTGACACTTTTCTTATGATTCTACTGCAAGCCATCGCTCTAACATTCGTTGAACAGCTTGAGAGCTGCTGGGATGCCTTCGGGCTGTTCGGGGTGATGCGCGGGAGCGTTCTTCTACCAACGGTGGTGGGGTGAGCTGGAAAGTTACGGGTCCAACAGCTGCACGAAATCAGATGCTCACCACGGCTCCAGCAGGCCAAGCATTCACAGAAGCAGGCTCATGCTGCTCTTCTCATCCTATTTTTCACCTCTGCAGACTCCACAGAGTCTCTGGTCTCAGGTTTGTCCCCTAGGCCCTCAACCATGGCCAGCCACAACTTTCCCCATCTATTAACCGGCGGCATTACCACTGCTGTAGCTAACCAACAACCTACCAACGACTCTATCGTGCACCTAGCCCTGGTCCATTTCTAAGTCCTGGGTTCACATTTATTTCCAGTATTGCTTCTTGTCCTTTTCTTTTTCTCTTGTTGCTTCCCCAACCAACGGTACGGTAATTACCTCATTTACACCTGATGACCTCCGCCGCTCTCCTCTCAGTTGACGAATGCTCTGCAAGATGCCGTCTTTTTCCTTTCTCAAATCCTCGAGGGGGGACGGCAACCACGACCAGCATGGTTCCGTTGTTATCGAATCTGAACAAGAAAGCCCCGAGAAGGCACAAAGAAGGCAGTCCAGGCGTGACTTCTTTCGAGCTTTGATCAAGAAGCCTATCGTTATCAACGACACAAAACCAAGCCGTTGGCGGGGTAGTCAATCTATGGTACGATACCTCACATTCCCAGTGCCTTAGGAGACTCTTGCAATTCCAGAGCCTCGCACTTACTTTTTCTTCTGGATTTATTACTGATCTGGCTACCAGAAGAAACCTACCCCGCTTCAATTACAATCCCCAAGATCTCCAGATCACCCCTCCACACCCATGTCTGACACGAACAAACCACTCCCTCCTCCCCCGCCACCCGGAACCTCGAACGATGAATCTATTCCCATATGCACCTCGGCCCCAAAGCCGACCACAAAGCTTGCACGAATTATAGCTCCAATCGCGCCAGAGGAACTACACAAGTTGTTTTCTGGGGCCCCACAGTTCTTTGCACGTTCAGAGGGACATCACACGGGCGCCCCGCACCCGAGCGTAGCATTCCCATGGAATACAGAAGTGGAAATACGGGATTTGTGCGACCATGTTCAGATACACGATGAGGCTTGGGGTAGTGTTACTGCATGGCCGCATATTACGGTGCAAGTGAGCAGGGATGCAGATGCTGCAAAGGAACACCATAGGAAACAGCGTGCACATTTCATGCCACGATGCCGTGAACGTCCGAATATGCTCAGTATGCAAGGTCTCGAGAGGGGTACGATCGGCTATGGTGCTGCTCTTGAATTGGGCGTGGCAGATGCTCTTCGTGCTGTGGATGATGTACGAGAAACGAGCCCAGGAGCAGTTATGGAACATCGGAAGAAGTTTCTAAATAGTAAGGAAGGGTTGCGGCCACTAACAGACTCCGTATTGATTGAGAGTCTTTTGAGTGTGAGCGAAACCTACCACGAAGATCCCATGAAGCACCGTCGCCCGACCCTTGAGCTATATACACAGCTCTTTACCAAAATTCTCTACCCCCCTTCGAGAGTGACCGATTCTCAGGATCCATACAGTCTTCAAGTACAGATCGAAGCTCTGATAGGGGTTCTAGCAGCACCTTTTGTCTGGGTAGACTTTGGCCTTGTAGAATGGAGGATACGTTTAGGCCAGATTCTTTGGGCGCCCTCTTTTGATCCGACAGCAGATGATGAGATCGCAGTCAATAACGAAGTGATGCATGAACCAGGCACTCAGAAATACTGGCTTCTACTTCAAATATTGTTGTCATGTGAGCTGTTGCTTCGCCTTGATGCGGTATCTATGAACATAGATCACGGGCTTGAGGCGGCCAAGCCATCTGAGCTTCGTCGCTTCGATAAGAGCGCGACCTCGAGCGTAAGATGGTCAATCATTCTTGCACGCCAATGGATGGAGAATATACGGATCGAGAAAGTAGATCCTACTGAGGAGAAGAAAGCTGCTCCTGGGTGGCTGGCCACTTTGACAGGCACTGCAGCAGATACTTCTAAAATTGTAGAGAGCATCGACCATCTAAAATTTCGAGGTCGGAACCTGCCTACCCAAATATCGGGGCTTGTTCACTTTGCTCGCAAGTTAGGTTGGCCGGATGTTGATAACTTAACGGCCAAGGTTGCTGCGAATGGGATTTCGATGTCAGAAAACATACAAGGATTCTCAGCAGCCGGCACGCCTATGTCTACGGCTTCTCAAGGTTCCTATTTTTCCAAGCCGAGACCTGGAATACGAAAAGGGCTTTTAACACAAAGGGGGATTGCCGCACTTGCCAATCCCTCAGGTTGGCTGTCAAATTCGTATTTAAGCGGCTTGATATTACCGGGTGAATCGCTGGGACACTTTCTTATGTCAACTTTGCTTGAAAATGATGAGTTAGCTGTGGCAAAGCTTGGTGATGAAACAAATCTATATGGTGGGTTTGTGTACGCCAAGAAGAGCTATTGGAGCACAGCATGTGTTGTGGGAAGAGTTCTGGCTGCGAAGAAGGGAGGACATGAATGTATAGGCTGGATATCCACACCAGTCGTGCCTCATGGAGTCAAGGAGGGTTGGGTCGATATTGATGTTGAGCTTGCGGCTCAAAATGGTATGTTTCCTCCAGAAACTCTTTCCCGCATGGGTTTCTCAGCAGCTCTGGTACTAATGTAACAGCAGACACCGATAAACAGGGTGGCAAACCTCGAATATGGCATAAGACTCAAATCGAAACCGATGGAAATGTCATTGGCGGGGCAGATGCTTCCTCTGTCCTGCCCGGCGACTTCGTCATTCCCTCTGACGAATCCTACCAAAAGCCTTTCACTGTCACGCTCGAGTCCCTTGATTTGTTCTCAGCGGTAGACGAAGACTCAAACTCAACACAAGAAACACCCACGCCTAACACTGAGGTTACCGATGTGTTCAAGATCCAAACTTACTCCGCCATGATGCGATTCATGATAGATTCAGACAAGGATACAAAAAGAGAGGTTAATCTTGCTCTTAGCCACGATGTACAATTTGTCACAGCGCACCCCTGCGTGCCATCTCCATATACGGACATCTTACGAACGCCAACTAGCCCGACTTTCCAAATCCCAGAGCAGAACTCCGTTAGATCTGCGAAAGCTTCAGGTACGTCTAGCATTTCTGCTTACTAATTTTTTTATTTAATAACCTGGGCTAACAAAAAAAACCCAGGCAACCACCCCCTCCATAAAGCCTTCACCTATACCCGCATCCCCATCCTTGACCTCCTCGTCACCTCCTCCACTACCCCCTTCTCTGCTCTCCTCTCCCCCCCTGCTTCACCAACCACCCTCGACCCCACACAATCAAGCACCCATACAACCAACTCTAAAATCCCTAAAGTCCTTGTAATCGACTGCACCGATTCTTCCACTTCAGCGTCTAATTCCAATACTTCCACTTCTCCCACATTTCCCTCACGTCCAGGCACACCAGCCCACGTGGGTATTCTGGTTGGAGGACATAAACATGGTGCTTTTGGTAGTGATTTGGAGATGTTGGCGAGAGCTCTTTGTGCGGATAGGGGATGGAATTCATTGATTAGTAGGAAGGGACGTGGCTGTGTTAGTTGTGCGGTTAGAGAAGCGGGGGCGTTGGGATGGAGGGTTGTTATTAGGCTCGCTTAGCGAGCGTAACGAGTGGAAATTTTCTTTGTCGTCTACGAAGGTATGGAAAGAGGAAAGGCGAGAGCGAGAGGAGTTTTTTAAGGTTAGGTTGGTGAGGATGACGAAATGAATAAACGAAGCGATGAGTTGTATAAATAGGAGCACGTTATGTTTCTTAGAGTTGAGATACCCCGCAATAGGTACGGACAGTAGATTAGGAATAAGCGAGAACTTAATATATAATGGTCCCTTAAGCGCCCTTTCTAATAATTTGATCTCCGTGGAGCTTTGGATCATAGGTTATCTCTAACCGTGGTGTAAGCAAATCAGTGCAGGCGAATCCCTCTGGCCGGGACATGCAAAGTCGCATACATACGTACCGAGAGATGCACGCTGCACCTGGAGCGTACGGCACAGCGCATCTTACCATGTTGAAACCCAGAAAGATCGTTACATTATGTGAGAAGTAAGAAGTTTAATCTGGCTGCAGGTACCGGGGTACATGTGAGGCTATTTTCTCTACTGTTGATCGAATGTAGGTCTCAGGTATTGCGTCAATATTTCTGGTCTTCATTTTACTTTCAAGTTTCAAAAACTCCAGGATTTGTGGGTTTTGCACGGTGCATACTAGATCTGGTATTCTCGTCGCCATCTTACCCTGCTGTATCGAATTTTATGTTTCGGATTCTGTCTCAGTATTAGAAGCGGTTCTGCAGAACACTCTGAGCCGAATTCAGTTGGTGAAATCGGATCGCATATCCTATTTCAGCCGTAAGGCGATCATCACTTCACGACATCATGATACTGTGGTGATACGATACCTCGCGGCTTGTATCTAATTTAGAAAGTGCGGGGCGCTGTTGCATGTACGAAATCTTGCGATTCCAAGAACACTCAAGTAGCACTAGATACTGCGTACCTAGTGATAAAGTGAGGTATATAAGCAGATCTATCTCGTATCTCCTAAAGGTGTTTCCTGTATCACTTCACCCTCACCAAACGCATCTCCAAAATCAAATCGATAAAGTATTATAGGAGTGTTCAACCGCAACCAACAGTTCAACGCTCACCTCGTCCACCTTTTCGATTTCTAGCTTTCACTTTTCCTCTAGCAACATGCAAACGACTCTAATTCATGATGCATATCCCAACCCAAGCCTTCGCTCTTCTCGCCTTTAACTTCCCCTAACACTCCCCCCTCCTGTCCCCGAGCCTCTCCATGGTACGGCTAATCCCGGTAGCCAACCTGATTCTTGCCCTTCTCCGCTAAGTTTCAAACCCTTTTTAAGAAACTGAGGAAAGATTAGGCTTCCAATGCTTATTGGTCATGATGTTGGTGTAGTCGAAGTGAGAGTTGTGAAGAATGGTAGTAGGAATACTGGGGGGGAGGGGGGTGGGCAATGTTGGGAAGCGAGGAAAGTCTAAAATTAGACTACTGGGGGGAGGAGTCCGAGGAACTCTATCCCGGGCATACTTATCCTCGACTGAGATGTCGTCAATGTGGGAAAGCAAGACGAGTAACTTGCTGATAGAATCTATCTTATAGCAAGGACCCGCGAGGGTAAGGGATAGGAGAACACATGAGGGTCAGCCTGCAGAGTGATAGCAACATGGGTAGAGGTGTAATTGGTCATGGTATGTAAATGTTTATGTAAGTTTGCATATGTATTGCAACAAGATAGCTAGGTTAAGTTGAGGGTGTAGGTGCAGCCAATGGCTGCTAGCATCAAGATAGTAATGAAGTCTTATGGGTGAGAATGATTTTTGGACTTCTTTTGTTTAGGTCTTATCAATTATTAGCATACCAGAATTCTGTGCGTGTTTCAGCTTTTTCTCTTATGAATCAAAGTAGTCCCATCAGTTTGCGATTGAGTTCGTCTTGTAAGCCAATCGCGATAATGTCTCTTTTGGGAATTTCTTTCTTCCTTGTAAATTCACTTGAAGCATTTCTTTAAACACATCTATCGCTTCTCTTTGATTTTGTTGGCTGCAATATTATATGGTTGCACAAAATAGTATCGAGCTGAATTAATGTGGTACAGAGAGTGTTTTGGCATAACATGGTAAGCGAGCTTCCTGGTATATATGTCACTTTCATACAATAGGCCCAGTAGCAGTCTCTGCATGTACCTCGAGTTTGCCAGAGTTGATTACTGAACAGTCTGATGGTTGCACACAGAAAGGTACCAGGATTAAGCACATTCTCGGTTGCTGACTTGGGCGAGAGTTGTGAGATAGAGAGGGCCTCATTTCATGCCGTCTTGCTGTTGCTCTGGAGGTCGCAACGCCTTGAGGAGGCCTCCAATAATTGAATTGAATTATGAGGAGTAAAAATGTATAAAATTACCTTTGTTCTCTAGTTTTCACTGCATCAACATCTGTCCCACGTCCTTTGATTCAAGTTCAAATCACATCATACAATACATTCCTATTTTCATACAAGCAGAGCAGCCAAAGCCTCCTCAACCGGAAGTGTACCCAAAATGCATTTCTCTATCACAACAACACTGACCTTCCTCCTCGGTACCACAGCCTTAGCATTACCGTTAGCTCTCCCTCAGGGATCATCTGGGGAAACCCTAGCTTTCCCAATGGTGAAGAGAGAGCCACAAGTACCAGTTGAAATCCCGGTGATGAACCCAGGAGGAGGGGGAGTTATTCCTTTTCCGAGAGAGAAGATAGCACCACAAGTGCCAGTTGAAATCCCGGTGATGAGCCCAGGAGGAGGGGGGGTTATTCCTTTTCCGAAAGAGAAGAGAGCACCACAGGTGCCAGTTGAAATCCCGGTGACGAGCCCAGGAGGAGGAGTGGTTGTACCATTTTCAAGAGCTGCGCAAGTTCCTGCAGAGAACCCGGTTACGTCGAATCCAGGGACAGTGGTCCCTTTTCAATGAATAGAGTAGGATGTGATATCGATGGTATGTCGGAAAGGAGGGTGGTAGGGATAGGTCTTGGGAGGAGTTGGAGAGAGAGAAAGGAGAAGAGAGATGGAGTGGTGGGGAAGCAAGGGGCAAATAGTCTACGTGAAAGAATATCTCGGTGTCTTGGGATTCTCTCGCGTTCTGCAAAATTGGTACTACAAATCCATAAATGTTTTCAATGACCTATGGGTGGGCCACTGCCCATCTCGCCCCCTCCTCCTTGCTTCCCTATACAACTTCTCTCCTTCAAGCAAACAGCTAGGACATTTAAATTCCTCTCCTCTGTTTTCAATAAAGTGTGCTCTCCGCTTCTTAGTGCTCTTTAGGTTGGATAGCAAACGAGGGGGTGGGGGTGGAGTTGATGGTGATGAGGAGATCTGGATTTTGGAGGCTGAAGATATTGGAATAAGTGTTTTTCTCAAAGTTTAGCCAGCTTATAATGTATAAATAAGCCTTCATTTGTGGTGGGAAAAGTGAATTAGGATTACGATTTGGATTAGTGAACAGATAATAATTGGAACAAATTTGATATGTTTGCATTTGTGGATAATGGTGCGGAAAGCAAACTGGCCGGTATTCGCCCTAAACTCTCTCCGTGTTTATTAGTTGAGAAAATCAAGAAGTGACTGGAATAATCTAATCACTCCTTCCATCGGCTCTCAGAGAAAAGGGGGCTCGGAAAACGGGAAATAAACGCGCACGTGATGAGACGGTCCTAGCACAACCTCGGGCTTGCTAATCTCAGCTCTTGTCTAACGACTTCATCACCAAAGGTTTTTTAATATTTCTTCCTCCATCCGCGGATATGTAAGAAGGTATCTTGTTGGATAGTATCTCACCCCTTACCTACAGCTATAGGCACCAAATATGAGCATGTCAAGCTCAACCCTCTATTAACGAATGTACCCCTCCGTTGTCCAGACTCACCGGAATCCGACTTTCGTTCCATCGAAGATTACCTGCCTCTCCTATTGCAAATGTCCGCAACTACAGATCGGCACAGTTTGAGTTGATGTATTCGATGTGTTCCCCAAGACGGCCACCAATATTGTGGCATATCTACACAAGGATGTTAGTGATGGATTTGCTACAACAAAGTATTAAAGATACTCACGTGGCGGTGCATATAACAAGATCATGCGCTTGCAATCTCACGACTGTCGCTACAAAGGCTGTAAAGAATGCCACGAACACTGCCACGATGGTTGCCAGAACTTCTCGGCGGAAGGCTTTGAGGAACATCAGGAATACAGGGACCAGCATGATAACAACAGCCACCAGCGCAAACGATATATCTGCTACGTATATGATTCGGTCCTTGGATAAGTGGTGAATCATTTTGTTCCCTGTTTTTTGACTTGAATCCTTCTCTTCGAACAATTTCTGATGCGTATGTAAGCTAAGCCAACAACCAACAGCCAAATAGTTACAGTCATGAGACTGATAAATTTTAACCTACCGTTATCAGAGACCCAGGGTGGTTTGCAATCCAGTCCACAATTTGCTCCTGTATCTTATTTGGGGGCTTTGAAGACCCCCCTTTTCGTTTGGCGGCAACAAGATCTTCGAGTACGAGTATAAAGTCATCCTCACCTTCAGCCAAGGGACGATTTGATACCATCCAATTTTGGAGACTTCTCTGGTCTCTCAACGGCACTGGGACAAGCGCCCTCATGTCCGTATATTTAAGACAGAATTCCCCTGTAAACATTAGCGCCTTTTCTCTAGCTACATGAAGTCTATAGCTCTTTACAATACGCGAGAAGTTTGATCTCTAATTCATCCATCAACTCTTTCTGGTTGGAGGTCCATCCTTTATATGTTGTAGTACTCCTCAACCGCCAATAAAGAACGTCATCCTTTTCATCAAACGTATCAAGCTCATGTAGTTTCTTCACAAGTCGTTCTATTTCGATTTGTTTATGGAGAAGGATTCGATTAGCTTGTGGGCCGAATCGACGGAACATGCAAAAGCTGTCGTTACTGTCTTGCAGCTTCGCTAGACGTGGGTGGCCATTCACATAATCTTTCTCCACTATGTGAGGATAGTTAGTGGTGTTTGGATTATCTCAATTGGATATAAGTACTCACAATTCTCGTACTTGACATTATCATATCCTTGTTGTTTTTGCAAGGAGCGTTGAGCGTCATCATTACGGGAAGGAAGGCACAAGAGTTTAGCGAGAAGTGCCCGATATCGAGTCAACCCAGCCTTTTTCTGTGCTACAGAGTTGCATCAGCGGCAGGAAATTATGGAAGACTTATACTATACCATCGCCCAGATCTTTTCCATCTTTTAAGTCTAGGGTGGGAGTTGCATTCGAATCGACAGGGGCCAGGGTAATGCCGCCCTCGATGTGTTCCTGGCCTCCCCGATGGCGAATGCCTTCCATTTCGATCGTCACTTCGAACGGAGCACTATCAAGGCTATGCCTATAAGCATGTTTTCTATTCTCAAAAGGCAACCCCAGTGGGCCTCGAATAGGCGGGGCACTCGTCGCTCTCTCGATATCCATTTTGATGTTCAAGCAAGAGGGAAGAGACATCTCAAGGAGACTTGCAGGGCCTCTTCCTCGAGTATCGCATCTAGAGGCATCAAACTTCCCCAGTTTCCCCAGCGCCCCCTCATCCCACCGCATACACCATACTTAAACGAAGATATCACCACTATGATAGGAGCTTCAATCTCTAGTCATGCCTAATGATCGCGGCTCAGTCTGCCTTGTGTGCCCAACGCTGGATTTGATGGTGGTATAAGCTAGCACTGCTCCAGCATCCACACCCTCTTTCCCCTCAATCCCTACAAACACGCGCGAATCAAGCAAGAGGTGTTGTCTTACATGCTTTGTGCTACAGATTATTCTGCAAGGCTGAAATATTCGGCTTTTTCTTGAGCTACCAAATCGTTCGTTGATCGAGCATTGAAGAAATGGATCTGATTGGTATGCAGTTTACACACTGGATTCGAGGAGGGCTTGGCATAAAAAGGACTAGAAATTCTGAAGAAGCTTGGAGGCAAGGCTGCTCTTATATATGTCGGCTTGTGTGACACGGGAAAGTGCTTTTATTCACCCCTTGCACTTTTTATGGCTCTTTGTGCGATTTCGGAGCCTATTTTAAGTTGGGGGATTTCTTGAACATTCATGTTGGCACAACTAGCCATAAAGCAGAAAGTTTTTGAAGCGAATTTTTTATTTATTTATTGTTATTAGTAATTCAAACCCCTGTCTAAAATACATCCACTCTAAAATGCTACCCCGGAATGCAATTGTACATTTCTTCCATTCCGCTTTGATGTTACAAATGAAGGAAAGAAAAGGAGAAGCCACCTCCAATTTATAAAGTCTGTTCATTTCCTCCCCCCTGCCTACCTCCCCCAAAACCTTTCGCTGCTAAGGCCGTAATTCAAAGTGAAAGGTCCACCCTGCCATTATCATTACTACCATCGGGAGGTGGCTATATATAGTGTACAAGTTGTGTATGAGGATACTGGAGTAAGGAGAAGGAAGGCGCTGTAAAGTACATCTCATATTGTTGTCATTGTCGTGGAGTCGTGAGAAATGTATTAAAAACCTGGCGGCCCCGGGTTCTCGAAAGTATTATGAGGGCGAATAATAACATGTGGTCGTAATGGCATTCATGAGAATTGATTCCATGCCTCTTCCGTAGTATCATATATGTCATGAGTCCTTGAACATGTCCAGAAGTTCCAGCAATCGCAAGTGTGCTGCTGAAACCTAGGAGCACGGGCATATCATTCATACAAAGGATAGTTTTGAAATATTATTGGAGATTTCCATCTTTGAGTCGAACAAGAATTGAGGGTCGAGAATTACGTGCAGATGTCTTTATTTTTGTATGTTTTGTGTTTCGTGTAGAACCGGGACGTGAAATCGAGTACATGGGAAATATGTTTTTCTTGTTGATTGTATGTGGTCGTTGGCTTATACATGACTTTGTTAATATCTATAGCTTCTTGACGCTAGTGTGCCAAATAAAAGCAGTTTTGTGAGGACCGTCGTTTCCTTGTTTACTGAGGTTCGTTGGTGTATGACGCCGGTGGGAGTACCAAGGCAGAGGAGTTAGGTGGTGGTTTTGGGTACTAGGTCTCTCGTCAACACAAACTCCATAAGAAAACGGGCTTTTCTGCAAGACTGACAGGAGGCGCAGGTCCATTGGGTTGGTCAATAACACCCACAGAACTTAATGTTCTAAATCTTGATTGCCTCCTGATCCTCTCCCTTTCTGCGTATACACCAAAGTTACCGCTCTGAGGCATCGTGGAAGGGGGTTGGTCGTTCTGCGAGAGTCTTGTATTCATTGACCTATGGTCTCGTTCCGTAACTTCGTTGTCTCCTTTTTTCTGAACCTGTCTCTAGTTAGATCGATAAAACGTCAACTAGCAGGAAAAGAAGATGCGAAAGGGATACAAACCCGAGAGAGATGAGGGTAATGATGGTCCTAGAATGTTAATGGTTTGATGCATCCTCTCCAGTATTTGAATTATTCAACTGATTAGTACTTTCTTTTTTCTATCCTTGATCCTTTTGTTTGGCAATTAAAAATTGGGTTAGGCAAAAAAGGGGTAGAGATATGCGAAACGCTTTGACATGAGAGAGTGAACTCAGCAGGGCCACAGATGGACATAAACGCAAAGCGTAATTTGAATTCTGGCTCTAGGGTAGAGCAAAAGGTCGGTGAGACGAGCGACCTTACCCTCTTGAAACAGCACCTCTATGTATGATCTGCGAGTCTTCGCACTTTAGATCTTACTTACGCACTTGCTCCAGGTAATATTTAATTTCTCGGGAGTGTGTATTTCGGATCCTCTTTAGCGGTGTAGTTGCCAAGGTCTCGTAGGATGTGGTGAAGTCTGAAGCTACGGACTAAACCTTGGGGGTGCTGGGTATGGGGCCCTCGAGAATGACCCTCCAGCAATTCCGTATGGCTACATTGTTCTACCTGTAATCTCCGTATTGAGCATCTCTCTCGTTGTCTCGCCCGACCAGCGTCTGGCATTTCGACCCATGCATGTAGTCGAAACGGGGACCACGGAATACCACTGCGGACGTTTCCCCAGCTCATCTGACGGTGCGATGAAAAAATTTCACTCTCTTGGTAAGAAGAAACTTGATGCTCGGCATTTAGGCCACCCCATAATATCCCATGCTGAGGTTGATTTGAGACGAAGTACTATGAACAGATAGTACCCCCTTTGTTGATTTGTGCTGGTTGATAGATCCCGTTCGATTTTCATTCGTCTAGGCTCCAGGGTAGTGGTCCAAAAAGGGGGATAGCGATCCAGTGGACGATAGCGACTGAAGCCACAGGAGTAGCTTGTATGTGTTGGCAACTCGTCCAGGCCTTCTAATTTCCACTCGCAGACTTATCTCGTGTTCGGAGACGACAGCATCGTCATTCAGTTTTTCGTACACTTGCTTGTTTGAAAAATGAAGAAGAAAGATGGCCTTCGAAGGGGGACTTCAGGCTTCTTCTGAAGTGGGAAAAGGGGAGGTGACATATGCAAGTGTGGCCAAGTGCAGACCCAGCCATCCTTTAACTTAGGCGCGAACACCGCAGAGAAGTACGTGTTTCGATGGATGTTACTATATTTTGTGTTGGCTGCAGCGACCCTCATGCAATGGTTTGAATTCGGAAGGCCTTGCATGATCTTTTCGTGGAACAATAATCACTTGGAGGAGGCGTATGTAAATGTAGCTGATTCGAGATAATTCTTCAGCCTGATCAAGGAGAACCTCAAACGCACAACACCAAGAAATCCAAGGCACTCTCAATAATCTAAATTCTATCAGCAACAATCCATGCAGGGCCGTTCCGTCGAATATATACCTGTTTAATTCTTCCATCTCGCGCTGGTCTCCAGCCGCAGGCGTGGGAGCCAAGAAAGTGACGAGTTCCTAATACACCAAGTCTTTCGATATATCCAGCACTATTTATATTAAACCATCAAAAAGATTCAGTAAAGTAAATAACGACAAAAACTCAAAATTCCTACAGAGCCCTCTATTTATGACACTCACTGTTCTACAGTTAATTTGGACCTTGCTCGTGGCAATTTCATAGATAACCTGTTCTCTGTAGATCATAGGTTGCGGGATTCCTTAATATGGTGGCGCAATTCCAATCAATTCCTTGTTTTTGTTCCCTTTTGGTCGTTTTTGGATCCTCAGCTGGCTACGATAACTCTGTTACATCTTCGCCTAGATTTTATTGGCCAGTCGCAGTATAGCTGTGCCATTGGTCAAAAGTTGGACCAATTGTGGCATATAGACCCGCTCGTTGTAGCATTGAGATCTGGAATGAGTACCCAGCAAGTCAAGTGATTGGTTCTGCCTCCCCAAAGGGGGGGGAGTGGAAGGGGGGGCCTTCTTACCCATTGTCGCCTCATGTTAAGTCTTGAAAACCATCGACACTTTCCTGTGGAGGATTGCTTTCCCCTTTATACATTGATTGACCGGAAAATATCTCCTAGGTTACGGCATGTTTCGAAATCGCCTCCCGATCGGATCCGTCTTTGAGTTACGTAGTACACGGGGGCAAATTCCCAATGAAAGGGCTTTCCCGAGACTCCTGAGTGGAAAAATTAAAACAGGAAACTAATAAGTGGCGGCGTTAATATGGCGTTCTTGCAAGACGCGAGTGCACGCTTGCATTGCCGCAATCCTCCTTAGTCCCTCTTTTAATCTTCGAATAAAATAGGAAGCCCGAACAGAAACATAACTTAAGGATAGTATTCTAAATAGTTATTACAGAACAGCATGCAAGCAATGCTCACGGTTACAAGTTACTGTTGCCACAATCTCCTTGTCAAACCTTTTGCAATGTGCGAATCCATACCCGGGGCGTGGGACAAGGGTTGATCTCTCCTATTTCAAATTAACATTACCAAAGCCAAATTGTATCCCCAAGATGGGCTGTCTTGCATAGCCTTATCTTGAGCGTTTTGGTACTAAGCCATTGTAAATAGTAACATGTGTTGCCAGTAAATGTGAGCATCTACACTTCTATCTGAGGGTATCATAATGATCCAAATCAAGGCTTTATTATGCTTAGATAATTCTTCCTAAGGGATTCTTTGTTTTAATTGTAATACTAATGGTTAACTAAAATCTTAGGCTGGCGTTCATGCATTTACTTCCCTCCCTTGCTTGCTCAGAACGCGTAGTTCCTGCACGTTTCTTATGCGTCAACTCTGGCGTGGATCACAATATACTATTTGGTTTCTCTTAAGGATGGCTTGAGAACATGGTAGTAGTGTTTCATCTGGGCACGTCATTCTTGGTCTAGATCTGCTTTCTGATAGCCGAGACAATTTCTTACCACCAGCCTCTTCCCCTTTACGAAGAAATACTAAGCACTGGCTTGAAGCTCAAATTTGAAGTAGGCCAAGGGTTGAAAATCTTGGTTACTTGGTGAACCCTGATATCTATGAGCTAATAGAGGTGGTAAGTTCTTGTTACGAGCAAAAATCACTCGGAGCTTATTGCGTTGGATTTTAATGTACGGAAATCGTGGGGCATGCATGTGAAACCTAAACATCAGGAGGCTTTGGATTAGACTACAGTCATCAAGAATGAGGGCTGTAATACCTTCTGGTCCTAATCAAAATGCATATACATAGCCTCGTTGATGTAAAAGAAAATAGGGCACTATCACACGTGACCGCGACTTCAATTCCGCAATATCGTCTTTGGATTCTACTTTGACCCTATATCAAAAATACATATTGTAAATCTAATCTCTACTATGATTACTTATTATTTCCTTAATATCTCTAAATCTCGCAGCAATTTTGTCCGTAAGTAGTCTAGTTTATAGTCACGTGGATTTCACTTTCACGCTAGATTGGCTCGGATAACTTCAAAGCAAATTTATTTTCTTTCTCCTCACCGTGAAAGGGTCAACACCAGTGTCTCTCGAATCACATTATTCATGGCGGTCACCGCTGCAGCAGGGCGATAAAGGAAACATCACTCGTCATATTTTGAACTGAAATTTTGTCACCCAGTAAACAAATGCTTTTCTTGTCAGACCCCTCCACCCCCCACAAACCCCCCTCAATTCCTTCTTGAAAATCCATTGCACACTCGCACTAGACTTTAGCTACCTGGTTGAGACTCCCGAGGAAGACAATGAGCACCGCAGCGTATCTATCACGATTAGCTGGGCTCTTTAATACTGGGCCATAGAACCTACGTTGCACTCCCGAAAAAAACCTCATATACCTTGGCCCCTGTCATGGTCGATATGACAGTTGAAAAAGCAGCCACAAATAAGAGGGCGGTGACTGCCATCATGGCGTGGCTCATTTTGACAAGGAGCAAGAGAAATACTGGAATGAAAAGAAGGCCAACCGCTAGTGTTACCAACAGAATATTGGCAAGTGCTGAGACTTGGGCTGGATCATAGTAATTTATCTTTTTGTTATCTGTCTTTTCACGTTCTTTCTGTGTTTGGAGAAACCGCTGTTTTCAATATCATTACTAGATTGTCGCGTGCTTGTCAGGTTGCCGGGAACATACCTTGATCCAAGAGTTTGGCCGCTGATTGACCCAGCCCAAGATGAAGCTCTCAAACCAGTTTGTTTGTTGGCCCATTATAGACAAGAAGTCGTTCGAATGATAGATAAAATCATAGTATGGTCTAGCAAGTGGCTTGTTTTGCATGATCCACTCTAAGACAGAATTATGGTTTCGTGGAGATGTTTTCCCTAGCGCTTGCGTGTGAGAGAATCTCAGCATGGTTTCATCTGCCATACTCTGTAAGCAAAATCCAGTATTTGCACAGAATTGGGCTTAATCATGAAGCTACATACCGTACTCTTTGAGTTTGGTGCGAAGCTTCTGAATCAAATCCACCTGAGCCGAATCCCACCCCTCCTTGTGTGCGTATTTCAAACGATATCGGGTCGCTAGGTCTAGGTCGTCTGCTTTATCGAGTTCCATCAAAGCCCTTTCGAGCTCAGTAATCTCTACCTCAAGTTGAAATAGAATACGTCCGTGACAATACTTGAAGCCGCGAAATATCATGAAGTCGCTCGTGCTAGTCGTAAACGCGGCTGCTCGAGGAAATCCGTTCGGAAAAGATTCCACTAGAGTTCAAAATTAACCTAAGGATATATTAGCAGAGATTGTTTAATTACCTTTTGGATTTATAAATCTACTCTCGTATTTGAGCTTCGCGGTTGGTGCTTCAGTGGCACTGGCTCTCGGCCTTGAGGGGACTATCGACTTCGCAAGCGCGTTGATTTGATCCCAGAAGGACGGGAAGCGAGTGTCGTCATCTTTGGGTCAGCCAAGTTAGCCATCAACACCTAAAATCTCTTGTAAAGTGGTCAATCACCATGGATCCCCAAAGATTCAGTGAAGTCTTCGGCGGTAGAGCTGGGAGTGAGATTACCACTAGAGCCAACCACGCTAGCACTTTGCACTTCGTCTGCTACGAGGTTACTCGCTAGCTGTCTGAGTCTCAGACCCTCTCGTTCTTCGGCAATATGATCCATATTCCTTAAAGGCAAAGGCAATCCTAGCTCTACATCATCTAGGCGATTAGCATACACCTTCGCCGGCATAATCACAACAGTATGGCGTCTCGCGCGCCGAGTCGGTTCTCTTGGAGTAACAATTTCCGCCATGACAAAGGCTTGATTAATTCACATAAAGAGAAATGAAAGGGTGTAAATCTAGGCAGAGCCTCAAGTATAACTAGCGACAACACCACAACTATCATCTCTACGGACGACAGAGCCTCTCTCTCACCGCTAGAAAGGAGCAGCGCTTTCTTGCTGCCCGAAATTTCAAGGCTAGCGGGTTGCATCTTCCTATTGCCTCAGGTTCACTGTTTCCGCATTCGTGTCACCAAAAGGGGAGAGTAAGATGCTCGGGAGTGGCTGACCTTCTGGCTGGCGAGACAACCCTTACGACGACGCGAGCAAATGAGGATGGAACAACTGACGCACCTTATCCGGTTCTACTCTTCTACCACTCCTCTCATGCGAGGCTGGGGCTGTACAGTTCTGCTAGATGAAAACCCTCTTTGGTACTTTATAAGTTCTGTTGGGTTTGAGTGTTGAAATTTAGAGCGATTGATTGGAGGACTTGGCACGCATGTACTCTTGTACCTTTTACACCCAGGCGAACATGGAAGAACTGGAAGCATAAGACTCCGAGCCTCGGGGTGCGCTGGCCTTTTATCTTGCGGAGCCGCCCACCCCGTGGAGACTTCGCACCTGTGGCAGGAGGAGCTTGTTATTGGCTTCTGTGGCGATGTTGTACACAGATCTTAAGCATTTAGAGATCGATTGATTGTGGCTGCTTCAACGTCACTACTTGTAATATTTCTGTTGTATTTGGACGTCAAATAATATCGAATGATGGGATTTATTGTTCTAGAGTACACCTACGTTTGCGTAAAGTTTATATCATTAAGTACTCATTTACATTAATTATTTGGCCTATATATAGAGAGCGACTTGTTTGTATTGCCCTTTGCATCCCAACCGTTCCCGTTAGTTATAACCTATATTGTTCTCCGTCCCAAGTATTTTTTTCCCAATTGTTTTTTAAAAAATAAAAAAATTGAAATTTTTTTTTAATGGAAAAGAGTCATCATCCAACCACCTAACCAAAGAAATTAAAGGTGTTATCTATCTATTCTAGTGGAACACCAAGGTTGGTGAAGGAATGGGAGTTATTCAACCGTTTATTTGCCGTGTGCACTAGGGCATGGCAAATCAACATCCTTCCCCACAGTTAGTACATCGGTGTTTCAAAATTTGCAGTGGCTCAAGTTATTACATACCTCTCCTTCTTCCCCACCCTCAACATCGCCATGAGAGTCTACGACAATGTCGATCTCCTCATGAAAAGCTCCCATATCGGCCTCCGCAATTATGGGTGACGTTGACCTAGCGCCGGAAGGGCCCTGATGAGGCGTCATGTCTGCAGATACTGAGCCGAGTGCCGTTGCTTTTGGGTCACTGTGCTGTAGTCACGGCCCGAAACTCTGGTCCTCGGCACGATGCAGCGGCTGCTCCCGAAATTCCTGGATGTGTCTGCCTGGGAAAACTCCTCCCACTTTGTTCTCTTGGACTGGATTTGATTTTGACCTTGATCTGTCTGTGACGCTCGAAGGCGGATAGAAGTCTGCTTTGAACTTCGTGGTGATCGGGATTAACCGCAGCGCTGGTTTGTAGATTTTCTCTTCTGCCAGTTTAGCATCCCCATTCTACCTACGAAAGGCCAGAAAGTAACGCACAAATGAGGAAGAACTCTCAGAATGCAATTAGCAAAAATTGATTCTCTGAACACAAAGGCGAGTTCTTCTGAGGTAGTTTGTTGGCAGTTTGGCACGCAATCCGTGTACAGGCGCACAATTGAATTTGTGGAAGAAGACTGAATGTCGTTGCTTGGGAGAAGGAGAATGAAGTACATTTTTCCTCCTTGGAAAAGCTTCTAATTGGGATAGCTTCGAGGGCAACCACAGGAAGGGTGAGCCAGTAGCAGGTTATCTTCTCGAACGCAGGCCCGGAAAACCTGGCCATGGCGAATCATGAGCTCGACGCGACATGGATCTTGAAATGTGTCATGGAGACTCAGCCCAACATTGAAATCCTTGATGTGCTGGTTGGCACGCGCGCGCGCGCGCGCGCTCTGTCTCTCTCTCTCTCTCCTTCTGGACGGGCCCAGCCATTCTGAATGATTTAATCCCTGACTAGAATATCTTTTGGGTAATTCGAGTTACGCCGGGTAGCTGGCTGAATGGTCCCGATGATGTTCACACGCACGGCCGTGAGATGGCGTGCAAGGGTTTTTTGCCCCATCACTGTCATGGCGGAGTTTTGTGGTACTCATAAGAGACCTTAATTGGACTGCCGTTGCTAGACCTAGCAGAGTGGGCCAAACGGGAAGAATCGAATCGAATCGAACCTCGGGAGCTGTTCCGGCGAGCTAATCAAGAATTATTGCCTTGAATCGCAGCTCTGTGCATGATGTGCATACAGTTGTACATCGTTGAGGAGGTTGAGGGTGTTGAACTTGGGTCTTTACGGTCAATCGACTCCAATGTGGCTTACTCTGTGCTGCACCCCACTTATTCCCGTTTCTCCGTGCTGTATGTCTGTTCTCAGGGTTGTTTCAGGTCGTAACAGTGCCGAGGCCGCTCTTAGCACTCGTGATCAGCTATGTGGAAGGTTTGACGGCTTTCTGAACAAAAAGTGTTTATTGAGCTGTATTCCCATTGTCAGTTGCTTCTTTTCTTCAAATGCGAATCAACGAATCTTCGAAAGGACATCATACCTGGAATTGGGAACATCCAAGGGGAGTTTTGCCTTGCGCAATCTTGTCGCGAAATTGAAGTGGTGCTGGCCAGTTTCGGCAGGTAGAAAAGATACTCTCACTTACTCCAGATTAACAAGGCAATTTGAAAGCAGACGAAGAGGGGGGATAGATGTGTTATCGCTCTGCTCTACCCCACGAGCAAATTGATACACGACTTATCCTACTTGATGTATCTCTAATTCGTTGTACAAAGTCAATTATCAAATCCACTTGGACCAATAAGAAGCATCAGCCACATCTCCATCACATTTTGCAGTTGCATAGGTAGAGTGCAGGAAGAAAAAAAAGAAGTTCAATACAAAATAACGCTACAATCAAAAACTTAACAGAAAGGAATGCTTTGCTATATAAAGGAAACTAGAGACTTTGGATTCTCTGCATTTAAGGACCGCGCCATGTGGTACTATCAAAGATGTTAGCTCTCTTTGCACCTGCCTCTTCTGGGTTTTACGCCCGTCTTAGGATCCTCGAGTTGCATTCTGAGGGAAGAATTACCATGGATTTGTCCTTTTCGTATGTTAGCGATAATAGTTAAGACCGAGGTCTGTAAGGGATGGCTGCCCTATTTACCTTTCTCCGGATGGCACGGGCCCACATGGGACCATATTAATACAAGATATGGCTCACACCTATCAATGATCCATTACGCCGCTTCTCATTACTATTGATAGAGGCTATCAGCCTCTTCCCTGCGCATCGGGCCGTGTTCCCTGCTCTTCATGTGGCCGTCGACGAATTGAGAGAAATGGTAGCGACATCGCGGGACTTGAGCCGACTTCAGTGTATACTCGCTAGTGAATGTGTTTTGTTGGTGGCCAATCGACACCAATGTCACCCACACCACCTACCTTTCCTTCATATTGGCACTTCCTTCGCCGCCAGCGCATACGATTCTTCCAACTCGTCTAATGCGCCCTCCTGTAGGTGCTCTCAATACTTGACCACACCCTGAAGATTCGTGCTCGGAAGGTTTGGTAAAGGTCTTCGCAGCAGGGTTTGGTGTGAGGTTGTGGAGTGTAGGAAATATCTCTTTGAATGTTTGAAGAGGAAAAATATCCTTCAGCACGAAACAGGTGGTGAGGCGGGCCGTGTGCTAGCGTCTTATTAAAAGCAAATGGTAATCCACCAATATTGTGCAATCATACGACGCCTTGCTGGAGACATATTTCTTAGGCGTGTGAAACCAGCGGAAGGTGTGTAGCCAACCAACATGATTCGTTTGCGCTGTGCCCTCTTCGTTGTTGAGGGAGGGTTAAACAAACAAAGGATCTGCTGGCGAAGCTCCCCGGTTTGGGAAGAAACTCTACTTTGCATTTATACTTCGGCTGTCACTGAATATACAACAATACTTGTGCTGTTTTCCTTCGAATACATTTGGCTACTCACATTAAGTTTACCAAAGTTGCAGCCCTAGCAGCATCAGTTTAGGTTGTGCCTCGCAGAATCAACTTTCCACCGTTGATAGGTTCAACCACTTGATCGCCTACTTCAAATCATATCACCTCAGGCAAAAGTCATTGCCTGGAGGGGCTTGCTGACAATCCTTCCAGACTCCAGGCATAGATGGCCCCAATGAAATTTTCCAACTATTTCTCCGGCTTGCCATCACTGAACAGAAGCCGCAGGATTGATAGCAAGTTTACCGCCTGCCGCAGCTTCGCAATTCCACGTCCCGGAAGCACCAGCAACTTTACTACCCTCATGTGTTCCAACGACGCCTAAACTTCAATTCCATCATCCTTATCAGGTTTGCCAACCTGTTGCTCTCTGCCTAGATGTTGGTAGAGCCACGATCACCGTCTTGACCCCTATCCACTTATGGTCTGACGGATCTCTTGCAAGCATCAAGATATATTCCTAGATGCGTAAATAAAGCACCCACTGCCCAAGCCATCCCAGAGGATGCTTCGAAGGTTTTTTTTGGAGCTCTGCGAGCGATGGTTGATCAGCTTAGACCGATTGGTACGAGTCTGCTTGAAAACATTAGCAAGTTGGTTACCGAAGGTACAAACAGGAAGGACCCGGATATATGATTGAGTTTATAGAACTGCAAAGTCTAAAGTGGCGGATCTTCTAGAACTGGGCAAGAGGGATAGGCCGGAAACCTCCCTCTTCTCCCGTTGTGTTGATTCTCATACCTCGGTTTTGATAGATGGGCACTGCTTTTAGGCAAAGCAGCGGATCACTATGCACGGTTTGAACTAGTGCTAGAAGAGGCATCTCGCATGGTTACATATGCTCCAAATTAATATCATGGGTTCTCAGGCAAGTTTCCGATATCATGTCGCCAGCCGTGTTCCCAGCTGATCAATCCTCAGTGCCTCAACTGCTTGCTGGGGAGCTATTAGCATCTGTGATTAAGATATATCTCTACCGAGACAAAGGCCCTTCAACTCAATGCCTCAACTTCCCCAGATAAACGAAAGACTACAAAGTTAAATAGGTTTCTTTCTAGAAATAATTAGTTGGGTGGGACACCACTTCAAGGAATACTCCTCCCTATCTCTTGCTCTGGAATTTTGTTGAAACAATGTTGCTCTAATATTCTGGAAACTCTGTGAAAAATGCATGGGTCACTTAAAATACACCAAATAGAAAATTGTATGACATATATAGAAAGTACTCAATTATGCTACCGCTCTCTGCCATTTTCTGCAACAATTTGTCCACAGGAACGCTTGCTCTGCTAAGTGAGCGAGATAAATCCTGCTTCCAAACAGACAAAATCATTGTGTCCTATGATAAAGCGTGGAGAATTCCACAGTGACGGCTTCTTGCTCATGCCCCTTGCATCCCAACACTCGGCACGAGAAGTGTGGATGGGTTGCGATACAGGTATTCGAATGCAACCATCAACTCTCTGCACCCAAGTCTGCATACTACCATCAAAGCAGATATTATGTTATGTTATCCTCTGTGGATATAAGAACATTTATCGAGATAAGCCATGTCGTATTCCAAGGTAAAGTGCTTCGACAACTCGGACCTTCGTCTCTCGAGGGCAACAGGCTGGTTTTCACCACAATTTATTTTAGACAGGTTGACGTCTTCCCGAGAATTCAAAATAATTACTAATTGGTGTTGGTGTAGCTGCTGCAAAAGTAGGTGAATGCGTCTTGGACGATATTGCGAAAGCTCCCGCTCAGTGTCGAGCGGTAGCGTCTTAAGTGACTCTCCGTTGAGGTATTTTCTGTAAAGTTTGTTATGTTAATAGACAGGAAAAAACTCACAAACTCCTCTTCCGCAGGGCCTCTGCTCTACAGTTGTTATCACCGATTTTTGTGAAGTGATGGGGCTCTGAAGGCATTTTCTTGCTGCTTGCTAGTCGTGAGACTTCATGTTTTTTTCGCACCACGATCTGCTGAAGTGGTCCGCGTGCTAAAATACCTCTCGAGGGTTTTGAGAAATCAGAGGAATGATCCTCAACTATTAAGGCAAATGAGAAGAGAAGTCGGCAGGGAAGGGGATTGTGCTGGAAAGGGGACATCGTCCACCGCAATACAAGCCAAGAACATCAGCTTGGTCGTAACTGTATGCTTGTGCTCAAACATAGACCTCTACAATATTCCAAGACTATCTATGGCCCGAGAATATAATCGAGAGCTTTTGTCTTCTAGAAGAACCATTGTCCGTTTATCGTCTACTCTGCCCCGTTTCGAGTTACCCTTCTTCAATCGTAATTTCACGAAGAGCTTTCCCTGCCCCAGATTGAAATTATTCGGAGGTGAAAGAAGTATTCGCAGATGTATCGAAATTAGGGCAGAGGCAAAGTATAACAGGCAATTGGCACCTTTGTCTGTTGAAGTATCAGTGCCTTGTTCACGAGCGAGCATACAGTTCGCCTCCCGAAGACTTACCAAAGTCTATCCATCAAACTAGCCATTATATTCTTCAGAGGCCAGTGTATGAGTCTGATTTAAAAGCTTGCAGTACTTATCTTGATGATACCAGCAAAACTCAGCTCTGCAGAGTAAGCCTCGAAGCTTTCGTAGGAGCAAAGCCTCAGTCCACCAGAAGCCGTCCGTGTCAATCGCAGCCAAGTTGACCTCGAAGAAGGGGAATACAAGTGTATAAAGGAGAAATCCTGAACTCTTACTCTATATGTACGATGCGTTGATGCTGCATGCAGTTGGCTTTCGATTGAGGGTACATTCGAAGTGGTCAATGGGTACTAGAGTAGATTTGTTTGATGAGGCATCTTCCCTTCTAAACCTAAGCCTACTAGAGTGCTATTGAATCGATATCCATCTTTTTATTTTCTCATCTGCGCGGGAGGAGTGTTGGGATTGTGTATATTGAGAGTTTAAATCTTCTGAATGATCCCGTGTGCCCCCAAGCTTACAAATAGGCGTTGATACCCATAGCGGGTTCTTGTATAAGCGTCAGCTCTGTAAGGGAAGAGCTATCCACCGAATCTATCCATCGTTGTACAGTATTGTTTGACCACGCACCTGGGGCTGGAAGACTGACTACCCACTGGAAGACGACCAGTGAGGTTGCCCCACGAAGCGAAAGCACCTGCATCCACCTTCTTGCGTCTCGTTGATGCAACCTCCCATTCGATCTATAAAGGGCATTTATAGGCACGATACTTTATGTTCTCCAGTTGCAGGGTTGTTACATGCTATTGGGTGGGTTCTGCCCTTGTATCAGAAATAGGGGGGGGAACCCCAGGCCAGATTTTCACGGCACGTCGCGGCGTGTATGCCTTCCACTCGCAGGTTGTTAGTTCTGGCTTTTGAGCCTCCGTTATACATTCTTCGATCGCATGCCACCATCATGGGATAAGCAAGATTCGAAAGGATGATACGAAAATAACCGGCAGGATTTGCTCCTTCGCAACTGAGACGCTAGCCAGGAGGTCTTTGGAGCTTTCCTGGACGGTATCCTAAATGTCAACTAGCCAGCCTTGAGCCACGCTCTGGAGCAATTTTGAGCGGACCTTCATAGCTTTTCGCTCGGATCAAAATCGTACGTTATCTTCCCGGTGGCAGAACCTTTGGTTGCATTCAATAGGTTATTTTTCTAACCGCTTTTGTTAAGGTAGTCCAACAGACACATGAAACTTGGTGATGGGATATAATTGGGAATAACCATGGTATCGTCAATGACATCGGAGTCAATCCCATTTCGCACCCACTGTTGCCTCGGTGCTCTTCAACTCAGACCAGACCGATTTCCCCCATTCCTCGAGCTGACGAGACTCGGACATCAACTCTATGATTCGTAACACCTTTGTCGGTTGGCAAAACCTGGGTCATCAGGGCAATGTGGAGACTCCGGCGAAAATATATTTCCCTGGCTGCAGAAGACGAACTTGGGTCTGACTGGATGACCCTTCCACAATCACAGTATGTGTGGTAAGCACACTTGATACCAAGCAATACCCCACTGTCCCATGGATCCCAAATGGTAACAGACCAATCATCTTGAATGGCTACCAGTACAGACGCCGTAGATTTTGCTTGTTTCGCCACCTATCGGCAGCTTTCCCGTTGAGCCGGAAGTAAGGTAGGAGTCCAACATTTACTTCCAGGGTGGTGCAACAGAGTACTACTTCGGGTCATAGATATATATGTCGCTGTCACCGTTAATGCCGAAAAACTGTTGACGAAATGAATTCCTCATCGATGTCTCGCTGGATGTCAGGGGAAAGTTTTAGGTGTTGGCAGTGGTGTGGGGTGCCGAGGTAAGTTCTTCTACGGTACATGTCGCAAATATATGAAAGACTGTTCTTCTTCCTAAGATCCCAAGTCTCACTCTAGGAGTTTTCTTGTGGCCGTTGATAAGTAATCAACATAAGACTTTTAGTCATGTGAATTGTTGGTGGGATTTCTACTGGCGTAAATTCAGGCAATTGATGTGTTGGTGAAGTCTGGCTGACCAAGTCGAGAGGCCTGTAAGATGCATGCAAGCCAACGAAAGTTATGGGGGTTTTCGTTTTTGCTGACTGTCGAGGATTGTATTATGGTACGCAAGTATATGTCCAAGGCACATGTAACTTTGTGTTATATTGCAAAAATGGACCATAAAAGTGTCCCAGTTTCCTGATATACCTGCCATTTGTCAGTTAATCCATATATTTAAGAAAGGTTGAAATTCGGATACTAAAGTTTATCAGGGATGATGTCGCAGAGACTTCTGAAGGTTTTGAAGCTTCAGAGCAGCTCAGAGGATCCCTGGATATGCTCTACTGGAATTTCCATCCACCCGAACATGCGAGTATGCGATTCGAGATGAGCAAAGCATCAGGATGTGAAAAAACATCGAAAATTCAGAATTCCTTTTCGATGGAGTCCAGAGAATGTGCATTGCATCGAAGCTACAACCCCTGGAAATTTGCCGATGGCACAGCAACACCGCCGGTATGAGCCTGCTCAAATTGCGAGAGCCCATGAAGACGACAGTGGACGTAACACCTTCTCGTATTCCTTCGCCACATCTCTGTTGAGGGAAGAATAGTAAATAGGAATGGAATGAAAATGAACTCAGGATCAAACCTTACCATCCAGAGAGTTCAGATCTGTCCCCCGCAAATTCCATGGCCCTTGTCACGTATTGGCTCGCTCCCAAAGCTTGGAACAAAAACGGGGTCTTGTCACGCATTGAGAATAGCAACGCCCGAGAGAAGTGTATTTCGACTCTGTGTTACCTGCACGTGAATGACCTTCACGGCTTGGATCTTGCACGGTCTCCGTCAGAAATGGCATCTCTTCCGATAGGACTGTTTTTGATATCATCTAGCGGTGGGAGGGTCAACCATCAAAATTTAGGAACAAGGCCTCAATGACGAAGGTCCCAGCCACGGTTAGACCCTGTCCACAGCTTACCGACTCCCACACTCTCGTTTTCAGCCTCAAGGTTCAATATCGATACTTCTTTCGAGCTACAGAACGAGTGCTTTGGAGTAGCCGGTCATTGTGTCGAGCGGCGTTTCCAAAATCTCCCTAACTCCATTTTCGATTCTGTCATAGCCTCACGATCTGCTGGAGTTTTATTCACAACAATGTGTCTCTACCTTTATTGCAAACATATTGCATAATGCTCAGCCTTCTTACTCACCTATCATTGCCAGCGGCGTGTTCAATATCTCCGCATGCGCGATCGCCGAATGGGAATACCCTAATTTATCAAGGGCCTTCACCTTTGATCTCTTAGCACTTTTTCGGCCATAAGAGCTGCATATCGTCGAAAGACGGCGTACATAGCGAATAGGAGATGCTGGATTTGAGGGGCATCTTCCTGCATCAGGCCTTCGGTTCGTTTGAAAGGTGCCTAGTACTCTTGCTGCAGACGGTCAGCATGCCATGAAATAAAGAGCAATCAGACCCCGCATCTGTGTCTGTCAATTACTGAAAGTACTAAACTTCGGTCCTCTTCCATAGTTCGCTCCGTCTAATAAGTCAGCGACAGCGCACAAAAGTCAAGCATTCGTATATGCAAAGCCGATTCGAACCTCACAACTCAGCGAAGAAAGCAAAGCTTTTCTCGTGTTCAATCAAATTATATTGGCAACGAGCTTATGTTTGTGTGGTTAGCTAACCACTTCCATACTTCTCGCTAAGCCCTATGGGCACGAACCCTCCAAATAAGCAGCATGAAGCTAATATGGTGGGGATAATATAGACTTCTAACATTGCCTGGGTTTTTGAATAAATTTTCAAGCAATTTTATATTGTATCCGCCGACTAGCATATATGGCTTCCAATCGAGATAGAGCTGAGAAAAAAAGAACCAAAAAACATAAGCAGCAAGGTGGTAGACACTATACGAAAGCAATGGAATCGAATCAACCTGTGGATAGAGCTGGCACTATCCTCCAAAATCCGAATCCCAAACCCGTGCGTAACCTTCATAACCCTAAATCAAAACTTTGTCTTCCCGTACCAATTTTTGACCATGTTCTATAGTGGCCACGTGGGTCAATTAACTCTGGAAGCCCCAATACTCAAGAACAGAGTGGTGGTGCCATTCAAAATAGTTAACATGGGTTTATAATAACCTGAGGGTTCAAGTACTCTCCACGAAACTTGGACAATGCAGACTTGGAAGTACTGTCATGAAAAGTATCCAAAACAGCATTTCAGTAGATGGGGGAGGACTTGGAGGAATTTGACTAGGTTTTCAAATAGCAGAGGATATTTTGAGGCAAAAACATATTCTTGAATAGACAAATTTGAATTCTCGAATAGAGACAAAATCATAAATCTTCATGAAACATCACGCTTGCCTTAAAGAAAAGTGTCTTAATAGTTCACAGAATAACACGCGCTATGCCTTCCAAAGCCAATAAAATGCTTGCATGCCCCACTATACACAGGTATAAATACACGGATCACATATTTGTACTGTATTCATCCATCGGCCTTAAAAATGGGCCGAGATGTTGGAACTCTTCCGGACACAAACAAAGTATGGACCATAGTCTTTTAAGGACATCATTTCAACCACCCCTCTATCATCGTACCATCATACCAAGTAGATACTAAGTAGAACTGTAGCCTCGTATCCGAGCTACGTTGCAACAAAGCGCAGGTGTTGGAAGCGTGCTGCCATTCGTTCGTGGTCGCACACCAAATGTACGTCGCGCCAATGCCACCCCCCTTAAGAGCCGCTCCTAATTAGGTCGCCGTTGCCTTGAAATCTCAGGCCAAATGTTTGTACGCTCTCTATGAATAGATACAGCGCGACATTATGGTCATCGCCGTGAGTGCGAGTTATTGCTCATCATGCAAACATGTCGTCCGGAGCAAGAGCCTCACCAGAGAATGTCGCTGATCTTGCCGTATCGATGCCACTGGAAACTTTCGCTACTAGTGAGAATACAGCCGAGCTAGCCGAGCCGCAGTCGCCACCAAGATCAATGCAGTCGTCGAGGGTGAGAAACAGGGGCGAAGGTAGAACTGGGAGGGCCAGCGAAGAAAATGAAGGAGGTTCTTCGGGATCGACGCACCTTTCGCCTCCTGGTCTTGAGGATCATATTGAAGCAGTGCCAGGTTTGTAATTTCTCTACCATGCCAGAACAGTGCTCTTCGAAGCAACACGCTATTGATGTCGATTGCTAGGTGGCACCGAGCCTTCGCATCCCATAGCGTTTTGGCGAAACCTCATCGCTAGAACTCCTTTGCAGCAACGCGAGCAAGCGAAGCGCGAATATAATGCTCGCCAGGGGTATGATAAGTTCAAGTACAATCATGGTAAATCCATACGCTCAATCTACGAGAGGACCAAGGCTGACTTCAAGCCACAGTGCACGATCTTCCTGAAGGCTTTCCTCAACTGGCTTCGTGGCTCAACTCGAATAACAACTGGAATATATATCGGGGATTTGGTAGTCTATCAGCAAGGGTGCTTGTGGACTTGCAGATTGAATTGACTCAGCTTGAACAGAAGATTTTGGACCTAGATAAAGCAAATGAGGTACATGAACAACTCAACCCTGGGCCGAATGGCAATGAGGGCGCCCCGCGGGACAATGGGGAACAAAAACAGAACGTTCAAAATGCGAAGGCGAAACTACTGGAATATTGTAAGTGCCAATATTTTCAAGGCGTGGCTCTTGCTGATCCAGATTAGATGACTTTCTCTTGAAGTATTGCCAGGTTTACGCCCTGGACCGTCCAACAGATCGTCATTATCTCGCTTTCTACAACTGGATGTGGGGTGAAAAGCCTCTTTGTCAAGAAAAATCGGACTTCATGTTCTATATAAACGACTTTGTTTCTGTTTATAAGCACACCGAGAAGAGCAATCGCTTAGCTAACTTCATGGAGAGATTCCTCGACAAGTGCTCGCTTTTGAGGGTAATTAAACTTCCATGAACACCATACACCTTCCACTGAGAAGGAATTTTAGGAACATGCTGACTGATAGAAGCGCATATTCCAATCAGATCGTGAACTTGACAAAAGCAAGAGCAAATTTGTGCTGCACTATTCCACAGCACGACTAAACCTTTTCGCAAAGTTTGCCACAGTTTTCATATCAGTTGGCATGCTCTTAATTCCCGTGATGCTCCTCTTCTTAGTCAAGATGTCAAGAGCGGCTGAGGCGTGGCTGGTGTTCGGTTTTGTGATGGCCTTTTCGATGATTGTAGCCTTGGTTGCTGATGCTAAAACACATGAAGCGCTGATTGGCACCGCCGCGTAAGTTAACAAGACGCACTTTGTATCCAAGACTGACCAACCTCAGATATACTGCAGTCCTTGTAACTTTCCTAGGTAATTTGAGATAAGATCTCAAGCTCTTTGCTCGAGGGTAGGGGGTTCATGATTTTGGTGATGCGTCGGAGGTCTAGAGGGTAACGGTCTAGAGGGGTGACGAGGCTGCTTGAAAAATATTAAATATTTTGAATCCTTGATTGTTTTCAATTCTTTATTGCAAATTTTTTTGTTCCTGGGAATGAAGCGATATGTTAATTCCTATTCCTTGAGCCCACAAATGTTGAAAAAATTTGTAGTGGCAGGGAATTTTCGGGATAGCAGAGATTCGGGAAAAGCCATAGCACTTTCCAGGGTGCCTCGACCTTTGTATCAATGAAAAGGCTCTGTGATACCGATTCGGTATTGAGCTGTTGGGGTGTTGGTAAAGGTTGGGGTGTGTGTTATATCAAGAATGTGTGAATGTTACACGACGAGAAAGGAGCAGGGCGTAGACATCATCACGTGTCAATATGGACTAACTATTCTAGGTTTGGCGAGCCCCTTTTTGCTACTGCAGGTACAAGGTCACTATCTCAAGGAAGAGCATCCATTTCTACATTGATCTGAAAGGGTTTCGGGCCTACAAGTAATTGTGCGTGAGGGTATTCTATTATAGGCAGTAACACCATAACAAACCCCGATCATTGTGTTGTGATCTCAACTTTTACTATTGTTCTACTTCAGACATTAACAAAACTCAAATACTTTCCCGCAATTTCCTAACCTACCAGAAAATTTCTCTAAGTTTCCACAGAGACACCTCAGCAAATATGCTTATGTGACGAGTGTTCTTCAGGCCTATGATCATTTTGCCTCAACTTTATTAGCACCCTCACGAAGAATCCATCCTTTTAACCTTTAAAATATAAGTTGATTCTGTACTGTGGAAATATTCGGTTAACTATACTTGAGGCATCTGCACTCTAGGCCGGGTCTAACCATGAGAGAGAGTTCTTTGGGACTAGTATAAGTAAGGCCTCTAATATCATCGGAAGACAACGTAAGTAGCGAATGGAGAATGCCATATTTCAGGGACGTCTTCTTACTAATATACATATTTCTGCACCGGCCATTCGAACCACTCGAAAAATGAATGGTACTTCTGTCGCAGATGACCAACATACAACGAAATAGAGAAGGCGAAGATGTTACTAAAGAAAACAAATTAGCTAGTTCCTATCTTTGAAACTTTTGTGCTTGCTAGTTAAAGAACCTAAGGGAACAGTCAACGTAATCTAGCCTCCCTTGCACTTCAGCTTCGAGAGAAAAGATGTTCAGGTAAGTCAGTCCCAAGATCGATGCAGTCACGTGATATGGCACATGCATTTTCGCGTTGTGTAACGTCACCTCTTCTATTTGGCATCCTCGAAACCCTTACTCTGTTCTGGCAACATCCACAACTTCTGAAGGCAACTTCTAGTCTGTGAATCTACAGCGAATTGGGGTTTGATCCATAATAATTGGTTCATAATTTCATAACGCTCCACTAATATTGCACACCAATATCATCCTCAATTCACTCCTCCGAACTTCAGTTCCTTCATCATATCTTCAATCCTTGTAGCACGGCAAAGCCGAACGTTCACTTAAGATTGCCTAAGAATGTTACAAGCACTGCTGCGTAGCTATACTGAATTAGCTTATGGTGTAGAACATGTTTTGCTACACTTACGCAGCGGTCCCAGCCATCACTTCATGAGTTTTGGCATCCGCGATCAAAGATACGATTACTGGAAAGAGCATTACGAAACCAAAAACCAGCCAGGCTTTCGATGCTCTCGGCATAGGAACCAAGAATAGCAGCATCACGGGCAAAAGGAGCATGGCGATTGAGATGCAAACGGTCACAACCTGAGCAAAAGTCTTAAGGTGATCCGTGGAGTAGTGTGTCACGTACTTGTTCTTGCTTTTATTTCGGTCGTGTTCTGTCTGGAATAGCCACTACTACCAGTTAGTATATTGCTAAGGGCCATTTATTTTCAGGCCTGGGAGATGTGCGTCGACCAGTTGCGACATACCCTCAGACGTGGCCACTTGTCCAGACGTCTTTCCATGAAGTCGCCCAAGCGGATGCTCTTCTCCGAGTGTTTATATGCGGAGATGAAGTCGTCGATATGGTACATGAATTCCCTTTTATCTTTGCACAGTGGCCCTTCACTCCACATCCAGTTGTAAAAGCCGTAAAAGTTTCGTTTAGTGGGACGATCCAGTTGACGAACTTGACAATGTTTTAGGAGGAAGTCAACTGCCATCTGGTAAGGAAAGTTCACGTTTTGTATAGTACTGACACTTACAGTATTCAGAGAGAAGTTTCTGTGCATCCTCAACATTATTCTTTTGCTCTTCGTTATATTCTGCGAAGTTCTCGTATCCGTTAAGCCTGAATTTCAATCGTGGGTGTGCCTTATCCGCTTCGTCCAAGTCTAAAATCTTCTGCTCAAGTTTAGTCAATTCGATCTCCATATTCACGAGGACTCTTGCAGAGAGACTGCCAAAGCCTCGGTATATGTTCCAGTTATCATTCGAGTTGAGCCAAGCGGCCAGCTGAGGAAAGCCTTCGGGGACGTCGTGGACTGTTTACACCAAGTCAGCCTGGTAGCCGCTTGTGTTTTTGGGACGACAAACTTACCATGGTCGTATTTAAATTGGTCGTAACCCTGTCGAGCATTATACTCTTTCTTTTCTTGCTCGCTTTGTCGGAAGAAGAAGAGTTTTGCAATGAGGTTACGCCAAAGCACTGTTGGCTGTGAAGTTTCAACACCCTCTTAGAATCTTCATCAGCTTTCAAAGCCTTCAGAAAATGAAGGGCCTATACAATAAGGACTCTACAGACCTGTAACGGATGCCGGATCTTCCTCAGCTCTAGGTATAGAACGAGGCGTAGACCTAGAATCGTTTCCCTCAAGCGTTCCGCTTGTCCTGCCAGCTCTGCCTTCGCCCCTGTTTCTTACTCCAGACGACTGCATTGATCCCAGCAGCAACGGCAGCGGGTCGGCTCGCTCGGCTGCATCATTGTCAGTAGCGAAAATCTCCAGCGGAATGGGAATAATAGGGTTGACAGCATCTTCAAGTGAGGTTTCGGCTCCAGCCGACATCTTTGCACGATCCTCGAAGGCTCATGCTCACGATGTCGACCATCTCACCGCACTACATCTATTCACAGAGAGCACTCAAACAAACAAATGCCTGAGATGACAAGGCCACAGCGGCCCAACAGGGAGCGATTCTTAAGGGGGGTGGGATTCGTGCAGGATACGCGGTCGCGAACGAATGAGAGGACGCTTCCAACAATCTTACTTTGTCACGACGTAGCTCAACTACGAGGCTGTATAGGCTTATTCAGTTAAGAGAGCGAGATGCTTGCGGTGGATAGATGTTGTTTTTGGTTTGCGCTGTTCATACTCTGGCTGCGTTTGGGATGATCCAACAACTCGGCTGACGTTTAAGGCCGATGGATGCACACAGAACAAGAATTCCGGCCTAGTAAATGCACCTGTGTACATTGGGACATGCAAGGATTGCCCTAAATTTCACGTGGGTTTATTGTGTTTGTTTTAGATATTGAAATAGGATCTTTCCAATGGCGATGTTCTATCGATAAGAATAAAGAGCTAGGTTCTTTTTGTGTGTATATCAAATATATAAATTCAAAGCATTCTTTTAGGCGCCATACCCAGAATATCCTCTATTGCTTAAATGACCAGCTCCAGAAATGTAAAAATCCCCTACGTCCTTTTAATTGAAATATTGGGTCTATCTAGTTTTCTCAAAGAAATTTCTTTAGGCACCGTGAGCTCTATCCTTTTTTGACATAGACCCAAGTCTTAGTGGGCTATGGTAGGTTTGTCTACTAATCCTCATAGATGGTAAACTCATCAGCGACATCGTTTGGACCGGGTGGATCCTATAGAATATGATCAGCGGATGCATTAGAAGACCAAAGGTCTACCGCTTCATACGTACCGGTCTTGGTGTTGGGTTTGGCTCCGAAGAGCCCGCTCTATCCAACTGTTTCGTGTGACAACTATCACACAACTGACTGCCATCGCACACACATGGTTTTATTACAAGCTCTAATTGAGGCATATATACAAATTTTGAAGCTGTAACTGATTGAAACCCGGGAGTACGTCTAAAGTTATACTCGGACAAAAGTCTAAGATATTCTTCTATTTCTAGGCGTCAGTTCTGTTTTGATTATGGATATGATGCGGAATAGACAAGAAAGATAAGCAATTAGTGTTAACGCTTACCAGTAGTCGTTGAAGATACCAGAGGGGCTGTTTCCCAAGTGGACAAACAGTCGTATTCTGACTAAACCGAGTAACAACCTCAAGAATAGTGTATTGAATAAGTGTTGATTTTTGAAACCTTCGAGTTTGGGTTTGTGTTGTACACTTATTGGCTGTTGCTGGCTGCGCGAGTGTAGCCGATAATCTGTGTTCTGAAAAGGAACAGTTGCTGAAATTTTCAGACCAAAGCGCGGGGCTGAACGGTCTTTTATACTCTAGGGAATTGGGCTCTTCGAAGAAAAAACTGCCTACCTCAAGCGGTCTGAAGGGCTTGTACAACATTCTTGCAAGTTTGTGCCCTCTCTGATTTGTGGGATGCAAAGATAGTCCAAGATGCGCAGCTTCAATGGCTAGAAAGGTCCCTGATTATGAGACGATACTGGCCCCTAGCAAAGCTCGCATACACTCATTGCCAATCGCACACACACAAACATATATCGAATACGTTGCTGGCGGCGATAGGCGAGGCGAAGGCCAAGTGTTAAGCAACAGGCCTCGAAGGCAGGCGACATTGGAGAAATTCTGCATTTCGATGTTCTGAAACTCAAGGCGAATCGCGGGGTATCTACAATCGAAGTAGATGGACCATCTCAGAACAGGCAACCCAGTATTCAACGACGAACTTTCCAGCTCCGAGTCAGCCTTCCCAAATCATGAGGCTAAAACTTTGGGTGTGTGGTAACCCACGAGCCATAGCAGGGGAGGAATTGATGCCGAGAGCATTATCATTGGAAGGAGGTGCAGACGGCGTCTTCTCCCACAACCATACAATGACTCTCATACCCGTATCGGAAAGATGCCTTCACCGATCTAAGACCACGTAGATATCTCAAGGGATGCAGTCCTTGCGTGCAGGTCATACAGACATAGAAGACACTGCTCCAGGGCGTCGTGATTCTCATATGTGACGGAGCTTTTTCCATTGGAGGGCGAACCATGACAGGGGCCACAGTTCAAGGTGTTGAGCTCCGTATTTCACAAATTCCATCCTTCGTATGGCAGCGGCTTGGAGTGCGCAGTTGCGTATAAGACACGATTCCCGGCCCTCTTTGACCATAGGTGATATTGGAAAGATGCGACGAGGAGACTCTACCAAACGATGTCTTGGGGTGCGCGGACCAGAGAGTCGTAGTGTTGCTGTGCCTTGAAAAATTCTGGTGGGGTTGTCGCTTCGGTGACCTCCTTTCTTCCAATACTTTCCATCACGACAAATTTCAGCCCTCAACACTCTTTCCAACTCTAACAAACTCTTCTTGTGGTCAAAGAGAACAATTTGCACACTCTGAGGAGTGGATTCTACCTAACAATATGCAAATCTAAGGGAAGGCCTGAAAAATGAAACTCCTTTAGCTTGAGCCCGTTGAGGAGAGCGAGAGGGAATTTGGATGCCATCCTTGACGACTTCCAGGTAAGAAAATATACGTTACATGATTCCTATCCCCCTCAAAGATACACTAACACGAAACAGCTCAATTCGCGCAGAAGACTGTCCTCTATAAAGGGGACACCACCGAGAATGAAAACACCAGGCGTACTAAAAGTATATGAGTATTGGAAACTCCCAATATCTTTAGAACAACCTCTAGCGAGACAAATGTTAACACTATTTCACAGATTCCTTGACTTGCATACAGCGTGCATACCCCCCAACAGTACCAGAAGATACTTCTTCCGAGGACCATTCGCCCCAAATTCCACCACAACATAAATATGATACACAAAAAACTCGATCAACATCGATTCTGGGATTGAGATGATTTATTAACACAAAATTTGGATCAACAGCGAGGAAAATAATGGGTATCTCGGGAAATGAGGCACTGCACCCTCGTTTCTTAGGAGAACGTACCGCAACACCATACCTTCCTCTGATAATTTTTAAACACTCTTCCTAGATTGCAATGGACGCCGCGACCCAAATGCATGCTGAGATGAATATTTAGCTGTGGGGGTGGTATATATGCCGAATTGATACCATTTGTCCGGATATCCTCCCAGGTGACGTTGCTGCATGTCCCGCCAATTCAAGGGAGGCAGCCGATGTGCCAGCGGTTGAAATACAGCTAGACCCAACATTATTGGTCTACCATCTAGATTCATGGCAATGCGCAGCAGTGTTTGTCACCAAATGCTCTCCTTGCCCTTACCACTTCAAAGTACATACTCCACACCATGGGGTCAACCAGTGAACTGCGGCATCGTTTTACGAAAGCTGGATAGATGCGTTCGGCCAAATAGAGGTGTTTTCAGTTCCGTTCCAATATTTCAGATTTGGTCAGCCACCACGTTACACCCAGGCCGGTATTGAAAACTGTGTGCTCGAGGAGCTCGAACTACTCGTGCAGACTCATCCAGCTGGTCCGAGTCTGTCAAATGGAGGTTTTGAACATGCCTCAGTCCCCTGGTGTTTCTGAGAGCAATCTCAGTGTTCTGGTTCCCAGGTTTCGCTCACTCGCGATGTCGCATCCCCACGCTCTCCCAAAACTGGAAAGTCGTCCGAAGCCTAGACGATCGTTGTTTTAGTATTTTAAGATGGCGTAAAATATCGTGATGGCCAAAGGAACGAGCCGAGAGAGCACATCGAACATGGTCGTAGCTAGCGACAGAAGAAAAGCGCTAAGGTTAGGATGCCGACTCATGGAACCCCTGATGTGAGTTTTAGTAGCGAAAAACAAAACAACATGAGTTATTTACTGTGTCCGCTAGAAACATCCAGGTGCCGCGAGTGCGGGATTGTAAGCAGAACCTAATGAAAATTCGGCGTAAGGTGACGTACCAGATTGTGAATCTGAGCTGACATTCATGCTGGATGAGCAGAAGAGCATCAACCCTTCACACAATCCAGAATATGGCTCCATGAGATTGCCATCAATTTGATGTGAGGTGGAGAAAGCTATATATCATCGTAGAAAGGAGGTTGAGAATCATTGTCGACACAGAAGGGGGTTGCCTGAACTGAATTCCCAGTGTTTGAAGGAGTGGAGAGGAAGTACGTAGCGTGTAGGCAATTAAGTGGCCCAGGTTCCTCCAATTTATGCAGATTAGATGGACAGCATTGCTGTTCTACAGCCAATTGACAGACCCTACCCTAGGGGACCAACTTGAATTTGTCTCCGCGTATCGAAATCCTACTTAAATATCAACCACAGATCTGCACATCTGTTAATATCAGGTTTCAACTCAGTAAAAGCGCGATGGTCTCTCCCCATTCTCGCTAAGATGTTTAGGAGCTTAGTACAGATATATATCTCGATTCGTGTAACCTACGCAGCCCTGGATTACAGAGGCTGGTTAATACTTAACAGCGTCTAGTTTCCTTCCAACTTTTTATCTCCAGGTTTCCTAGCCCAGCAGATGCGAACTGAAAGGAGCACAAATTATTATGTCAACACGGCTTTGTGCAGAATAACAGCCAGTATAGTCGAACTCTGTGCTTTCGCTCCAGTTCATCGCGAACTCCTGAGAGAAGTATACTTGCACTTTCAAGAACTCTGTCAAATGATGGTCTACAAGCATCAACTGCAGGGACTAAGGTGCACTTCTTGGGAGAAGCTAGCTTGACGGGCTTCAGTTCCTCGATCTAACGTGTTCAGTGGTAGTGACAATGTTTGCACTCTTGTAAGTTGTCAACTTTCTATCTATTACCTTTCCTCCCTAGCATTAACACTGACACTTCTTCAGACAAGCGTGCTTATTATATAATACGGAACTCCTCTCTGCCAACTTTCCCTAAAAGGCAATCCCCTAAGTTCCGACATATGGTCTCGAGCAAGATTTGGACATGGGAAATGTTATCCACATTGTTTCCACTAGATAGGGGAAGGCTCGCGGATTACAAACGAACGCGTAACAAAACAATGAACAACGGGGGTCTGATAGCTTGATGATGTGCAGTTACAATCACATTCCAATGTTGATGCTACTGAAGCGTTGCGGAAACTGAGCTGTTTATGCCTTCCAAGCACAAGATCGCACCCAAGATTGTGTCCTTTGTTCACTATCCATTAAATGTTAATGGAAGTGGCTTATAGTTGAACTGTGTCTGCTCATGTTTCCATTCGTAAAGAAAGAATGCCCCTGCCCTCCCTCAACCCTCGCCCCTATTCCCAGATGCCGAAAGGAACGAACTCCTCAGCATAGGCCCATGATCGAGAGGTTGTTGCCCAACCGGCAACAACAATCCTCACGTTATTGTTTCTAATGCGCCTATTCCCATTTTGGGTGCTTGGGTCGAAATGAACAATTGATTTGTATCTTCGCTAAAGCCTCAAACTATCTGGAAAAGACGGTGATCGAAACTAGCCCCATACCTACAAGAGCGGAGGAAGATAAGAGAGAGAGAAAGAAGTCCTTAAACAAAGTCCTAGATTCATCCACAAATGCCTATGCTTGTTGGAAGACAAAAGAATATTTATCCCGCGGGTAGTTCGTCAACTTGGTGGTGGGGGGAAGCTATCAACAAAAGATTCGGGAATGTTTGCATTAAAACTATCAAGAATATTATATGTTGATCTTCCCAAAATGGTGAATAAGAAATAAACAACGATATCAAATTTGGTTAGATTATTTATTTATTTATTTATTTTTTAAAAAAAGAAATATCCAGGGAGAGAGCATGAAGGAAGCCGCTTTTGGAGAGGTCTTGTTACGATAATGAAGTATTTAAGACACACATGTGTTGTTTAAACAATATTATCTGTGTCACTTGGAGGAAGTCATCTTGAAAAGGAGGGTACTGGTTTTAAAAGTAGCCTACAACACTTCCACCTAGCCAGACCTTCAGTGATAGCAGATCCATCAATCGCAGTTATTTTTGGCACCCCCCAAGAGAAAACTGACAGATGATGTATAAGGATACTTTGGGCATGATCCAGCGACCTGACGCGTCTCCTCCAGCGGTCCAGTCCGAGCAAATCTTTCGACGCTCGGTGGAACGAAACACGGCCAAGCGAGAAGAGATGGCTCATGAAAGATTAACTGAGAATATTCCAAGGTGGTCCACCTTCCCTCAAGTTTGTGTAATTCTTGGGAGGATCAGTATGGATTTCTTGTCCATTCTGAGTACCCTTTGATAGATTCCGAGTCGGGACAAGGATCGTTCGTGGTTCGTGAAACCGTTGGTGGACCCCGACTGGAAGAACCATGATCACAGTTCCCAACGTCTAATACATCCTCTGAGATGTATCAAACGAAGAGCTTGTCAATATACAACAAGTTTAAAAGATGTGAAAAGGCTCATATTCCCAAAGCGCCGACCTGTATTGGGGACAGCAGTACCATCATCTCTTTTGCAAATTGCCGAGATGACCAAAGGACATCCGACAACTCTGAAGGAACAATTCGACGGAGGTCTGGGTATTATTGGGAGAAGTGGAGGGTTACTTCTGATAAGGAGGTTTTCGGTTTGGGACGCTGGTGAAGGCACACTTCGTTCGAATAACCTGCTAAACATCAGTTAGTGGTAATGTGTGAAAGTGGAAGATCTCTGTACTGAAGATAGTATCAACTCCTATCTTAAGTAGTATCTCCCACCGTGCCGTCATCTACGATGGCATGGGAAGACAAGTAGATGCTAGCTTCACATTTCCTTTCCGTGCTAGGGCATTCCTCAAAAGTAACCCGAAGAATGCTCATCTGGAAATTTTGCGGCTGACCTTAATAATTCTGAATATTCGCTTTTGCTTCCTTGTTACTACAGTGACGAGCGTCTTTGAAAGTCCTCTGGATTTTTGCTTCAGGTCTCTAGCGAAAAGTTTCAAGGGGGCATCCTAAAAGAGAATTGTTGGTCCTTGCTTGTTTCGAAGCTCTTCCATTGCATGTGAGCACACGGACTTGTTTTCTCGGGCTCTGACATGTCAAATATAGGGTCGAGCATCTTTTTCGGCACCAACCGACTTCCGCAAGTCGGCGGATTCCAACAGCCATAGACGAGCACTTTAAACTTAAGCATTCATTAAAACATTTGAAAACTTAGTAATTGCTACACTGCAGCAGACTAATTCTGACCTGCCGTTAAGGCTGCACGATATTTTGAGAAAAACTGGTGGTCTGAAAAAAATGCCCTGATTTAAAGCTACCGAGGCTTTTGTCTCACAGCTCCACTAAAGATGATCGTTAGAAGATCCGTTCTACTAGTTGGTAGTTCAAAGTACCGTATTTAGACTAGCGGCGGAGTTGAAGCTTAATATTAAATTTTTAGTCATCTCCATAGATGTATATATTAAGGGGGATAATATACTTAGAAATTTACAGGTCTAGGGAACATCCCAAATCGCGCATCCTAACAGGCTCAGGGGAAACCTAGAATCTAGGCGACCAGAAGATTCAATACCAATCAGCACTGAAATGTGCTGAGTGTTTAACAATAATTCTCTCACCCATGACACTGTGGTGCTAAGATTGGCTCTTAGAATTGCCACCCAGACAAGCATTGCAAAAAAAAACAAACAAAAACGTATACGGCTGTTCTTGAAGTTGTGGGGGACGCTATCTTCAACTAATAGTAGCCATCATGACTTAAACTTCTCTACAGCGATTTCAATCGAAGCACAACTCTCCAAATTCATACAGCCACATTCGCAAGCCTTGCTAGCCACTTGAAGGATTTGTGGCATTGGTCCCCAATTTATTGATGGTTCTAAAGCTGCTATCAGAGATTCCTAGATGCGCCAACACTTGTAAGTTTGGCAACTGCTCCCACTAGGAATTGGAGATGCGTTTGCGGCCAAGAGAGTCACATCTGACGAAAGGAGCGACAAGCAGACGGCCAAATCGGCCAGCTCGCCAATGTCACCACCAATTACCAAGAGCTTCCAACACCGCCGCGCTCTCCCGTCTTATCGATGGCGATAATATTTGACAATGCCTTTGTCTCTTTGTACAACTTTGATCTCAGCTGATCGGGACAGTCTCGGGCGTCAATAGGTCAGACGAAGTCGCCAAACAGTTGTCACCCGAAACGAAGTTTGCTTTGCATACAAAAAGCTGCTAAAATTCACAAAACGCACGAAGAACTGATGGTAGGAAACTTCAAGACAACATTTGGGCTCTTCTCTTGCTGCCCGATTTCCACTTGGATTGCCAGCAACTTCTACTTTGCCTCTGATGGTTGCAACAACCGAAAATACGGATCAAAATCTGCTGGGTGTGGTTTCCGTTTCCAGCTGACTGCGTATGCACAAGCCCCTGAAACTCCAATGATAGAAGGTGGTAGTCAAAGGTGTGTTTACCCCAAAGCCTTCAAAAAGTATCGCCATAGGATCGAGGGCGGTAAGGGAGATGATTGGAGCTCTAGTATGTCGACAGCTGCAGAAGTCATGAGCCTGCACATAGCTGTATCAGTACGATATTCCACCTGACCGAGCCAATATTAATTTTAAAAAATAGAGATATGGGGAGTGATATATACAGGATGTTATGCATATACCTTAGTACCCTTCAAGTCTCGGGCTCACTTCTCGTACCTCAGTGATTCTGGCACGCAAGCTGCGGAGATGTTTCCAGAAAGACTATTGAACCAGTAATTCATCATGATTTTTTGGGGACCTTTCACAGGATCGGAGCCGGAAGAATATAGAAGCGGGTTTTGAAGGGTGGAGGAGAACATATATAGACGATTCGCTCCTCGCAATTTCTTGGTGTCCTTTGTGCTCGATTTTTGCGAATGCTCTTTTTTGTTGTTGATGTTGTTTTTAATTGAAAGGTTTTTGGTCATCGGGTCAGAGAAGTTTCTCAAGTCGCTGATCTTCATGCAAACGCCCTCGAGAAATGCAGCCTACAATTACTCCTTACGGAATACATAAATCTGCATAAACTTGCACAATTATCAATCAGATATCGGAAGACATTTGGATGCTATTTCGGTGTGAATGGAGATGGACAAGGCACAGGCACAGGCACAGACACGGGCCCTGAGTATGTGGCTATCAAGTGAACATTCTTTGATGCATTCCTATCTTTTTGATAGGGGCTCATAACCACCTCAACTTTCTTCATTTTCGATCATCTCTGATCGAAACAGAACAGTGTCGACAACATGTGCAAATCCTGGCTGTGGAGATTAGGTGTCGTCACATGCTCTCCCCCCCGGTCTTTCATCACTGAGATGGCTGGGCTGATAAAACGACACAGAACACAGACGGAATTGGCATGATGAAAACGATTGTCAATCCAAAATCTTCGTTTGACGGCTTTCAACCACTTCAGGGAGAAGTACTACCTACGGTTGAGCTTCTTCCTGACATGCTTGTGTCTGCCCTTGCGACTTCAAGCCCAAAACAAGACCTTTGGCTCAGAATCGTCCTTGCTAGTTGAATGGCTGGATTGTCTCGACTCACCCTCGCCGCAATTGTGGATCTGTGTTTGAGGTTTCTCAGCTTTTGGGATCTCGTGAAAGCAATCGCCATACATGTCGGGCGTGAATGATGCAGAGACCGGCTAACTTGGAGGACAAAAAGCGACAAAATTGTTCTACCGATGTGACAGCGGGACCCACGATTGTCTGCGGCCCATTGGGTCTCCTCCTTTGACTTAATTTTCTGCTACCTAATCGCCAACCACTCCTGATAGCGAGCATGAAAAAAAAAGCCACTCTGGGGACAAGATAGCTTGTGCATTCAGAGTATCCAGAGTATTCAGAGATATTGGCAACGGAATACTTTCCATCATTACCTAGACAAAGTATGTTTACAAGAGCAAGCAGATCATATCAATTTGGGATGAGGATTCCTTTAAGTTGCTGTAGGATATCTCCTCTTGGCCACGCATGTCAAGCTAGTACGGGGATCAAGCGTTCACAACGACTATCCCCGGTCATTGAGTTGTGGCGTTCGTGACTCTCTTTTTCCCCACTTTGAAAGTTCTATGTTTTTCCAATCCTCTCCATCGAATTGCACCCATTTTCTCCTCCCAAAGCTGCTACGCTGGCACGCAAAGTACTGGAGGATACGATTTACGCGGCGGACTGATATATCAAGACGGCAACCATTACACTGGAGTGGCATTTGCCGGGTGCCGTAAGTTACCATTTGGTGTTCCTCTCTTCACACTTCGTCCCTGCTAATATGGCAATCAAGGTACCTGCAAACGAGAATATTGAACCAACCCCACATTCAACAACCTCGCAGGACCACCAATATTTTATTATGCCTCACAGAAAGAGTTCAACTGAAACCATGGTGATAATTACCTGCCCTCCAGGCCCCCCACCTCCTGTAAGTTTTGCGAGAAAAAATATTTCTGTCACACTCGCACTGACACAAAGGCCAGCGCCCTCAACTGCCAAAGCGTGCCAGTTCGGCAGCGGCCACCCATCTTGGTGAATGTAGTTTTGGTTAAAACCTGTATTAATTCGACCATGGAGCCTTGGACCGACGAAGATAACGAGCGATCAGTGCAATGAGATACCTCTTACAGCAACCCAGGCAGTTCCCAGAAACAGAAACGAACATTTCATTTTTTATGATTCCATCATCACATCCAGTTATAATAAACTCCGAACAAAAAATCTCCTTCTTAATCGACCCTTAGGCGTGGCTTCTCTTGCACTATAGAAGCGAGAAAATCGCAACGGAGGCACTTTTGATAGCAATTATCCACAATTTCCCGTTATTTTCTGGAGTTTTTGTGCAGGTAATTTCAGATGATTTTCTGGTTAATCTTCAGTCAAGTCTCCCCAACGCTATCAAAGCAGGCGGATATGGAGAACGCCAGGAGTTGGAAAGCAGGATAATACCAAGAGATATATAAAGCGCCGAGCTTATCCACCACATTTGTTCGAAAGATGCCCCTCGAGATACCAGAACCCCCCCTTTCATTTGAAGGTTGACTGCATTATTGCGCGTACACAGGAATCAGCACCAGTTGGGAAACTACAAAGGATGGTCAACTATCAACGTGAGCAGGATAATCATAACGCTCCCTCCGCTTGAATTTCTTGCTTTTTTGCTTTCTTTCCCCTTCGGCTTATATGAGTAACGCACAAGAGAACAAAGCTACATTGGAAAATCTACAGAAGTGGGAATAAAAAACTATCTTTCCTTATTTGGAGTCGTATACCTATGAACGAATTGGGGAGGCATTTTGGGGCAGAGCTTTAGACCAAACTTATAGAGAATGGGGGTTTTAATCAATGAGGTTATCATTTTTCGCTTCTACAAAATAGCCCCTTAAAGAAGCATCATGAGAAAGTCCCAAATATGATTATTGCGTAGGGAACTCCGAAGTCGCAAGACAAAACTAGCAAATGAGCCGCAAGGCTTGCAGAACAGCGCTGTCCACTCAAGGACGTGGCACAAAAAACCCAAGCTATATAAGTCAAGCCTTGCCTCCCAGCCTGTCCCTCATTTTCGCGTCCGTTCCTATCAAAACTGCCCTCAAACTCGGTAAAGATTAAGAATATTCCACACCCCCAATTGCACAATCCCACGTTATTTCGAACAAGAAATCCAAGAAATTGAGAGTGCAGAGTCTCAGCCTCGTAGAAACAGAGTGGTACGAATGTATGTAAGACTTCGCTTCTGTTCTGATTCGCGCGCGGGGGTAGGGATCGCCTGAGCAGAAGAGGGTGTGATGATCTCCTGTACGACCTTTGACGCGACCGTTGGGCAGACCGAACAGTGCTGAGCCTCAGTGGTCAGGCGCAATTTGTAGTTTGTCTTCCTATCATGTTGGCAGGCCATTCTCGTCTATTTGGTGTGTGTGTGGAGTTGAAGAAGCGGTGGGAGAAACTGGGAATGAGAGCACTTCTGTACACTGTACCTAAGACGGCTGCGAGCCTGCTCAAGATGTATCTTTTCCTTCTTGAAAAATCATCGAGATCCAGATGGAGAGACCAAGGAGCGCGCCTCCGCCGGCGGTGGCGCTGATGGGTCTGCCTTTTGAGAAGAGAAGAGACGCTTACACGCGTAGTCTTTACAGTGAGCCGTCTGAAATCAGCATCAAGATGGAGCCCGGCCACCTTCGACAACGACGGGGTCTGGTTGAGAATGCTGACGACAAAATCGACTCTAATTCTGCTGACTCGAATGCGTCGCCTACGCCTACCTCGAGTGTCGAACAAGAACTTACTGAAGGTAGTTTGATGAAGTTTTCATGGTACCATTGCTACTAATGTATATGGGTAGTGCGGGAAGAGGAGACGTCTGATCCAGCGAGACTACGAGGCTTGCTCGCTAAAATCCTGCCCCCTAAAGGTGGCAAGAACAATGCCGCATGTTTGCCAGAGGAACAAGAGGATGACCACGTCAAAGGTCAGCACCGTAAGTAGCAAAATTTTAACTGAATGCAGGAGCAGCCTAGACAATGCTAATTGTCCTCCGATAGTTGAAAATGATTTCGCCCCTGGCATTCCGCGCCTAGCAAAGTTGCAAGATAGCAACGACAGTTTAAGCATGTTCCGCAGGTTTAGCCCAGACGCTGCTCGACTACTCATCCACGAACAAATCGAAATAGAGCAAATCTCGAAAAAATTACACCAGCTCGATTCCACAGACGCCAAGGATGACGTTCTCCGATATAGACTGAACTCGATTGAGGAGTACAAAGGATGGAATCCAGAACAGAAAGTGTTGATGGAGGATATGAAAAAGAAACTTGACGCATACTGTAGGGAGGAGAAGCCTGGATGAACTAGAAATACATTAACATGTGTAGGGGACTTTCTTCTAAAATACGTGAAAATCAAAGCGCTTGCTCCAGTTGCATTCCACGACCACAAAAGCGTGCAAAATTGGTTTTTGACTCAAGATGAGTATCCTCTGGCCGACGGACAAGATGATTTTCTGTTCAATCGAGAAGACCTCGCTGCTGCAAGACGGAAAGGGAGTTCAGCGAAACCACCGACCGGACTTCGCAAACATATCACTAACTTTATTGCAAATAACCCAACTAGTTGGTTTGCTGTATGCCGAGATATCACCCCTTTGATCCGAATAGACTATTTTTGACGCTGACTTGTGCAACAGAAACGCTTTAGAGAGGGTGGGGCTGAGAAAAGGACGGACAACAAGATGACACACCACTTCTCTATCGATCAAATTATATCCACGGTGGAGATCGTTTTCTCATTTGGATCCCTTGCCCTCATACTCCTACCTATATTCCTCATGGTCCTCAAGACCTTTCGTCGAGAGGTCCTGGTCGTCATTATCGCAATATTCATTCCTTTGTTCATGGTCTATATCGCGGCTATTGGAGGTCTCCAGGGGCATGATGTTGTGATGTGTACTGCAACGTGGGTACACTATAGATATAGAAGTTTAAAGACCTTTGCTGACTAGTACATGCACAGATATGCGACCATCCTCGTGGCTGTACTAGGTAATACCTCGGGTTTGAGCGTGGTAACTTGTGGTTGTAGCCATTCCTCCTAGGTATGGCACAGATCTACAATGAGAATTAGGCGATGAGAAGGAGTGCTGGTGAGAAATAAAGGCGGTCTTATATCTTTCGTTTCGTCTGTTTCCTTGTTGTGGGTTTCGCATTGGTGATTCCTAGTGTGGCCTCACAAAGTTGTCTTCAGGTTCCTTCTCGAGTTATCATAAAACGGTGTAGCGCGCAGAGAATATAATAAATGAACTCATCGATGATGGCACAAGATTTGAAGTGTATATATGGAGCTCCACTGTCCTGTCATTGTTGTGAAAATATTGATGATGCGAATGTGGTTACACAGAGCTTCGATTCGAGGTTCATTGAGCGGTGACTGGTAGTGGGGACGATTCTGACTCGCAAAGGCGTGACTTAGCCAACCGAAACGGACATAGCAGAGAGTTTGGCAGATTTTGTAACAGGAGGATCATTACAAGACGTTGAATTTGTTGTTGAGGAACAGAGGCTGCTTCTCAGCCTGGGAGATCCGAGATCGCAATACGCAAGGACCACAATGTATCACGTGTCACTACATACAGAAACTAACTCTTTTAAGCCTTCTACATGTTCTTCATATTGATGAACGGGAGGCACGATAGGCAAGTTGTTTCTCCGGTTATTCTCAAGACTCCATCAAAACTGGAGGCGTGAAAGTTATGTTGTGGACAGAAAACTTCTGTCATTGTTCGGAGATCACGAGGATGCGATTTGCGCTTTCAGTCATGGGTGATCTGCTCCCTTCGATTGTGTGGCTGGTCGGTATTGCCACCGACTACCAGCTTAAGTCCATCCTTCTTGTAGCCATATCGCGGGGTTGGTTCCCACCTTCTACAAGTACAATCGCCAGAATCATGCATCACACAGCTTCCCACCTCGCCAGCCTCCCCAAAATTTCCCCTGCATTTCTAACAATACATAACCTCTTTTCGTTTCCCTTGCCCTCCGCAGGTTTTCTCAAACCCTCCAGCACCTTACTAATAACCACACTCCCAATAGCAACACCCTTGCCCTCCGCGAGACTGAATTCTCCTGTTGTGACAAAGCCAATAAGATCTTCTTCATCAGGTACTAGGGGATGATCACCTGCTTTTACGGGTGCTGGGTAGGGAAGAGGAGGATTCTGGAGGAGATATTGAGCTAGGAAGCGTTGGCGTTGTGGGATAGGATCATTGAGTGAGAACTTTACAGTTTGAAACCTGTTCTTTTTAGGGTTAGGGAGGGGCTTGGATCCTGGTTGTGAAGGAAGGAGGGAGAGCCATTCTGCCCTGGTGGTGTGCAATGGGGTACTATGTGGAATTGAATCCGGTTTGTTTGCATTTGTAGCGGCCGAAGGAAGGCGATATATGCGTGCACATGGTGAGGCGATGCCTTTAGCAACTAGGGTGATGCGTACGGTTGCAAGAAAAGAACTCGACGGTATATCGCTATCAGGAGAAGAAAGAAGTGCCGTGAAAGCTTTGCGAGAAAGATGCTGGATCGGACAATCTAACTTCATCCTGTCAGGCTCAGCAGGTAATGTGTCCTGCATCTTTCGCTTGGTTTCCGCGGTAAGACTGGTACCTGACATCAGGTTAATACCGATAATCCTTTCAAAGTCACAAGCCCAGCCACGACCAATCTCGCCCTTTCTTCCAGCACCAAGATCAAGAGAAGCCCACTCAATCCTCTTGCCTTTGGGCCTTCTTTCCCATTCACCTTTTCTCCGTTCTCTTTCTTCTGCTTCCCAAGCAAATCCAGCATCTGTGCCTGGGTAATCAACTGGAAACATAGGGATACCGTGCTCAAAATGAGTCTGTCGTAGTTCGTTTATGCCTCCAAAACGTGGGTTTCCTCCACTAGAGAGAGGATAATGCACAATCCCGTACCATATTGGCAGTATGCATTTCCACGGTGCCAGGAGGGTCCAAGTGCCTTGTTGTGATGTCGAAGCTGTCAATCGTGATGCCAAAAGCATGATTGGAATGGCTGGATCAGTTGATTTGAGAGACGGATAAACTCCTGGTTTCTCAAGGGCTTTACGACGATTGATAGACTTTTGGGCTGGAAGTCGTGTTGCTTTCCAGCGTGCATCACGGTCGAAGAGAGCTGGCGAAGGTGTCGAAGCATCAGCCGGCCAGGTGGACAGTATTTCCAGGAGAGAGAAATTTGCTTCTTCGTTATTGGCCTGTGGCAGTTTGACAGGCCTTGGTGGGTATCTAAGTCTAGGATCCATGATGGGAAAGGCTAGAATTGCATTTGAAGGTAAGGAACTGGTATTTGTCACTCCAGCTAGCGAACGAAATGTCATCTCATGGCTGTCCTGGTCGAGAGCAGAATCGCCATAAGGATGAAGTATTCCGAGAAGAGTTTCCGTGGAACCAGGTCCGGTGATTTCAATGCTGCCAACCTCAAATCGTAAATCTTCAAGTCGTACAGAAGGCCGCTGCATCTTAGATAATCGAAGTAGTTCACTCCAAACCTCCAAAAAAGCAGCAGGGTGAACCCTTACAAAGACACGGCGCACTGGTCTCTTCTTTGGTACGTCTGCTTCATTTGTAGAATCTGGTTCTGAACTACACCATATTACGGTAGAAGGGCCAATTTGTACGCGTTTGTCTTTACTTCCTCTGCTCAGCCAGCCTTGCCAACTCCTCTTCCCTGCTCTCCATTTCTCACCCTTGTTCTCCCACAAGGCTGGCTCGTCAACTCCTACCAATTTTAGGACTTTTTCGAGACTTTCTGTAGGACCTTCTAGTCCAATAGTGGATATATAACTCATATCCCATGCCACAGCACCTCTCGCACCTCCAGCTCGGTGTGTGGGTCGGTAGCTCTTCTCCGTACAAGTAATCGGAATCGAAAATCTCCATAAAGGCTTCTTTGGTTCCGTCATCTTCGCTCTCTTCGCATGCCACATATGCGTCGGTAACCACGTCTTATGAATCTGCCTCTTCCGGAACTTGCTCTTCGGTCTCGGCGGTCTGTTTAACTTGTCCTTCCTAATCTTCGGCCTCGCAGCTCTAGTTTCCACACTTCCATCTCCTGCCTTCCCCTCAATATTCTTAGATTTCTTCTTTGCAGCCAATATGCCTAACCTCTTTGCCGTCTCTGCCCTAACCCTACCCCTTGAGCTTCTAGGCTTCTTTTTCGCACTATCCACAGTTGGTGTATTGTCCTCCTTCATCTCTCTAGCCCCCCTCTCCCTCAACCGCTTCGGTACCCGCTTAACATTATGACTGGCCGTTCTCCTCCGCATGTCCCTCGGTACCTTCTGGAACGCTCGTGTCATCAATTCATCTTTACAGCGCGCCATGCTGCCTTCCAATGCACGGATTTCGAATTCTCGTGCGCGGAGAAAGGAGTTAAGGTCGAGTTCACCATTAGTATTGAGAGCTGCATCGGAGGATTGCGTGAGGATTGTTCGCGCATCATTGATTTTGGCGCGTTTAGAGGTGCGATTTCTAGGGCCATTTTGATTTGAAGAGGGAGGATCTTTTCGTTTCTGCGGCCTAGAGGAAGGGCCTCCGGTTGGGGGAGGTTTTGGTGGCATTCTACTGTATGTAAATGCGGGCGCATTGGTGATGTAAATGTTTGGTGTTGTGCCCGAAATTATTTTGCTAGGTGTCACCGCCTGGAACAATAGTGCATGTGGCTTGAGTTACCAGAGGGTCTTAGCAGACCCCTGACCCAGCCTCACACATTTTCAACTGAACCTGGATTGGAATAGTTCATGTTGGTCAGAATTTAGACATCCTTAAACTTAGACATTCAAATGGTGTCTGAAGCCTAGGTAATTTGACATCACCTTGCTTTTGTTGTCCACCGGCAACATTTCACTGTTGAAATGGAGGATTCTTTACAAGTGAAAGCTTCTGAATTGTAGCGAGTAAAGAATTCAAGGGCAAATAGGAATAACAATATTTATTTCACTAAGGGGTATCTTACGGATGAAACTTATCTCTATCACCATTTTGTGGTACCGGCCCTCCATCCATCTCGGCATATGTATACACTGGTGCTGGTGTCCCCAATTCTCCAGTTGGCGTGCTCATTCTCATCGCCGGCATCTCGCCCTGCGGGGTAGTCCGCCCCTCCTCCTTTTTACTTATTATAGGGTATCCGCCATCCACTTCGTAGTGTGTTGCTGCCTTCTTCTTTTTCCTCCGCGCCATAAAGAGCCACGCCCCCGCCATCATTAAAAGGAGTGCAAGAACACCTATTCCAACTCCGATACCAATACTCTTTGCTTGAGATGGAGCGGGCGCTGGAGTGTTTGTCGAGGTAGGGGGCATTGTTGCTGCTCCAGAGTTTATAGCTCCTGCTGAAGCAGCGGGTGTGGATGTCGGTGTTGATATTTGGGTGGAGACAGAAGGTGAGGACGTGGAAGAGCTTGAAAGTTGCGTTGAGGATGATGAGAGTCTCGTGGTTGACGTTATAGTAACACCTGCTGCTTTTGATTCCGGGTTTGCTCGTACATTAAAACCTAGGGAGAAGCTGCCATTCTTTCTAATAGTGTTCTTCGAGAAGTCGACCGTGGGGTTCTCGCTGAATAGTTCCCAGGCAAATTGATGTGATCCTTCTCGGGCATTGTCGATATCTATTTCGTCATCAACGGGATACCATTTGACATTGTTGTCATATACGTTGTGATTGGCTTCTCTCTGTTAGACATGTTCCTCTGAGAGTCAAGAGCGATATCTTACAGGCAATAATTATCTCGGGATAAACGATCGGATAGGTTTTCGAGTTGTCATGCCGTAACTTCCATAAATTCAACGTGAAGTTTCCATATTTTGCAACATTGAAGGTATCCGTGTTCCACTAGATTGGGTTCTCTTAGTATGCTTTGTAAACATCGGCGAATACAGCGACTTCTGTCAGGACCCAACATATCCAGTGTCCTATCATGCCAAAGATGCCTACAGGAAGGGACAGTACCTGAAGATGAACTTCATCACCTGAGGTGACATTAATAGGTTTCTCCCAATGCCAATCTACGAAAGCGCTCATATCTGTAGCCTCGACAGTAGTTGACAAGCCAAAAGTTGCATCACCAAAAGACACGGAGGAATGGAAAACAAGAGGCAGAAGAGAGTCAGTTAGAAACGCGTGAACAGGGACCTTGAGAGGATAAGTACGTGATTGTGCTTTTGCATCCTGTTAATGCTTGTCCAAATTGTAAGCCTTCATTGGACGCCTCGTGAGTACCCTAGCAAAGTCCCAGCTTCTGATGAAGGACTTGCTAGGCATCACGTAAATCCTTTCTGTTTGAGGTGTCCCAATTCAGAATATTACGGACGTTCAATGGCGGAGGTAGGATTTTGGGCGGCTATGTGCCAGAGGCGAAGGTCCAGTAAGGCTGTTTATGCCGCAATCTTCAACGGGCCATGTGGCGGAGTGAAAGGGGAAGCGAGGGTTAAATATTATCAATTGAGCAATTCCTCCGTCTTTTAAGGTTGATTTTCTGATTTCTTTTGTCCGGAATCCAATCGAGTTTTGCATAGCGGATATCAACGTATAAAGTCGAATAATCCGCAGCCTCTCCGAGAAGAGTGTGTGATCATCTCTTGTCATTGATGCTCTCATCATTTAAACCCCCAAACAGGATACCAGGGCGAAACCCCACTGAGAATTTCTAACAGATATCATAAGTCAAAGCGCCTCTGCTTCCGCCCATATTGGCATAGATTTGACATTTCATTTCTTGACGTTGTTCAACCCCAAAACCCACCGAGCAACTAGATAGCACTGCAAGAGCCAAATCACAAGACACTTGAGAGTAGCCAGAATCCTCAGAGATCCTAAAACCACGAAGTGATTTTCCGGTTCTTCCAGGGTCTACGGTGGTACGCAGAAGTGAAGTGTGGTGGCGGGTGAGGCCAACCCCTCGATCTTCGAAGGATGAAATTAGATTTGATGAGACGAGCGAGATGACATGCAGGGTAAATTTGTGACGCTGGTGAACTCATTGAAGTTAGTCGGCGTCCGTGCACGAGTGGAGTCTAAGGGACTGATTAGTAAAATAGTTGATCAATCGGATAGTAGTGTTGTTTCTACCAGCCTGTGGCCCGAGCAAAGTTCCGGCCCGGCCCGAACTACGAGCTAAGCCGATGGTCGCCAAAACATCCTCAATTCCTGCTCCACTTATCTAAACTCAAAAAGAATCATAAGGGCTCCATGCTTGCTAAGAGGAAACATATATATGAAGGTGAGCAATAGAGATAAACTCTCTTACTCCAGTCTATTAATTGAGGGACTTGATCACTTGCACTTCACATTCGGTGAGCATCCCTGGTCCCCAACTTCAACAAATTATTTCAGCTCTGCTCTTTCAGAATGAATTTGAAAAGCAAATCCGCACACTTCTTCATGATGAGATAATTCTTGATAATTGGATCTTGGTCTTGATTCAGCTTGTTATTATACGTGCATGAGTAAATATTGTTGATGGTGAAGTGGGTTTGTTTTCTGCAATTGAATCGTTGACTATAATACACTTTACTTTCTCATAAAATTGACCAGTACTACCATACTCCTTTTCTTGCAGTCTCACTAGATAGAAAGACACATATATTTGTAGTTCTATTTAGTATATATCAATACTGGATTTCCAGGAAATAGGGGCAGTGATATTGGTCAAATTCTTGACTGACCATCCAAGCCTGTCAAGGCCTACAACCTGGACCCTCGAGTTTTCAACATTCTAGTTTTGGCTTGAGGCTGTAATCGCACTTGACATTGTACCTACCGCATCGACTAACCTCTGGATCATCCCACCCTATATCGATTCCTTTCTCATGCGACCACGAAATCCATTAACGCCGCGTGCAGGAAAACAATTATTCTATTGGAGGGAAGGTACATACTGTAGCGTAATTGATAGAGACTGAAGTTGCTGAAGAGAGAGCCTATTAACCATAAGGGTAATCTATATCTAGGCCACCGCGCTACAGGTGCTCCAACAAGACTAGCGTCTAGGCCCGCGAGACTAGCGCTACTAGCCGCTTATCCTCCTGTGAAGGTCTTACAGACTACACGCAAGTACAAAGGTAATAAGCCATAACCACCAAGGCGCCCTTATAACTATGAAAGCATGACTTTCAAAGATGTTACTCCTCGCTTCTTGATAAGGCATAGGGATTCTACAGCTGTGAGCATATTTTCGAGCTTTCAAACTAGTCAGGGATTCCTGTACTCAGCCTAAAAAGTATTTCCCATGATAGTCGACCGGAGATTTGGAGCATAGTATGATTAATGTATCCGAATTTAAAGTCCATAAGATGGTTTGCAACTGTCGGGACACCCAGTATACAACACATACCTAGGGCTAACAGGTTGAGGATGTTCTGCCAAGTTGCATGGCTTTTAATAGAATTGTCTGAGATCTAGAATCTCTTAATCGCTTCAAATTGGGGATATAAGAAGACCATTTATGACTGAAAGAAAGTTTCCTTTTGTGAATATAGTAGAATTCACGCTTAGGTAACTTCTTTGAAGAAGGAAGAGAGGAGAATCTGGAAGTTGGGATATTGAGGTGGTGGTTGTGAGATGGTTCACAGAACTGGTAGAGATTAACGCACTTGCTATAGCAGCCTAGCAATTAGATAACGAGACATGGATCCGATAGGTAGTAAGATTAAATATTGTGAATTTGATGCACACAATGTGCCAGCTCTCCCAAAACACTAGGCATGTTGCTATGGCGAAAGGTAAGCCCTTTAGAGGCCGAAAATACTATTTCATAAAATAATTTGTTCCTTAAGCGCCCATAGATATTTACTACCTTGTATATTTATCTTTAACTCTGCTTTTAACCAAAAGATGAAGTTAAGAATAACAGAGCAGGATAAGCAAAGTTTGCAACATGGCGAATCAACACCAGGCGAGCCGAGGGATTCTATAGAGTTAGGGCCTCTTGAGCTGCACCGTTCGTGTTCTTGCGTATAGGTGATAGAGTATTGAATAGAAATAGTAGAGAGAGAGGGTTAGGGTTTATGATCAGGTCTTTCCGAAGCCATGTTGTCCATTTCGGACCGAAAAGGTTCCTCCCGGACTTTGACCAACTGAACCCGCCTTCCAACCCACCCTCCCATTACAACGCATCCTGGACCAGTAGTTTGAAGAACAACTCATTGTACTTCTTTCCTAAATACTCGTGTGAGGTATTCCTAGGCACATGAAAATAGAGCTATTCTGAAGAGACTTGTTAGAAACGCCGTCGAAAATCCTTCGCATTCCAAATGCGACTCAACAAATCCTTGAAAACTTATGAGGATATGATGCCTCTTGATTGGGTTTATCCTAAACATAGTCAGGACATAGATTTTCAGATTTGGTGAGAGCTTCTTAAATTTATAGGCAGAAATGGTGGTGAACCTGGGGATCAGAAGCTTCAATTATATTTTCATAGCTGATTTAGTCTCGATTTACTATCTTAACACACAAGAATGATGCATCCTTAGTCTGGCTCCGATAATATATGATACTACCCTTGATTCGGGTGCTCTGTATTTATTCATTCTGTCGATGTTCCCGTCTCGCTGAGTGTAAACCCTTCCCGGCATAATATCTATCAACACAAGGCCAATGTACCACAACATATCAAACAATTCGCTCTAGAGAAAAATTCTTTACTTACATACATTGATGGATTTTCATTGTCAGCTAAACAATCGATGCCAATGTTCAAATCCTTTTTAGGGAATCTGTCGGATTTCTTACTCATTTCTCTATTTTCAAGCCTTCTTTTTTTTTTTTTTTTTTTTTTTTTTTTTTTAGCAATTTAGACTTCGCGAAATTTTCCTCCTGAGCTTGAGACAATTGGAGGGGCTCCCTAGATCAAATGTAGGGACTGTGAATTGTTGTGTTTGGTTTGTATAATGACTTCAACTATCAGGGTTTCCAATGCCTACAACTTCAATCCTCCTACAATGGACAAAGTTTGCAATCAGGGATATTTGCCACTAATTTAGTGATATCCTTGAACCCAAAGATTTCTTTCAGCTCTTTTCTATTTTTTCACTTTCATGACAGCAAATTATACGACAAATTGCTGCCAGATTTCTAAATTGTTCCTAGGGTTATAGGAATGTCTTTTGGTTGGAGGAGTGGAATGCCGAGACTCCTGATGGCTGGTTGTGAGTAGCTCTCGTCGACGCATTATTTTTGTATTGCAATGGAAGAGCCAATAAGGCTGACAATAACTCGCCAAAATAGAGAATGCAAACTGGGCCTGTTGAATGGACTGCATGCGCTATCCACATACGCCATGAGGCTACGGATACAGATGAAGTGGCGGTAAAATCAATATTAGAATTCCCGAGATGACAGATGATGAAACAGCAGCAGCTATCCTTAATTGGATTGCTAGCTACCTAAGACCCAAATCTATCAAGCAAATTCCAGTTATTATGAAAGGACAATTTCCATTCAGTTTTCCGGGTGCGTGTTTTTTGTCACAGGTAAATGGCAAAGAGCCCACAGGGTCAGTAAATTGGCTATTCTTGGCATGCAGACCCACCAAACTGGATCGTCCCAGGGTCCCAGCATGTGGCGGAAAACCTCACCAATAGCGGGACCACCACAGAGCCACAAAATGGTGATCCATCAGGGCTCACATTGAGAACATGCAGCGTCATAAGTATACGTTGCTGGGACCCAGACCATTATTACGACGGGTTGCGACTGAACCAATTTGTTAGACTGAACCTTCAAATCAGGATCAAGTCCCCCGCGCACGAAAAAACGAGACAGACTAACATATTGATGCCACAATTTCACTTGAACAAACTGAGCCCTTTAGCAATGGAAGCACCTCATTTCCGTAGATCGCACAATTACTTGTGACATTCTAGCATAAGATCAACTCAGGAGTAATCTCGACAACCCCCCTCCTGCTTTAATTCGCCCAAATACTCCCGATTGATGAGCCCTGCTACGGATCCAGGACCATCCCCTGTCCCGGACAGCCGCATTCCCACGTTTGACCCAATCTCAAGCGACGGCACACGTAGATGTGCCGTCTGATTTGTTGGGTGTGGCTGAAGCCTACAGCTAGAAGGGGAGAAGGTTGCAGACAATCAGCAAAAATATCCCTTCCGGCATGTCAAGCCCTGGAATTTGCAGCCACATGGGTCCAGAAAGATTATGGTGTCTCCTTATCTGAGCTGGATATGTTTCTCTTCTTTTCAAAAGAAGTCAGTATCCCCTCCATGTCTGCTCTCTGGCAAACTATCAGTTTGCGAAGGAACGGTATGGCTTTCCGAACCACCCCGAGCCTCATTATAGCAGGTGCTCTTACTACTTTTCTTTTGTTTGAGTCGTCTCACTTGTGGAGAAATCAAGTACCCCAGGGATCATGGAGAAGTGGTAGTCTTTACTCGGCATCGAATACGAATGGAACGGATTTACTAGATATCGAACGTGCAGGAAATGCGACTCTGGGTGTGAGCAGAACCCTTTTTTGGACGGGCCTCGAAAGTGTTTGGACTAATTCCCAGGATAGTTTCAAAAGGTGTTGGTGATCGGTTTGAAGGAACGAACAGACAAAAGGGATCTGTTGACGTTACAAGCGTCACTTACTGGTATTGATCTATCATGGATTGATGCAGTACATTCGGATGATATTAAAGAGAAGGGTTTACCGCCGGCGATGTACCTCGAAGGGAATTTCTTAGCATCATGGAGAAGTCACATCAACGCAGTACGAAGGTACATCACTCACCTGCAAATACTATAGATGCATCTAACAACTTTTTAGCATCATAGAAAATCGGTACACCTCAGCAATGATTATGGAAGATGACATGGACTGGGATGTCCGGATACGTACTCAAATGCAAGATTTCGCTCGGGGCGTTCGCTACCTCACTTCTGTCGACGAGTCCAAAAAACAACACTCTCCTTACGGAGACGATTGGGATGTTCTCTGGCCAGGCCACTGCGGCGAATACCTCCCCGAAAACGACGACGGTCGACGATTCGTAATCAATGACGACGAAACAGTCGCCCCGAAAATGCACCAACCAACGCTTAAAGAACACTTGGCCGAGTACCCTGAACACACTCGCATTCTCCATAAGGCGGGTGCACCTATTTGCACATTCGCATATGCCCTCTCTGCACGTGGGGCTGCCAAGGTGCTGTATTACTTGGGGACCAAGGGGCAGGGGGCGCATTATGATAATGCGCTGGCGTTTATGTGCCGTGATGGGAATCTGGATTTGAAGTGCTACAGCGTAGAGCCATTTCTATTTCAACACCATCGAGCAGCAGGACCGCTCGATAAAGATTCTGACAATTTGAACGGCGAGCACAACCAGGTTCGTGAGACCGCATTTACGGAAAGTATCGTCTGGAGCGCTCGATTAAATCTCGAGAAGATGATATTAGGGGATACGAATTATACCATGCAGTGGTGATTCTAATTCTGACTTTTCCTTTGTCTTTACATTTAAAGGGAGGATTTCTTGTACATAGGCTTCTTTTGTGAACGATGTAGGCGTAAAAAAGTCTGCTAAAATGGCAGCTGGAGTTTGGGAGAAGTTGCACTGGACACATGGCATGTCCTGGTCGTTGGGTTATTTATTTGTTCGCTTCATGGACCACGAACGGAGTACTGGGTGCGGATACTTCTTGACGCTTGATTTTCCTTTGTTGTACACATTATATAGATACAATCGTTGGGTATCTATATGCTAGCTATTAGCATTTCTACGTACAAAAAAAGCAGAAAATATATATCAATATCCATATACCAAGGCTCCCTAGATATTTCCTTATTTTGTCACCCTTGTTTCGCTTTATTTCTATCATGTAAGTCTCAACTTCAAGAAGAGGTCGTTCATGTCTTGCCTTGTAACCTCTGTTCGCTAATCATGTCTGATGTAAGCTGCATTCGTATCCCCTTTACCATACACAACCCCGCATACTTGGTACCGCCACCTTCCTTCGATTAAGCTTTTCTATAGCCTGCTGTGCCGTAATTCAGAATACCACAAATTTCCAGAGCATCTGGGGTGGTAGATATAACCCTTCTCGCTCATAGCCTATGTGGTTGGTAATTGGCTCCTTAGTACTTGTTGCTTGCTTTGGGGTGGTGTTGAGGAATGATGAATAAGGATTGCTTGTTTGGTTGTGGTATGAATGGATTTATTATGACCTCGAGGTGGAAGGGATTTTCTGATAATGGTAGTGCATGGCATGCTAACCTACACTTACTCTCCGCTGTAAGACGATAGCATTGAAATTGTTATCTCCGGTGTGGAGGGAGGGCTGAAAAGGTGCTCAAGAGAAGTGAAGTGAAGCCTCTTTTGGGCTTGTTAAAATTTGATACAAGGGAGAAAGAGGTGAAGTTAAATTAGTGATAGGATTAGCATACAGCTGGCTGGATAAATGATGAAGTTAGTGAGATGTCACGATCGTAGTTTATGCTCTGCGTGAGGTTTTGGATAATATATTAATGACAGGTATCACTTCACTTTTTAATTAGCGTCCCTCTGTTGAGACCCATCGGGTATTGATGGTATTTCTCGCCTCGCTATGCCCGTTCCGTCCATTTCCTGCAGTTCTAACGTTTGCCGTTCAACTGCGCCAACTTCTACAGTCCTCACTGGCGCATCCATCTCATACGTGACTTTCCTATCAGATATTCCAGCCGCTGAGACCTCTACGGGAAACTTGTACCTTGGGACTTCTGTGGAATCAATTTCCGGTCTCAAGATCAACTCCTCGTCCACTTTTTGTAACGACTCTTTTGTACTCTCAAATTTGCGATACCTGACTAACCAGAACCACAACGATACCACCAACAATATCAGAGCCAGAGATCCAAGACTAACAGAGAGCCCAATAGCCAAAGCCTGTGGTGCCCTTGCTGTCACATGTGCGGAAGGTTGGGCCGAAGGCGTTGAACTTATCGATGAGGAAGGATTCGGGGTGGCTGTAGATGTAGTTGTACCCGTCACTGAAATGTTCAATGGAGACCCTGAGACAACACCAACTGGGTCAACAACATTGAACCCACCGGAGTAACACCGCGCTGCGACCTTGTTTGGTTCAAGCCCTGTATTGTTCGCATACCATTCCCACGCGAATTGATGTGACCCGTTGTGTATCGGAGGGGCACCGATGTCGATATCTGCTATCGTGGGTTTCCATATCAAGCCAGCTGTACTATTGTGGCTAGATACATTGCCTGAGTTAAACATCATCATTATTTTCAATCAATATGTAATGGGAGCAAAGACATACCTCCTAGCAGTTTTGGCTCGTACAGGATTAAATTCGCAGTTCCCACATTGTCCGCCCGATGAACCCACCAATTCATTTGAAAAACTTCTGTAGCATTAGGAAATGTGCAGCCGTAACCTAAATCTGCTGGATTCCATTTCAAAGTCATCTCAACATTTGCGACGCCATTCGCTGGACCCTGAAAGTTTGTTGCAAGAGTAGGAATTCCATTGGCTCTCCTGGAGGTTGATCTGCGATGAAAAAGATGAGACATGATGAAAGAGTATAAGAAATAGGAGATACATAAGGAAAACCATGAACTCTGACATTACTTATTGATTTGATGGCTTCTTGTACGTGAGTACGTGGTAAAGATCGGAGGCATCAGTCGAATTGGACCCATGATGTCGTGTAGGTAGCTCACGTCTGCCTCTCAAGCTGCTTATGAAGAATTTTGACGTATTCATACTTCCGACTAGATGCTAGCTTGTCTGATGGAAGAAGAACGTTGTTCCATGGTTTGGGCGACTGCGCTTGAAGAGGTTGTCCCTTACAAAGAAGTCTAAGCTTTGAAGAACTGCCCCGGTGCTTCTCTAATTTAGCGCACGCCACAACCGAGCACTAAATATAGGATGAAGGCTTTTGTTGTTACTCCTGTGCTTCTTCATTGATTGAGCTAAGTAAGTGCCAACTCGACTTTCTATAGACCTAATTGAATGATCCTTTCTGGAAAATTCGCCCCTTTATCATCACTCTGACTTAAACAATCCCTCTAGCAGGTTACCTTGCAAACATCCACTTTAATTATGCAATTGACACAGGACAAACATCATGGCTTCCTTCATGCATATCTACCCAATCTTTTGCACTGCTTACTTTTGAATTAGATATTTCAGGGCGCTGCTCTTTTTCAAGAGTATGCTGCATATTGTGTTCTTTACCTGTTATTTCTTAAAGGAAAGCCCACAGTTTGTGTAGGCATCCTCAAGCCGCAGTTATGAAAAGTTCTCGCTAGTTAAGTTATGGTAGAGGCTTTACAACTGTGCCTCATAGACAAGCAACCCTCTTTTTTCTCCTCTTACTTCTAGTACTTCTTGCATACTGGAATACATAATAAATTTCAGACTTCGCTGCTATGATAAGAGATCAAAGCCCTGGCCTCCCACTGAGAATACCAATGGAGCTTGGCTTCTCTGCAACAGTAACGCCAAGTTATAATGCGTCTTCATACACTCAGTTCTACCAAGAAGACACTAGACTGGAGATTCCACTCAGAACTAATCGCAGCGAACCTCCTCTTACGGTGAGGCCCTGTCCACAGTGCAAAGGTCTCAAGTACGGCTTCACGGCATATTTCCACAACACCGAGATCTTCTCTAAACCTCCACACGAGCTCCTTCCATATATCGAACAGTCGTACCTGCTAAAGAACCGCCTGAAAACCCTGCTAGTCGATTGGGTAATGCATCCCCCTATTCACATAGAAGAACATACAGAAAGAGCAGGAATTGAAATTCAAAGTTGGGGTTGCCAAGTCGAGACACTGCTGCGAAGTGTGCTTATTTTTGGAAAGTCGAATGGTGTCAATCTCGATGAGGCTACCAGTGAGAAGGCGGTGGAGGAACTAGTGAAATGGTGTGGCGAAATTATCAAGGCTCTGAAGGGTACGGTCTATGGAGGAAAACATAGTGAACTGCCGGAACGGAAGTTGAAAAACATTCTCTCGCGGTTCAGACAATTATGGGAAAGTGTTTGGATCTTTCTGGCAGGTGAAGAGACGGGCCATTAGATCTGGAGCTAGAATGATGGTTGTGAGGAAGGGAGATGGTGATAGAAAATTGGTAGAGTCGTCGTATCATAATCTTAATTTGGCGTGACTGGTTTACAGACTTTGATTGTTAAATCCTAGGGCCGAAGCTAGCTCTTGCTGTACGAAAATTCGATTATTTAAGATCCTTGGTAAAGGATTCTTGTTGACATTTCTCCTCCCCGCCACCCATATTGCCTTGCTCACTTTAACGTAGAGTAACAAAGAAGGAACGTTTGGTTGCCCCTTTCACGATGGATGCCTTTTCAGTATCACTCTAACCCCGTCACCCTTCCTTTCCCATTCAAACGTAATAATTTCTTTTAAATGCTGGAAGCTCGGTGGTACCTGTGCTAGAAGGCCGCCTCCATGACTCTTACAATGAGAGAACGCTCAAGAAGACCGACGCATACTACGCCGTCTACGGCCTAATATCTCCTTATCCGCTTCTACTTTCTCCCTTTGTTCCTTCTCATGGCAATCCACCTTCTCTTATATTTCCCATGCCTAATTATGTCTCATCTTTGGTGTCTTGCCTCCCGGTGTCTCCCATGTCCAGACCCGGTGGTATTGCTCTCACGACCAACACACTGGTGCTTGACTTTCAGTACCATATCCAAGTGCTAAAGCTTTACCCGGTAATCACTTATGCTTGTAAACATGTCAGTTGGATTTGATGACAACCTTGCGAAAGTTATTATCCGAGGTGAGTACGAGTGTAGCTATAACTTCATAGACTTGTTGAGTTAGGATGCTGCGAGGGCAACTCATAATTATAATTATGAACTATTATTTGCCTGTGGTTCGTTGACTAGTGAGAGTTGAGTGTACTTGAATGCTATGACGATCATATACGGTATAATTTGACCCCTGGAGAGAGCCAGTATTTGAGCTCTATTCGGTCCCGACTTCGTATGGAGTAGCAAACTTACTTGCGATAGCCGGCCTAGTGGATAAACAAATATCTTGATACGCTGGGGAATAATATTAGAAAATTTAAAGAAGGGATCTACGTTGCTAGTGTTGATGCAGAAGAAATTCAATGAAACGAAGAAATTTGTGTCACCGTAAAGGCCCTAGTTTAGCAGCAAGGCGGAGACAAAAGCAATAAAACTGCTACCGTGCAGTTACTCAGTAAGAGTAATATGAATTCGCAGGTATAGCTTGGGGAGGCTTCCTAAATATGAGCCTGAAGTTGCTTAAAAATCAATTGACATAGCAATGGTGGGTGAGAGTCGGGATAGAAGAACCCCGGGTGTGTGTCTATATCATTGAATGAGCGTCCATTGCTGTCATAGAGACTTACGTTGGCGTGGAGAAAGGGTTGAAAGGGCTTTTGGGGGGGAGGGGGGTTGAGTGGAAATATTGTTTACTTCGCTAAAGAAAAACTTGCGGTTACTTACGATACTTGAACGCACGTGGGTCGACAATTTAATTTGATAGTCGAATACATATTCAGGTAATATATTTGATCATATTTAAGGATCAATTTTCGAAACATTGTCATAGCTGTTGCACTTGAATGTTGTGTATTTTCCAAGTGTGGTTGGGGGGTGTAACAAGAAGTGGATGCCACGCCAAAACATTTTCAACACCAGCCGCGGTGGTGCGTGCTATCATTCTTCCAAGAATTTCTGCATGCTTATGTTTCTTAGACAAGCTTATCTCTTATTCGCATCTCTCTGAGGTATTATCGTAGGTTTGAATAACTCATCGAGCTGATAGAGTGGTCACACAACACCTCATCGAGTTCTCCACCAACTACCCTCCCAGATACCTGCGATACCCCACGGAATGCAACAAGACACGGAACTTACTGCACATAGTATAGGCTGAATGATATTATGTATGATGGTGGTGCTCTAAGAGGGCCGTCAGATTGTAATGTTGGGGACGACAAATCATCTTGGCTGAACAGCAGAGCCGGCTCTAGAAATCGCTCAATGCAGCCACCAAGGCGGATTTCTACTGCTAAAGCTCAGTATTGGAAGAGTCTCTCAAATCTTCGTATACTATGACCACAGGGCGGAAAAGCCCCGCGAGAAAAATATGCACTGTACCAAGGTGGGGTCATTCCTTCCTTCAGGCCTGGTGGTTGACCTAGACCGATTTGCAGGCTGAAGATTCCCCTCCGATCGACAACGCAATTTACGGAAGTATGAATTTCTGTTACCTATGTTTCTGCCTTCATGACGCGGCCAAGGAGTATGTCTCATGTCGCGGGAAGGAAATACCGGATACACATGTTCTCGAAGTTGGGCCAGAAAAAGTTTGATCACATAACTACAGCCCGCACAAAGGATGAAAGTGCCACCAGAACAGACAACAAGACAGCTGAGGACCGGAATAACTGTATCATTTTGATTAATTTCTGTGAGAATCTAAGGTCAACAATGGTAACCTAGGATGCTAGTAAGGTTGAAGGCTGAGCCAAGAACATGAAGAAGAAAGGGAACATTTACAGGTGGAAAAACCACTCACCAGTGTAAGAATCTATTTTTAAATTCCTTAAAAAGCCACTATTCTCAAATCTCACGTGGATCCGTCGATGGCCATAATTTTCCAGCCTCATCTCCATGTTCTCTTTTCCGATTAGGTGCTCTTGGCAGTCGTGAGATTGTGGGGGCTGAGCCACCAACTACCATGCGCAGATCTGACGTTGTTCACAATTCCGACCTATCATGACAACACAGCAAAAATACAGCTCTCAGAAGACCGTGTTTACTCGGCGCCCGATTACTTCTCAGCTTCGAAGCCTTGCATTGCGCTGCCTCCACGATTTTATACTCACGTATATCCTCTTCGACGCCAGGTAGCTGAATCTAGTAAGCTTAAGCCCTCAGGTTGATTGCGGAAGGGAGGAGCCTCACGGTAGTAAGGATACGAATTGTGCAGACGGGTTTTACTCAAGTGTCTTGAAACCATGCCACGATGGAAATGGGTATACGCCATTATCACGGTCGTGTACAGGCTGAGTAGACTTTCTGTATAAGAAGTACCATTTCCTCTTCAAACAATATCATTCCCATCATCAACAATCACTTCACACTTCAATCAACAATCAATACAATCGCTTCAAATATCTCAATAATAATTTCTCTAATATAAAAACTTTCTTCTAAGTTTCACTTCCAAACCAAAATCAAAATGCAATTCATCAACACCATCATCGCTGCCTCCATCCTGGCCTTTGCAGCAGCCGCACCCACACCATCCCCAGAACCACAAACAACCTACTACGTTCCCAACGGCGGCAACTACATCGTCCCTAAGACCGTATCTCAATATAGCGTCTGGACCGGTGCCGTAAAGTACAATACCAACCTCGGCAAGATCTTCAAGGACGGCAAAACAACCGATATCACAACACTTGCAACTTTCGACATCCCCGCTTCGCTCGCTGGCAAGACTTGCTCTCTCCACTTCTATCTTGACAGCACAGCGACTTTGACTGGATCAGGAGCATTCGATGTCTTCACTAGCCAGGCACCTGCCACCCAAAGCACTACAACTTGGCCACAGGGTAACTTGAGAGATAACCACGCTGGACGCATGAAGGCTGTTATTGGAGGCGAGGCGACCTTCCTTGATGGCTACCCACTCCACGCAAAGAGCTTCCCTTGCCCAGCTGGTTACCTCGTTGCTGGAGAGCTGGTTGGTACTGGAGACAACATCAACGTTGCCTGGGATGAGTTTGTTGCAGGTGCTTATATCTCCTACGCATAAATTAGTGGTGAGGCTGAGGGAGTAACGGGGAAGTTCGATTCTTTTGATGCATTTGAGCGTTTTTCAGTGCAATAGGGGGCGTTTGATGGGCATTATTGGACTAGGCATTGGGTTCGGATCATGACGCTCCTTTATGATATTAAAGCATTTAGACTAAAGCATAATCAACAATTTATTACGATCACATCCTCTTTCTCAATACTCAAATACTAGGTGGAGCCTTTAATCTATTGAGTAATAAATCAAATCAAAACTCAAGCCTGAGGGGCCTCTAAAGTCATTTTGTGCACTCCTTTACCAGCAGTAATCCTTTCCAACATGTATCTTCGCCTAGGAATATTGGCAGCATTTCCCGAGATTTGGTAATTAGTTTCCAAATTCCATCAAACCTCAAATCTGTCATATTCTGAAAAAGGTCGTATTCCTAAGAAGTAAGCCCAACATAACCTAACGAAACCCAACTCTATCCAACCAATCATGAACATGTTTGATTCCTTCCGAAGCAACATTATGATCTAGCCACGCACTCCCAGAGTTCGGCAGTACGTACGCCTCAAAGCTCTTCGCCGCAGGAAATTGACTCTTTGTCGCCGCCACAAAACCCGTGTTTGCGTCCCCACACTCTAAACTTGAACCCAATGGTCCTGTACCACAGAAAATCAAATCATGTTGCGCAGTAGCTACCAACACTGGTCCCTTGAACTGTGGTGCGGAGGTGGGACCGAATGCAGCGGTTGCGATTTCTCCGATTGCTATGGCGTCGCGGTTGTTGAAGTTAGTAGCGAGGATGTCGGGGTCGTAGGCGCCAGGGAAGTAGAAGAGTTGAGCGAGGGTGTTATTAGTTAGGAAGACAGTGTAGCCGGGGTCGTAGCTGGCGAAGCGGTCTGGAAGGACGGTTGCCGCGGAGCCTACAAATTGGTCGATTGGGCCGTCGCCGAAGACTTTGGTATTGTACGTGCTGCTGTAGCTAGTGAGAACTATGTTAGTACGAAGTTAGCCTTTGAGTAAGTCGATATACAGTATTCTCAGGATAGAGATGTGGTGGGGTGTATGAAGTGAAAAAAAACTTGCACTTACCCAATGCATCAACATCATTTGGGTATCTCGATACCAGATTGTCACCAATTATCGAACCAAGAGCATGGCCAGCATATATGACCTTATTGAACTTAGTTCCCAATAGGCTTCTATTACTTCGAAGTTGTTGAATGAGGTTGTGCATCACTTCGACCTCAAAGGAGTACTGAACAATTGCTTTTGGTTCTGGATGAGCGGATTCACCGCAACCAAGTCTGTCGATGGCTAGGGTTGCATAGTTATGGTTGATTGCGTAAATGACCCAGTTGTTTTTATCGGCCCAGTGATTGGCTGATTTGCCATTATTACCATTCCAGTCTATGAGTTGTTAATTATGGCTGGTGGTAAGTTAGAATAGGTTCACTTACAAGTTTTGGTGTAGGAAGAGCCATGAACAAGGACTTGGATTACATTGCCTCGTGAACTCGATTTAAGTGGCTCACAATAGATACCTACGATATTGAAGGTTCCATTGACTGGGAATTGGAAGTTTAGTGTAGAGCCATCGCCAAAGAGACTTGAGATAGGGGTTGAGAGCAGTATCTGACTGCTCCAGGCTGAGAGGTCCAGGTTCTTGCCAGAGGCTGTTATACTAAAGGTAACTTTGCGGCAGGTAGGTGAATGCTTATGGTATTCTGAAGGGAGTGCTAAGCATAGGCTGGAGAAGAGGAGGTAGGCAAAAATTAGGAGGTATTGAGCGCACATCTTAAAGGTTGAAGGAGATTGTATTGTTTGGGATTTTCAAACGTTCTGCTTTGTAGGAGATCTCTGAAAGTTAAATATTTGGGAGGAGAAGTTACAGAGGCAGTGTATATATAGAGAGAAGGAGCAATAGACACAGGCGGTGTTTGTCGACTCTGAGGGGGTGGGAGCGAATATCTCTTCGAATGAGCAGAAAGTCGGCTTGGTATGCTTAGCGAGAAATATTCCAAATTCAGCACAAGTCACGCAGAGAGTAAATTGAAGCCTGCGGATATTATTACCAGTGTATTTCCTTGGAGTTCCCCTGAAGTAATCCCTTTGTTCCACTTTGTTGGAATTGGTTTTAGCGTGCCATCTTGTGAGCGAATCCCAGAGGCGCATATACTTTTTAAAGCAAGATTATGTTGATAGGCGGTTCTGGCTGCATATTGAAGCAAGCCATATCTTTATTTCTGAGGTCTTGTTCACAAAAATCTTTGGTAGACCTTGCTACGTTATTATGCAAGGGGTGAGGGTTAGCTAACCCCTTGCTAGCCATATCGCATGCAAAATATTATACTCAGGAGGTCTATATCACCATCCCTCCGAAATTTATCATATTTTGGTAATACCATCAGAGTTCTGGCCACTTTTTACCTTGAGGACGTGGTATTTCGGGTTGTCTCATCCCTTGCACATCAGCATGCGATCGCGGCTATTTGAGAGACTCGACTCCCAGTTCTTTGGTAACTAGTCTTTTAAATTGTATCTAACAGAAAAGTTTAGCCACATAGACACGTTTAGTGCCGTCCCAATATGAGATCATGCCAATGATCTAACGGATTTGGGTTGAGTGCGTCTAAAGGTAGGGAATTGGGGAATTCTTCGCTTAAGTGTCTATGGCCATGCTAATTGAGAGACAAATAAAGACCAGGTGATAGCATTGTAGTATTTGTCGGTCCAAGCCGGCAGTTCCAAAACCATGATAGTTCGCCCCTATTATTGCATTTAGTTGTGCCCGTGAAAAATATCGGCTTTAGACCACCATGTGGAGTCATATATCCAGCCGTTCTCTCGGGAGCGAAGGGAAGTGACAGTTCTATTCTGCTGGAAGCATTGGTAAGGTAAAGTCATGAATGTGTACAACATGATAATAATGCTTACCATTCTCTTTGTGTCGAAATATCTCTGCAAGCTGTCGAATTTTATCTCCCTCACCACGAACTACTTTACATAGCGCCCTCTTGGGCCTGCTCTCGAAGTTCATTCCTGCGCCCTTTTTTCTTTCCATCGCATTCCATGAATTCGCCTCCCATGTATTTATAACAGGCAAACCCAACATCGCTCTAGACCCTTTTCTAACCCGCACGTACTCATCTCCCCCTGCATTCATTATCTACCAGGCGTCGTTCTCTCTCCACTCTCTTATCCATTTCAAATGACTTCAATAATTCCTTATCCTACAATTTCAAGTTCCTTTTCTTCTATTCTCATCCCCCCTGTTAGTGATCGCAAGGGCTCTGCGTTGATAAAGCCTAGCAAGAGCATATTGGTGTTTAGCAAAATTACGTTTTCGATCTCGATTGTAGGCCGTCCTCAAGACCCTGCGTTGTTCTTTGGCCATTTTGAAGCGTTTGAAGCGTTCAAACCATGCCACGATATCCTCATCTCCTAAGATTTTGTCCCTTCCCCTATTCTCCTCGGGCCCTCTCGACTGTTCAAGCATAGTGAGAGCATATAAGTGGCTACTAAAATTTGATTTTCGTCTGAGGCTTAGAGCCGCTCTTTGAAGCCTGCGTTGTTTCTTGGCCATGTCGACGTGTCTGTAAGCGGTTGAGAGGGAGGTAAAACAGAGGCAGTTGTAGTAGTGGCGGCGGAAGGTGGCAAGGCCTATTGTGGTGTTCTACAGTTTTGCGCATGGGAGACGGTGCGGGTGGTGTATGTGAAGTAATTTTTGGAAGTTTTGTTTTGTGAGTAATGGAGAGGGAACAGGGGCTTTAGAGAAGAGATTTTGAAGTGGAGTTTCGTTTGAGGCTGAGAATTTAGCATGCATGAGGAAAGTACGAGTTTTGATCCAAGTGGGAGTTAAGATGCGAGGAGGTATGAGGGTGTAGTCATAACGTTGTTAAGTGTGTGTTGGGGCGGCGCTGGCTATTCCGCTTTGGTATAAATGTGAGGCATACGACCTCTTAGTCTAGTATGAGAGAAGGAAAAACAATACCGTAACGAAAAATGCATGAAAGGGACCTAGAAAGGAAATTTTGCGGTTAGCCTCTGCCTGCCGGGAAATAGTCTCAAGGTTGATGTGACAATTCGCTGCATTGACACTAGTATACGAAGAAACTCACCATGTTTGATAGAGCAATATCACTAGAGGGCAAGGAAAGCTTTGAATTGATAAGCCCGAGAAATAGCCATAATTATGTCAAATATATCTTGAATGAATGAATAAATACCCCATCGCGTCCGAGCCTTGCTGGATATCACATACGGCCAGCATGTGAAATATCTCTGAAGGAAACTTAGAAGCTACTAGACGACTTTAGGTGTAGTCTATCTCTCACCACAATTCAGTTGAGACGCTAACTTAAGGAGTTTCGACGTTAGACATGGCGTTCGTATTGACCTTCGTGGAGGTTAGATTGGGACGATTAACGGAGTATGATAGTGCTGCCGGCATGAGAATAAGTGATTATGAACCATTAGGCTGGCACCTGGTAGTAATATTTGCACCTATTAGTAATGGCTGGAATAGCAGCAGATTAGATGCATAGAAAATAGGGTAATGTAACAACGGCATAGGGTACAAGAAGCATAAGTCACGCGAGATGTAAAATTGCAGCAGCTGAACAACATATCTGATATCGTCGGATGATAGGACTACCGTGAACTATTAGCATGCTTCAGATGTACCACAAGTAATAACCTAAGTGCCTCCGTTTTTAATTTAAAAGCCACAAATGTGTTGCAACACAATTATTACAGAAGCAGTTCTTGGATATCCGAGGTTAAGGAATTTTTAGACCCGTATTGGAAGTTTAGATACTGCTATTGCCATTTCTCTGCCGAACTCTGATTATAGAGGTAGTTCGAATTGATGCTTGGTACTGAACTCGAATTCCCATACTGGGGAAGCTGGGCTGAGGGTTGCTTTCACTCTATGTTCCCTATCCAGACTTAGCAGGAGCATGGGCCTTTAAGGTGAGAGTTACAGACCTTCATCACCTCTTAAATAATGAGGGCGTCCTCGACCTGTAATATCTAGACCTTGGTTTCTGACTTGAAACACCAGTACCTTAATTCAATTGGTGACCGTATGCCAGAAATAGTGCTCGGTTGAAGATATCATTCTAACATCTTTGTCTCTCAGAATGGGTGCGCTACCAATATCTTTAACCTTTTGGGTCACCTGTTGCTCGAGGTAGTGCGGGAAGTGCTCGCTGGGGACGTCTCTTCTGTCTCTGTGCTCCAACAGGATACCTCTTCTCAAACCCACAGGTATTGCATCTTCGTACAAAGAAATCCGCCCAAGGTTTCTTGCCCCCTTTACTACAGTTCTCGACCCTGCTCATGCATGTAGACCCTTCAACTAACATTGTGGTACAGTTCCTGCATATAGATTGTTTCATAACTGGGGACATTCGGATTTGTGCCTTCTGAGAAACAGTACGGACGTCGGATGCTAGCCGGGTAGCCGCAGACCCTGAGAAGATTTCAGAAGGCGTATTCGAATCTGTTGGGATCCTTCCATTGTTCGACTGCCCATCCACAACATTCCTATTGCATGATTGCTGCTGCGCAGCAAGGTATGAAGCAGCTTGAAACAGGTAAGATATCCTGCTGTACAGCATTTTGTTCTGAACACTGGCAGATTTTGCTTTCGCCATATTCAGTCGGTCTAGGTGCAGCTACACCCACGATATCATTGGCGTTAGAAGGCGTATTGAATTCTCCCGCAATTTTTGCTTTGTTCATGGCGGGGAAGCGTTGCGAAATTTACTCCACCTGAGCTGCAATCTCAAGACTCGCTTATCATGACTCAGCAGCGCTTGGACCTTTCGCGTTCTCAAAATCCCTTGATCGCGCAGCCTCAACTTCGCCCTCTTTCCATCAGCCTCAATTTCTCTCCATCTCCAGAGTCTCGATCATCCATCGCCCATATCTATTTCCCTTTTTTCACAATATTTAGAGCGCATCTCAACGCGCTTTACTTACCCGCCCCGCGATATCGAACAAGTCTTAGCTGACAGATCGATCTTTTCTCGAATATCTCGACATACAACAAAGGACCTCGCCTTCTCACCGCCATCATGTCTGCTGAGGAAGATCTCATCGATTACTCCGACGAGGAGCTACAAACCACAGATGCTGCGCCAGCAGCCGGTGCTGATGCCAATGGAGGGGCAAAGAAGGGCGATTTGACAGTTTCTGGAGGTAACGCCGACAAGAAGGGCAGTTATGTTGGTATCCATTCCACTGGGTTCCGCGACTTCCTTTTGAAGCCCGAGCTTCTACGCGCCATCACGGATTGCGGTTTCGAACATCCTTCGGAGGGTCAGTCATAAGTTTCATCCCCAAGCTCCATGTCCTTCCAGCGCGTCCGTCCATCTCGCAAGCAAAAATGACACGGGTTATACAACAAGTCACGAACGGTCCGGGATGTCTCTAGCGGCAGGACGCACACCTGAGCAAATCATGTGAAGGGAGATATCCGCGAAAGCGAATCTCAAGAGTGCGATATGGTTGCGTGCAAGATGCATGCGATGCACAAACATGGTGGTGCCGAGAGACTTCCCAGGATCGACTTGCTTCCGGCGGTTGAAATACATCTTTGGCGCATTTTTGCGCTTTGGCTGAAAAAAAAGCTTTGAAAGGCTTAAATCGTGCCTTGCTTCGATTTTGATTTGTTGGAGGGCTGTTTCGTGGATATAATTTTGCGAAGATGGACGGACGTTGCGATCCCTTGCATATCATTATACCTTTGGAGAAACCCTATCTAACTTCGGCTCGATTTACTCTACAGTCCAGCAAGTTTGCATCCCTCAGGCCATTCTCGGAACCGATGTTCTCTGCCAGGCCAAATCCGGTCTCGGTAAAACTGCCGTCTTCGTCCTCACCACTTTGCAGCAAGTTGAGCCTGTCGCTGGTGAAACTTCTGTACTTGTTATGTGCCACACTCGTGAGCTGGCATACCAGATCAAGAACGAGTATGCTCGTTTTAGCAAGTATATGCCTGATGTCAAGACCGCAGTCTTTTACGGAGGAACTCCAATCCAAAAAGATGCAGAGATATTAAAGAACAAGGAAACCCACCCACACATCATCGTCGCTACACCCGGTCGATTGAACGCCCTTGTGAGAGACAAGTACTTGAGACTTGGTAGCTGCAAGGTCTTTGTCCTCGATGAGTGCGACAAGATGTTGGATCAAATCGGTAGGAAACGGCCTTCTTCCCTCCAATAGTATCTACTAACCATCCCAGACATGCGCCGTGATGTCCAGGAAATCTTCCGAGCAACTCCAACCCAGAAGCAAGTAATGATGTTCAGCGCTACTCTCTCCCAAGAGGTTCGCCCTATTTGCAAGAAGTTCATGCAGAATCCTCTTGAGATTTATGTTGACGATGAAACCAAACTCACTCTTCACGGTTTGGCTCAATACTACATCAAGCTTGATGAAAAGGAGAAGAATCGAAAGCTCAACGAGTTGCTTGATGAGCTCCAATTCAATCAAGTTATCATCTTCGTCAAGAGCACTCTTCGAGCAACCGAGTTGGACAAGCTTCTCCGGGAGTGCAATTTCCCATCGATCGCAGTCCACTCCGGTGTGAGCCAGGAAGAACGGTAAGAGATAAATTCCCATGCAAGCCTTCATATCCTAATAAATCTTAGCATCAAACGCTACAAGGAGTTCAAAGAGTTTAACAAGCGTATCTGCGTTGCCACTGACGTCTTTGGACGTGGTATTGATATTGAACGCATCAACCTGGCTATCAATTACGATCTTCCTGCCGACGCTGATTCCTACCTGCATCGTGTTGGCCGCGCCGGTCGTTTTGGAACTAAGGGTGTTTCGATCTCGTTTGTGAGCAGCGAGGCTGACCAAGAAGTGCTCAAGTCGATTGAGAAGAGATTCGAAGCCTCAGTACCGTGAGTTCTAACGGTTTTCTTTTGTGACTTCCTGCTAACAAGTCAACAGTGAGTATCCAGAAGGTGGAATTGATTCTAGCACCTACATGGCCAACTAGAAGAACGACCCTTTTCTCTCTGACTCCCAGATCACTTATACAAAAAAAGCGATTCCTCCGACATTGGTCGGATTGTTTGATGTACTAGGATTTCTTCCCCGCGTTATGGGTCTCTGCTGCTTCCTGGCTTGCAAATGAATGATGGAGGTGTTCAGTGCAGTGGCGGTCTTGTTTGACTACTGCAACGCAAATTGGCGGTAGATGGAGGAGGCAAGCAAGAATGGATCTTATGCGAACAATCAATGAATAGAAAAGTCTTTCTCTCTAAAAATAGTTGCTTCACTGCGATGGCCTTGTGAAGTATTGTGACCTTGTATAAAACAGTTCAAGCGAGTGGTTGTATTTTTTGACAGTGTGAACCTTTCTCGCTCTAGTGACCTCTACCCATTCGTGGTTTAAACAGGTTGGAGGAAATGCCCCTAACAACCTACCGTGTTGACATTTCAAGTAACAATTAAGACGGTAATTGAGGTCTTGGTGAATATCATCTTCAGAAATAACTCTATATCTCTTGTTTGAAACTCGTGCTACTGGTGCCGACAAAATGCAGGCCAATGTGCCTGGACTAGATTCAAAGAGAACTTGGAAACAACTCGGGATATTTACACAGACTCGAAGTAGATAAATTTTCAAAACAGCAAAATGGAATCGTCAGGTGTGAAGGGTACATGTTATACTCACCTCTCGTTTGGTCATCTGTTTATATTCAATATGCAATCCCTTATTCCTACCTACCGGTAGAGGACTCGAGCCGCCTTCGCGGATATCAATGTCAGATTACCACCCTAAAGAATGAAGTATTGGTTTACACGGCTCGGAGATTTGTTTCGAGAAACTTGCAGGATGGCAAATGCAAATGTTAGGAGAAGGCGAGATGCCGAAGAGATGCGGCCTAGCATATCGAATTTAGCATTTTGCCATGTTCATGGATGGCAATGTAAACTCGAGGGGGTACATAGCGGAGATTTAGTAAGCTTTTAGGAAGTGGAGATCTCGATCAAGGATCAGATGTGGCGAGTGCCGGAGGGTGGAAGCGAGGTGGCTGGTGGAGATAGGGGGGAGTGAAGCAGTTTGGAATAGACACTGGCAAATTGAGCATGGAATTTGAGATGACTATGGTAAAGGAAGATGCAATCTAAAATGGGGGTTTTAAATGCCATACCTGAAATAAAGACTACTGTGTACAAGTTTTTTTCCTTACAGTACTACCAGGCGGTTGAACCTGGAGCAAGGAATTCCTTCTCTGGCCGGAAGTCGGATGTACATCTTCTCATTTTGATATTATAGAGATATCGAATTGTAGTGGAAACGCAGCCATTGACCATGAATAAAAAACTTAGTAATTCGTCTGCTTCTGTTGGAATTGACTCTAGCTAATCGGATGAATAGTGTCATCAACATAGCGAGATTTTGAGGACTTAACTGTCAATCTGTCTGCTGTCTATCCAGAAACTGTCTATAGTGCGCTGTCTGTACCGAATAAGCTAGCGGGTGCTGGCCAGCGAGGCACTGAGAATACTAGCGTGGTGCTAATGGTCCCCCTTTCAAGCATACCCGTTTTTTACGATTGGTTCAGTAGTACTATAGAACGTATAAAGATATCTTTAGCAAAATTATTCGAAAATTTATACAGTTTGAGGGAAGGGATAGTAACGGTATTGATATATTATAGCTATCCCCTTAACACCTCGATTCCCGACCACTTTTAACCCGTACTGCTCTACCATGACCAAGAAGGGAACAAGATATAGTAGTAGAAGAAATAGTAGGAGTCTTTAATCTCCGCCACTCTTCCTCGTGTGTGCCAAATAAGTGTATAGCCTACCCTCTTTCTTTTTCCAAGGTATGATTCTACAGTTTTCTAATACGTCGGAGGTTATCTTTGATCGCAGGCTTGATTCGCGATAGTTCACACTCTTCCTCTGAGGCACCATTATCCATGATGGCTTCGACCCTACCGGTGGCATTGGATATATCGATCGCTGCACTCCTTACAAGCCGGCGATCCCAAATTACATTTGCGATGTAGAACCCAAAAAGTCCAACAGCGTGCTACTCTTGAGCCTATGGTGGGGATAGAACTGGCTGGGCCTAGTGACGTGTGAAGATAATTTGGAGCCCGAGCAGCGAAGTTGTGGAAAAAACCTACCCGAGTGAGGGGTGCCTTCGAAGAGAAGGGCTAAATACTGGGCCTGGTGATGTTTGAAGATATTTCTGAGCCTATGCCGTAGGGTCTTAGAAAAAACCTAGTCACTTCGGAGGGAGAGGCGAAGCGACCCCTGCGTATTGGGTAAAAGTTACCATTATGAAATAATTACTCCACTTTGCCACCCCACTTAAGTTCCCGAAGTGGTGTCGGCGCGGTTTTCCCAATTGCCTTCATTTCGAGAGATGTCTGCCCTATGTAACTTGATATAGTTCATGACTTTAACTTATTCAATAGATGGTCAGTACTTTCCAAATAACGGACAGGTACTCAGCGTTCATCTTCACATCATATCACTTGTATTGTCCAAATGGCACCGACTCTCTTCTTCAACGGGAGGTTCTTTGCCCTCCAACGAGGAGATAATGGAAGTGCAGAATTCGAAGAATGCATGCTCGTTGAGGATGGCACTATTAAGTACATCGGCTATTACAGTGACGATGCCAAACAGCTTGCTACTACGAAGGGCGCAGTGATTCACGACTTGGGGGGCAAAATTGTCCTACCTGGGTTTATTGATGGGCATGTACATATCCTGCTGATGGGGCAATCTTTACGCAAACTCAAGCTCGAAGCGTGCGTAAATCTAGAGGATATCCGGAACACAATCAAGGCATATGCAAAGCAACACCCAGCACTCCCTCGTATCCGCTGCGGCGGGTGGATGGAGTTCATGACCGACGGCAAGGCCGAGGCCTCCATGCTAGATGACCTCGACCCACGGCCAATCTACATCGACTCTAGGGATCTACATTCCTGCTGGTGTAATAGCGCAGCTATCAAGGAGATGGCGCTAGAAACAATGCCTGATCCCGTCGGTGGAAAGATCTATCGTAATGGCAAAGGTGAACCTACCGGCCTCCTGAGCGAAGCCGCGTGCGTCTTTTTGGTATGGCCGCATCTTGTTAAGATGGCATCGCCTCGTGAACGGGTTGAGGCTGTAGATGATGCGATTAAAGCATTGAATGCAGTTGGCTGCACTGGCTTTGTGGAGATGGCGATGGATAGTATCCTATGGGAGGCCTTAGAAACACTTCGAGAAGAAAGAGGAGGTCAGCTACCTTTACACATTGCAGCACATTGGTTTATCAAGCCCACTGGTTCCACTGAGGGTGACATAGCCCAAGTTGACACAGCCATTGAGATGAGCAGGCGATTCAATATGTTGACGACACCGGATTTTCGAATTGTGGGTATCAAACTTATGTGTGATGGTGTCGTTGACTCTTGTACTGCCGCTCTACTTGAACCTTATACAGACACAGGCTCATCTCCAATTACAGTATGGACGCCGGAGGCTCTTGGAGCCGTAATTCGTCGGGCTGATCGTGCCCACCTACAATGTGCCTTGCATGCCATCGGTGACGCAGCTGTCAAGCTCGCTATTGATACTTTATCGCAAAATGGCACGCCGGGTTTACGACACCGGATTGAACATCTTGAACTCACCAGTCCCGGTGATGGCGCTCGCCTGGCTGCCGCCGGAATAACAGCGTCTATCCAACCAGCTCATGCTGATCCGGCACTGCTAAAAGCCTGGCAATCGCTCCTTGGGAAGGAGCGGTGCGGACGAGCTTTTGCATATCGAGAGTTTGCTGAAGCTGGTGCCAATTTGTCGATTGGATCAGACTCGCCAACTGCACCATGGGAGGTTCTCCGGAATCTATACACGGCAACAACCCGACGATCCATCCGGGAGCTTGATTCTGCAGAAACTATGAACCCGCACTTCTCTCTGTCCCTTTGTCAAGCCTTTAGCGCGGCCACATATGGCAGCGCGTATGCCTGCTTCGCGGAAGGCTGGACTGGGAGTTTACAAAAGGGGTTACAGGCAAACTTCTTGACTATAGATATGGACTGGACTCCACAATCATTAATTCAAGCGCGCGTGTGCCAGACTTGGTACAAGGGACAGAAGATTTTCGATGCCGCTAAATTAGCATCTTGAGCTCAAAGCAGATTATTGTAGTTACGCGGTGTCATGGCTTGTGCATTTGTACTAGAGGTACTAAGAACTGAATAAGATAGGTGATTGTTCATTAAGATTAGGGAAGAATATACTACGTTCGCAAATCTTTGGGTGGTTTCCAAAATGGTAGTGAATCAGGATACAGCAAGGATTTAGGTTTGGTAGACCTCACTTAGCTTGACATTTAAATGGGAGCCACGGAGACTACATTTTCAGCAATATCATTATGACAGCTTTAGAGTTAGCAGCAGGACTGAGATAAACTTATTAGTTAATACAATGATGAAACTGCAACATAATACTGCATTCTAGTCAATCAACAGATAATTGAGGTTGATCAGCATTGACCAAGGGGCACAGACCGACCAAAAACTGGGCAGATTGTAGAGTAGCCTATTTGTTCTGGTACAAAGTGTTCCCCTTATCTAGAGTACACCCTTTTGGGTGAAAATCTGGAATTTATACGACAAAAAATTTGATCTTTTATTCAAGGTCTTTCACGTCTGAGTGTTTAACTAGACAGAATTCTCTATCGACCTACTCTTTCGTGCAGAGTCTGAGCAAAACCTGAACACGCCAGAAATATTTAAATCTACGATACTTGCATCAACCCCCGCCCCCTTTTAAATGCTAATTCATCCACGGTCCATGCCTCAGTGAGTAACTAGACTGCAATTTAGGAACTTTCAACACCAGCGGATGAGGCCCCAGCAGATCTGACCCTTAACCCTTATGGAAATAATTCATAGCTTTCTAGAATATAACATTACGAGCATGAGGATGTGTCAAAGTATGATTACACAAAAATGAGAACCAACTAAAAATCATATATTACCTTCGCATTTCCTAAGTTAATGCAAGATATTTCGATGATATAACATTGAGCCTTAAGCCACCAATCTAGCTAACTCTCTCACTACCCTCCAATAAAATCCTTTCTGCAACCCATTTTCTTGTGTTTCCTCGTCAGCAAAGCCATCAGCTAGGTCACTAGCTAAACATGTCTGGACGACCTCCATATATATCTTTCCAACCTTAGACCCTAGATTTGGAACATGGAAAGAACACAGGTCTTCTCTGAAAGAATCCATAGTATAATCCTCATGCCAAAATTCGGAAATGCGTCGCCAATATCCGATTTCCAGTAGTAAAATTCCAAGTGAGTAAATATCATACGCGCGAGAATACCGTTCACGGGCAGGTCCTTGTGCACGAGGGTGCTGGTACATGTATTGGCTGGGATCTGCTAGTGTAACCAAGTCACTTTCGACGTTGAGGCTGTCTGGTCTAGAATATTCAAAACCAAGAATTGAGGGGTTCTTCAAATTTGGTATTCCATTACCCTCATTTTCGGAAAGCGGGTCACTGGCAAACACTATATTCTGGGAACGGATACCTTTGTGGAGCCACCCGGAAGTATGGAGTAGAGACAAAGAGAGACTGAGTTGAAAAGCAAGTTTAAATCGATCCCCAAGAAACGGAATAGCTTCATGCTCTAAAAGGTCATACAGGGAGTCCAAGGCGGTATTCCGTGCAGGAAACTCGAACACGAATCCTACTCGAGGATGCCAATCATCTGATATATACCCCAGACACCGTGGTACGCAAAGCTCAGTTGGCCTAACTGAGGCATGGAGAACCCGGGCTAGACCGTCTAGTCGTGACAGTTGAGCAACTCTAGCAGAGTCGCTTGCTTCTCGATCAAAAAACTTCCATTCGACAAGAACATTTTCATCCCCACCCCGGTGGCTATACACAGCAGTCGCTCTACCAAGGAGGCTGGTAGATGTTGAAGCGCCAGTAAAAACTATCCTGTTACCTGGTATTTGAAGCTCCTCGCTTGGGACAATTTGGCCAAGATTTCGGACCCTAAGATATTCTCGTCGCAGTGCAACCACCTGATGTACATTCTGGTATCCAATAGATGCATTTTGAATGTCCGAAAGTTCCAAGGCGTTGTTGCTGGTAACTATTTCCGCACCTAAGCCTTGTCTAAGGCTTCTACGCTCTACGACAGATAAGAGGTGGTAGAGCCCATCGTTGTAATCTTTAAGATCGGAGATCATTGCCTCAAGCTTTGACTTGTCGGATACTGCCCAACGAAACTTTCTCACGAACGTGTTCATTCTAGATCTCTGCTTGCGCAGATCAGTGTCCTGTCTCTTAAACTCCTCAAACTCATGCATAATGAGATCCTCGAGCGAACCATTTATCATCTACGCTTGGATTAGCAACAAATACAGCATTAGCCGAGCATATGTTGTGAGGCTGCTTACTCTAGGAAATGTTCCTGGGTTATCTGATACCAGGGAAAGACCGTAGCGGACCTTTAACGTCTTGTAATCTTTGAGCAATTCCGAGACGCGAGTGAGGGTTTCCAGTACCACTTTGTGGTCTTCTAACTCCCTCAGCTCCAAGGATTGGTTGTTCAATTCGCTCAGGAGCCCCCATTCACGTCCCCACATTTGGAATCGAGTCTCTTGGATACGGAATTTCCAGAGGAGAGTTTGCGAGCCTTGTCCTAATTGCTTAGCCTCGGTGAACAACTTGTACCCTTCAACACACCCCATAAAGGTGTGAATACCAAGTGGGATCGTTCCTAAGGCGATATCCGCCATGATTTGGCTGTTGTATAAATTTTTATCTGAGAGTAGTTCCTGAGGTTGGATTTCTGATAGTTGGGATGGTCATATTTAGTGCTACGTGTTCCTCAAGGTTAAGTACCAGTGAGTGGTTGGTATGTTAGATGTGATTGTGGCGGCTTGCAGTACATTTAAAACATGCATTAGATCATTCAGCACGGGAAATACCGCTTCCCCGTTATTTTATCCTTTAAATAAATCCCTTTTACAGAGGAATTTTTGCTATTCCAAGTTAGATTTTCGGTTACATTCTACAAATGCTGAACCCACGGGTAGGAAAGCCTCGGGTTGGCGTACGATCAAAGCTCGCAATCCCACCACGCCTCAAAGGGAAAGATAATCTCTCAGCAGACAAGAGTACTCTTCTGGTGCATCAAGAAAATGATTACAGCATGTTGACACTGGTCCAATATTTGTCCAGTGATATGCCACGGTTTGATGGAACTGACATTAAGATGAGTATAGCCACGCCATCTGCGTATTGGACAATCAGTGGACGCGGAAGGACATTCCTGGTGAGGAGGGTTTCTACCGGGAGGTGGGATAAGGATGAGATGTTCGAATCTGACCTATTTCGACCTTCTCAGGCTCTCAAATGTCTTCGCCCAACATCCCACAGAGATACAGCCGAAGATTCTCATCGCTATCGATCTCTCATCCAGGAACTTAGGATTCTTCGTCACCCACCCCTCAAACGGCACCCAAATTTGCTCAGAGTCTTTGATGTTTCCTGGGAACCAGATCCGACAGATGGAACAAAGCTACTTCCAACAGTATCCACAGAATTTGCGTCCTGGGGAACTCTGTCATTCTTCCTTTTAGCCATGGAGGATAATGACTGGCCCAGAAAACGACGTCTACTACTTGATGTAGTCGAGGGTTTATCTGCTCTTCATGATTGCTCGATTGTGCATGGAGATTTGAAAATGGAAAACATCCTAGTTTTCGCAACGGAAAGTGAGACCTTTCCAGTGATCGCAAAACTTTCAGACTTTGGCTTCTCACTTGATGTTTCGAACCCGAATGATCAGCAATCCTTAGTGGGGTATACTCCAATTTGGGCTGCCCCAGAATTCGCACAAAAGCTTTCCCCGGAAGGTTTAATGCTAACTGATGTATACTCTTTGGGTTTTATTGTGTGGAGTGTAGCGATTGGCGGCCACAGCCCATTTGAAGAGTTATCAGAATTGCAAATGGCAAATTCTGCTGATGAACAAGTGGAGATTTTCAACTTTCTCAAAGATTCGAATGAAATTCTTGGACTAGCAGCAGCTCATGTTAATGACCACTCGGGGGATCTTATCGGAGATATCCTGAAATGCTGTAGTTACCTTGCCAATAGCCTACAACTTGATCCATCTCAAAGGAACTTGACTTTCATTTTGGAAAACCTGCGCGATGAATCTTACCGCAGGGAAAACGAAAAGACAATTTTGGAAATCCAATATGAGCCTTTGCCTAACTTCAACATTCATAATGTACGTCCAAACACTCAATTGAATTATTTCGTCTTCCTCTTGGCCAATACTAATGAAGGGGAGGTAGATCCAAATCAACAAGTACTATTTTCAAGCCACAAATTTGACAAACATGGTTTTGAGTGAGATTACTAGCGAATTGGAAATTATTGCAACGAGGAAAATAAATCCATGCTCGAGAAGGACAGTTGATCAGGATTCGAACATGGCGTGGAGGTTTCCTTTTGAAAATTGCACTCGAGCTGCTGCTGCTGCCTTTGCGCTATCTAAAGCAAACATTTATCGAGATGATAGCCAGGATTCGATTGACATGGCTATGAAGTGGCTATACCAAGCAGCGAAGAATGGACACACTGTCGCGCAGATAATATGTGCTCGCTCTAGCAACATCTCCCGTCATCAACCTTCTGTGCAAGATAGAATCGGTTGGCTGGAAGGAGCTGCTAGCATAGGATTGAAAATTCCCCTATTGCAGTTGAAGGAACTTGACGAAATGGCTTACCATCGTTGCTTCGAAAACTTCCGCAACAATTTCTGGGCAAAAACATGTGCTATTCCCGAAATTTGGCTAGCTGCTCTTAGAAACCCTGGCTTAGTGGAGGAAAACCTAGAGAAATTAGTAAGAGGAAATCCAAGAGAAATTGCTATCGGGATTTATAATGATTCACTATTGCACTGCTCTGCTATTATCGGGTCTCTAAGCGGTATAGAGCTGTGCATTGTCAAATATGGAATCCCCATCAACTCAACTAACGACCGCATGGAGACACCCCTATTTCTAGCATGTAGATCCGGTCACATCGGCATTGTCCAATATCTTCTTTCGAAGGGCGCAGAAGCAGGAATTTGCAATGTTCACAAAGAAAATGGCCTCCACTGGTTGAGTTCATTTGAGGATAGTGGGCTCCCAGATGTCGTCCAAAAATTATGTACCCACGGGGCAGAGATAGATCAGGTTGCTGAACAAGACAATACCTTCTTCCCGATCAATACTCGGAACTACTATAACCAGTGGTTCCCTGGGACACCTTTGCAACGGGGAGTTATGAGTGGCAACATCGCAGCAGTTCATGCCCTCTTAGGCAATGGTGCTAGCTTAGATTTTAACCATAAAGGATTCAATGCTGTCGATAGAGCTGCAATGTGTCGTCACTCAAACATTTTGGAACTATTGCTAGCATTTGACCCCTCTTTCAAGATGAACGAGGAAAGGGCTGCCAGCTCTGGGCGAAAACTCTCCCCCATCCATCGTGCTATTGAGTCGGTAGATAGATTGAAACTCCTCTACCTTCACGGGAATTACTATCCTTATGCAACAAATGACACAATGTCCATTATTCTCTCAGCCGGAATCGATTTGAGGAACATGACAATCAATCCTCTCCATTATGCAGCGGCGAAAAACAATAGCCAAGCCCTGAAACTGATGCTGGAGCATCAGGAACTTGATATTGATGCCCGAGAAACAATCAATGATGAATGGACGCAAACACCGCTTATGAAGGCTATCAGTGTAGAGGATGAGGATAGCGTTGAGATTCTCCTAAGATACGGAGCGAGTGTCAAAGCTGAGCTCCGCTTTGCAAGTGCTTCCGCATTCAATGTTATTCACCTTTGTAGAGTTTACTGGCATAAGGATACTCGGATTCTAGAACAACTCATCCAGTCAGGTGCTGAGGTAGACCATCTCAAAGACGCAAGTGCAAGCGCTACTCCGCTTTTCTATGCACTCATATGTAGTCAGTTTCCCATGGCAGACCTACTTATTCGACACGGTGCTAGCCTAACAGTTATCTCGCATACTGAGGAGTATGGAAATGTTATGGGACAGCTCCTTTATACACAGTTCAACCGACTAATCTTCAATGCCATCAAATTTCTAGCGGAGCATCCACGGAAGCCATACATACCATTCATTACATACCCGAGCAAAAACACAACTGTCTTCCACTCGATAACTATGAAGAACGAACTGCATCGGAAATGCCTCCCCCCCGGCGACTTTCTCGCTATATTTGCGCTTCTCCAGAAAATATTCCCTGATCCGTGCTTGATAAATATCCCCGATAACCTGGAATTTACACCATTGCATTATGCGGCGTGGAATGCTTTTCCAGAAGCGGTTCGTGCGCTACTCAGCGCTGGTGCGGATCCTTTTTATTGTGCTGGGATACAGACATCCGGGGAAGGAGATATTCCTCCTATGCCTCGAGGAATTTCTGTGGTGGAGATGGTACGGGACGGGAAAGTCTGTCCGTTGCGTGGGTTTGCGGAATTGGTTGCTGAGGAGAAGGCTGAGGCCGAGCAGAGACGGGCGGAGGTGAGGATGCTGCTTGAGCCTTATATGTAAAGTGGTGTATGTTTGATTGCGTGTTTACATTTCTCAACTCGATCGTTAAACCAATCGTTAGAATTTGTTAACCTTTTGTCTTCCTGCAGATTCTAGTATGGTGAAGAGGGAATCCTCATGTAACTCTAAAAGCAGATGGCGGTGTGCAAAATAAGCCCTCTTCCTAAAGCCTTATTTGCAGCCCTCATTCCTCATCTTGAGCAGCATTACGCCTTCTGCTGGTGTCTATGAAGTATGAACTATGTGAAGGCGTAACCTGTCGGGTATATCCTCAAATATGCATCAACCCTGTAAGGTTTACTGCCTTTTCTAGCACCACTCTGCAAGATCAGATGTCCAGCACCTCGAGATTGATTGGTAAGTTGAGGCACGGCTGCCTTTGTTCCGCTGATTTGGAACTCAAAAAGTCTACTTGACATTTGACTTCATGGACTAGTAAAAAAATTGTGTTAAAAAGAATGGGAAACGCTGTATATCTCCTAGAAGACGGAGGTTGTAATATAAAATTTCAGAATGAGTGGGGGCGGTGGTCGATAATTGATGGGTTTTATATATGCTACCCCTCAGATGCAGGAGAATGGTAGTGGTAGTGTGGGAGGGTATTAATCACACCACACTAAGAGGACAGGAACAGTAACAGGGTCTGATACGTAGGAAAAGGCTATTCGAGAGAGGACGTCTGAGTAGCGAAACAAGAGAATTATATTTGGATCAATAATTAGGCCAGAGGACAATAATTTTTAATTCTAATATAAAAAATGAGTGTGTTCTGTTGAAGTGTTGTTGTGGTGGGTGTGGTGTTTTGGAAAAATTAGGACCTGATATACCACGCGCATAACACGTGATCCCACGTGATCCCTACCATAGTAGGATTCGGGTGGACTGGTGAGGGACACGTGCTACAATAATAACCTGCGCACATTAATTTATTAAGCGAGCCATTTATATAAAGGCTCGACTTGTGGCGCTAAACATCATAAGCGTGGTCCCCATCACCCCTCAGCAGTTCTGTCGAGAACACTAGCATCTTACAATTGACTTTGTAGAGAATAGGATTATCTCCAGTCTACATTCAACTGCTGAGGATGACACCACGTCATGCTTTCACTTAATACTTGACAGCTTTTATTTATTTAGTTACTTGAAAGGACGAGGCTGAAATCCCAATGGATGAGGCTCTGGTTACTACCAGCGCAACTGCTGGGAGCTCTCCAAAACCTCCCGCTTTGCGCCTTCTCTCCCTGGGTATGTAGATTTCACTTTTAAACGGTAAATTTAACCTTAATTATATCTCTTAGATGGTGGGGGCATTAGAGGCATTCCACGCTAGTCATATTGGAAGAGATCATGCATCGAGTCCAGCGAGCTGAAAGGCTTTCATCTGTACCCCTTCCAGCCGATTATTTTGACCTCATATGTGGTACAAGCACTGGCGGGTAGGTAATACTTTTTTGAAGGATATTTACCAAAGGGCTGCGATCTAACTCCAATCTAGACTTATCGCCCTTCTTCTCGGCCGACTTCGACTCTCAGTTCCTGAAGCTATTGACAAGTACCGAACTCTGGCAAAAAAAATCTTTTCAGAAAAAAAAGCTCGAGGAAAGGATGGGACATTCAAAGCGTCAAATTTGGAGAAGGCAATCAAGGACATTGTTCAGGAAAAATTAGGTCCGGATCACGCAGATGAGAGGATGTTCATGAATAGTGGGGGTTGCAAGACGTGAGATCTTTAAATGATATCCAAAGGGAACCAACTAACAACTAAATCTTAGATTTGTCTGTGCTATGCCAGCAAAACATATGAACAAGGAGCCTAGGCTATTTCGTACTTGGTCGGCAGATGAAAATCCAGGCTATAACTGTACAATTTGGGAGGCAGGTCGAGCCACCTCCGCTGCACCAACATTCTTCAAACGAATTAAGATCGGGGATCCTGAGCTTAAAGAGGAGTTTATCGATGCTGGCATGGGATGCAATAACCCCGTTCGATATCTTATTGAAGAAGCTCAGCGCGAATTTGGCCCTACAAAAGAAGTTAGTTGCATTATCAGTATTGGGACAGGCAAGCCAAAAGTAACAGGATTTGACGCACCAGGTCTATTTCAAAGAGCACTGCCACTCGATCTCGCCAAAGCCCTTGTTAGAATGGCTACAGATTCAGAGGCTGAGGCTGAGACGATGAAAGCAAGATGTCAGAACTGTCCGGGTCTATATCACCGGCTCAACGTAGAAAGAGGATTGGAGGAGGTTTCCCTTGAAGAATGGGACAAGCTTGGAGATGTTAAAACACATACCATGGCGTATTTAAGGGGACATGATATCAGCAATGATATCAATGTAATTGTTGATGCACTGGTTGGAAGACCCTCACAAACATTTCGTTCAGAGCAGCTAGGTATATATCATCGCGTATAGATCTTCCAATTACTAAATTATATAGATGGAACAGTTCCAGGTTCCAACCCTGCTATATACCACTTTCTATATCCGTCATATAGGGTGAATCATTTCGTTCCGCGCATACATCCACGGGAAAAGATCCGGAAACATTTTCAGGCGCTATGAACCACTGCAATGCCAACTGTCGTTGTTTTGCTCGGAATGGGTGGGTGTGGAAAGTCACAGCTTGCTCTTGAATACTGTCAACAATCCGAAAATGACGGGTCGTTCTCTGTTATATTCTGGATTGATGCCATATCTCCATCAACAATAGACCAGAGCTTTAATGGTCTTGCACAGGAATTGTCTAAGCCTAGGTTTGATGCCGCGGATGTAGAAGGAAACGCTCGATATGTCCTTACGACAATAAGCGCACGGCAGGTACCCTGGCTGCTTGTGTTTGATAATTTCGACAATCCACATTCTTTCAGGAATAGGAGCATCAAAGAGTACTTTCCACGAAGCAATAAAGCGTCTATTCTTGTTACTAGCAGAGATGAAGAAGCAAAAACCCTAGGTTACCACATTGACGTATCAATCATGTCTAACGAGGAAGCACCAAAGTTATTGTTTCGAAGGAGTAGTGCTACTAGAAGTAACGTAAATATTCTTGAAGCTGATAGGATAGTAAAGAGGCTTGGATTTCATGCGCTTGCTATCGATCAAGCAGGGGCATATATTCTAGCACGTTCTCTAGACTTTGACTTATTCTTAGAGCATTACGATGAGCGCATGAAGGAGGTTCTCAACGAGGCGCCTGGGCTTTGGGACTACCAACGAAAGCTAAATCCTAACCAAGAGATTATGACAAAGCTAACAGTTTTTACAACCTGGGAATTATCTTTCAATATGATTACTAGAGACCAGAAAATCCGAGACGACAAAGAGCACCTTCTTACCTTGATTGCGTTCTTTGATAGAAACCAGATATCGGATGCGCTTTTCAAGCCCTATAGCTCTCAAAAGAGTAGCTGGATGACTTCGTGTACTAAAGACGGCGCTTGGGACAAGTACAGATTCCAAGATATTGTAAAAGACTTACGAAACTTGTCTTTAATTCAGAGCCTAAAAATTCAAAGGTCGGGAGCTCTGTTTTCGTTGCACCCACTTGTTCAAGATTGGATAAAACTACGCATAAGTTCCAAGTCTCGAAGGGCCTATACAATCGAGGCAACTTTAGTTCTCTCAAGTTTTATAAAAACACAACTTTTTCACGAGATGACTTTTAATGCTAGACAGATGACATTGTCTCATCTAGAAGCAGTTTTTCGGAATGACCAAGAATATTTGAGTCAACAGGATCGTCTGCAGGATATAACTATGCTAGATGCTACATTTCAATTTATTGACTTCTTAACAAATCTTAGTCAATACAAAGCGGCTGAAGAGCTATGTCGACGTGAATTGGAAGGAAGAGAGGGTTTACTCGGCAAGGAGCACCCATATACACTCAGAAGTATGAACACACTCGCTTGTCTACTTCACAGTCAGGGAAAGCACGACAAAGCTGAGCCAATCTGCCGACAGACGCTCACCTTGGCGGAGAAGGTCCTAGGAAAGGAGCACCCAGATACGCTCATATGCATGAATAACCTCGCTAGTCTACTTCACAGTCAGGGAAAGTACGACAAAGCTGAGCCAATCTGCCGACAGACGCTCGCCTTGGCGGAGAAGGTCCTAGGAAAGGAGCACCCAGATACGCTCACATGCATGCATAACCTCGCTAGTCTACTTCTTAGTCAGGGAAAATACGATAAAGCTGAGTCGATCTGCCGACAGACACTCGCCTTGTCAAAGAAGGTCCTAGGAGAAGAGTACCCAGATACGCTAAGAAGCATGCATAACCTCGCTAGGCTACTTCAGAGTCAGGGAGAGTACGACAAAGCTGAGCCAATCTGCCGACAGACACTTGCCTTAAAGGAGAGGGTCCTAGGAGAAGAGCACCCAGATACTCTCGTAAGCATGCATAACCTCTCTAGGCTACTTCACAGTCAGGGAAAATACGATAAAGCTGAGTCGATCTGCCGACAGACACTCACCTTGTCAAAGAAGGTCCTGGGAGAAGAGCACCCAGATACGCTCAGAAGCATGAATAACCTTACCCTACTACTTCAGAGTCAGGGAAAGTACGATGAAGCCGAGCTAATCAACCGACAGATGCTCGCTTTGGGGGAGAAGGTTCTCGGAAAAGAGCACCCATATATGCTCGGAAGCATGAATAACCTCGCTGGGCTACTTCAGAGTCAGGGGAAGTACGATGAAGCCGAGCCAATCTACCGACAGACGCTCACCTTGAGGGAGAAGGTTCTCGGGAAATAGCACCCAAATACTCTCACAAGCATGAATAACCTCGCCCTGCTTCCTTAGTGTCAGGAAAAGTATAACACGGCTGAGCCGCCACTCGCGCCTGGGCTTGTTAAACCAGGGACAATATATAAGGCTGATTAGCTTGCCAAATGCACAGATGAGTATGATTGGAAAATATGTTGATTTATTCAGAAATTATATGTGTGTTTTGCTATTTATATTATAGAATGGTAGCTATGGGCGCTAGACTGGCTAGGGCTGCGCTTGGAGTTATTACTTATTCGCCAGGACTTACCAGCCTTTGTAATACCAAGAGAAAGATTTTTATAATAGCCAAAACTAAGCCAACTTATTAATTAAAATACAAAAGATTCATTTTAGCTTTAGTATAACATTGAAACTCTATATTTTATAAACTTTTAAATTCTGGCTATTATAGCAAAGTCGACCTTGTTATAAAGTATCAAGAGTTATTCTATTTAGCTCCTGTTTTGTATATAAAACCTACTACTTTAATATTATACTTTCAAACAACTACTTGGATAGGAAAAAGGGAAGAAACGTAGCCTGTCTAAACTCCGAAAATATCATTAAGGCTTCTGTACTTATAAGTGTTGCGGGGTATAAAGGATGGCTTTAAATCAAGTCTTTAGGTAACAATTTTTAATGGCCAATTGAGCCCTGAAGTAACTTCTACCCAGCTGAAATTGTGTTAAGTATATACATGCTGTCAACTTTGGTAGTGCCTATCACTCACCTATCTACAGTGAGAAATGTGCTATATATATGTGTATCGTAAGCCTCAAATTTCTTGAGCTACGTGTCAGTAGTTACCCTATATTCCCTAACTAGCTGAATCCTCAAAGTCTCCAACTCCCTGAATAGCTGAACCTTTGGAGTCACCGACTTGATCCCAGACCTATATATCCAAAATTATCCCTCATCCATATAGCAATCTTTGTACTGGAACACAAGACAGAAGACAGACAAAGTAATACTATTTTATACGCAACCCCATTACCCTTAAACAACCCCCCCCCCCCACCAAGACCTCGCCAAGCCCATTAGCTCAAATAAACAACTTATTTGACAAATGTTGTAAAATTTATATGAACTTAAGTATCAAATTCACCTAAAACACTGATATAAAGCCGCTGCCCCCACCAAAAAAACAAAATACTTCAGGCGAGAGAGAAAAGACAAGTAAGAGCGTCAAGTTCTACTCTGAGCGTTGAGATTTCATCTTAGACCTGTCGCACAACCCTTAGATGCGTATTTTTGAGGAAAAGTTTTCAATCAACAGAAACATTGCTTAGGGGAGGGTTGGAGGTTGGTAAATAGTCTCTCGAAGCGATATTACTTCGAGGAGTGAAATTGCTGTTAGGTATTCTCATGTTCGTACCCGTACTCGCTTAATCTTCAAGGTTTCAGGTACAAACTACACTGAGGCGCCTAGAGGGGCTGCCCTTTGACCTACTGATGCTCTGAAACTACTCATCAGAAGCCCATTCCATGTTTGAGGGCGCGAGATCGGTCTAAAACAATACTACACATGCATTTTGTTTTTTGCTGTGGTGTGCTAGTATGGGGAAAGGGAGAAAGTATTTAGAGATGGGAGCTTTTACAGAAGTGTTGAATGTAGAAGCCTGCGAAATTAATTGGTAGGACCGATGGCTTAGCTATTTAGAGAGGTTGGAGACCCCAAGGCTTCGCTACAGAGGGAATATGGGCCAGCTACTGGAATGTGACTCTATGGGGCTTAGGACCACCGTATCTATATATATAACACACTTCTCGCTGTATATAGAATGGGACATCAGACTAAAAATATCCAACCAGAAGGGTGACACAGGGGTCAGTTCACTACAATGATACATTGCGGTTTGTTGAGAACTCTAGTGAGGTTTGGGGGATCGTGGGAAAGTATTGGTGCTGAAAATTTGGATGTTAACTACGGGTAAGATAACAAGGATATAAATTATATAGAGCCAATTGCCATTTGATAGTCATCTTCTCAATGGGAAATTTGTATACTCGGTTTGCGTTCAATGAGAGAAGTAGGAGAAAAGTTTCCACTTTTCGCGTGCTCGATCACCAACACCCTTCATAGGGATAATGGGTTGTACAGCAGCTATCAAAGCGGGTGGTAAGATTATATCGTGGTTGATATAAAAGTAGAGGTTTGCGTGATTTAACAGGTGACGACGGAGTGGCCAAGGACAGTAATGCCACCCCTCATCATCACCATATCTCACCATAAAACATCCCACTTCAAAATATCCTAGCTTCCCTATAAAAAAATCATTGGAAGGAATTTACTAGATATACTGCCACCTAGATGTACAAGGAGTCCGCTACACATACAGGTATAACTAAGTGCAGTAGCCCTGTATGGTAAATAGTGGAGGGGGGAATGGTCTCATGGCTATTATGCTGGTAGAAAGTAGGTGGAAATCGGACCTGGAAAAGAAGATGGCTCAGGGCGGAGTTGCAGTTTTCATGGGATATTAACTTCTATAGTTAGGACGCCCGAACAAGTCTACTAGAGGAGAATATAAAACATCTCCTCACCATCTCCTTCCAATTCGTTGGAGAGAAACACCGGTCAGGTGGTTTTATAGATTGGAGAGGAGCCTCCGCGTTATTTGAACCAAGAGTGTTTCCTTTCTCTGCCTACAACCAGGTCTGCTTCCTTCCCCGAGAAGCTTGCTAGAGACGTTTTGTTTAGGAGCTGGCGCGACTGAGAAGGAGAAAAGATATGAAGTATGAAAGGAGCTAGCAGTGATAACAACTCATCCCTCGATATGCAATATGAGATCCGAGCACGATGGCACGTACATCTTTCTCATCGCAGCTGAAACTGGCGCTTTAACATATCTCACACTTGGGATACAAATCTCACAACTTTATTTCCTCATTCTTCTGTCATCACTTGGCGAATCAATACACAGCAAGCTTGGCATAATTCATAAGCTCTGCAAATTGCTTTTATTTGTGAAGAAACATAGAAGACGGAAGAGCGGGGACTTGTAGCCTTTGCGAGTAGCATGCAGTAAGTGTGAGGCAGAACGTAAAATGCATGAGTGACAAGTGAATGCGGTGGACTTTCCCAGCCGGACAACACCATGAAAATTTCCCGAGACTGGTGGAGAGGTATAAAACCCAACTATCCTTGCGAATTAGCTAGCACAAGCGCAAGAACAATTACTAGTTAGCGAATATAGCGCTACGGAAATGATAGAAGGGGAAGCTGGGAAGGGGATTCTTTTACAACAAACGCGTATTGAAACCCCCATAGACATGTATGGGGGACTTCCCTCCCTCCAGGAACTGACCTGAGAAATAATGGACAAATGAGCAAGGACATCTTGTAGTAGCTAGCGAGAGGTACAATTTTATACTCGATTGAAGCTGGGTTGTTTTTATTTCCTTGGCAAATTTCCAACTCTTTCACGCCGTGGAATTGCTAAGGAGTTTTTGCTATGTGGTATGTTGAAGTAACGGAATGGATCTGGAGATAACGGGGGACAGAATGCTATATGGATGGGAAAATAGCATCAGAATTCTTACGCTACATGCTCACGAAGGTGTGCTTTTGTCCAACTGGGGAATATACCCTGCGTGAATAGCTGAAATTCTATAGCTCGGCGAATATATATGATTCCAGACCTGTCGCCTAGAGAGTTGGATGAACTAAAGCTTACGGGAAGATATAATCGGTTACGATGGTTCTTTCTCGCTTGGGAGAAGGAAAAGAGGGGGGAGAAGGGGAGGATTTCTATAATAGCTTGGTCAAACTATGAAAAATGGAGGGGAGGGGGAGGAAGAGCTGAGCGAATATGGGATGAAGTTGAAGCATTATCATGGACTGTTTTAATTCATGTAAATGGTGAAGATGTAGAACTTATCTGAGAGTAATCTGGCTAGAACTAGAAGTAGGAGATTTCGGCGAGAGACTGCTCACCTTCAGCTAATAGACAAAGTGCTCTGTTTACGAATTATCAAGTGGGAGAGAGCAAGTACTCGAAATTTTCTAGGAAAGTTACTAATGGCGACCCTCTGTGTGTCTCCGGGTGGCAACAACATATCTTCCAAGTATCGAACCATGCAAAAGGAGAGATGTTTATTTGGCGATGAAACTTGGCAAATTGATCACTGACTTGAACATGGCAATTTGATGGGAAAACAACAATTCGACCATGGACGTCAATACTCCAGAACATCCCCTGAAGTGCCACTTTGCCACTGCTTATCACTCAGTCCCTGGTATCATTCAGGGGAAAGCGAAATCATCCTAGGAACAGAGATCATCTCGGAGACTTCTTTCCGAGTGTAACTGCTCGCTTGGAAACGATATTCTACGTGATACGTGACACCCTCGAGGTACCGTGTCGATCCTATCCTTCGGAGTGTTTGACCATGCAATTTAAACATGGAATTCTTGAAACAGCACCTTGATATCCCTGTGGGTTTCTAGATATTTGTGTCCGATCTAGTCGTCTGTGAGAAGCTCCATGCTGACTGAATTCGCATTCTTATTTGATCTTAAAGATATACATGTATATCGAAAGAGTCTCGGAAAGACATTACCCGAATGCAAAAGTTTGGAGACGAGTCGAGCCAGAAGTGAGGGTTTGCTGAAGATCTGGTGCGAGTCAGTGGACAATCATTCAACTAAAAGCGTTACAGGTCTGAAAATCGGAGATTGAATGCGAGTAAGCACTTAGCGTTAGTATATATATACTCTTGACTCCTTTCCACTGGTCGTCTGGTTCGTAATTGCTAGGGCTGCCGGTATTAGGATGAGGTGTAGATGTCGCAGCCAAGGATTTGCAGTAGTTGTCCTAGCGTCCGGTAAATCTCAACCGGGAAGTGATCAGCGATGTATTCCCTAACATAAGCTTTAAGTCAAGACGTCAGAGCTAGTTCCAGAATTTGATGTGGCGAACTGATGGGGAGTGGAAAGGAGGGTGCTGGGGTTGCTGAGTTAGCCATTTGGAGGATTAACCTGTTTGATGGGTGTAGGAAATTGTGTAGCTGAAGGGCCTGTTGCTACCGACCATTGAGAGTTAGGTACCATTCATGGACGTTGCTGGTCGTGGATTGGAGATGGGCCACTATTGGAACTTTGATATTGAACAGGGGGCTGAGAATGTGGAGGTGGCGGAAGGTTCAAGTATGGGGCCGTGATGTCGACGCCAACTGATAGGCTGTCATTCATTACCAGTCATTAGCAAGCAAAGCCAATAGTCTCTTTAAGAAATGATTGGCTGAAAACACGACGGAGATATGAAGCTTAAGTTCGATGAAAACCAATGCCATTGCGGAGCTGTGAACGTGATTGAAACGTGGCGAGCATGTGTACGACAAAGAAGAAATGGGCATTGTCTGGATGCGAAGTCCATTGATGAAGCTTGAAAGCCACAGCTGTAAGATGAGGCTTAAAGAATCGCCGTGTTGAAACACAGGGTGACATGGAATTGCCTTGAATCCTGACCCCAATTTCAGAAAGCTGCCTCTGAAAGGTGTTGGTTGAGCTGAATGTAACCTCATGATACACCTGAGTAATGTGTGTCCCGCCACGGAGAGAAGGCTGTTTCCAAACTCAGCCTGGCTAGAAGGTACAGGTCCTCGAATTAAGCTTATCTTCTCCCTTCCACGCCACAAACTCTTGTCCCCTGGGCGTTGTTCTCGCCTAAACTTGTACCCTCACTATTGAATTTTTATTTTATTTTTATTTTTATCTTGTGGCTATATGGTCTCAACCAACTCCCAAAACCCACGACATGTCTTCGAAGAGCACCGTGTGGTCATGTTTATGAATTTCTTTTGATAGGGGTCAGGTACTAAGCGAGAGTCGCCAAGACGTCCTGTTTAAATTGACGAGGTTAAGAATAGATTTTTTTTTTGATTAACGATCCTCGAAGACAAGGAGAGATTATTGATAGACAGGTTTCTGCTTGGTAAGACGGACTGTTGAATTTGCCGGCCGGTGTATACGTTTCGTCATGGAAAACCTGCTTGAGAGGTTGGCATATTCGCATTGCCCCCTGAAAATGTCCCTGCTGAAGTACAATCAGGGGCAGTTCATAAGATTTTCGACGAGCGACATGGGAATTTTCCTTGTCTACGATCTCGCTAATCCAAGGATGGGATCCGGATGGATAGGCATGCGATAGGCTGACGGGATCACAGTTGCGAAATTGACAGCGAGCACAGACCAGGAGGGCATGGAGTGGTGTGGTTGGTGGTGACTGGACTCTGGACTCTGGAGATTTTTATAGTTTGTGTGACGGCATCTTCGGGGGGTGTCTGAGAGAGCAGGGAGGCAGTGTGGATGCTTGGTCCGTTTGGGGGTTTGATAGTTGGTAGGCGAGGAAAGAAATATATGGTCTCGCACTGTAGACACGACATGCGCAATTTGTCCCTGAAGGGGCACAACATGAAGCAATTCCGAGGATAAACATAGCAATTTGGGAAAATGGCGAAGTATCCGTCCCTGCAGTGTCTGTCTCTGTATCGTTGCCGTCGCGGATTGCACTGGTGGATTTGTTCAGAGCGCCGACCTTCCCTTTGCGCCCGCGACCCAGAGTCGACTGGAGTTTCTTCTGATCCCAGCGAGATGGTCTGGTCTTGCTGGAGTTGAGGGTGAGTGTGAAGAGGGCTGGAAATAGATTAGGCTCAAAAACCTGGCAGACCATGCCGATATGAGGGCTAGCAACATGCGTAATTCACAACGTGCATTAACACTATGTGGAGGAACCCACCCCGGGGGTTCAATAAATTTTCAGGAACGCGTCAAGCTGCTGGGAAGTTCTGGTTTCTGGCCGTCTCGCATGGACCGGTGGTGAGGGATCTTCGCAGGTTATCGATTTGATGCTCCACTGAGATTTGCTTGATATGATCTGTGCGAAGGTTTGCGGGACCAGCGGGTCGGGCTGTGACGAGGAGTTGTCCGGTGCCGACGTTGTCGACTGGGTTTCTGCGGTGGAAAGTCGTGGCTTGTGGGTGAGACATGAACTTGGCATCCTGGTGGTGACCCTTCACAACGCGTCTAGGGTAGGATTTCGTGTCGGTCAGTGGGTATCTGGGTTGGTGGTCCGATCAAGCAACGTCATACCTGCTTTTCCTTGAATTGTTGAGTGGAAATGGAGCGGTGAGAAACCTATCTGCAGGTGCCAACATAAGAGCAAGACACTGCAAGACTCTGCAAAACAAGAGAAACAAGAGAGACAGGAGAAACCGGAGAGACAATGCACGAGACCCAATGTCAAGGTCTTTCAGGTACGAGTTTTGTACCAGACACAGGTGTCAGGGTCCGAATGCGTAAAAATGTACGGGGTACGAATATCGTGATTCCTGTATCCCGGACCTCCCGGCGTGGTATCGAAAAAAGGGGGGGGTCTCTCGGCTTTTAATGTCCCTTCGGAAGGCCTTATCTGCGTGATACCGGTTTGTGGCCAACTTTGTGCCCTACGAACATGCAGGCTCCAGTTTGATCCTGGAACTGATAAGAGATGACTCCAGTACCCCCCCAAGTCGTGTGCTGCATTACCCAGAAGGGTATTCCAGAGAGGTTAGTTGAGATGGTGATCCCCCAACTCGAATTGAGGAACCGAGAAATCTCTCGTGGCAGCCAAGACTGGTGGCATTCCAGGTATGGGCTGATCCCGACCTGCATTTTGACTTGAACACGAACGATTCAACGGCCAGGTCCCTACGATTGATTTGTTTCCATCCACACTTCGAGATTTATTTTTATTTTTATTTTTATTTGGATCGGATCTACGGACGAGGCGGAGACCGAAAGTCCATGAGCAGACCAGAAAACCCACCAGGGGAGTTGTTTGCGCAACACCGTTCACGATGTGCGGGAGACATGTTACGAAGTCCCCTAGGGCAAGTAGACGCGCAGACGCATGACACCTGTATAACATGAAAAAGCATTATGATTCGTATGATTCGTAGGATACAAAATAAATACCATGGCCTATCAACGCATGCATCCTTCTGCCAGGAACACCTTTTGCCGTGAAGGGGGAAAGATGTGAGATGTGGCGAGTATTTGGATGACTGCAAATCTCTAATTGAAAGTGAAGTTGGAGCTCCCCCTGTCATCGCAATCTTGCAAATCTTGCACAGCCTGTTCTTCTTCCCTGTCCTCCTCTGTCATCACTCCTGATCCTCATCCTGCTCCACTTTATTTCTGCGCCCGCCGCAACGCCATCAAGTTTACGATCACGCCTCGAGATTTGTAGCATCAGCCTCGTGGAGAAAATGGGACTCGGAACCGCGTTGCCAACATGACCAGAGTTGTAACATGCCGGGAAAATAGACCCGTCCTCTCGTCCTCGTCACATCCGGCGCGAACCCTTTTTTAGTGAGACGATGAACTTTCTGCGTTCTTGCTGCGTGGCTGTGGTCGTTGGCTAGTCGAGAGGGGTCTTTTTTCGCTGAAGGGTACAGTAGTGGGCTGCACGGTCGAGCAGCTTCACCCTGTCGAGCTGGAGATCTTGATAATGGCGTCCAGACGGCAGTGGGAGACATGTCGCTGGAACAACGAAGCATGGTTCACTGGGCTGCATTTCAATATCAATATCACAATTTTAGTTTGCAGATGCTTTGGAAAGTTTTTTTATGTGTTGTACTCTAAGGCGTGTACACGCACATGTACTCCCATACGCGTATAACTGTGCCTCCAAATGATACGGCATGACAAGCTTCCAAGAACATGGAGCATGGAGCATGGAGCATGGAGCATGGAGTATGGATCATAGAGCATGGAGCATAGCTGACAGTCAGCATTGATAGGACTGGATGAAAAGAGATACGATGTACGGTTGTCGGTATATGATGATCGGGTTTGGTTCACATGCAAAGGGGGGAGGGGGGAAGATGAAGGTGGTTGTTGCAGTTTGACACTGATGACGGGTGGTGGAATTGGCCTGTAGTGACCAGAAATTTGATAGAAAGAAACCGGTAAACCGCTAACCTTATCTTCATGGCGCGATGAGTGTCAGTGCATGGTAACTACGGTAGCTAAATCAGTGCATAGCGAGAGGAGAGTTCAGCTTTCAAGCCTCGTGAATCAAAACATCTTCCAGAAGCCTTCATCATCAACGTGAGACCTTCCATCGTCCTTGCCACGCCTGTCAAAGAAAAAAGGGGGTCACCCATTCACATCCAGGAGCAGCCGACGTAGCGAAAGACTTCCCTAGCCCCACCCCTAAATTCTCTAGCCTGGCGGGTCAGCCACGCTGGGGCAGCCAAGAGCGAAGGGGAAGCTCGTCAAGGATCACCACAGGCACAGAGAAAAAAAAAACTCACCACTTGGAACCCTGGACACCCTGAACAACTCGCACTCGTCGACGCCAGCGACGAGAACCCCCCCTGGAGTTCTCCCGTCCCCTTCCCCATCTTCGAGATCCAGCGTTCGGAGGGTCGTTCTGTACATGTTATCGAAAGTTGTTCGGCGCCCTGTCCCCCCCCATCAACGGCCATAACCCGCTGCTGGTCATCCAGAAGCTCAACAGCTCTGCCTTGGGTCTGCAGCAAATCCCCTTCCCCTCGTCTTGCAGCTCTCCTGCTCTCATCAGTGTCGATCTCCTCTGCCAACTCGAGCTCATGCGTGCAAGATCTGTATCCGACTTTCTTGACACCGGCCGTGCGACCTTCAAGGCCTGCCAGATCTGCTGTTGCTGCTAAGTCATCCCGCCTCAGTGCCCCTGCACCCAATCTCGACGAAGCACACACGCGAACGGCCCTTGAGACTCTGCCATACACCCGCGGGCACGTCGTTCTTCATCACGCCTACTTCAGCCATCAGCCATCATACACACTCCTTTGCAAATCAAACACCGCTCCAGCTTGACCACGGTCTGCGATCGGCCCCTACGCTTGACAAGCGTCACGCTCGTTACAACACGCAGATACTAGTTCTTGGCCAGTGGTTCCCCCCTCTGGCACTCGTTGGGTACTGGACCGTGAGAACGTCAGCGAGTAGCAAACCGGATCGCCTATTCACGACTTTTTTGGCGACAACTTGGAGGCGAATTCGGTCACAGTTCCTGACCGCACCCGTGTGGTCGAGCCCAGCACACCTGCTGCACATTCCAAACTTGGTCGAATTCACTCAGCCTTCATTTCGAGATGGCTCCCTCTCCGCCACGGTTGCGGATTCTCTCAGGTCAGTGTGCTTCCCGTCTTTCACCCTCTAATCATAGCTCTCCACTTTTCCCGTTGAAGGCGGCAGAGGAGAGCTTCAATTCTTTTCTCGTACATCACGCTCGTTTTCCCCTGTGCCGTTCATGTGTCAATCGCTCAAGTCAAGATGGATGATTCCTTTCTAATCAAAGTGTGTGTAGTTGGCGGGAATGCGGTATCAGCGTTCCTCTCATGGCGACTTCAAGCCACGAATGCCTGCGATGTCACATTGGTCTGGAAATCTGGGTTTGACGCAGTCCACCAATATGGGATCTCGTTCAAGTACGTCTCAAAAACACCCTATGGAAATAATTCTGGCAGAACACTGACGGATGGGGATATCAGGTCATCATCCTTTGGAAATGAACGATTTAAACCTCGACATGGTAAGCACACCACGGAGCGTCCCTTGAGAGATGTCCCTCGCTAACCTTCGAGAATAGTTGTGCGAGCACCAGAAGAAGCAGCCAACAATAGAGAAGGTGCCTTCGATTACGTCCTCCTTTGTGTGAAAGCGCTCCCCGATGTCTACGATCTTGCAGCTGTCATCGAATCCGTCGTCACGCCTCAACATACATGCATCCTCGTTAATACCACACATACCTTAGGCGTCGAGGCCCATCTCGAATCCCGATTTCCCAGCAATGTCGTTCTCTCCCTCGTTTCGGGCGCCGAGATCACGCAACTAGGAGCAAGCGAGTTTGAACACAAGGGGTCGACAGAAATCTGGGTTGGGCCCGCAAACAAGAACCCGCAGATGCCGGGGACCCTCCAGAACGACATGGCGGATGCATTAGCTATGACACTGAGCAGTGGACAAGTCGATTGCCATGTCTCCAGCAACATAAGGCAGCAGCAATATGAGCGGATGATTGGGTAAGTCACCGTCGTGGTGTCGAGCACGTCTGCTAACTTTCGATAGACCAATTGCCTTCCATCCCCTCAGCGTCATGTTGGAAACCCCCTCCCATGCTGCGTTATTAGAGAAAGTCGGAGTGAGAACACTGATCTCGGAGGTCATTGATGAGCTTGTTAGCATTGCACAGGCACAGGATTGCCAATTCCCGGCCGATTTCAAGACAAAGGTGATGGAGGAAATGGTACGACCGGCCGAAGCAAATAGCATCATGTACCAGGATTTTGCTGCCAAGCGTCCAATGGAAGTTGAGACATATCTAGGATCACCAATTAAGCTGGCGCAGACGGTGGGCGTTCGAGTACCCCGCATCGAAACTTTATACACCATCCTCCACAGTCTCAACATTGTCAATCAGCAGAGGAAAGATGTGGTTATCCCCTCTCCGGCACCCTCAAACCAACCTCCCACCAGATTATCTTCCGCGCCCCCAGTTCGTCCAATGATGAATGGTGGTGGGCCAGTGCCCAACGGTCATGGACCTCCCCCAAATAGGGGCCGCGGGCGAACCTCCTCGATGAATGGACCACCACCAGGAATGCGGAGGGGTCCCCCGCCGGGAATGAATGGCGGACCGAATGGGTATGGAAGACCTATGACTGGGAATGGCAATGGATATGGAGGTCCCCCACCAAGAAATCAATCTAGGCGCGGCTCGCTAGATGGCAACGATCTCGAAGAGTTTAGTCACCTCGTACTGTACGATGATATCCCAGAGTCTGGAGAATCCAATTATGGTGGTCAGGGAGGGGACAACAACGATATAGCGTTGCGTGAACGAGAATTGATGCTGAGACAGAGAGAGCTCGCCTTGCGAGAGCAGGAGATGCGGATGAGGAGTCGGGGTCCTCCGATGGGTGGACCAGGTCGTAGAGGCCCACCAACACCTTCCATGCGCAATGGGGGAGGTGGGGGCGGAGGCGGGTTTGATGACGATGATGAAGACGATTACTTCGACCCTGCAGACGGGCCACCACCACCTCCGATCGACCCCGACAACTTTGATATGATGAGTGTCACCTCTCGACGAAACCGCAAAGCGCCCAGCGCCAGTCAATTGCGCAAGAACCCAGAATTTGGTGACGCTCCGACGGCGAGAAGAGGCAATGGCTTCATGCGACCTGGTTTCCCTAGAAATCGATCCAGCGCGCGAATGATGAGTCAAGTTCCTGGGCTTCACGATAGCATAATGGATGACCCAATGATGGGTTACTCATCTAACAGATATGGCAATGTAGATCGACAACAGTTAGGGGTAGAATCGAGGACTAACTCACTAACTGCAGCTCGACTTGATGAGCTACAATATGGAGGGGGACCTGGCGGCCCAGGAGGGCCAGGAGGCCCAAATGGTATGCCAGGGCCCTATCCCCGACGGGCCAGTCAATCCCCAGGCAATCCTTATAGCCCACAGATGGGCCGAGGGGGAAGACCATCACCACCGAACGGGTATGGGGGACCAGGGAATGGGAGACCTTCGCCCCCAGGGGGGATGAGACAACCAGTTCCTCGTCATCCACCAGGTCAGGGCGGTTCGGTTGCACCGCAGCAGGTTGAGCAGTACGCAGGGGTGAGCGCCCTCCACCCACCTAAAGGACCTATGAACGTTCGAAGTCTGACGGGAAGTGCGAGTGCTAGCGCGGGGAGTGGTGATAGCGCCAACCTCGATTCCGAGCCCTCAGCTCACAGCAGCCAGAGCAGTCTAGGGCCACGACCACCTATCGGCGTACGGTAATACAAAAGGAGTTATAGGGGTTGATTTCGGTCATGTTCAGAGCATCGCGTTGCATTATGTTGGAAATGCTCACCGAAATTAAAAGCCTGAGTTCACACCTAATATTTTCCATCACGGGGATTCGTTTTTTTCCTTCGTTCACGGCCGATCGCCTTTCGAATTTGCATAACACTTCGACTTTTACTTTGCTTTAATGGGCTTTTCTGAAGGGAGACGGGCAGAGATACGAACAAGCATCCACGAGAGTGGGCATAATGATGATTACTGGAATTAGACTTTGGGAGCGATGGGGGTACACATATTTGCTTGATGTCTCTTGAAAGGGACGGAGTACATACGCACGATGCGGCACAACGCACACATTCCTGTTTTTTCACCACTTTCTAGTAATATTGCATCGGGGTCGGCGTCTTTGAGTGTCCAGCATATAATTTCTACCTTTTCATTCCCACGAATGGCTTTCGAAGGGCGGACCTTAGTGTTCGGATGGTTCCTCGATGGTCGATTGGGCAACCGGATCTTCAGTATACGACAATGGGGATTCAGCTCTCATCGACTTTGATAGAATCGTTTCGGCACTGTGTATCAATCAAATTGGGGGTGAATGACGTGGCACTGTCCTGGCAGAGAGCGGGGATGTTATGAGGGCTGGTAGAGATGGAATTGTATAGAGAGCCTATGACGAGTCTTACTGCCATGGCAATAGGATTGAACCGGGCTGGGACGTATCCCACGGAGCTGGATGCAGATGCGGAGGGAACGGAAAGGGGGATAATTCCTGGAAGTTTGCATGCAGGCAGTATTCAGTCATTTTCAGCAACAAATATGAGAGTTCATTGGACGTTTGATCCCCTAATACCCGCAGATCCTGATTGTGAACTCGATACCCGCCTCCCCTTAAAATAATCCTACCACCGCAGGTTGGGAAGATAATATGTTCGGGCTGCCAAGTGGTATCCCGCATATCAAACTTACCTACTCTTTCCGCCATACGCCTGGGCGGATGGTAAAGGCTCTCGCTTCCTCTCAAGAGATGCTCTTTCTCTTTTAGTCCTTATCAGTTCCCAAGTTCCGGATCTCGGCACTCTTGAAACCTTGCTTCAAGCGCCGCTTCCTCTGCCTACTAACATCCGTTACGAGAAGTAATAGTCGGCTATTATTGCTCTATGTTTGCCCATGCTATCTTCTTGGCAATTTGTCTATACTTACCCTCACAGTTTGAGGTAGTGGGAATAGAGATGTAAATCAAGTATCTAATACCAGCCTCTATACTTAAGCCTTGGGTGAGTGCTAGGAAGCTCGATTACAAAGATCCCCTCCCCCCTAGCAGAAAAGAGGTTGTGAGGCTGCAGCAACCGACATATACTACTTCCACCTTTCAATTCCTGTCACTCTCCCGTCTTTCTCCAGGCTAATGCATGGGACATAGTCTATAGATCACAGTCTTCATTGAAGCCTTGAAAACGAACAACAAAGTGACCACAATCGTCATTCTGAATGAGAAGAGAATCGAATAATGCTTTAGCAGATTCCCTATCTTTATCTACCAAAGTACGCCGAACATTCAAACTTTGTAATCCAGCGTTATTATGATAGCAGAGTGGGCGAGCAATGCAACATCAGAGAAAACCCCCCTAACTGTCGAGTGAGTGTATAGCCAATGGGCAGAGGGACAACAAGAGGCTGCGAACCTTATTTCAATGCACCCCGTGCCATCGTCCGTACCGCAACTATTACACTTTCTATTACATCGCAGTTCGGGAGTTGCAGCCCACGCTACTACCTCTCTGATTCACCCGACTACTACTCCTGCAACATCTCAAAAACCAATCCCCCCTCCCCCCCAAACACTTTCGATTCGCTCAGGGAGCATACATTTATCGAAACCCTTTCCTTGAAGGCATACCGGTGTTCTTCTAATCTTTCGAAAATGAACGTCGTGCAGTCTGCTGACGGCGATTGGAGGGGGGGAGGGGGGGAGGGGGGGGGTAGACGATTCCGCATCTCTGACTGAGAAAGAGCTTAATAGAGCAGAATGCTCACCCACTTTTCAGGATGGACTAATCCCTTTTGTTGTCGTGAATCTAGCAGAAATAGAGAGGTGAGTAATAGGTGAGTAATTATTCGCATGATTGGAGAGGTGGCTTTCATAATGGAGGGACTTTGAATGTTGTTGCTACAATGACTTACTCGTTGGCCAGAAATTTATATCTTAATTTTGGGATTTGAAAATTCAATGCTTCTTGGCTGATTCTTTATTTTGACGGCCAATTTTCCTCTCATCCTGTGTTTTCCTCTATTTACACATACAATTAATTACCTTTTCCCCATTGTGTACTAATTTCCAGGTTTCAGATTCCCAAAGCTCTTCTTTACTCTCATATTAATACGTCACCACTTTTCCAACATAGATCTCTCCAGGGAAAAAAAAGGAAATCTTGAAGTTTTATAGATGAGGCAAGGCTATTTGCATGCCCAGTCAGTAGCATTTTATTATGCTTCAGGAGTGCGTACAGGTGGTTTGGATAGAGATTGTGTGTGTTATTGGAAGTTGGGGTTTTCTTTGCAATATGAAGGTTCTGGATAGTAAAGAGAGGTGACACTATCCAACAGCAGAAAATTGGACAACACCAGCCTAGTCTCTCTCATTTCCTACCACCTCCTCACACAACCCGGCTACTCCAGCATAGCAATTTCTTCCACTACACACGTCTCCGGCTCTTCTTTCATCAAGCTTTGTGTACAGCACGTGGAATGACGAAACATGATATCTGCGTGGTGGCGAAGTCCTATGGAGTGATAACCTGTGGTTGGGGGATTATATTTAATAGTGTTGGTAGGCGAATTGAAGTGAGTCAGGCATGGTTTATCCATAAACGATGATCATGCAGTTTTCAGAGTCGTTGACGGAAGCATAGAGCGCGTAGCCTGTCCTTATTAGAAAGTGCATGACTGCTGTAGACCCTTCCACACTTTTTATTTAGATTGAACCCTTTACCAAGAAAGTTGTTCCTGCTTTCAGGTTAACCAGGTGACTCGGGTTACCTAAACCACCAAGTGCTCATAGTCAATATTGACTATGATTGCAAGAATGTGACAGAATTTTCTCTTGTTGATGGTGACAGGAGTAAACTTCCCAGAACAGTCGAGCATTAAAGATCTCCCGGCTAATATAAAGAAAATTTAGGCTGCAAATTACAGTAGTGGCCTCAAAATCAAGATTCTACTGCTAAGAAGCAGTGAGACTTCTCCCACCTCACCCCATGCCCTCTCGTTTCCCTATCATGTTTGCCTAGCGAAACAGAGTCTGACAATTTCCCTGATAATAAGTCTCTCAAACCCCCGCAACAACACGAGGGAATTTCAAAATGTCCCAACTGGCCCAGCACAGTCCTTGAGGCTCATACTCATATTCGCACCTGGGATCTATTTTGCCATGTGTTAGCACAATCATTTCCTTTTCGAGTATTTGCTATAACTCACCTTATACACAACAGAAAACGGATCCCAGCTCGGATCAGTATGTGGTGCATACTCGATGATATTCATCACCTGGTCCACCGTCTCATTTCCATAGAGGAAGTTTGTAAATGCATAGAGCATATCCATTCCTAATGCCCTCCATTAGCGCCATCACCTCCCAAGCCCAACGCCAGTCTCCAGAACACGAAGAAATCAAAAGGGGAGAAACCAACCCGCGGTAACCCCCGAACTCGTCCACACCTTCCCATCCTGCGTCCAGCGCGCGCTCGGAACCCAAGAGACGTTCGTTCCCTGCGATACGACAAACGACCACGCGGACTTATTCGTCGTCGCCCTCTTCCCATTCAGCACGCCTGACTTAGCGAGCACTCGCGCGCCCGTGCAGACGCTCAGGAGATACTTCAACTCGCCATAGCGGCTCTTCACGAAATGCTCGAGCGTGGTGTCGTTTGCTGCTTCCCGTATGTCTAGCCCCACCCCTCCAGGGACGAGTAGAATGTCGAGTTTGGGTGCGGTGCGGTAGGTGTGGGTTGCTGATACTGAGAGCGGCATCATGTGGTTGTGAGCTTCGAGGGGCGAGCCGGCCGGGACAGTGGGCTGCGTGGTGACGGGGCCGAGGGAATCGGAGATCAGGACGAGGGTGATGTTGTGGAAGTAGGAGAGCTTTTGCGGCCACGTCAATTCGAGGCCCGGATTTGTTTGGGGCTTGGGCAGTGAGGGTCGCTTACGTTCATGAGGATTTCGTAGGGGCCCATTACGTCGAGGGGCTCCCAGCCTTCATAGAGAAGCTTTCCATGATACATGTTAGTATTTGAGTCGGTAGGTCATGTCATGTGTAGGTAGGTGCTTTACAATTCCTATTGTGAGAGATTTCCCGAGTCCGGGGTGTTCTAATGATGTTTGTGCTGCATTTCCAATCGCAAGCATCAGGGTCACCCCCAGAACTTTGAGTAACGAGTGCAATAGAGACATCTTTTAAGAATGAGAAACCGCAAATTTCCTATGGATCTGGAGTTCTAAACATGATGCTTAAGTACTCCTCTGTTTATCGTCTCGAGCGGTCCTCTGAGTTCCGACATCGTCAAGTTTACGAAATGATCGAGTCAATTAGGAGCTCCTTTTTCGGTTGAGTATATTATCCGTATTCCGCATATGAAATTCCCGGGAAACATGCTCATAATACCTCGCTACCGAGCGAACGGTTCAATATGCGCCCGAGTCTTGGGGGCCACATTAACTGTATATCCGATTTTACTGCAATACTTTCTTTGGATGAGTCATTTCTACAAGGAAGAAAAACAACTAGTCCTGCCATCAAGGTTCATAGTAACAGTGTGACTAGCAAGCCCGTCAAGAGAGATATTTCAGGCTGAAGGTTTTGCTAGTTTTGAATATACTGGAGGTCATTAATTCGAGTGAATGTGACCCGCCTTTTACGTGAAAATCCAGGAGGCGTAACTCAGGTGCTTATTATCTATGTTATATTCGTTGCAATATAGGACAATACAAACGTCAAAGCTGACAAACCTACTGTTGATAGCAATGAATCAGCAGGCACCATGCCCTACTAGAACATAGAGTAAGCGAATGCGAGATAATTTGCAACAACCTTAATCTTCACTACTTTGGTCTTCAATTTGTGTAGCAATTTGCATAAGCAAACAATCTATTGTAATATGCCACTTCACCCCCAGTTGATTGATTGTCAAAAGAAACTCGCATAATCTGGTAGAAAGCGGCGTTATGAGCTCTTTTTACCTTACGGGCTTGAGCCGTATAAATTTTATCATTGTAGGATGCTAACTCCGAAGTAATATGCGCATATATTCGCAAAAGTAAACCTAAGTACCCCGCACGCTACCCCTTTCTTCTCGCTTAATTTATCCCGCCAAAATCTTCACCCCGCAGCAGATACTTCGCTCTTCTCAAATTCCAGACGAAAAGCACGCATACAATTCTCGCTGGGCTTTGATGCTCGCGGTGTTAGTAATGGGTTCGACTTAGCTCCAGAGGCGAATGCTGCGGGTACGATAATAGCTTGGGAAACTGAAGAGCCTCCGGTTGGCTTGTGTGGGTGAGTGTCTCGACTCGCTTTGTTTGGAGAGGAGTGAGAAGGTTTTCAAGATTTGGGTCAGACGCCAGCAAGGAAACCTTCTTGACAATATTATAGTTGAATGACAGTGAAAATTTCAATGATCGCTTTCGAGCTACTCGTGCATAGCCCAGAGGCCTCCTTCTCAAGCTACCTCAAAGAAACCCAAAACTTGGATAGTTTTAAGGCGGGGCAGGGAGAGGGGTGAGAAAGAGTGAGCTCTCTTTCTCTCTTTCTCTCTTTCTCTCTTTCTCTCTTTCTCTCTTTCTCTCTTTCTCTCTTTCTCTCTTTCTTCCTGTCTCTCTTACTTTCTGTCTTGGCAATAAACCTTGACCATGAACGAATACTTTCGTGGCAAATTTGTTATAGGCCTGGAGATTTCACAGCTTTGCAGAGTTTATAGGGCCATTGAGATTGTGGATTTGTATCCTGGCATTTCCGATCGAAGTTTATACACTTGACCTTCGAGGTTGTCTTGAGTCCCTAATCTGGGGTTCCCGAACCAATTCAACTAAATGGATACGTGAAGCTGAGACGGCGAAATTCAACCTAGTTGTAGATTGACTCTCTTTCCAGATGGCTGCTACCAGCATTTTGAATGTGAGCGAAAGCAGGTATCAGCACCCGTAAAGCATCCTTCTCCTCTGGGATATAAAGGTATAGAAAGAGAGGCCATTGAAAACACAAGACCTCAGTGATAGATAGCGTTTATAGAATCAAACACATTGCGAGGAGCTGTGGAGGATTTTCGCATCAGGATAGCTTTTAAGTTCGCTTTTTATCTTACGCCGGAAAAAAGTTACAGAGGAAGTGCTATATCGTCGCTGCCATCCCACCCACCATTTGATTTTCCATCAGGCTAGCAATCCCTTTGAATATCGATAACAATTATATCCTTCACCAACCTCTTTCCTGTGTAGGTAAATAATAGTCCATACCAACATCTTAAAGCGGACTTGAATATAGGATCCGAGGCATTTCCCCCTTTAGCTCGACCACCCCTCGACCTCCAGAGCGCACATGTAAACCAGGCGCTAGAGATTCTTTCCGTACTCTAGGAGAAGCTATCCTCGGAATTCTGTATGTCCTGCGGAGTATCTGCTGGACGAAAATTAGGATATATTCAACCTCCGTGGTTCACATGATTTTCCTTACTCAATTAATTTGTCGAATTTTCTCAAGAATGAAAAATAGGCATGGATACCCGCAGAGTTACCTCTTTGAAAGAGAAATTAGAAAAGAAACAGTTGTCACCAATGATATCGAAATGCGCTATTATATCCAAGAGGTGCTGATCAAGTAGAATATAATTGTGAGAAGCGCAAAGTAGTGCAAGCAGGGCACTTCGCTCTTTCAATTTTTATATTTTTTTATATATTTTTTTAGGCAAGTAAATCTACCTCGAACGAAGAGTGAACTAGCGGGGGCGAGAGGGGAGGGTGAAAAATAATAGCTCGTAAAGGGTAGTGATTACAGCAACACTGAGGAGCGACAATAGCATGGAACTTAGCAACATCTGAAACTATCTTCTTAACTTCAGTATCCAATGAGACAACCAAGGGAAATCCCATGTGCCCATTACTCTGAGTCGGTTTGTATATCCACTACCGTGATGAAAGTTTGAGACCATCGAATTGTTCAACTCAGCACTTAAGGTTTGTATGCGGGGCAGATCTGCAAATATGCTACGATGAACTGGTGGTAATATGGATCACTGTGTTAGTTAGACTTCGCTACTTCAATTTTACATAAAACAATAATTTTGTGCCGATAGGAATATAGATGAAGAAATGACCAGACGGACATACAAGGAAATTGCAATGAAAGACTTAAACCACAACAGGAGTTGCAAACTTGATAGGAACCAGACCACAATAAGGAAACGCCTCACTCTGCGCTAGAATGCCCTGTTCCATGCCAACAGCAGAAACAACACCCATAACACCGTCCCTTTCCGCCCACGGGATTTGCCCACCTCTAGTCCCCGAAACACCACCCACCGGATCTTCAATACACCTGCACAACACAAACCCAACAGGAGCCGGACTTCCGTTCAAAACTGCGACATGCAACAAAGCATCTACCTTATACAATTTTAAATTCTGGTTGGATTATGCTACGAGATGCTTCGACGAAGGTTTTTCGGAATGTGGGGGTACATCGGGGCCACCACATCTAGACCGGGAGTGCGGCATGCAGGGCCGCAGGATTTGGGCACAAACGGGATTCCGGCATCGATGCGATGTGCAACAAAATGAGGTATTTGAATTGCCAAGACACAGAGTTGGGATCCAATTGTTTGGTGGAAGGTTTGTTCGGAGTATGGGAGGATTTTGGAAGGATGATGATTGTGTTGGTGATGGAGATGTGATGAGGGTTCTAGACCGGCACTCGGCAGAGGACTGCTTCTGACGGGTAGCCGGCACTTGAGCGGTGAACAATGGAGTAAGTAGGTGTTTGTGAGACATAAGAATTGATAATTGCTATTTCTTGATTCAAACTGAACACCCGCATGCTCTGTAGATACTAGAGGACGGCCAGCCCTGAGACAGTGTAACGAATTAGTTTCAAGTAAAAGAACATAAGAAAGGAGAGTGACTTATCACTAGTCTTATTAGGGTTCTTTGTACCACATGGTATTGCCAGAGATGGGAAAGCCATACCAAATCATCGTCTCGAGTTGTTGACTACCCCTCATTTGACTCTTCCTATAAAAAGCTCCATTCAAACACTGACCAGCACGTGCTTGGTAGACGTTATTGTCAGATGTCTTCAAATGCACACTTAGGAAAGGTCATTGCCTAAGACAACATGTCAAGAATTTCCTTAATATCTCTAGCATTGATACGGGTTGACTAGTACAATGTACAAGCGTTGATAGGATTCTTCTCAAGTGGAGTCCTCACAAGGCCTTAATCAATGACATACTTTGCTCTCACCTTGCCCTTCGTGTCCCCAATCTTGCTAAGAGTATTCTGCCTCCGTGGACTATCTCCAGCCCCATCGCCCTGATGTAAATCTGTCTCCGACTGATGTGCGTAGCTCGAAGGATTATTCATCTCAGCGGTATCCCTCGCGGTGTTGTACTTCTCGAATATCATGTTCACAATATTTTCCAACTCTTCCTTCGTCAAGTCATCGCCCGCAACTCCTAGCTTTATCTCTGTTTCCTCAATAAAATCTTGCACTTTCTTCATTTCGAACTGGTCCTTCCTCAACCGTTCTGGCAAGCCCTGACCCTTCAGTAAAGCTAACACACCTGCTGTAACCGTATTCACCACTCCTAACACCGTAATCGCTGTATTATGTAGATTTGACCAAGGGCCCAATGCGGCGAGTGTTGCACCGATGAGAATTTGTGCCGAAAGGGCGAAGTAATACAGAACATCGACGAAGACATATTGTCGCGAGCGCCATTTCTGACGGTTGATTATTTCGCGATAAAGACCCCGAGCGGAACGACGTGCGGATTCGAGATCACCATTTTCAGCATGTTCGTTGATTCCGATAGCTTTGCGGAACTTATTAAGGTTTGTTTCGCCATCGAGAGAGTGTGGAAGAGGTGGAAGCGTCGAAGGGTCGACGCCGTCCGTGAGGAGAGGTGTGTGTTCGTTCGAGGATGATGGCGTAGGCTGGGACATTACGACTTTGAATAACCACGTCGCTATGCGATAATCGAGGTTGTATGAAACATACTTCAAGAGAGCTATCACTTACATTTTAGTTCCACTTGAGATCCTCTGCAACGTTGGCAACAGAAGATCCCTGGTGCTTCATGTTGGCAAGTGTGACCCGCTGAGCGCTACGAGGCGGAATCCTCAACTCAAAATGACACTGAAAACATCGCAAAAGCTCACGCGATAGATGAGCACATGTTCTCGTCACAACTCCTCAAGGAGCGCATGAACGGTATTTCATCTTCAGACCGACATGGACTCTGCTCCGCCCATACCGTTTCCCCCCGACCACTTCCTTAGCAACTCCACCTTCCTCATTGGCCTGCTCCGCCATCCGGCACTTCAACGGTTTCTCACGAATCCTCGGCGTTCCTGGCCCACGACATCGATTTGAGCCTCTGACTGGAAGATCTTGTGCGATCAGAGACCCGCCGAGGTTGATTTTCAGGGCCCTTGATAAAGTTTATTGGTTTACTTTAAGGGGTTGGTGGAGAATTGTCTGAAAAGAGATCGAAATCCGTCATCATTGATGTTTTCAGCACAGAGCGGTCATACTTCAACGTCGCGATGTCCGATATTTGTAGGAACTTCTCTTTCTTTGCTGCTTTTTGTCTCTGCATTATTGAAATTTGCATTCATTTAGTTTCAAGATGCGTTTCTCTTCTGTCTTCGCAGTGGCAAGTGCCCTGATTTCTACAGGTCATGCTCAGACTCAATATACTGCTACTGGAGCCGCAGCCGTAGCAGCAGCGAAAGCGACGGCGAGGACATTAAGCCCGACGAGTTCCGTCAAGGGAAGGACATTCGACAGATTTGTAAACATCTTTCTCGAAAATACCGATTTCGATATGGCGGCAGGGGATCGTAAATACCCCACCCACTCCCTTCACTTTCTTCATCATTTCTAACATGAGTTCAGCAAACTTGGCCTGGCTTGCGACTCAGGGAATAGTACTTGACAATTATTTCGCGATCACACATCCCAGTCAACCCAATTACATTGCTTCTGTTGGAGGCCAAACTCATTGGGTAATCTGGGATCTCTTCTCTCGGATATCCAGCTCGGTGAAGACGATTGTTGATTTACTGGACGCGAAAGGAGTTTCTTGGAGCGAGTATGAAGAGGATATGCCGTACAGCGGATTCCAAGGAGACTATGTTAACCAACAAAATGGTGCAAATGGTGAGAAGTCCACATTCTTGATTCATGAGCAGGCATTGACTTGAATCCATAGACTATGTCAGAAAACACAGGTGATTTCCCGCCCACCCATTTTATACCTTCAGCAACTAATGATGCTTGATATTAGTCCACTGATCTCCTACGACTCCGTCTCCTCAGATCTTGATCGCCTCGCAAAGCTTAAGAACTTAACAATGTTCTATAAAGATCTCGAGGCCAACACTTTACCGCAATGGATGTTCATAACTCCAAACATGAGTAAGTGCTTTGTACGTAGTTTTCTTCTCTATTTGATTCTAAATAATCCACAGCAAACGACGGCCACGACTCCTCTATAACAACTGCTGGCGCCTGGGCACGAGGCTTCCTCGAGCCCCTCCTCACTAATCCCAACTTTACCTCAAGAACACTAATCCACCTAAGTATGACTTCTCTTCTCATTCTACTATGCTCAGTACTTACACAACCTAGCATTCGACGAAACAGAAAACTACTTCTCAAACAATAGAGTCTGGTCAGTTCTTCTTGGTGATGCAATACCAACAAGTTTACACGGTACAACCAATAGCACGAAGTTCAACCATTATAGTATTATGGCTACTGTAGAAAAGAATTGGGGTCTGGGGAATTTGGGAGAAGGCGATAAGGATGCCAATGCTTATTTCTAAGCCAATGATGCTTTAATTGGTTATTTAGAAAAATTTACACAATTCTAATTAAGTGACGAGTCCTTCCAATCACTAGCCTATTAGATGCCTTAAAATATGAGAAAGAACTTACCCAACAAAAGGAAAGGTCCGGCCTTAGTAGACCTCTACATTCACGGGATTAATAAAAAATAGGGGAGGCTCCTCAGCTGCTAAGATTGGTATATTGAGTATAATCACTAGAATTTTTGCCCTTTCCATCTTTCCGGAGAGGCGGAGGTGATGAAGAGATTTCTTTTTGATAGATTATTTATTCGTTAGCGCAGATTATTACAATATTCCATTCTTATGATAATACTTAGATAGGGTTACTACCCCTAAAATAATACTCCCCGTCTACTTTATAAAGAAAGCATATATGGATATAACGCAGAAAGTTAGAAAAACGCCAAAACCTCACTCCTGTCATGTGATGACTGTTTGAGAGACAGGCAGGATGTGGCTCTGAATCTAACGCATTTAACTTTCCGAGGCCCCTTACTCAATAATTTCCAAATTTTGTCCTCCAAATAAGCTTCGAGCCTATAAGTAGAGAGGAGGGCTCAAGAATATCCAAAGGGATAAAGCATTGATTGGAACCCACGAGCGGGGTTTAGTAAACTAGGATCGCGGATTGTTATCCGTACCTCACAATCTCAGCAGCGCCGAGTCCCGAAACCTCCTCAATTCACTTGTTGGAAAATTGGTTCTACAGACAGTGCTCATCTATAGCCAAGTGTTTACAGGACTATCATCTTCGAATGGTAGAACCTTCCCTACTAACAGGTTTGAGTAAAATAAGACTAGTATACATTACCGGTGATACCAGCGTGAAAGATCACATATTTCATTAGAGATAAAGGTTCGAGGATTATATTTGAATCCAAGTGGAAGATGGTCAAGAAAAGGTATACAAAACAACAAGTCCCCCTTCACTCCCCCTCGATATTGAAGATACCATTCCACCTCTCCCTGGCTATCAGCGATTGCCCTCGCTATTTATGCCTAAACTAAAGATTTCGAGGAACATTACAACGCGTGTTTTATTTTACTGTTGGCTCTTCTTTTTAGTGCCTCTAGAATTCAAGTAAATTCGCATGTTGTATTATAGAATTTTTACTTCAGTAGATGTGGAGCCTAGTGTTTTAGAGCTAAGCAATCCAGGGAAATTACTTTAACAAATCTATCAGCAAACTCTACTACACATTCGATGACTTCGTTGATTTTATTTCCTATGCTTCTCACTCTTTTCATAAGTGCTAATTGGTATGTTCTTGGCCTGTAGAAATGCGCATTACCTACATTATAGATATCGACATTTGAACTTCTTGGAAGCTTATCCTATTCTTACGATACAACGAGTCCTGGTCTGAGACTGGCTGCCTCTCTACAGAGGGGAGGACCACCTATTCCATGGTAACTAAAAATGTTTTATTTTATAAAATAGCCACCTAATCATGCCTATCACCTCCCGAGTAGGACGTAAATGGGCAAGGCGTTCTGTCGATTATGCTAACAATTGAACATCTTTTAGCTTGAATTCCGAACACCTTCCGCTATCATAATATCCGTGTGCAAAATCTCATGAATGAGTGAAGTTGTGAAGCCATCCCCCACGTTCAGTTCATGCAGTGATCCTATGCAGCCCTTCCAATCCCTGTCCAACCTGCAGCTGATGGCGGGGTACCCCGTACAGCCACAGATACTCAGCCTCCACTCCATTGTACAACATTTTTCAGCCGTCTCACCAATTCATTGAGGTTCGAAAAGTTTTGTCTTCTTCATCTCAGGCATCATCTTGGTGTTCCATTGAAGCCTGTATTTTGATTTCGCTTTCCTCTGTTGATATTGCGCCTCACCTACGCCCTTGATCACTAGCGGCCTCACACACCACCATGGGCGACGCAGGCCCCTCCGAAGACGGCTGGCATCTCGTCTCGGCGCATCCGGCACTCGAGGTAAAAGAAGCACAGCAGATAGAAAAATGGTCTCAGGCTCCTAATTCCTGGTCTGGGAAGGGTAAACACCTCATTCAATGGGCTGAACACAAAAGTGTTAAAGTTGCGGGGCATCATTTGGGGGTGGGGAGTTATGGTTTAGTAGAGCGCGTAACTTATGGAGCTGTCACTATGGCGAGGAAACAGTATGCCTCCCTCACTAACTTTCAATTTTAAAAAGGATATGATATTAGGAAGTGGAGTTGTGCTGATGTCTATGTTTAGCGTGATGCCACGCCGAGGAGTGAAAATCGAGAAATTAAGGGAAGAAGCAAATGTTATGGAAAGGCTGGCGCATAAACATATTTTGAAATTGGTCGGGACCTATACGCTCAGACGAAACGACCTTTTCTTGCTCCTATATCCTGCCTGCGTGTGCGATCTTTCGAAATTCCTCGATGACGTTGAAGATATTCGCGCCGAAACGGATTCTTCACCAGAAAATAGACAATGTCGGGTCAGAGCACTAGGACTTGACTTGGAAGATATTGGCACAATCGAGGATCTTGCGATTTTGCGACAGCCAAGTAGCAAAGGGGAGAGTATTCCAAGGGCAAAGACAGCGGTAGGCTTCTTGCAGCAGGTTTTAGGGTGCACTACAGAGGCACTGGCGTACGTGCATTCGCAAGATATTCGACATCGAGATCTAAAGCCTAAAAACATCCTTCTGAGCCCTGGGCGTATATACCTGGCAGATTTTGGAATTGCCAGGGACGTGCGAGAGTGCGAGAATTCATTGACATGCAAAAGAGAAGGAACGCCTAGTTTCATCGCGCCGGAGGTATATGAGGAGATGGACCATCACATGAGTCCCGCCGATGTATGGGCTCTAGGAGGGGTATTCCTAAATATTGTTGCTGTGCTTTATGGAGCAGACCTCGAGAGGTACGATCAGGTAATGAAGGAGAGGGACTGGGATAAGAAGTATGTGATGTTACCAAAATATCTCGAGGATCTGAGAGACAGGGCGACGAAAGCAGCATTGCTCGACTGTGAGCTCCCAAATTTCAATAGCAAGCATGTCATCAGGTTGATTGATAGCATGTTAAAGATGGAGCCGAATGAGAGACCATCTGCTACGGAGGTTAATGCTAAGCTATCAGAATTGGGAGGGTTGGATCAAGTTTACCATCTTCCTTGTTGTCACAAGAACAATCGAATAATAACTGAGGTTATCAGTAAGGTTTCCTCCTGGGTACCTGGAGTTTATATTAGCTAACCACACTGTAGATAATAAGCTCAAAGCTGCCGCTGAAGAGAACTCCCATGTGGTACTTGAGCTTAGGAGACTCAAGGCTGAGAATGATATGATGAAATCTCGTCTTGCAGTCCTCGAAGAGCATCAAAACACCTGGGAAGAACGTTTAGCAAAAGAGCGTAACCATGCAGGAGATCAATACAAAAAGCTGCAAGAAAAATACAACCATGAGGTTGAGGCGCGGAAAAAGCTTGAAGAGAAGTCGAAGTACGTAGAAAATAAGCCGTTCCGACAACGACCAAGATCGCAAACTCGAGGAAGAGGGAGGAGTCAGGGTGTGCTTCATCCAAATGGAGGATCAGCACCGATTCCGTACACCAACAATAGGGGGTTTCGAACACAGGGAGCAGGTCCAGAAATAGCGATGAATGCCCAACGACGGACAAGTGGAATACCACTGCCAAGCAGGCCTACCACACCTCTTAGGCCTGCAATGAATAGAGAACCTGGAAGTAACGAGAGCACACTTACCAATTCCAGACACTCAATTTTCTCTCTACCAGATGAATCCTTCAGCTCTGCAAGCTCTGCGGGTTCTGGAACAATCAGGAGTTCATCGCCTGGTAGCCCAACAGCTGCACAACTAAACACATCATCGACAGTGCATCTTGCGAGGACACGATTTTCGGGGTCTTCTGGACTAGCGAGCGGTGTAACGAAGCCTGAAATAGCTGAGAGGAAGCCAACTCACCAAGCGAAGCCGTCATGGGCAAATATTGCGAGGTCGTCTTCTGCCGTCTCATGAAGATTCATCAATCGCTAGAAGAGAAGGTAGAAAATTTTGGCTGGATGTAAGGCACTTGCAGCAGGGTGCAAGACACAGTTTGAAGTATGGTTTGTAGGTTGACCTGGACGAAAACATCCAAATTTTGGAATTCTCGGAGGCGGCCTTTCCGTGACTCAAAAAAGAAAATGTTCTATTTTGAGAAAAAAACATACTTCTCAAACTGGAAAGTTGTTGAAAAAGAGGAAGGAAGTATGCCCATGCCAAGATGAGGGGAAATGTAGTGTCTTCGTGAAGTTACAGCTGCACGCTGCATGTTATAGCCGGAGGATTTTCTACTCGACTCTGGAAATATTCTGGTCATGAGCTGTTCGAGAGAAAGAGCTAAAAGAGTAAGACTTGAGAATGGATAGAATAGTGCTTGAGGTCGGAAAGTTCGCTCACGATCCCCAGTGGTCACGGCTATATTAAATGGCCAAACACAGAGTTTAAGCCAAGAATAAGAAGGAAAAATAAAATAAAGATACCCCGAATAACTAAATACGACTCAGATGACATTCAGGAAGAATTCTCGGAGGAAGCAACCGACAATATACCGTGAACCAAGTACTCTAGATCTCGCCAAGACTCGCTTGGTCCTGTCACTTCCCCTTTTTACGCAACGACACTTTCCTTTCGCAATGCATGTATGAGTCGTAACTTCTTGAAAATACAAACAGAAGATATTTACAAGGAAAACCTTGCCTTGTGCCAACAGTTCAAAGAATAGCGGAAATCACCGCTCAGGGTGCCAACATTCTCATAGAAAGAGCATGTGGAGATCGCCAAGTGTGCCAAGTGTACCTGCCAAGCAGAACAAAAGTTGAAACTCGCAAAAATGCCACAATCTGTTGCCAAGCTCAGTCCTGCCAAGAGCTATGGAAACAGCCTTCAAATTAAGCATGTTTTCGTCCTATGGAAATCAGATCTTAACTCCTACCGGCTTCCGAAAAGGGGGGAAGTTATTCCGTGGGTTGGATCGCTTAATCGGAGCCGTCCACACTTTAGGAAGATGTTCCACGATTTAGATCTGTGTCACTCCATATTTGAGGCTCAACAGCTCACCAGCCAAGCATGGTCAATCTTGCACGAGGCCTGCCTGGCTGTGCCAGCAATGCTGATCAGGGAGAAGCCGGCAATCCGGTTGGTGTAAGATTATTTCACGTTGTTGGTCTGACTTGTGAGCTTGCACTAGGTGTCAATTAACTTATCCCAATCCGCAAGCTATCTCGCATTTGGCAGAGGTCATTTTGTCTTCTTTCTCAAATAGAGTAGTCCCAAGATTTCAGGGCTCTCTTTCTTGATGCGAAGTACTGCCGTACGAGATATCTGGGGGAGTCTTCAAATGCCTCTATAACCAAGGAGTGTATAAAGATAGGCGATGAACCTCTTCAACGAATTCTCTCCTCACCAGCTTCATTCAGCCTTCCACTCTTTCACACTTACAATAATTGATCCTACAGTAGATCTGTCATTCTTTCTTCTTCGAAATACTATTTGATCATATATTCTTCCCAGAAATAACTCTTCACCCTCACCATGCAACTCTCAACCGCCACTCTTACCGCCATTTTGGCTACCATGGTTGCTTCGCAATCCCTCTCCATCCCAACCAGATCCGGAAGTATCATCTCACTTTCTGCACCAATGACCATCTCCGGCAGTAAAGATATGGGTAACAAGGAGTACGACCGTGGACAGGCTTGCGATACTGATGCAGATACTGGAAGCGAGAACGCTGTCTTTATCCTCGAAGCTGGTGCTACTTTGTCCAATGTCATCATTGGAGCAAAGCAGCTCGAGGGTGTCCACTGCAAGGGAGCTTGCACATTGAAGAACGTTTGGTTCCGTGACGTCTGCGAGGGTATGCCTTCCTGTACCCTATTTCACATAACACACAACTAACATACTAAAAAGATGCTATTTCCCTCCTCGGTGACGGTGACGTCCTGATCCAAGGTGGTGGCGCCGCAAATGCCAAGGACAAAGTCGTACAACACAACGCCAAAGGTACCGTAACAATCAAAGACTATACCGTCGTCTCTGTCGGAAAAGTCTATCGCTCCTGTGGCAACTGCTCCAAGAACGGTGGACCACGAAAAGTCATCATCTCCGGCCTCAAAGCCAACGGTGTCACCGCCGACGTCGCAGGTATCAATTCCAACTACGGTGACACTGCCACCATCTCCGGCTCATGCGGAAAGAGCGTCAGCCACGTCTGCCAGGAGTTCAAGGGTGTCCTTAAGAGTGCTGGTGTGGAGAGCAGCAAGTTGAGCACTACCGCAAACTGCCTTGGTGCTCAAGGAAAGTTGAGCACCCTTCCTTCTTGCTAGAGGGTTTAATTTTTTAGCTTCTTGTGTTTAGTTGTCAATGACGTGACTGGATGAGTGGGAAACTTTTTTTAAAAAGAGAAGCAGGCTTTCTGTCTTCGTTTCTATGTTTATACTTTTAGTCTTTATCTTTGGGTTGTCTTGTACTCCTATCCACTCGTTTTGTATAGCACCGCAGATAGGTACTGATCAGCATTTTACTGCGCCTGAGTGCCTTGGATGGCTCAACATGGCCAGCATCTTGGCGTTAGAAATCAATGAATAGATCCCTTTGAAAAGTTGTAGCCTATTCTTGATCTGTGATAGGATTTGAAGGAAGAATCTAGGCAGTCGTTGGTAAAACTCAATATGAGGTGATGGAATAGAGCGTCAATATTTTCACCTACAAAATATATGGGTTCAAAGTTTCAGGTCTAGTAATTAACATCGCTTTTCAAGTGGCTTAGTTCTATGCTCTAGCTATGAACCGGCGCTATGAAACTATCTCAGTAGATGGTATTAAATAGTGTGTACGATGACCAGAGACTGCTGATGAGGAATTCACAGAATATTCGTTCCGCGTGTAACGAATAGGAATTTATTTTATCAAGCCTAATGTCTATAAACGTTAGGTTTGCAAGAGTATTCAAATTCTATATTTTATATTGCCTCTCAAGTGCTATAAAATATCTGCATTTTACTATTGCTCTAGAGTATGTATTATTAGAGTGTAGGTGTTTGAGTATTCCGGGGCAGTAATTTGTGGAATTGTTAATTGCTGACCAAGGGCATCCAGAAGGGCGAACTGTTAATTTGAAGGCTTCCTTCACAGGTGTACTTTGCCTGTGCATTCAACACAATACAGGATAGGCCATCTAAGTGTTGCTCTTCTAAAACCTCTATAAATGAATACACAATGGGACGCTGGTATATTGTGCCTTGATATGAAAGCTGTTTAGTGCACTAAATACTTTCGACTCTTGAAAAAATCTTACTAGAATAAGAATCTCTGCCCACAATCCGATCTCTAAGCTCGGATATTCCATAAGCAATGTATTGGTATTAATCTCTCTAGCGCAAATTTCATATCACTTGCAGTTAGGTTTAGATATGCTAAGATGAGTACGACATAACTGACTACCTTTTAGAGGTGTGGCCATTGAAGTACTACTGAGTGTAGGTATATAATTTGTAGGTGGTGCTAGTTCGTTCAAGAGATAATTTTGGCCCTAATCATTGCATTTTCCAAAAACTCCGTTCTGCATTTCACTAAACAGACAGGGAATGACCTGAAGCCATGTTAATTCTATCTGGTGTGATCTCTACCTTTTGTACACACCTCACATACCCGTCTATTAATTATAATAAATGGAGTTCATTGTAATTAGAGGTCCAAAGCACCCCGCGTACAATGTAGTATTATGATTATCTAGATGCAATGAGCACAATGGCCAGTGGTTTTTGAGGTATTGAGGGTTGTTGGATATGTGGGTCTGGGATCAAGTCGGTGACGCTGAAGGTTCAGCTATTCAGGGAATTCAGGGACTTCGAAGGTTCAGTTGTCCGGAGAATATAGACCAGCTATTGACATATGGTTCAAGAGACTTGAGATCTACGACACACACATATATATAGCACACTTCTCACTGTAGATAGAATGGAATATCATCTCTGAAATATTGAATAAGAGTCTTTTCCTATTATGTTCACTATGGCGAGTACTGGATACTATTCGCTATTTGTATTGCATTTGCACCCAGGGTGAAAGCAAGTGAAAAGGGTTGGAGGGTGCTTGGTGGCCAGCGTTGCATTACATATATTTATTTCACTCCTCCATAAGCGTCACCTTATAATTTTTCATACTCAATCAGTAGCCCTCAAAGCTTGCTCGATATTTTCCCCCCTCAACCCCATTGGCCCAATCTCACTGGTTTTAAAAAAACAGCCTTCCTTATGTCTCCCCCGTCCGAAAACTCGAATCTCACCCCAATTTGCCAAACACTCCCAACAAAACTCATGACTACATATCGAGCCTGCTCGCCCTTCTCATCAGTTTCTTTTTACTTTCCATTACACTGCGGGTGGAAAACTTACAGGTCATATGAAAACAATACTCCCCCTTCTGGATACTCGCCTTGCAACTCCTATTCGGGCAATTTTTCGTATTGCTCTTCACCCATTCCTGGTTTTTAGCAAAGTTGGGGTCCTTTGCGGAGTCGTATTGCGCACACGTTTGGCCTTTATGCCATGGTACTTGATGCTTGAAACACATTTTGAAACTACATTCTCCGCAGTAGATTTTTTCTGGTAGGGGTTCGGAGGGGTAGAGTTCGCCGTTTTGGCAGGTGGGGTTGAGGCACCAGCGGAAATTTTCTTCCTTAGAGAGGAAGGATTGGAGCAGGAATTTTTCGTACCTGACTCCCAGATTAGTTCGAGTTCTGCTAATAAAGTGAGATTTATAGAGTTTACTTGGCAACTGTATTAGTGTCGGCTAGTTTGAGTATCTCCTGGTGAGTGAGTTTCCGGTTGCACTGTGGACATTTGAGATTTTCGCAAGCGGAGGGTCCACATGAAATGAGGGTATTGCGGATGTGCGCTGCGGTACACGCTCTACATATATCGAAGTCGTGATCGCAATTCTGTGACTCCTTGGTGGGAAAGATAAGGATATTCCATTGCCATGAGCCTTGGAAGTTATTGCATGTGGCCTTCCATGCATCAACACCACCATAGTCAATCTCAAACATGGCCTTACTACATGCCATGCATTCCTTAAAGGTCTTTTGGCGCTTGAAAAACTTCATAAAAAGTGGTACAGGTGAGGGTTTGCGATCCAATACAGCACTGTAAATAGTCCCGGGATTGAAATCAGGAATACAACCAGTTTCATCAACTAAGGCAATGTCGAATCGATGATCGAATGGACTGTACATTACTCCTGCATTTATAAGACACTTGGTAACCTCTGCTGAAATTTCAAGAGCATCACCACTTGGTCTTGGATCAAGACTTTTCAAGATATCCCGGAAAGCACAAGCTTTGACATACCTGATGTAGATGTTAGAAATATGAACAAGAGGAGATATATATTTGGCGAGTAAAGGTAATGATGACCAAACCCGTATGATTGACCGATTCTGTAAAGACCCTGGTGTTTGAGATTGTGACTTACATTTTGACAAAGTCACTGTCAATTATCCCAAGATCCCGCTCAAGACAAATTTGAAAATCTGCCTCGCACCTTATGTCGAGGGCCCCTATACAGCCGGGTCGTGGGCATGAAAACCACTGGAGAGACCCTAGTCTACTCCACCATCCGGACGCCAGAGACTCGAGGAGCTTCGTTTTGAAGCAATCCTTGCAAACTTGGTCCCAACAGCAAGTGAAATATTTGGAGTCACAAAGATACTCGTTGAGCCATCTTAAAGACTTTTCTTTCCTTGCGGGGGCCCTCAAAGCCATGAGAAATTTTGATTTGTGACAAACAGTGCACCGAAACAAGCTGAGCTGGGTGTAGAAAGAGTCGTAAGCAGGTCCTCGGGGTAGCTTGATCGCTAATTCTTGTATCTCTGATAGGCTGCAGATCTCATCAAGGTTTTTTTGCTGTAGTCCAACAGGAACCCAGTGATTTTTTAAGTCCTCGTTAGGTTCCACTTCTTCATCTAGAATGTCTGTTTTAGACATCGTTTCCCATGCTCTCAGAACGAGTAGAGATCTTAAGTCTTGCGGTCTGATGAGATCCACGCTCGCTATTTCCTTCTCTAATTTGCTGATTGCTGCTCGGAAATGAATGGCTTCTGATTTTGATGCTTCGGAATGCTTCTCTAACTTTTGCCGTGTTTCCTGCTCAGCTGCGAACTTTGAGCGCAAATCAGCATGAGTGGCTTCTAACTGTGAATGTCGATCGAATATAGACTGTAAATCTTTTCCATTACTGTGACTTGCTGCGGCTAGCATCTTCTCAAGGCCAGCGACTCGACTTTGTAGTCTTTGGTTCTGTTCATTGAGAATTTTGATACTACCAGACATAGTAGATATCTCTTGAGACTTGGAATTACAGGTAGATGTCATGCTGACCAACTTTTCCTTCTCTTCCTCAAGTTGCCAATTGAGATTGTGTATTCTCTCTTCATGATGAGTCGCCAAAATTTGGGCTTCAAGAAGTTGTTCCGATACGGTACTTTTCTGACGCATGACCAATTGCTTTTCTTCTCGTAATCTCTGAATTTGCGTCTGCTGCTCTACAACCGTGTCATGTCGATACATCGCTCCCTCGTGATCTTGGGCTGGACGGGGCGATGTCGGCGAAGCAAATTGTGGACTTGACGGCTCATACTGGATCGGCCTTGAGATTGCGATATCGACACGCTTTCGGGCTGGAGGCTCCTTGCTGCTATTCACATCGTCTACGAGCGACAACTTGGAGAAGATCTTCTTCCAGGAGGGATCCATTCCCCGCTTCGAGGATCGAGATATATTGGGAAAGCTTCCGGTATGGATTGTTTCCGACCAGAGCTTTCCGTCAAGTGGGAACTGAACTTGAATCGAATTAGGTAGTGTAGGAACAACGACTGCTGCTTGTAACGAAGAGTTGAAGATGTTATCATTAATTTCTTGGGATCGTATTGCTAGCCGTGTTTAATGCTTAACAAGCGTGGGCTTAGCACATTCCTCTTAAAGATGTCTAAAAAGATTGTAAATGATTGGAGAGGCTTTTCTTAGAATTCAAGCCAGCCCCTTGGTGCCAAAAGGTGAGACATCTCTTGCTAGAAGAACAAGGCTTTACAGCTTTTTAAGCCATAAAAATTAGTTTGTTTTCGAGAAATAGTTCCCTCATTTTCTCCAGCAGCAATGCATGATATCTGATACAGACGTACCAGTACCTCTGTAGGATAAAAATTATGGGTCGTATCAGTTAAGAATCGCACTCAGCTCCTCAAGCCACAGTCTCATCGTTTCAGGTAGGGGAGTCAGGCGCATTCGTTCCGTGGCCTAACCCGTGATAATTAAGCCTTGGACGTGGCTGGAGCCATGAGGTCACACGGGAGGTGTTGGCAAATGAAACGCTTTCACAGCGATAAATTGCTTAAGGCGATTCAGAGGGCAAGGATACCTTCGAGGAAACATCTCCTGGATTGCCCCATTTCACATGCGATCCCCAAGCAGATTTCTTAAGTTTGATCTAGCCTTCAAACAGCTTCGAAACTACCAGATAATAGAATTGCATATCTCAAGTTTGTCATTCGCTTCGAAATAGTAGGTTTATGGACGCAAGCCGATTACTGGTGGGTGGAGAAGGCTGACCTGAGAAATGAATTGGGTATATCAACATATCAAGCCCCCGAAGCCTTCCAAGTGTATCACTTCATCCTGAACCCGTCCCAATCATCCTCGTCCTCATCCTCGTCCTCGTCCTCATCGTTTTCATTATCCTTCATCTCTACAGGTTTCGTCTGGACTTTAGAGATATCGATCATGCTCTCCTTCCTCCGCAAAGCTTCACGTTTCTCTCGTAACTTCTTGACCCTCTGCTCCAATCCTTCCATTTGATCAAACTCCTCTTCTAACTTTCTTGCTGCATCTTCTTTGTCACCCTCGAGTTCTGCTTCCGCCCTCTCCTTTCGTTGTGCGTTCGCTTCTGCTACTGACCGTGCCTCCAATTCTGCAGCAGATATTGCGGGCGCAGAAATAACAGTATCCTCCACTGTTGGAGCTTCTGCTGCAGCAATGTCTGCTTCAAAAGCAGCCCATTCATCCTCGTTAACAGTCTGCTGCTTCGGAATGTCGGGCGATTGCTTTAAGGGCGTTGCCGGCCTAGAAGGGATCTGAATCTCATGCATTGCGTGGACGATTGGAGGTTCCATTTGTAGATCTGTACCTTGCTCGAAGAAATCTTCCGGAAGCGCATTCACAGGCTTGGTCCGTTTTTTAATTGTATTCTCTCCTCCCTCCTCACTAGCTTTCCTCTTTTTCTTGTTCCCATCTGGGGCTGGTGGGGGCTGAAGCTGTTGACTTTGTTCTTGTTGACTTTCATTCAATTTTTGAAGGCGCATTATGTGTCCTGCGGATCGTAGATGCCCATCCCAAAGAGATTCGCTCTTTAACTGCAGGTGGCAGATAACACATAATAGGGTTCCTGTAGGCGTGTATGAAGCGTACTTGTGCTGAATGCGCCGTGAAGCGCGCTCATTCTTGAGAAGAGATCGTACGTCTGCCATGACGGTGCTGTAAAGACAATGGTATGCCGCTTTTGAGACTGAGAGAGGCGGTGTTGATCAATCGGATTATTGGAAGTGTTGCTGAACCTGAAACTGGATTTCAAGTCAACATTGCGAGAGTCAAGCTAACGAACCTGTCAATATTTCGAGGTTCATAGCTTTCTCGCTAAATTGTCGGAGCGGAAATATTTCTACCGAGCACGTGCATCCAAGTGAATCCCCGCAGAATATTCCCTCGAGCTCTGTCGCCTCCAACCTCATCTCGGACAGCATCAACACCACGCTCTCGATCGCGACATCAGCAACAGATCAACCCATCGCACAGCGTTTCGAAGCTGTCGCGAAACTATTGCGACTGCGATAGTCATTTCGTAGTGTCGCTCAGCAGAGATCAGCGGTCCACACGCGACCTTGGGAGGGGAAAGCAGAACAACAACAGAAACGCGCCAGGGCGGATCAACAAGCGGAAACATTGCAGCATCTCTGGATAGCTTCATTGCCTTCTCTTTTTCGTTGCCAAACATTATAGTCTTTTTGTAGAGCTCGTCACTTAGTGATCGCGTGAAAACGCTGCGCGTACTCTATTTGAAATCAACTCGACGCAGTTATTTCTCCCTTGTAAATTCAATCAACCACCACCCACGACCTGTGAAGCATCATATCATTTTTGACAATCATTTAACATGGCTGGTAAGCATGAGCATTTTCCTCCTAAAGAGCCCGTTCGCTGCCCCGAGAGCGTACATGGCACCGCATACTCCTCACGAGGATACTGACATTTTACTCTACAGATGAACCCAGGCGATCGGTGCGAGCTACTAAAGGACAGCATACGAAGAGTTTAGACCTCCTTGATCAACCAGCCGAGCCGAAAAAGAAGTCTACCAAGAAGTCCAAAAAAGCAGCCGAGAAAGTTGAGGAAGAGGAAGTGGAAGTTATTCGATGTGTCTGCGGTGCTGTGGAGACTGGCGATGATGAGGGCGAGCCGTGGATTGCGTGTGATTCTTGTGGGGTATGGCAACATAATGTGTGTGTAGGTATCAGTCGGTTCGAAGAAGATGCTCCCGCCAATTATCGATGCGAGCAATGCGATCCTCAATTCCCTCTTCATAAAGAACTACTTGATGGACTAAAGCATGGCAGAAAGCTATGGGAGGAACGTCGTAAGGAGGATGAAAGAACTCAAGCCGAAAAGGAGGCAGCCTCAAAAAAGAAGGGAAAGAAAGGTAAAGGCAAGAGGACAAGTGATCAATCAGAGTTGAGCCATGCGACAAATGGCAAGGCGAAAACCCCTCCAGCTTCTGCAACGCCCACAGCTCCTGTGGAGAAAAAAGAACCAGTCTCTAGGGCTGCAAGTATGAAGAGGAAAACAAGGGATGAGTCTCATGACAAGGACTCTCTGAAGGCAAGCTTATCACTCCGATATGAGTTAAATAGCTATTAACGTTTCACAGGAGCCTCAAGCTAAAGTTAGGAAGGTTTCGTCTCAACACCCTACCCCACAGCGCAAATCCCCTCCTTCAGATCTACCAGTCAAGATTAGTGAACTTGAGTCGACTCGACAAGGCCCAACCAAATTGATGTTCAAGAACTTGCAGCATGGTATTAAGGTTGCGATTCAAAACGGTGTCTTCACCCTCAGCACGGATGATACCATTGATTCGAAAGCGGAGCGCCTTGCTATTCAGGTTGAGAACGCTATTTATACAACCCATGGTGAAAAGTCAAAATATGCTGCGCAGGCTCGAGGTGTTGGTTTCAATCTGAAGCAGAACCAAGAGCTAGTCAACAACCTCCTCACTAGGATCCTGTCCCCTGCTTCGCTCGCCGTGATGAGCTCAGATGATATGGCAAGTAAGGAGCTGAAGCGAGAAACTGCAGAGATGAAAGCTAGAGCTGAAAAGCAGTCTATCCTATTGACAGACGACAATGCTCCTCGGGTACGAAGAACACATAAAGGCGACGAGATCATTGAGGGGGATGATTTAGTAGCAGAAGACACACCAATGACTACTTCTCGCAGACGAAGCATGCTGGATCCTAATGCTGAGATGGCTACTCGGTCGAGAGAAAATTCACCGGGTAACGAAGTCGAATTACCAGAAGATATCATGGATCATCGATCTCGAGATGACATTCGAGGAGCTGCTCTTCCAAAACAACCCTTATCCGTTGAAACAAAGCCTCCTCATCCCCAGATGAGAAAATCGTCCTCTCAAGCCGATTTTGACATCAACAAAGTCTTCTCGAGTGTTCAATCACCTGTTAATGCCCAACACGTTCGAAGACCCTCTACATACACCGCTCCACCAGCCAATGGGCCTGGGGTTGATCCTGAGATTGACAAGCTCTTGCAAGATGACGATGGTAACGAATCACCTCCTTATTCTCCTGCTGAGTACAGCTCAGATCCAGAAATCGTTTGGCGTGGCTCAGTCACCATGGACTCTATCGCCAAGTTTCCGGCTGTAGCCAAGCATGTCGGAGGTGCCGATTTGAGTAGCCAAATCCCATGGACAGACCTCTTACAGAAGGAACTAAAGGTAGCTGGCCGTATCGACCAAGGCAAAGCCAATGAATATCTATGTGGTCTACGTTACAGTGCACCAACAGATATTGTCATCGTCGCTGTAACACCGACTGGAGAAGCTGCCTCTCAAGAATTTCAAACTCTCTTCGATTACTTCCACACAAAGAAGAAATACGGTGTATTGACTAACAAGAGCGTTGGAAATATCCGTGATACATATCTTATACCCGTTTCTGCCAGTCCATCGGACCTTCCGGATTTCTTGCCCAATATTGATGGCCATCAAGTCCCCGAAAATCGACCAGAACCAATGATTTTAGTCACCCTCGTCATTCGCAACGAGTACCAACCAGATCCTACAAGTGCCCACCGAGGAAGTGTAGATGCCCAAAGTCCCTCTGTCATGGGCCATCCACAACGGCAAATGTCAATTAGTGGTGCACCTCCAGCCATGTCACCGATCAACCCACAAGGCGGAATCTTCACTACTCCACCCATCCCTCAGACTCCTCAATTCACAAGCCCAGATGACAGGGCCCGCCAGGTTGAGGAGCAACGGAGACAAGATCAACAACGGGGAGAGCAAGTCGCTAGGGAGATTCTACAACAACACATCGCTGCCCCTACGGTTGCTTTCTTGATGCCGCAGGCATACCAGATGAGACCACTCGAGTGGCAAGTCATCAAGGATATTTTAGAAAAGGACGAGAAGGCTAGAGTAGATTTGCAGCACCTTAGTCAAGTCCTTGAAGTTCGAATGAGCGCCGAAAACGAAAATAGAGGTCCGGGATCATGATTTTGCTCGTGCAGTTAGCTTCTCTCAATCAGCGCAATATTGAAATCTCCTTGTCATCAGCGGGAAAATACGGGAAGAATACATGGATGGTGGCCGTTTGTCTATCTGCTCAAGCATTGATTGCTCTTCGATTCCAAACAAAATTCATGTTTTGGTAATATTATTTTGAGTTTTAGTCTATGTTAACTCGATTTGCTGGAACGTAATGTAGCGGAACAAGTTCATGGGTCTTTCTTTTCTTCTACGATACCATTATGAGATCATGACCATCTGCCAGGATAGGATCACCGGTTTCTTCACTCGCTTTTTAATATGGCGTTTAGGTTGCGCATTTATGCGGTTTATTTGCGCTTTTTGATGTATATAGGAAATGGAATTGAGGGAAATTGAAATGATATTTTAGAATTGATTAAAACAAAGCTTATGGAAGAACCGCTTTGGGACTATTGCATGTGATGTGTTTGGCCATTCATTGATGCTCGGTTTTATTGTAGGGTTCTCTTGTGTTCGGGTATAAGATAATTTTGATTTGTCCTTTTTGTTTGTGCCGGAATGGGTATGCTACTCTAGTCCTCAGACAAGTCTCTACCTATGATACTGATATCTTACGATCGCTAACGCCAGTACACAATTTTGGTAACCAAAATTCGTCTAATTTTCCAAGTTGCCTTTTTCCATCATCCATGATTTATTTCTCAGTTCAGAGAGCCATCTTCTTCTCCTCAACAGGGGTAGCCATTTCATCAGCCCATGCATGAGGGCCTTCTCTAATGGGAGATTTAATCGCCTCCTCAATGACCGGTTTAGGCTCTGTTTTCGTAGCTGGTGGTAAGGAAGGGAAATCTTCTGCAGACGGTACAGCCTGCCCCTGACTCCCTCCTCTCCCTCCCTTCCCCCCTCTCCCGCCTCTTGCTCTCCCACGGATCTCAAAACCCCCCCTCCCTCTCGAACCCCCCTCAGCTGGCCCCTCATCCTCTACATCCGCAAATCTGCTCCCTCCCAACCCTCCTCTCTTCACGCCCCCAAACCCCCCCCTCACAAACTCGCTTGTCCTCCCTCTCGTCCGATCCACAATATCAGCTTCAACTTTCTCACTGTCCCACTCTCTCCCCCCTTGTGCCTTCATCTTCCTCTCCCTATTCTTCGCCCGCTCCATCTCCATCTGCCTCGAGTTCTTCTTTTCCTCAACCATTTTCTCTCTGCGCTCCTTCGCCAATTCTTTCTCTCGGTGCTGGAATGCCGCTTGATCCGCTTCGGAAAGGCGATGCCGTTCGGACTTTTGCGCGTTAATGATGGCCATTTGAGCAAGTTTGGCGGTGAGTTCCTCTTCTGTTAGTTTTTTGTGGAGGGGGCCACCGGTGGCTGAGCGATCGCCGCGGACGGCGGGGGGTCGACCTATTGCTATAGTTGGGGGTGTAGGTTGGGTTGGTTCTATTTGGGTTGTGGTGGATGGGGTTCCAGTTTCGTTGGATTGCGGGGTTAATTGAGGGGTTTCAGTGGCTGGTTCTGATGCTGGCGGTATAGATGTCGATGCTGGCGCAGCGGTAGGCTGGGGGGTTTCATTATGCGGTGCGTATCTAGATTGTCCTAATCCGCTATGTGTTTCTCCTCGTCCTCGTCCTCCTCGGCCTCTACCCCTCGCGTTCCTAGTGTTCCCTGTTGGCGCGGATGGTGCAGCGGATCTGCCGTTTTGGGAAGGGTGTGCTTCACTGGGCGTGCTTTCTGGCTGATTTGGGACTCGTGGTATTGGGTTTTCGACGATAGCTGTAGGCTCTGAGAGGGGTTCGAATTCGTCCGCGAAGAGATCGTCATCTTCTCGAGATTGCGCAAATTCGTCCATGGTGGTAGAAGCTGGGAGTATAGCAAAAATATTGATATGTAAGGATTATGGAACAGCGAGGATATAATTTTTTGAGGGATGATGGAATTAGTACTACAAGAATTGATGTGTGCTGGTATTTTTGAAAGTGTTGATGCTTGGGCAACAAGTGCGACTGCTCCACCTCGGTTTCCAAGCCCGGATGAAAGATGTTGCGGCCGGAGGGGTCAAATCTGCCCTTCGTGACGCGACGCGTACTGTCCTTTCCAACCACAATTTCCTCTCCTCTCCTTTCACGCAATTTTCTTCGCTCATAATCCACCCACATGATAATGTATCAAGTAACACAAATAGTCTTTAGGTAATTGTAATAGAGGTAAATTTATATTTGATGATTTGAGATGAGAGCTTTACATCGGGAGAAGCCATTGAATAGTAAGAACTTCGCCTATTTCTCCTTGGTCTTGCCATTGGTTATTTTATACATGAATGTATTTAACCTCACTGCCATTTCTTGCTGGTCCCCTCTTTATAAGATAAGTTTCAAGTTCCCAATCACAAATGACCTCGGAGGAGTAAATATCACGTATTACGGCATTGTCCCCAGAGATTTCTATATTGCTCATAAATTATAGCTTTCATGCATTTTACCTCCACTTCCCAACACCAAATACTCCATTCCCAAACAACCATTCGGGATCAATTTCATTCTTAAATGTCTTCAGCTTTTGCCAACTTGTTCCAAAACACTTCTCTGCCACTCCTTCCCCGGGTTCCGTCAGCGCGATATATCCACCAATGTCTATTACGCCAGCCTTCTCCAAATCATCTGCTACGCTATTTGCCCATTCTTCTACTGCTGTTACTTCAGTTGCATCATCGGAGAATGTTGCACCAATGGCTTCAACCATGATATGTGAGGTGCGTTTGGCAAAAGATGAGCTCAGTGCCGGCTTCGTGGCACGCCCATGTGCTGGGTGGAACAGAACCACCGTCATGGCGGTGGGAGAAAGGAATGTATTATTGATATGCGGGAGGAGGGTTGTGACTAAATCTGGTGTTATCCGGTCTGGAAGTAGGTGCGACCGCACTGCGAATAATGTGTAAGTTTGTATCCTTCTAAGTGAAGGGATTAATTCCGCAGTTTGAACTTACTAGTTGATTTTAGTCCATATGGCGCAAAAGACTTCCCCGCCTCACTCCATGCCGTCAATGTTGCTGTCAAAGTTAGCACTTTCCTCTCTCCATAACCCTGGGCCAGAAAAGCATAACTCACTCTCGGCAATCGTATCTATGAGTGGACTTCCCAAACCTCGGATCTTGTCCGCAAACTTCATACCCCTTTCAATGTCTATACCTGCCCACATAAACAAGAAACACACCACCCTCCCTACCCCCGGGAACGGCCCAAACATTACTTCCCCACCGTATTCATCTGGGTATTCCTGATCCAGCACCTCCTGATACTCCCCCAAAATCCTCTCAACCTCCTCAATAGGGTAAACAATCATGCCCGCAAGCAATTTCTCAAGCCTATACACGCGAATCTGCATCTCATACACAACACCCCATCCACAACCTCCACCTCTTAACGCCCAAAGCATTTCCTCATCTGCATCGACGATTTTACCGTTAGCGAGGATCATACGGGCAGAGAGGATTTGATCACAACCCATCCCGAAGGCGCCGTTGAGAGATCCATAGCCACCGCCTGTGGACCAGCCCGTGTAGCCTACGCTGTGGCAGCCGCCCATGGTAGCAACTAGTCCATGTTCTTCTAATCTAGCAGCCAATGGGCCGCCCATTACACCACCACCTATTACTGCGCTGGTTTTATCTGAGGACAGGTTGATATGATTGATATCTCGCACATCCACCACAAGGGTATCGGTGAGATTCGAGCGATTCCATGGATCATGGCCACCGGAGCGAACGGAGATTTGAATTTGTGGTTTCCGTGAGGAGCAGAACTTAATAATACTACTGATTTCCTTGGTAGTAGTAGGACGGGTGATTGCGAGTGGTGTGTTGATGTGCAGTGTTTGCCAGACTCCATTTAGCTTCTCGAAATCTGGATGAGATTGTGTGAAGACTTTGAGATCTTGACATGTTTCCTGGAGGACACTGAGATCTAGAAGCTCAGTTTGAAGAGTAGAGGATGATGGGCCATTTGAGTGTAGAAAGGCGTCAGATTTGTATGTTGTATGACCATGGACTTCCTCCATGGTGTTTGTGGTATTTTGTTGTCTGGAAGTTGAGTTAGTTGAAAGATGAACTATTAGAAAGCTTTTGGGAGTGTCTGGGCGGATAGAAGAGTTTAAACTAAAACTAATTGCGGGGTACTTCGGCCAATTCAATATTCTCAAAGGCCCAAGACTGCCAGTACAGTAAGCTGACACTATAACCCAAGCCTTTGGGGGACAAAGCACTTTTCTCTTGGTGCGGAACCCGTTTGATCTTCCTAATGATCATAGATAGCAAAACCCTACCTCTCTTAGAAAGGCAAATACCTCGAAAGTGATTTCCAATTGGGATTAAATCCGAAATGAACTCTTGGGATTTCTAGTGTAGCTCACGGTGTATCCAGGAGTTCCGAAGGGTCACCGGGAAAAGTGGGAGTTGATTCGCCAGCCATATGATACGCATGTCTATCTTTGACGTCAAATGCAGTATCTCGGACAGCATCTTGAACATGACCCTGAAAGGAAACGACTTTTGAGAAGAATTCTATAGAACATACATCCCATTACAGGGGCATGTGATTCTTGGCTTGATAGGGAGAAATAAGATTAAGAGATTTAGGGAGAGATGGGTGATCCGCAAAAAAGACATTCCCTGTAAGCTTCGAGCTCGAAAAGTTATGATAAATACGGTTTAGCGCTAGACTGTAAAGCACTAGCTCCTAATCCAAGAATGCCAGGAATAGTATAGGAGACGAAGATCCATAAGGGCTAACCTGAATTATTGAATACTAGAGCGAGGGAGACTCTCGAGAGATGTGAGAATCAATCAAAGGAACTTTTTGCTTGTTCTGACAGATGCTTTATATAGCAAGACTCACCCAATGGTACTGATAGTACAGGAATAGGTATTGTGAAAAATGAAAGGAGACGATTACAGGAAATTGTCTATTAAAAATTGATTTGCTGAGTAGATTTGCTCACGTGAATGTCACGAGGTAATCGTGTTACAGGGGTTTCCGATAAGCATTGCTTATCGGAGCTTGTGTACGGATCGAGAAGCTCAAGTTGCATCAACGCAAACCTTAGCATCGACCCCACTTTCGACTTTGTATCAGGACATACAACTTATGTAGACATTGATATCGATATTCTCAAGTTCGTTATGGAATACAAGGAACAATCCTCTGGTATAGCGCCACGGCTGATCATCCATGGTGGAGCTGGAAACATACTCCCTAGCAACCTCCCACCAGAGAAATACGCCTTGTACCACGACTCTCTACTCAAGATACTCGCCCTTACCCACCGCTTTCTCACCTCCCCTTCCTCCTTCCCACTCTCAACTTCTTCAAGCACGTCTGCACTCGATACTGTAACGTATGCTGTCACACAGCTGGAAGATAATCCTCTTTTCAACTCTGGCCATGGCGCTGTATTCACAAGGGATGGAGTTAACGAACTCGAAGCCTCGATTATGGTGTCGAAAGGGAAGAAGAAGAGAGGAGTGGGACTGATGGGCTTACAGCATGTTAAGAATCCTATAAAGTTGGCGAGGGAGATGTTACTACACGGGGAGAAAGATTTAGAGGGTGGGAATGGGGAACATAGGGGACCTATGCTGGTTAATTCTCGGGAGAATGCCATAATTTCTGGTGCACAAGGCCACTGCCAACTATACAAGCATAGTGCAGAGATATTAGCTAAACAATGGGGATTAGAAATGGTAGATCCAAGTTATTACTTCGTGCAGGCACGTTGGGATGGTAAGTTCATCTCAACAACTCGGGATATGATAACTCTGACGCTATTACAGAACATGTGAAAGGCCTAGAGAAAGAAAAGAAAGGCGGCGTCGCTACTTGGGACGAGGAACACTTCTTCCCACAAGGCACTTGTGGAGCCGTTGCGTTAGATAGCGAAGGAGTAATCGCAGTCGCCACGAGCACAGGAGGAATGACTAATAAGTTGGCTGGAAGAATTGGAGACACGCCAACCCTCGGAGCTGGTTTCTGGGCAGAGGAATGGGAGGAAGAATATTCGTCGAAGGTAGAGGCTGTTTTAGGACAATCCGGTCCTCAACTAATCCTAAGTGATGTGCTGAAGGGTTTGATGGCAGACTGCCTGCCAAACCCAATGGGATATTCACCAATATTGCAAGGAGATATCGATCCATATACTCTTTCAAAATCCGATAAGGTTCTCAGATCATCAGGCATGTCTGGAACCGGCAATGGGGATTCTTTTCTACGAATGAATGCGGTACGGACAGCCTCAGCCATAGCGCGATACCGAGGTTCTAAATCTAACTACAAAACATCATTACAAGACGCTATTACCGAGGTTGCTGGACCAAAAGGGGACCTTGTCAAGAGTGCTGGTAATAGATGGAGAAAGACCGGGGAGGGAGAGGCTGGAATAATCGGCATCGAGCTCACGGTAGTTGTCGACGAAGATGGTAACAAGAAATCTGCTGTTTCGCACATTGTGGATGACTATAATTGTGGTGGCATGTTTCGAGCTGCCGTTGATAAGCATGGTAAAGCTGTGATGCGGGTTTGGAAACCCGGACAGCACGAAGGCTTAGAGGTTTATGATGGTGAAGGTAAGGAGTATACTTTAAGAGACCTGCTCGACGAGAAGATGTAGAATACCAAACCCAACCTTATTATTACTGACCCGGTGTGTTATGCAATTCCATACTCTGAAATATTTACATTGAAATCATTATTTGGAAGGGGCCTCATGCACCACTTCACAGGTGTGGGTTACCCAGCTACTGCTTCCCACTTCTCTGCCCTAAACTCAACTCGTACAACCCCGTCCCCCTTTACCTCCATTCCCCTACTGAAATACTATCTAACCCTTCCACACAGCTGGACCGGGCATGGTATAAGTTGTAGGCTGCAGAAATCGTTAGCATCTCGTTTAAACCCATCTGTATCTCGAAAAGCACTTACAACAGGATAGTAAATATTCAGCATGAGTCCCGGATCTGTAGCCTTATACGCGCCGGGAAACGCAACAAGGGGCCCCGGCTTTCCGGCCCCAGAGCCAGTAACGGTAATTTGCGCGCAAGAGATATAGAACTGTGCTCCATTTGCTGCAGAAGCGGAGTGCAGGCCAATATGTTCAATACGGAAGAGGTAGTCTCCCGGAGGTGTAGAGGCGGGGATTGTGAACATTGCTTGTGTATAGCCTTCACATTACATCAGTATCACAAACAATCTCGAGTGTTTAAATTTGAGTGGCTCTCTCACCATTATTCGGCCAAGTCAACGCACTCCCAAAAACTGGTCCTTGCTCAAAAATCTTAAACCACACCTGCCCACTCCCATCCCAATTCGCGGCAGTCTTCCCCGTCGGAACTTTTGCCATATACGCCATTAATGGGCCAGGATGATAGATATCAGGTGCTGCGGTAAAGCCAACTTGGGAGCCTGCTGCTACAGATTGGGTTCCTGGAGCTGAAACGCTGGAGGCGTTGACGTTGCAGCGGATGTCAACTTTAGTAACATCTGTGACGGGACCGTTGGAGACATAACCGGCCCACTGACGCACATACTGCCAGTCAGAAGTCTTGGTGGTGCCGGCGATGAGGGCAGGGAATGTATACTGATGGTTTGTTAGTGAGGTGATGTCAGGTAGATAGTTATTCGAACGGAGAAGAAACTAACATGAGCTTGCGCTGAAGCCGCAAGGACAAAGAGACTTGCAAGAGAGTACTTCATACTGAGCACTAGAGAAGGTATGTACAAGAAGAAGAATGTAGAAAGAGAAGTGAGGAAGGGTACCAAGACAAAAACATCGCAACCTCACACCCTTTTATACCCACGAAACCTCGGAACCACCATCCAGCCACGCGCCAGCAAACACTATACTCCGTTCCGTTCCCAAACCTTCTTATAGTCCTTCCATCTATTACCCATATATACCCATCTCCCTCTACATCCCAAATCCGGAAGGGATCCGCCAAATGCAAGCCATTTGTATGGAATCACGTACCCCAGCTTCCCCACAAGTTCCCCAGGTTCAGGGCGCAGAATATTAAATTGAAGTACCGCGTGATCCTGAATGCCGAGATAGACGTGAGGTGGGAGGGATAAGAAGTGTTTGCAATATATGCTTAATTGTGGCTAATTGTCACGCAGGCCCGGCTTTGCTGTTTAGCCAGAAGGGTTCCGTGAAGCGAGTTGAGGCAACGTCATGAAGACGAAACGAGAGGACTAGGGAGATGCGATTTGTGGAGGAATAAATAATTTTGGGATCAGAGAGTGACGCTATGCTAGAAATGTTGGAAGTTCCTGAATGTTGGGGATAGATGATCGCTTGGCGAGATTATAGTCGGAGTTGGTCTGTTTGAAAATGGCCCTACTTTGGACGGAAAGTCTGGCCTCTTGCAAATCTCAAAAAGATATTTATATTTTAATATTATTGATAGCCAAGTGTTAGGAGAGGATAAGGCAAGGATAGCGCTCAATGAAGCAAAATCATTCTTGATGTGCATGCACTAATGCACATCATCTGTTGAAATATTAACTCCCCGCTTTTGTCTTCACTGCACAATAGGCACTATGAGGTGTTACATGAGACAGCTTGAAGAAGTAAAAGTAAAACTTCAATTAGGTTTTTCTCCACCCAACCCACTCCACCATATCTGTGCCGAGCTCAAAACCAGCCTCACCGCCTACTTGACAAAACACTTTCTATTCTTTACTTTAGTCAAGTTCTCCACCATTTCTCAAAGGAGCCTAAAATCTCCCAATTCAATCACAAATTAGCATAAACAGTAAGGCGATAATTGAGCAAGATGCTAGTACGAGACGTCCAACATCCTTGGATCCGACCTAGAAGTCGGTCTTTTATATCAAAAATCTTCAGCTCATAATCTACAATGTTAAATGGCTATATGTATATTGAACTACGGACTTTATGGAGTTGTCTCTCGGGAGCCTTCAAAATACATATACTTCCCAGGTTCTCTAGCAATTACGTCTTGCGTGGACACCTTGCCTTTGCGTTTTAAGCTAACCTTTATCCCTACACTACTAACAGTAGCTTTTAAAGCAACTTTAAACCTTTGGTAATTGTACAGGGGCTTTTAAGGCCTAAAATTGACCGTGGTTGAAATAAATCAATAGCGTTCAAGTGAACCCCAAGAACCCAATGACTTGCCCTTGCAAGTAATCTCTATGAGTACATAATCGATAGTATTCTGATTTAGTCTAATAATGTTAAAATCTAGCGCAATGAAAGCCGCAGATACATATTATGCGCTCTCTTCTCATTCCATTCTTTCCCGTTGCATCGTATGAAAAGTTTTATCAGGACGTGCTTCACCAAAATCTTGTAGTCAGTCCTGCAATCTCTGATTTTATTACCTTTTTTGATACAACGTCTTTGGGATCCTTCGTGGCAGTTGTATTATTTACTAGATATTAAGGATCTTTCTCAATATTTGATAATCGCCGTAGAGACCACATATCTTACGCTAGTATTAACCACTTCCAACATTCTTTAGTTGCTTCCGGTAACTCGATGAAAATGAAGGTTAGAATAGTGATTGGTCCCTTGCTACATTAGATGACGCCCAATCTAGGTAGCTTAGCTTTGGAGGGGGGAAATATCGTATAATCATATAGGTTGATTTGACAGCTACATAAAAAGATTGAATTAGAATTGTGAAACTCATGTTTGCTAATTTGAGGGTTGTGAGTAAGTGGTTCTTGTCAAACCCATGGGCCTCTATGACTCTGTAGGGAAGTCTAGGGATGTTCATTAGTTCTTTCTACACGTCTTTGTAGTTTTCAGCATGTAGGAGTGTAGTCGGCGCAAAAGGAAGTAATAAGGGGAAGTAGCGGACGAGAAGTTTACGCGAAAGTCGGAGATCTTAGCATTAAAAACACCCAGGATCGAAGATCCTTAGAAGCTAATTTGGCGGAAGCATTAAAGACCCTAAAGTAACTTTTACACCATTCTGAGATGCTACAATTGAGCTTAGTAGTCTCCCTTCATCTCGTGATCAAGCTTTACGAGGGGAATCTTTTGCTGTAAGGCGCGCTCTCAAATGCTAACTTTCCAATGATGGAAGAAGAAAAGAGTAGATGAGCCATGGAATTACAACATAAGCCCTCTCAACGGAAATATATTAACTTCGGCAGGGGCTGCTAGCAGAAAGCAAGACAGGAATAGAAATCTCTCGATTTAAAAGGATCAAAGGACGAAGCGGGGTATGCTGGAAGGAAATATGGGAACTGTGCTAGTAAAATCGGAAAAAGAAGCAGCGGAGCAACAGAAAGCGCTAAATTCATCAGAGGAGGGTAGAAAACGAGCTTGGATGCACTTCATACCAGGCTTAGAGGGAGTAAAAGATGTGGATCTTGAGATGATGAGAGCCTTTCGGGTTGCTAATTCAAAAGGGTTGCCTGTTGTGGATAGAGTAGTGTCTGAAATCCCGGTTTAGTACGGTTGCTTATACTGCGTAAGTGAAGACTGTGGAAGTTATAGTGGAATAGGGGGAATGATGTCCTAACTGTCACGAGAAAGTCCGAGCCAGACCTTTTAGACGAGCGAAAATATTCCCAAACAAAATATTCCTAAGTAGTGCTCAGATAACCGGCTCGGGAAATCATAAAATTCCCGTGTTCATCGAAATTACACTATCTAGTTGAGTTCTAGTTTCTGTATTCCGCGTACCATATCTTATCTACAATAATCTTTTTCTCTAGCGCGTAATTAAAGCGAGCGATTCCTTAAGCTTGGGTAGTTATAAGGCTATACTACTTGGGTTTAGATAATGGCTATGGCACGCGAAGAGATTAATAAGGAGGACCTGTGTGATGGCTAGTAGTTTTTGAATATCAATTGAGTACGCTGCTTACGGCCGCGTTGCACACCACTATTTGAGTTTCTGACATTTGAGGATGTCGACTTGTCGTCATAATTCTTAATATATAATTAAGAATCAGCTCGATAGCTATTGTAGTAGTAATATAAAGAAAATATCCCTTTAATCAACACCGTGGCCCTAGCCTATGAATTTCTTTATCATGTTTCTCTTCATAAGTTTAGTAGTCGTCGTAAAAAATGTCTGGGCTCGGAGTTCTGACCCTCGGAGGGCCTCTTCGATTCCTCCTCGCTGCGCTATGTGGTATTTTCGGCCGTATTGCAGCTTGACATCTCGGACATGCCTTCACCTCACAACCCGGGCACTGCAGCAAATAAGTCCAGACTTCATAGCACTTCGGGCACGCTGTTCGACCTTGTACTTTTGGCCACCAGCCATCGTGGCGGCAGGTTGACCTAAAAGTATGGCGAGTGACACTCTCAGGTCCATAGGAGTGCTCGGGGGGGTTGAGATGCGTATACTGTTCCCGGAATGTTTTGGTTTCATCATTAAAAATCTTTTGCCACTCCTTGGCCCGTTCTTCCTGTCGTTTCTGTTCTGCTGCTCGCTCCTTTGCCTTTTGTTTTCTGAGCGCCTCGGCCACTTTCAGCTCTTCCTCTTGTTTTCTCAACGCCTCAGCCGCTTCCCGCTCCCGTTTCTCCCGTTGCTCCCGTTCCCATTTTACCCATTGCTCCTGCTGCTCTTTTTGAATTTTTGCCTCTCTCTCTCTCTGTATTCTCTCTCTTTCTTGTCTCTCCCAATTTTCTGTAGTCCGTATCCTCTCTTGAATCACTCGTATCTTCTTATTATCGACCAGATCTGCAGCATCTACCTCCTCCTTTGCCATTCTTAATGAGTTTCTCTCTTTCTTCAAGTCCGCCTGCTTTAGCCCCAGTCGCCTCTCCTTCATATCTTTCTCAATCCTTCTCTCTTGCCTCTCTCTATCCTTGCGTGCCTTCTCTTCCTCACTATCCTCTGCCTTTTTGTATATTGGTGACAATAACCATGCTCCCCAACTATTCTTTTGTGCCTCCTTAGCTGCTTCAGTAGCTGCAATGTTATCCAAATTGCTGATATCTTGCTTCAACCGTCGAATGTCTCTCTCTAGTTCGAAGATTGAGGAGTCGAGAGTATTCTTTTTGGTCCGCCATCGTACACTACGCTCTTGTTTTGACTTTTCAAGTGCAGCGATTTGCGCTGCTTCGTTGAGTGCTCCTGTTTGTGGAGTCGAAGTAGGAGGTGGACGATGTGTTTGCGTGGCTTGAGGAGAAGGGCGATTTCGTGATATGGAAGGGTAGATGAGGTCGTAGGCTCGGCGTTTGCCTACGTCCTTCAATGTCTCGTAGGCTCTTCCGAGCTTTGAGGTTTGATTTCAGTACATGTAATTTGGCCATTGGTAAGACAGTGAGCCAAGTCCTGAAAACTGACATACCAGTTGAAAAGACTCAGTAGCATCATGCTTGGCATTTCGATCCGGATGGAGCTTTAGCGCCAGCCGTTTATAAGATCGGATGATTACCTCGAGAGTGGCAGTTCTTTCCACCTCAAGGATCATATAATAATCCTCTGTAATTGGTACCGGCGCCATGCCTCAGCAAATGTGTTCCCAAGAGGTTCTCATCTAGTACACTCGGTGAGAAGAATCAAACCTTGCCTTATCATAGAGCCTCATTACTGCAACAGACTATTTGTTGTCAGTGCAGGTGAGGTCGCACTGCACCTCCCGTGACTTAAAAAAAATAACACTTAACCCTAATTGGAGCATCTAAAGATTATTCAATTTTGACCAATTGCCGAGGCGCAGAAGGCATGTGCACGGCGGGTTGGTGTAGTAATACTCAAAGTGCAGTGGTCAGTTCATGGCGCTCACGTAGGAGTGAGCCTGTTACTCTACTAAACAAAGCTGTTATTATATATTCGACAAGATTATAAGTGTAACAAATACTGGGTACTAGTCGTCTCGGTTAAGTGTAGAGAGGCAGGTCTGCGAACACTAGAATACGAGCACAGCTAATCATCCGCGCGTGTCCCTCGACACTCTAAAATATATATATGTGTAAAAATTCCCTAATCCACAATAGATATATACCCTAGACGGATAAGATCAAGCTACGGTCAGTAATAATGCAATGGAACTGTTGTCACTTAACGCCGAACACTATTCGGTGTAGCAATTGCGGATCCTTACTTGGTGTTTAAGGAAATCTCTGACGGTAGGTTCTTGAAAGAAAGTACTCTCAGTGTCTGTGATTGACTTAGCAAGTACCCTTGGTTTGCAGGTGATACATTCTAGAAGTCAAAAATCAGCAGAAAGCTTGCTCAAACTGCCTTCTCCCTTGTCAGTTATGAAGTAAACTATACATCTAGAATGCCTAATTGGCTGACTATACGAACTTCATACCTGCAAGTAGGTCTAGTATTGAACAGAACTAGACTGCGCAATGGGGCCCCATGGGGTGGGGGATTAAGCACCTTACCCCACCCTATGGGGCCCCACCCCAAGGTCTGGGGTGGGGTGAGGTACGGCCAACCCCCCCATTGGGGCCCTATTGGGGGCCCCAATGGATATTATATAATTTCACGTGATTTTATTTTATTTTAGTTTTTGAATAAAACTTATATTATTATACTAACTTTTATCTTAATATAGCTTTATTATATAAATATAGAAGTTTCATAGATCAGGATTAATTTATTTAGTATCTAATATAAGTAAAATTTCAAAGACTAAAACCAATATATTCTAATGTCTAGCTTTCTATTTTATTTTAATTTTTGAATAAAACTTATATTATTATACTAACTTTTATACTAATCTAGCTTTACTATATAAATACAGAAGTTTTATAGTTCTAGATTTAACTTTTTTAGTATCAAGTAAAATTTAAAAGAATAAAACTAATAGATTCTAATATTTGGCCTTTTATTTTATTAGACTATTTATATATAACTAATATAATTAGCCAGGAAATTTATAACTAGTTATACTTAATCTTATTGCCTAAACTAAATATATATTTTTTTATTAAATTATAATATATTTAGTATAAATAGTAGCAAGGTTAGTAACTATAATATATAAAGATTAATATAAAAATTAATAAAAAAGTAAAAGGAGACTTATATTTAAACTTAGTAATTAATATACTCTCTATATACTTTTGAAGAGCCTTAAGTATAGTTCTTTGAATACAAAAACTTACTTCTATAATTGTCTTATATATAATTTCTATAACTAAATATTGAAATAGTACTTTTGAGATCAAAAGCTTAATTGTCTTTTGATAATACTTAATATCTTGGAGTATTCTTACTATAGTTATATATTAGCTATTATATTAATTATTCTACTAATTTACTTATTGTTAGTTTTAATATAATATTAATACTTTAGAGCTTAAACTAGTTTCTTTTTACTTTTATTTCTAGGTTCCTTTTTAGAAGCTTTTCTAATAATTTTTTTTTTTTGATTTTTTCTTGTTAGAGCTATTAAAGTTCTATAAATAATAATTAGTATAATAATTAATATATATAAAATGAAATATTATATACTAGTTAATAAAATAGAGTTATTATTATTATTAGAAGGTAAGGTTATAAAAAGTTAAATTTAAAAGTATTATTAAAACCTAAAATATTAGATAAAAATTTATTAGTATAGCTTTAAACTTTAAATTTATTATAGCTCTTTTTATTTTTCTAATAACTTAGTCTATAAATTATATTAAATTATATTTAGTTATAATTCTATTATAAGTCTTTTCTTTAGATATATTAATATTTTTATTAATTTTAATTTTTTTATAATATTAATTATATTAAAATTTTAGATATATCAAGATAAGTTTATTTTTATAAAGAATATTTAATCAAGTAAACTATTTTTAATAATAAACTAATCTTTATATTAATTATATTTCTAGAATATTATAATAATATTAAATATAAATAGCAAGTCTATTAAGACAAGTTTATTTATTCAAGAAATAATAAATTAGATAAAATATTCTTAGTATAAATTAATCTTTATATTAATTATATTTATAAAATATTTCAGGAACTAAAAGTTTATCTCGTAAGAGAAAAGTATAGAGTAATCTATTAACTAATAAATATATAGTTAAAGTATAAAAAAGACTTGAAGTACTTCAAGCTAATTATATTTAAGAAAAGCTTAAAAAAGCAAAGGTAGTAGATTAGAATATTATTATATATATAAGAAAAAAAATTCGAAAGACTCAGAAGTTTATTTCTACTTCTACTAAATATTAATGTGGTGGGGATCACGTGAAATCATGTGATATGGGCGTGGTATATCAGGTCTTAATTTTCCCAACACTACCCCCACCACAACAACAACAACAACACTTAACAACCACACACTCATTTTATATTAGAATTTAAGACTACTATTCTTTGATCTAACTATTGATCCAAATACAACCCTTATAATATGCTACTCTAAACGTCCTTCCTTGACGAGCCTTTTTCTACGTATCAGATCCTGTTACTGTTCCTGCCCTCTTGGTGTAGTGTAGTTATTTCTCTCCTACATCTTTTTGGTGACCTACGCAGGGAACAGGCAGCTCTGTAGTACTGGATTAAGGTTATAAAAGACACTCAGAGCAGTATTGAAAAAGCATAGTAATTATCTTCCCCTTGAAAGTTTTATTGACGTAGAAAAGCAGACAACCCCTTACGGGAAAGCATGAATTGAAGCTCACGATTTATTCGGATTACGACCTCATGAAAGCAGAACTATAGGCAGCCAGATCAGCACTCTCATCTATAAAGCAATCAACGAGCAAAGATATAACAACGGACAACAAAATGCCTTCAGGGAGCTATTTACTTGGTTTTTCTCTGCCAGAGAGCATGCTCAGGAACCAACAGAACTCAACACTTCACTTGAAAAGTGGGAGACCCTCAGGTACTGGAAAACACGAAGGAGAGAACAGACCTCTCGATATAACACGGATGACTTTGATTCTGGTTATATACCAAAGGAAGAAACGAGCCAAGATAAAAGACGACTAGTTTCGAGACGATCAGGAGCGTAAAAGGGAGATCAGGAGGCGTATATGATACAGGAGGTAGTGTTATAGGCAAGATAATGAGACGATGGCAGTTTGTTTTTATTCGCTCCCTTTATACTTATTTCCTTTGTATTCGAAAAACTGAGAAGTTAGATAGTACTTGGGACTTATATAAAAAGAAGACATGGCCTTTGGATTTTATTTCGTTAGTCCTTTTGTTATATATAAGTATTGATTACTTGATTATCTTTGAATATTTTATTCTAGAAAGCCTTTATAAGATAGTATTACAAGAAAAGCTTATAGTCTCGATACTAGTCTCAATACTAGGACCTTCTGATGTTGGTTCTGACTCTTTGTGTCGCAGAGGAAGGAATCAAGTATTAGGAGGAAGACACTCAAGCTCTCAATCCAAGGTGATTCTACGTTACTTTATACTAGTCCCTAGTAGATATAATAGCTTATACTTTGAAGGAAGAGAAATTATAGCCTTCCTTAAAGTACTCAACTGTTGCTTCAAGGATTATAGTATCAACAACGACAATAAAAAGAAAGAATATATAGTGGAATATTTAGCTACTTAGACTAAGAGAGATATTGAGAGACTCCCGGAATATAGAGATTCGACTTTATAAAGAGAGTTCTAGGAGGTACTACTAAGAGAATATCGGTATAACAATTTAGACTAGCTTTTATATACTATCGGATACCTGGAGAAATATGTCAAGGACTTTAAACATTTAGTTGACAATAGTCAGGTAACTCAAAGTCAAATTTACGAGTACTATAGAGGATTTTATAATATCGGAGTAAAATGTATCAAGAAGGGAAATATTACAGACAAAGCCCTTATGTTTAAATTTATATATACTCTACCCCAGAGCTTGAAGATCAAAGCTATAAGATCTGCTGCAATAGGATTTAGATTTGACTCTAATAATATAAGATCGTTTCAGGAAGTCTACAAGATTATTAAAGGAAGCTATACTATTCTAAAGAATATAGACGACCTTGTAAAAGAGCAAGATATAAAAAGTTTGTTTACTAAGTTTGATAGCCTTAACACAATATATTCTACAGGCAAGTACCAGAAGGATACTTCTATAGAACTTAGGCCAGCTATTCTACTGTTTATTTACGCGAAAGCCAGAGACTTGCCTTCGAGGAAAATAACAGATCAGGAAATAGATGAAATAACAGAAGGGCTAGATAAGCTATAAATCCTAGAAGCAGTAACAGAACATACTCTTCAAAGAGTAACTACCGCAAATGTTAATATAGCAAGCTATAACGACTTCTTAGAAGGTTTATTCGGAGAATTTACTGCTAAAGTCGGTTATAGAGGATTCCAAGGGCAATCGACCTACTCGGGGCGACCAAGAAAGAGCTTCTGAGATAACAAAACCTGTAAGTGATACTATAATATCCAAGTTAAAGGAATGAGGCCACAGGCACTCCACAAATATATGAACCAATATTACAACTATAAGATATTTATTGGCAAAGGAGTAATTTATGAATCAGATAACAATAACTATATCTGTATTAGTCTGTAGGATCCGAGCAAGCTAGTACTACCTGTCTAGTTTAGCAATGATCTCCCCCGGAGGAATCAGGTTATACAACGTACAATAAATACTATTTATAGTTATATTCCAGAAAGGAGACAGAAGGCACTACAGAAGAATATTGAGTATAAGAGGATTGCGCGAGAGAGCAGAAAACTTTAGGAGAGTGCTATAGGGAATATAGAAGTATATAAGGACGACAGTTACAATATCTCTGACCTCCTCAACGAAAGAGTGCTCGATAAAGAAAAGAGCACCTAGATCTAGGGAATAATTACAAGAGAGGTCGGGATTGAGCCTATTCAAACCCGGAAGTCAAAAAGAGCCTCTGAAAGAGATACCCTATATACCAAGGAAACATTATAGGACTAATTGCAGAAACAAGCCTCTTATAGACGACCTAAAGTACTTCAACCAAAAACAGTCAGATTTAGTAACAATGACACTCAAGAAACAAGGCTAGTAATGTCAGAAGAGGTTCTGAGAAAAAGGGACAGCTAGAGCGAGGACACTAGAAATGACTCAGGATATATACTTAAAATACCTAGGAGTGCTAGTTCTAGGAACCAAGGAGTACTAGAAGCGCTATATAAAATGGGCTATAGCTACAAAGGAGCCCTAAGCAAACTTTTGGATTAAACAACGATTTTACCTGGATTTACACTTGGCGATATGATGTCGCTAGCAGGCCCTGTGTCAAACCTGGCAGGAAAGACAACAAAGACACGGAAACCGGGAAAGATTGATTAGAAAATGCAGGATACGATAATCGTAAAGAGTGAGGTTGGAACCTTAATGCTAGAACAGCGCCAAACTTACTCTGCGGAAGATATAGTTAACAAACGGTCAATACTTGAAGAATTGACGACGCAAAAGCCCTATCAAGTAGTAGATATAGGTGCTATATCTGTGGAAGTATATTTAGACTACTCTGATTATTACTCGCCAACACCAAAGGTAGTCATAACACTGACTGGGAAAACTAAGCTTGCGGATATCAGAGCAACATTTGATACGGGAGCAGAGGTCAGTGTTATTACTCTAGACGCTACTACGCGCTTTGAGATTCTAATCACCTATAGCTCGGGCATAGCTTTGAGAACAATCATTGGCAGCAAGTCTAGATTCGTCGGTTTCGCAGACAATGTACCTGTAACAATTGGAAATTCAGTAGTACGAACTAGATTCTATATTATAAACTGCCCTGGAATCAAGATTATACTTGGCTTTCCCTTTTTCAGAAAAGCAAGAGTTACTCTTCGGTATTCTAGAGACGACGAAGGGGGGCCAGTATATGCCCTATTATACGACCCAAGGACGGGAGCAGTCACTTCAGTCAAAACAAATACAGAGACTCAAAAGGCAAAAGAGAACTCGAAGCTAGAGCATAGAACGTTATAGGAATAATATAGTCAGATAGTGATTCTGAATGGGATAACGGTTACGCTTCTGATAGTTCGGAAAACGCCTGACTGACAGAATCAGCGGAAGTACTATCGGGATTCTTGAATTTTCCGCTAAAAAGCCAAGGTACAGTTCCTTCTAAAAAGAAGGGGGGACAAGGAACCTAGCGGTTTTTTTTGTCAATTGAGACTATAGATCTTACAATCAAGTATAAAGACTTAGTGCTACAGAACCTATATAGGGAAAAGAAAAGATACACCAATATAAATGGGCCTATAAAACCAAAGACAAGAAAGTTCAGCCAGTTGATAAACTAATATATAGGAGACGTTCTAGAAGGAAGGAGAGACTAATATAAGAGATACAACAAAGAGATAAGCCTCAAGAACAGCTTGGGAAATATAGCAATATCTTATACCAAGATTTTCAGACATCCCTAGACAATACGTCTTATATTAGAGCGAATGAGAGAACTCGATATTGGCGACATCTTCAACTAGCGGAAAGAGAGCTCTTGAAGAAATACTAATTAATAGAGAGAAGGTTATTGTATTCGACTAGCTAGAATGTGGGCGATTTATGAAGACGTTTCTTACCAATTATACTTAATAATAGATACGACGCCTGGCAAGTACCAACTATCCCTGCCCAAAAGCTCTACTATCTATAGTAGTGAAAATGTTTAAAGACAGACTAGACAGAGGGGTACTAGAATACTCTGGAGGACCCTACAGGAATCTTGGTTTTTAGTAAAAAGAAGAAACCTGGCGAATAAGGCTGATTAATTCAGCAACGTCGATGAACGCAGTCACGAGAAGAGATGCCAACCTATTACCTTCTGTTGACGAATTTGTAGAAGAATTTGCTGGGTGTTATATTACAAGCCTAGTTGACCTTTATTCTAGGTATAATAGATAATACTTTACTCTAAAAGCAGAGACTTGACTACTTTCTTTATACTACTTGGATTACTACGAAATACAATACTACACAAGGAGCTACAAATTCAGTAGCACAATTCGTGAGAATTATAATCTAATACTCGAGAATATTTGCCCAAATATAGTTATACCTTTCGTGGATAATAGAAGTAAAAGGACCCTACATAGACTACGACAGCGAAGAGGCACTTCCTGGAATAAAGATTTATACTTGAGTAATTCAGAACCTGATAAAATACTTGAAAGGATTGAGAGAGCTATAATCTATTAAGCCAAATCTAATTTTGTAGAAACGGGCTAAATATTATTAGCTTTGTCTACAACTCAGGAGACAGAGAGCCCTCTGCAGACAAGGTTATTAAAATCCTGAACTAAAAGGAGCCCGAAAACACAATAGAGGCAAAGGGATTTCTAGGACTCTATAGCTACTTTTGTATATAAGTAAAAGACTATAGACTAATAGCCGAACCTATTTATTACTTGATAAGAAAGGGGATAAAATAATACTGGGATCTAGAATTACAAGGCAAAGCTATAAAGAAGCTTCAAAATACAATAACTACTGTATTAGTGTTAATAAGAATTGACTATATATCTGGAGTAGGCGAAATTGTAGTTGGGGTTGACGCGAGCCTTGAGGGCTACGGAGGTTATCTTGGCCAAAGAGATCCCAAGACACAGGAAGTAAGGCTGTCACAATATAAGAGCGATATATAATCTCAAGTAGAAAGAAAGTACGACGCTACAAAGCGAGAATGTAGGGGAGTACTTAAGATCCTCAAGAAGCTTCGTATTTGGATTATCGGAGTCTACTTTGTTTTGGAAACGGATGCCAATATACTAGTAGTATAGCTAAACCGGGCGGCTACTGATTATCCTGGAGTATTAATCACGAGATGGTTGGCCTAAATATGGCTTTTTGATTTTGAAGTATGATATGTGCCTGGAAAAGAATATACGGCTGTAGACGTACTATCCCGACGGCCACGACACCTAGCTGACACGAATGACAACGAGGAAGATATCGATGACTAGATTCTAGTAGAACTAGGAGCTTATAAGATCTACCCTGTAGCAACAGATAAAGCTAACAACAGGTTAGAAGACCCCGAACTCCGAAGCCGAAGACGGATTCTTCAAGATATAAAGGACAGAGCTTCTAGGTTACGAGAGCAGGAAGAAGCTAGTAGTAGCAAGAATAATTCGATTAATAAGAGACTAGACTATATAATATCGATTTCTGAAACGGAGTACAAAGAAAGTTCTATGAGAATAGCAATATATCTAATAACATTGAAGAAACTAAAGGGAATGGACCTTCCTGGATTCCGCAAATTCAAGTGCAAGGTATTAAAGTATAGAGTTTATAAACAAAGACTATAGCGACTATCGACAAAAGGAATGTCTACGAAGTTAGTAGTTGATAGTAAGAAGGAGCGAGCTCGAATTTTATATAATATTCACAATAGAAGTAAATATAAAGGGAGAGAAAGTACTTATTACAAAGTCTTATAACAGTATTTCTGGTATAGTTGTTATAAGGACGTCAAGGACTATATAAAAATATACGAAGAATATTAGTTTAGAACTACAGGAAGAGAGGAGGAAGCTATATATTCTATAGCCTCTAATAGATTGATAGAAAAATGGGTAATTGATATTACTTATATATTAGCAATGAAGGGAAAGAAGTATTTGGTTGTGGCTAGAGACAATATAAGTAAATAAGTTGAGGCCAGGGCTATTACAAACAAAGAAGCCAAGACAGTAGTAATATTTATCTGGGAAGATGTTATTTGTAGGCATAGAATTTTCTGGAGAATAATAGTCGATGAAAATAACGAGTTCAAAAGCGAAGTGCTTGAACTTCTAAATAAGTGGGGAATAGAGAGAGTATAGATCTCTGTATATTACGCCCCTTCGAATGGAATAATCGAACGAGGACATAGACCTCTGAAAGATATTCTTTCAAAACTAGGGAGCAATTGGGTAGGCAATTTAGTAGTAATATTATTTGCTAATTATACTACAGTTCATGGACTTACAGGCTATATCCCTTTTTATATAGTTTACGGGCGAGAACCTATTTTACTAGTAGAATCAAGAGTACTAACCTGGAGGACTCTCTTTACTCAGGAAATCAAGAATAGGGCAAAGCTTATTAAACTCAGAGCGAGGCAATTTCAATTGTAAAAACAAGATACTAATGAAGCCATTTATCGCAAGACTAGACGACGTCAAGAAAAGAAGGAAGTATTTGATATATAACACAATATTAGAACAAGACCTCTAAAGGAAGGGGATATTATACTACAGCATAATTCGGTCAGAGAAATAGATATATCTTCGAGCCGAAAGTTAGATTTCAGGTGGCTAGGGCTATATTAGATTGCCTCAGCAAATCGCGAAAAAGGGTACTACAAGCTAAAGGAACTTGGGCCTGATAGAGTATTGCTGAGAGGGACCTTCTCAGGAAGTAGGCTTAAGCTCTTTCTAGAGCGAGAACGATATTTTTACTCTCCTGAAGATATTACTTCGGGAGCCAAGCCAGAAGAAGATATCCCAACAGAAGACAAAGGCTAGAATAATATTCAGCAGGGTCAAAATAACGGATTTATAATTCGACTACTGACATTAACAGCGGAGTAGCGAGCCCTATATTCTGTAATCAAGGACTAGTTCAAAGTCTAGAAAACCCCCGCGAGCAAAATAGATTCTTGGCCTCGAGGTAGTTTATACTATACTCCCTTCTCTTTTTAGGGAAAAGGTCAATCGAGACACTCCTATCAAGTAGGAAGCTTGTGTTATATCTGGCAACGTGAAACTAGCCAGAATTATAATTCCTCTATATATCTCTGTCTTTCAGGCCAGGACACATATAATTTATATATCTCGCTTTTTGGTTGGAGACAATAGTTGTAACCTAGGTACTTAAGGCTCAGGGAGAAAGAGTAAAATAGCTAGAATATATCAAAGTAGTATACAAAAGTCAAAGTTCCTTATAGAAAATATAGCTAGAGGTTACCCTCTAGATAGCTCAAGACCTACACAGGCTTATAAGAAGAAGACGTTTTATTTACAAAAGGTAGTTAGATAAATTTCGACTCTGCTTTGAGGCCAAAAGAACTATTTGAGAGTTCAAATAAAGTTTTTTTTATAAATAAAAAGGTCAACTAATTATAAAGCTCAAGAAGTACCCCAAAACCCGCAATAGCTAATCTAGAAGTCCCCAAGAACTTACAAAGCAAATCTATAAAAGGAAGAAATTAGTCTCAGAGTCTAACCCTTCGAATTTCAACTCTATACTTAGGCTATTAAGTCTATTTTGAGAGTTCAAAAAGTCTTTTTACAGAGAACGACAATCAACCTAGCTAAAGAAAAGCTTAATAAGTATAAAAAGAAAGAAAACTTGAAAAAGCGCGCAGAATAACCCACTAGAGTTAAAACAAAAAGGAAAGAATCCAGAGAGTCTAAGTAGTCCAGGTAGTCTAGAGGAATCTAGTAAATCCGAGGGATCCAAGAGTAGAGGGAGCCTGCTAGCTTAAGCAAACCCAAGAGCAAAAAGGAAAGTAAACTTTGATAAGACAAGAAAACTCGAAGAGGGCCCTTTTAAGGCTTGCTATAAAAGAAACAACAGTAGTTGCTTAGAAGAGGTGACTTATTGACCAAATATTGTATTTCCTCGAAAGGAGTACATTTGAAGAAGTATCCAAGAGGCGTCCTAGTTGCTCTAAGTATATCTAAGAGCTAAAATGCCTTATTAGAGAAAGAGGAAAAATACTTCAGTTACTTACTTGTTGGGTATTATTAATATTAGATCTATAATAGAGAATGATATATCTATATCACGAAGGTTATTCAAACAGAAAAGAGGAAGCTAGTAAAACACTTAGGGGAGATATTGATTTGCTATTATATCGCTATCCCGCAAAACTAATTGAGATCTACTGTAAAGGTTAAATCCTATCTAACTAATAAGAAGGGGATACTTAGCAAAAATCAAGTTACTACTTACAAAATCTACTATTATCTACTTACGCTTCCTGTCCTTTAACAATATACTTATTTTTCAATTATATGTCGATTCTGTTATGAGTATTGATATTCGATAGAAGGTAAGGGCAAAATCGAAGGTTAAGTTTGATCTGTCGAAAAAAGGTTAGTACTTGACGATATACTTAGTAGTAAGCAAGGTAACTTAGCGATTATTGCTAATACTATGGCCTAGTGTTAATCGAGGGCCAAAAACCGAAGGAATTGTCGATATATAGTATCGATATATAAGGATGTTAATAAAGAAATAATAAGAAGTTGAATTAGGAGGCTGGGGATATATATAATCGGCGGCTAAGTATGACTTATATACTCTTTATAATGTAATTGGAGCCGGAGTTGAAGTTAAGGTTATATTTACTACGGGGTATTTAGGGTCATGTGGGAAGAAGACTGTGAAGGGAAAGACCTTTGTATATCTTGTTTTCTTTATTTTTTCTTTGATATTTTAGTATATTATACGCTCTTTACTGGATTACTACTCGGGAGTGAGCAGTAGAAAGAAGGGGGGACGAATATAATAAGGATCACGTGAAATCATATGATATAGGCGTAATATATCAGGTCTTAATTTTCCCAACACTACCCCCACCACAACAACAACAACAACACTTAACAACCACACACTCATTTTATATTAGAATTTAAGACTACTATTCTTTGATCTAACTATTGATCCAAATACAACCCTTATAATATACTACTCTAAACGTCCTTCCTTGACAAGCCTTTTTCTACGTATTAGATCCTGTTACTGTTCCTGCCCTCTTGGTGTAGTGTAGTTATTTCTCTCCTACATTAAGAGGAAATAATATTTATATATATCTTGGTAATCAAGTTAAAATAGTAATTTAAATACTATAATCTATATTAATCTTTATATTAACTTTATTAAGTAAGCAATAAAGCAAAGATTAAAAGACTTTAGCAAAAGAGCTTAGAATTAAAGAATTTAGAGACTAGTTTATAACTAATAATAATAATAATTTAGTCTAGAAAAATATTAAATATAAATCTAATCAAGAATATAAATATAAACAAATATAAAGAGTAAATAAACAACGAAATAGTAATAATATAATTACTAGTAGATATTTTAAAGAATTATATAATAATACTCTTGCTATATATAGACAATTAATCCTTGTAAATCTTGGATTAATTTAATAATTAATATAAAATTAATTTCTTTTTAGAGAACCAAGCTTCAGAAGTTTAAGCTTTAGTAGAAAAAATAGCAAAGAAGTTATAAATCTTTTTTCCGAAAAATTAAATAGCTCTCGAAAGGTAAATATAAGTTCTTGCTTCGAAATAGCCCTTCTTATAGTATATATAAGTAAGTTTATATTAATTTTTATATTAGTAATATAATATATTAATTATTATAAAAGAATATTCAAAAATTATATTATTTTTTATAAATTTTTTATTTCTAAGAAAAAAGTAATTTAGAATAATCTTGTAATATAGGTCTATAATATAGATAACTAAGTTGAGCTCCCTAGCCCTATAAGCTAATAGTCTAAAAATAACTAGAAGTTTAATTAAACTAGTTTTCAATTTTCCAAGTTTTGTATAGGTTATATAGAGACATTTAAAATAGTTTATACAAAGAAAATTTCTATAGATAATTTTTATAAGTATATTTTCCTCTCAAATCAGGAATTAATTTTAATAGAGATATATCTCTAGATAGATATAACTCTAAAAGCTTATTTTAGATACTAGAGTATATAAAAAAACAATACTAAACTAATATATTATAAATTAAATTAGACTAATCTAGTAATTTTATATTTTATACTAATTTTTATATTAATATTATATATTAAATAATTCTATAAAAGGTCTTTAAGTCTTAGACTTTTAAGCTTCGAGCTTTTAGTTTTTAACTTTTGAGCTTTTAATCTTTAATCTTTAAACCTTCAAGTCTTTAATTTTTTGAGCTTAATTTATATTTAAATACTTAAGCCAATTAAATTATATAAATTAAAATTATAAAATAAAATATATATTATTATAAAATATACTAAACTAAGTAATTGACTAATAGTCTATATTAAATATATTACTTAAATTAGATTTTACTTTTAATATAAAAGTACTTCTAAAGGCTCTATAAGTAATAAGAACTCTTTAGACAAAATCAAGTCAAAATCAAGTCAAAATAAAATTAAAATTAAGTTTATATAACTTATAAAAGGCTTATAAAGATAAATAGCTAATAAATACTTTATTTATAAGTTGTTTATACTAGGGCTACTTTAGTATAAATAACTTATAGATAAGTAACAAGTAATAAATAAAACTAACTCTAACTTCTTTATTTCTATATAAACTTTCTGACTTCTTTTCAAAAAGTTATATCTTATTTATAGTCTAATTCAATATCCTTCTTACAAGTGTCCTCCTTAGATAATACTTTTAAAGAGACTCTAAACTAGAAACTATTTGTTTCTATTTCCTCCCCTTTCTAATAGATTAAAAATAGTAAATATTATTATAAATAAGAATAATAATATTATAAAACTTTTATTAAATAATAATTAGATACTTTATAAATAGTTAACTATATAATAGATTACTTGAATAATATTAAAAAATATTTGAATTAAATATTATAAAACTATATATCTTAGACCTAAACTTAATTTAATTAAAATACTTACTCTCAAACTAGAGAATTCAAGATTATTTGCCAAAAATATTATATAATACTTTTATATTCTAATATACGAAAAAATAATATTAAAGTACTTGTTAATTATATATTATCAAAGTAATATTATATAGAAATAGGCTAGAGTTATTCGAGCTTACTCAAGGTTAATAAGATATTTCAGGGAAGCTTATTAATATATTAGATTAGTATAAAGATTAGTATAATTACTAATTAATATAATAAATATATTTTATATATCTAGACTTTTATAAACAAGTTCTTAGAACAGTTATATTACTTGGAGTATTATTTCGATCTATTAAAGACCTTGAGTAAAAGAAGTTAATATTAATATAGAATTCTAACTTTCCTCTTTTTAGTATTATAATAATATAAAATTACTTAGATAATCTTATATTAAAAATAAAATAGGAGATACTTGTGAACCTAGTTTCTAATAGCAAAGTTATAATCTTACTAGACTATTAGTCAAGTTTAATATAATTGTTATTTATAAATGTTCTTGCTTATTATATTGACAAAAATTGAATATTATATTCTAAACTTATTAGCTTTGAGAATCTAATAGAAGTTTATTCTAAAGCTATACTTGCAAAAGTTATTAATATTCTATTTGAATAATATTATTTTACTAATAGAGTTATTTCAATAATTATAGATAATATAAGCTCAAATAAAACTCTAGTTAAAAAGATTAACTTATATCTTTTGAAAACAATTTAAACTAGATATATTCAAGAGGAGATTTAGTATATACTATATCTTTTATATATAATTTAACTTGGTCTTCAAGTACTTCTAAGTTAGATTCGATTAAAACTAACTAATAATACTTTTGTCTTAAACTAGAAAGTACAAGAAAAATTATTAGACCTTGAGAAGCTTAAAGTTATTAAGAATTAAAGTATTTTATATATTCTTGCTAAAATATAGAGAGTAAATCTTTATATTAATTTTTATATTAATTATTTTATCTAGATATATAAGCTTATAATACTTGTTAATTCAAGTAGTTAGCGAAAGTACTAATTTAAACAAATTTAGAGAAATAAAATTCAGAAGTCTTCTCGATCTCAAGACTCTATTCTTGTCTTATTCCAAAATATTTATACTTAATAAGATTTAATATTTTATATAATCCTTTAGGCTTTATATCTTCAAGATTCAATTAATAAATTCTATAGAGATTTTGAATTTATTAAGCTCTTTTTACTCTCTTTTACTAAATAGCAAAAGCTTAAGTATCTTATAGATTTATTATATTTATTTAGCTTTTTTATAACTATAATCGAGAAAATATTAGAAATAATATTACTTTATATACTAGATATTTATAATAAATTATTTGAGTATTTAAATAAAATATAATATTAGCTTAATATTAAAATAAGAAAATATTCTTAAGTAAAGTTATTAATTAATATTATTAATATTACTAAAAGAAAACTTGACTAATATTATAATAAGATATATATTAGTCTTAAGAATATTTATAATATTAAAGTAATTCTAAATCTAAAATCTAAGCTTAAAATATTTGATAAGAATTATTACTAGCTAAGTTATAAAAATATAAATTAAATAAGAGAGTTTAAAGACTAATTTCGGAACTTATATAAAAAAGAGTATAAGAATTAAGTAATAAGTTATAAATAACTTACTTAGATTTGAGAGGTAAATCTAGACTTATTAGTCCTTATATTAAATTAGAAATATTATAATCGAGATCTTGATAATCCTTATAAAAGATAGTTAGAGGAGTTATCTTCTAAAATTAATAAATAACTTTTAATAAATATATTATTTTATATTAATTTTTATATTAATCTCAAACTAACTTTAAAATAAAATCTAATAATTAATCTTTACTCTTTGTCTAGAAATTACTCGAAATATAACTTTCTAGTTTAGTAATAATAGCTCAAGACTTTCTCTATATTCTAATAGCTAATATTAATATAGAGAAAGTTTTTAGCTTTGTCTATAGAATATATAATTATTAATATAAATATCTTTTGTCTAATATTTTATATTCTCTTGTTTTAGTCTATTACTCTATAGTTCAGGATTTATAACTTAGTCAATTATAGACTAGTCTAGAATTTACTATAAATATAAAAGATATAACAAAAGAAGATTTAAAGGCTAAAATTAAAACTTGAGAGGAGGATCTCGAGGTCTATAAAGAGTATATTAATAAAGACGAGATATATAACTATATTAGTAATAAAATCTAGAAAGACAAATAGCTACCCAAACTAAATATTATCAAGAATATTAGACTTACAAAACTTGGAAGGCTTTACGCTAGTCTTCTTGTCCAAATTAGTTACTTTCAACTAGGCAAAACCAAGTTAAGGGTAATAAAATATATTAGTCCAAAGATTTTATAAAAGACTCTAATCCTGAGATATAAGATATCTCTTCTAGCTCTTCTAATAAAGAGAGTAGTCTATAATAATTATTACCTACTTTAAGTCGTTATAATAAAATATCTCAACGTCTCTATATAAGTAGACTAGATATTATAACTAGAATTTATATATCAAATAAACGAAGAAGAATAAGATAGGCTTACTATATATAATATATTCTTATATATAAGCTTTATAAATTTTCTAATTTTATCTTAATATTTAATTAATAAAAGTATTAAGAATAGGACTCTTATAGTACCTAGTTATAATAGATATAGAAAAGTTAATAAATAGAATTAGTTTATATTAAATTAGCTACTTTTTATTTATATATAGAAAGTAATATCTATTTAACTTTGTCTAAGGTAGTCTGTGTACTGATTAGGGCTAACCCTAATTCGCTTAGCTGAGGCTTAATTATGTAATATATATTATATTCTACAATTTCTTGATAAAAAGAGATATATGTCTGTTCTATTTTTTATATTAATTTTTATATTAATTTAGATAATATCCTTATTTATATTCTAAAATATTTTGCCCTATATGATCCCCTCATTGGGGAACCCACTCACCCTACTGGGGGGAGACTATGAACCCACCCTACCCCACTGGGGGAAGAATATAACCTTACCCCACCCCATGGGGTGGGGTGGGATAGGGTGGGTCTGGGGCGTGGGGGAAAAGTGCGCAGTCTAAACAGAACATCGAATTGGTCATCTTGGGACCAGAGCAGAGTTTTCCCCCTTCGGCGGGAAGACGGAGCTAGTAGCATTCTAGTGTGCCAGAGAGTTTCAAGGACATAGCCACTGTTTATAGTGTTGAATTTAGGTCAGAGGAGGCTATAGAGGGACTCACCTTCTCAACTTTTTCGAACTAGTCTAAAACGGCATAGTCTTTCTATAGCAGATGAGAAAGATACAGAACCTACCGCCTGAATGGTAAAGAATAACAAGATATAAAATCCCTTGTGATATTGTTTCTTGCACAAAAATGTTGTAAAGATATATACAGTGAAATATTCTCTAAAGTTCGCCACCGGAAACACATTGTAACGCCGCCAATATTTACATATACAAGAATTTTCCCCCACTCTTTTATCCTCCGTTCTTGATTTTTGCTTGAGGATATATAGCACAGAGAGGATGCGCTTAGATGCACTGTGAGTAGTAAGGGTTCTGTATTGTGCAAGTGGAGCCAGAAGCACAAGTAGTAGACCCAGTGAAGCCAGTCCCACCACATTGTCCATATTTGGCGACAGTACCACTGCTTCCAGAAGAGGTGCTGTTTCTGGTAGCTCCTATTGTCGATGCAACTCCAGAAGCGACTGTCTTGAGAGTAGTTTTTGCTTTGCAGGCAGTCTTTGACTTGGACGATATTGCTGTTGCAATGGCGCTCGTTGTTGGAAGACCAGTGTTGGTCTCAATTGCGCTGTTTGCTATTGAGATTGAGGATTCGACGTATGCTTGGGTTTGCGAGGTTGGCTTGGTTATTACCGAAGTTACAGAGGAAGCCGCCGCGCTTGTCACTTTGAAAGTTGGTGTTGCAGCTGCCGGTGTGGCGACGACAGAGGATCCGGAGCCAGAGCCAGTACCACATGTGGCAACTGGTCCACCTGGAGCAGTGTATGTGCTGATGTCAAAACCGTTGTAAAAGTTGGGGATATAGATATCAGTGTCATTCTCGTTGTATGCACCTGGTAACTGAATGCTAGGGCTACAAGAGCCACCACCAGTTCCAGTAATGGTCAATTGCGCGCAACCAATATAGAATTGTCCACCACCAAGAGTTTGAGATCCGTGTAAGGCTAACATCTCAGACCGTAGGAGGTAGTCTCCGCTTGCAAGACCAGTTGGAAGGTTGAATGAGTAAGTCATGTTTTGGGCTTCCATGATTGCGTTTGCCCATGTTCCATTCTCGGAGTCGAATTCATCGATTTTAACCCAGGATCCAATGCCGGTTGCAGTTGATGCGTTGCCTACTGGGCCAAAGAGCATATGGGTAATTGGACCTGGATGACTAGAGCTATCCCATTGCACTTTTATTGTGTCTCCTTCATTTGCTGTGGCAGTGCCGACTGTAGTTGGGACAACATTTCCATTAACATTGCACGAAATGTCGTCGGAGGTAACATCAGTCTGTGCTAGAGTTTAGTGAGGTTTTGAAAAAAATATACATATTTGAAACTTACCACAGGACTATTCGATGGTGGCATGCGAATTGCAACCTGGTAGCCAGGACTGATATCGTTCACCCAAAACTGATGGAAGTTTTGGTGAGCAGTTACAGTGCTCAAGAGCGTTGCAAAGGTAGCAGCTTTAGAAAACATTTCGAAAGAAGGTACGCGAATCACAGATCGCAGAAAAGAATGTAATTTTGGGTAAAAAAATGAGAACTGAACCAAAAGACAAAGGCTTGCTTGATAGGACGGACATCACGGCAAAAAGTTTGAACATATATCTCAAGACCATGTCATATTAAGAGACCAAGAAAGGGGTTCATGATATTGTATTGTCGCAGCGAAAACAATGAACAATTTTAACATATCAAAACGGTACAATGGTGGGCTTGGCATTGTCGTTTTGAAACAATTTCTGTGCTGAAGAACGCTCGTGGATCAGGAGAAATTACTCAAGTCGTATGCTTCTCCACATCGGAGAAATATGAAAGCGGAATAATTGAGGCGGATGCTCGTACTTGGCGTGTCGTCCATAGGTTGTAGAGCCGCAAGCTGTATTTCAAACATTGATGTTTCGTTTTAAGTACTGATGCGGCAACTAAGGTCAAACATGTTGGTGATGAGTTCATCTAATTTTCTACCCATTTTCAAGGATCAAAAGATGAGCTTGAGTGTTGAAAGTGATTATTATAATGAAAAACTAATGGGCATGCTTGAGCTTGAGTACGACGATCAGCTACGGCAATCAGATTGGTAAACAATATCCCTAGCGCTGAGACGTAAAAGTGATGATACCGTTAGAAAAATTCAAAGTTTCGAATAAATTATTTATTTAATCTACTTTCAGACTAGCGCAATGGGTCAAGAAAGTCGTACGAATGTGGCGTCGGCCCATCAAACTGGATCTTCTTGTTTTAACAGGCCAACATCGACAAATTGTCCTTATGGGACACAGCAGGGAAACGTGCGAGAGCTTAATACTTTCATCACCCATTAGGAATATTTATACGAAGCAGAGGTAGACAGCTGTTAGACCGTAACTTTGTGTCTATCCTTCTAAGTGGAGATAGTTAAATGTCCTATAACGAGTAATATAAATTTCCACGAGTCCTGAAAATCATTAAAATACTGTCAAGAAACGTATTGCGTTGAGTTTCTGCATACCACTCATTCAGGTCTCCTCACTTCCCTTTCCCTCTCAATTCTGGCCTCTCCTTCACTTCGTCAACCAGACCCTTGAAATCCTCGTCTCCCTCCAGCGCTCTATTCTCAAACTCATCCCAACTTTCCTCCATCCATTTCCCTTCTTCACCAGCCTATGGTCAATATAGTTAGCTTCATTTTCTTATATTTTGATACCTCAAAACGTACCGGCGGGATCCTCAAACCTCTCTCCCTGGCCACAATTCCCGGGACAATAAAAACAGCCTGCAAAGTCCCCTTCTCCCCAGTCACATCATTCCAAATCTCCTCCACACTCTCAGCCAACTTGTCAAAGTGCTCCTGGCTTCTTCCTCCACCTCCGCGCACGTGGGCCCAGATATAATTCAGTCCGGCCTTGGGTTTCCCGCCGACAAAGAAGTTAGGGTCGATGAGTGTGGCGGAAGATGAATCTAGAGGAGAGAATTTGATGTTGACGAAGAGCGAGGGTGCGTTAAATTTTATGCTGTGGAGGTTGGTTATTTGCTTTGCGAGAGATGACTTCTGGGATGGGGAGAGAGGGATGCTATGTTCGATGTTGTAGAAGGGCATTTTGCAGGAAAGATCTGTAGTTTATCGCAAATTCCCAATTAGCAGGAACTGTATTGATATAATTTTATGATTGTGCTTGAAACTTATATAATTTGGTTGAACTTATACTGGGCTTAGGGAAATGCGGGGAAAACGTCATGCCGATGTTACTGTAAGGTTATTCCCGAGATGTGATTAGTGAACATGTATTGCAAAGCAGAATTTTCAAGTTATCCAGTAAGGGCGAAGCCAAATCAAAGAGTACCATTGCTTATACTCATGTCTTGTCACAGTGACATTTTCTCTCTTGGAAGTGGCTAGAGATGTCAGACGAAGGGGAATTTGCAATCCTTCGTCTGTACAAGCTCATTTAAATCCCCGCTGAATCTGGGTTGCATTATTAAAAACCGCTAGCTCGATAAGATATAATTGTACCTAGAAGCAGATATTTAGTTGTTTGAACCAAGTTTGGAAATCGGGTCTTCAATTAAAGTGCGTGAGAAACTTAAGAAGTCTAATGGGGGCGGACATTTTAGAGTTGCAGAAATCAAAGCAACCTGGTTAAAATCCAAGACTTTATAATGTAATATACAGTCTGAAAGCTAAAGTAGTGTTACTAGGCCTGGTTAGCTATATAATTCGATTTATGCAAAGTTTGATTCAGTAATACTACCCCCTAAAAAACTCGAAGTCCTCAATGATTTTGGTTGCGAGAAAACCACTGTGTTTCTATTCCGAACACTAAAAGCTATTTTTTGGCAGCCGTATTTTGATCGAGCATTTCCGTTGAATCCATATGGCTGCATACAGGTGACACAAAAAGTCCAATATGATTCGGTTTACATAAGCATTAACCGGATATGGAATATACTTCTTCCGGAATCAGGATTGTATTTTTAGTCAGAAGGGCTCAACGCTCTCTATATAAACATGACAACACCACGGCTTTTCCGTGATGGGCTGACTGATGCCGGCGCTACAATTATTGGGCTCCTTATATGTCGATAGAGTCCGCGAATTACTCTGGACCATGTTGAAGGGGACCCCATACAAACCGAGGAAGGAATGTCTTTGCATTTTAAGCTTAAGCTTGTGGGGAAATATATGAATGATCTTCTATGTTTATATTCTCGATGGCATCACCACGTTTAATGAGCTTGGTTTGTGAGTCTATTTGTTGGTAGGGAAATCCGCTAAGCAGCCTCCAGTTCGTTTCATCAACCTTACGGCACCGCCTGATATACTGCATGCATATCGCTAATTGTCCGATGCAGACTGATCACTGCCTCTGCTCCCTGTAAAAAGCATGCGAAAGAATACTTCGAGCAGCATTTTAGTTTAACTGACACCTGGTAAGGGGACTGTCTCAGTAAGCGATTATCAGGGAAAATGTAATTCGACGTGAATGGTGTCTAAATAGTTTGAATACGACGAAACGGCTGCGATAGGATTTCCAGTCGAGGAGCGGATGTGTTACCTACCCTGGTGGTTGTCATCAGCCACAAATTCATGCATTGAGTTTCCACCTTTTCAGCTCTTTTCCTCTTCTTGATCATTTGGAATCTTTTTCACATCGTCATGGCCAGCTCTACGCAAGTTTTCCCCAAGCGCATTATTCTCAGACTCCGGGTGGATGAGTTCAAGAGCGAGTCTCTAGGACTACCCGAGTTTGATGGTGCTATTGAGAAATATCTCAAATTTGCCCGCCGACCGACAAGTGAACATGCTGAAGGGAAGCATTACGTGCACATTGAACCATTTCAGGAATCGGGGTACAAACAGATCTTCTTTCACGTAATCCTTGATATGGACAAAAATGCAATCAGCAATCCATCTTTTAACTGGCTGGAACATGAAATTTATCGAATACGTCGCGACGAGGAAGGAACTCTGTGAGTACATTATCTTCAAACTTTCTTCAACTGCCTGCTGACAATTATCGTATAGAAAGGTGATACCTTTCAAGAATCCTCTAGAATCGGAGAAATTGGTGCGCGAAATGCGTGTGTATACTGACACTCTCCCATGGGGAATGGGCTTGGTAACACAAAACGTTTGACTTGAGCTTGGCTCCTTTGAGGTATTCCGCATCAGTGGGATGCTAGTACGAAGTACAATGGTGCTAGCATGCTTGTGAAAAACAGTGCAGAAATATGGATGCGACTGCAGGGAAACAGTATGATAAACCTCAAAGTTGGGAACAGAATACGAACAGAATATTTTCCAATCCTTTCTAACCTAGAATTGAGACGATCTTGAAATTATGGAGAACAGAATACCTGTCCTGATACCCACGATGAAAATTTCTTTCGGTATGTCCGGTTACAACTCGTCGTGCTTTGGCCTACTATTCACCAAATCTCTCACTTCTAGTGGCAAATAAGCTTGCTCTGGTCTACCCCAATTAGCTGGTAAATCTGTTCTCTTTTCCCAGATTGCGGAAGAAGGGAGCTGATCTCTCATTTCAAATTTTACCTTGTCTACCTGATCCATGACTCGCATTAGATTTTCACCCATCACGTTGCGAATTTCCGTGTCATTCCAACCTCGAGACAAAAGCTCGACAATCTACATTCAGGTGGTTAAAAACTTAGCACAAAAAAGCAGATTAACAGGGCACGTACGAGATTTGGATATTTGCTGGCATCTTCGAGCCCTTTCACTCCAGCGTACATTCCATCATAATCAGAGGCAATACCGACATGATTTCTTCCAACTATCGAAGCAATGTGTTCAATATGGTCTGCAACGCGAGAGACATTTGCTGTCTCCGGAGTTGGACCAATGAATACCGGGTAAAATACGGAAAGGCTAGGAAGATCATCAGAAAATGCAGAGTCATGGAGCTGGGAGAACATACATAATTCCCGGATTCTTTCCAGGCTCATCACCTATCAACTTCAAGACATCATCGGGAACATTTCGGGGATGATATTGGATGCTTCGTGCGCCAGCATGTGTCCAGACGACTGGCGCCTTAGACAATGCAATCGAGTCTTTCATCGTTTGGTCACTTGTGTGAAATAAATCAACCATAACACCGAGTCGATTTAGTTCAGGGATAAGCTTCTTCCCGAACTCTGTCAATCCGGCACCATGGCTAGAAGGTTCCATATAGCCACCACCCCCGTTAGAAGCCGCAAAAGAGCTATGGCAAGTATGAGTGAGGGTTAAATACTTCACTCCCATCTCAGCAAATAGTCGTATAGTTGAAAGGGAGTTGCCGAGGAAATGGGTTCCTTCCATACCAATCAATGAAGCAATCTTGCCACTTTTGAAAGCCTCTCTGATATCGTTCGAGGAGAAAGCTGCTTGCATGTGCTCTGGGTGCTGTTTTATCATATTTTTTATGATGTCTAGTACTTCGAGCGAGTCACGAAGACCTTCATTCATTCCTAAGAAGTTCTTTCCGTATGGTTGATTGAGGAACTGGTCAGCGCATGGTGCCCATACGGTAAAGAAAGCGCCTCCAAGGTGCCCTTCACGCATCCTTGGGATATCAACATGACCTGGGAGCCGATTTGCAAGATCAGGGATTAAATCAAGCGGTTGTCGGCCTTCATGAAGTCAGTATGAGAATTGTACATTATGTTAATAGTTGGGTAAACGTTACCAAGTCCTCGAATTATTTGTGGAAGATCAACATGAGTGTCAATCAATGGGCTTTCCGACATCAATTCGATTGCATGTGCGTATAAAGGACCTCTGTATACATTACTTGTTGGTTGTGCTATGGATTTCCCAATGAGTACCAAAGCCAAGTAGGCAGACACATTCGATGGCCCGAACATCACTTCAAAAAATTCCGGTATAGTTTTCTTTGCAAATTATTGGGGAGGCCTGATGTTCATATAACGTTCGCCGATCCGATGTTCGAAGGTGGGATGGGTGATTGGCACTGTTGTCCGTAATATATAACCAATGATAACCTTACAAAGGCGAGGTAGAGAACCTGAGCTACCAACTATCTTAATACATCAGCAATACTATTGAACCCAATTGACGAAGCTGTAGCACGTTTTTCATTCTCCTTTTCCCTTAATCCAGATTTATCACGTGGAGTACCCCACTTTCAGTCACCTGAAGCAACCGCGACTGTAGTCCTGCATATTTATGGCTGAGTTGTGTCTTATTCCTTCTCAGCCCCAAGAAATCTTTTAAGACCATCATGATCACACATACGAGGCTCTCTGACACCCACAAGATGGATTCGCCAAAAGAATTGCCCAAGCAGCCAAGCGTCAAGTGTCTTCCGACATCTATCATCAGTATTGGAGAATTACTTTATCTAGTTGGTGCTAAATCGGTAGCCTCATTTGACAGACCAAATATTGGGATGGTCGCGTCACCCTCTTCGCCCTTGCCAATTACTGTCATCGAAGTTGATAGCTCCGCCTCCATTACAGGAGTATGGCTTAAAAGTCTAATTGAGAAATGGCTGGACTTGGACGATGTTTTCAGTATTGCATTCGTAGAGAATGTAGTCTTCCAAATTCCACATAGTGACAAAGGCCCTCTTACCGCCGCGCCCCAAGTTGATCACGACGTGTCCGAGGCCTTTTCGTCATTGGAAGGCTGGTCCTGGTATTTCTGGGAAAGCAATGAAAAGCTAGCAAGTGGCCCATACTTTCTTTGGGGTTCAGAGCTACATCAAGCTTACAGATTACACCCTGATGTTTGCGGAGCTTTTGTTTATGGATGTGTCCCTTCGAACGAAGATCCGCTAAGGTAAGCATCTTCAAAAGTTCGATGAGAACTGAAGCTGATATGAGCAATAAGTTTCTCCCGGATTCCAACTGATCTCATTCCGGTCCCCTCGCGACTCTATACACCTGAACCAACTTCCGACAAGCCATTGTTAGGAAAGCGCTTCGCAGTCAAAGACATCTACGATGTTCGTGGACTAATAACCGGAGCTGGATGCAAATCATATGAAGCAACTCAAAGCCCAGCGGATAAAAATGCTATTGCCGTACAAGAGCTCGTGGACAAAGGAGCAATTATTATTGGAAAAACGAAGACGGTACAATTTGCTTCAGGGATGAGCCCAAGAGATTGGGTCGACTATCAATGTCCCTTCAATCCAAGAGGAGATGGTTTTCTGGACACTGATTGTAGTAGTTCTGGGAGTGGTGCGGCTATTGCTGCTTATGAATGGCTTGATTGTGCTATCGGATCCGATAGTACGTTCCATTCCTTTTGTCGCAGGCCTCTTCTTACAATAGAGTTGCGCTTATATTCTTGCAGCTCTTGGTAGTATGGTATTTCCAGCATCAGCCTGTGGCATTTTTGGCTTGAGGCCGACTCAGGGTTCGATTTCGAGCATGGGTGGGCTTCCTGTTTCTGCGTAAGTGATTCTCGACAATTGGTTGCTACTCTAAACCCTCTAAATCAGTAGCTGATGAAATACCAGGATCCTTGATACACCTGGTAATTTTAGCCGTGGTATTGATGACTTGATGAAGTTTGCAAGTGGCTGGGGGGATTTAAGTTCCCTTAACGAGAGTAACGATGTCAGTATATCGACTCTCATAGTTTCTTTACTAAAATATGAACAGTATCTTCCAAAGAGAGTTCTCATTCCAGCGGGGCGATCTCAAAACTATACCTTTTCACAACATCTATTGTTTGAATCGTTCCTACAAGACGTCGAGCAGAGCACGACTATCAAGTTCGCAGAGATGGATCTCGAGTGTCTTTGGAGGTTGTGTGGCCCACTAACCATCACAGACAGGAAACTTGATGACTATCTCGCAACTATAAGTCTTTTTTCCTAGCCTCTAAATAGCCTAGTGCTGACATGATATAGACCGTTGCCCATATTCAGCTCCACGATTGCTATCACAACAATTTGAAGTTTCAGTCTGATTTCAAGGAAAAGCACGGTTATGAACCCTACGTTGACCCTTTAATCCGATATAAATGGTAACTTGTAAATCATCGACTACGCCCAATTTACTAATTACGTAGGGATCTCGGTTCTAAATTAACAGATGAAGACTACAACAAAGCATGCACTGAAAAGGCCATCTTTGCAGAGTTTTTGAACAACCACCTCCTGACTCCTGGGACAATTCTTCTCCTTCCAATTGGGAATGAAAATGTTAGCTACAGGGACGAATATTCCGGGTTTGTTATGCGCTCGCTCGATGAAAACAAATGAATACTAACAGTAGCATTGCAGTGATATCGAGAGTCAAGGGCAAAAGTGGCAAGGATTCGGGTTCATGGATACTGCATTCTCTGTCCTGGGCGGAGGCCCGAGTCTTTCTTTCCCAAGTATGTATTTTGTAACTCTGTCTGGGTAAATTTTCTGATTATGTGCGGTAGTCGGACAGAGACTCTACAAGTCTAAGATATCAGGAAGGGAAGAATATCAGCCGGTTAGTATGTGGGCTTTAGGAGCGATAGGTAGTTTTACCCCGCCTTTGAGTTTGTAGATACTGATGTTAACAGGAACGGACCTATCACTCATGAAATTCGTTAAGCATGTACTGCAGGCTAGGGGTCCTGAATACTTAAAGGTGAAGACTGGCAAGGCACTGTACTAAGATATTTTTATTCTGTTCTGAAAAGACTGTGCTACCGAGATTGATACGTTATAGTCCCTTGAATTCACCTACCCATAACATAGACTCAGGTATTCAAAGTCGATTGCTTTCATCTGTAATCCAATTACAATAACACGCGCTTATGGTCCGTTGCAGCGGCTACTTTGAGTGACCCCGCGGAACTGGCAGTGTAGCGGCTTGCAACATTTCTCTGGTCCTTTTGTAGAACAAGGATCTATGTCAGGTAGAAATTAGCAATAGAAGCAAATCATTACAATTACATTTGGTGAGTGTACCAAACTTGGCAAGGCATTTTGTAGCTTCGGTGTCGTTGAACAAATCATCTCCATCGCGAGTTTTGGTCCCCTTGGTAGGAGAAATTAGTAATTTGAATGTGGTGCTACAATTGATGTGGGAACTTACCTCTGGAAGTGCTACAGCACTGACAGTCACAAATGCAAAGGCAGAGATGGAGAGGAAGCGATAGAAATGCATTTTGATCCTTTTAATCTGCAGGAAGGAAAAGATTTGTTTGAAGTAGTCTGAAATGATTGATCTGAACTGGAATGAATGAACGTAAAAGATATTTAACTCTGGACCATACTTGATGGGACTTGTGCTTCATAACTACTCCGCTTATTGCATATAGTTTGACAGCACATAAGCACCACGAACTCGGATCCTATGGACCATGCTGCAGTGGAGTCTGTTCTCTCTCACACGGCATACATTTTCTGGACTTGGGATGCACAAGTGAGACTTAAGGCGCTGGCAGGTTATTGAATATGCAACCATCGTGCGTTATCATTAGCTGATTCCTCGTTTAGGAGGTAAACTAGGTGGAGGGATAGCCTAAGGGCCCTGGGGGTTCCCTGCTGCTGCTTGTAGCTGAAGGTTTTTGGACATGCAAGATCTTCAGGTAACGAAAAACCATCCCCGAGGTGGCGTTGTGATCTTCTGCCATTGTATTATTTTTAGAAACTTAGTGTTGTTAATGAGATGAGGCTTCTGTGGTGAGGCACGAAGTGAGGAACAAAAGCCATGTATTTGCTAGTTCTACGAGTGGAACCCACATAAGGTAGGTGTTGCTGACTAACTGGTGTGTGGGTTCCAGGTGGAATCCAGGAAAGGCTGTCCCTGGACAGCTTCCGTGATGGACTTGATTTTGCAACGAAAAGTTCATGAGAAAGCGATGTGTAGACTATGAAGGGCTCAAATCTCGATAATCTAAGCAAGCAAGATAGGAAAATGAGGTCTACATTGAGAAATGGCTGATTTGGCTTTAGAAACATATTTTTTCTTTACAAATCTGTTGCAACATGCAGAGAATTATCAGTTGTGGATGATAAAGGCTATTTTGTCACGTGCTCAGCAATTCAAATAATTAGAGGGACATCCCGTCTCTGAGAAACTTGTCCAGTAGACCAGTGTCTGCTCAACCTCAATTCTTGAGCAATCACACATTAAAGTACAAGCAAACACATCCCCGATCCCCCGTATTTTGCATAGTTTTATCGGACGGTACAACGCTCCCAGGCTTTTGAATGCTTTTTGCTAGGACCTTGTTCCGTAAAACATGGCACATCTCGATCGTGAAGCCACTATCCCAACCAGTGTGCTGGCCTCACTTGTTGCCTCGATCGATAATCTTCGCGAAGATGTCGCACAGTTAAAAAAAGATAATGCCTCCCTAAGCATGGAGTTGGCTCATTTCAGGAGTTCTGGGAGCAGATTTACCAAATTTCAGAAGCTGCCTGTTGAGCTACGGAATACGATATGGGATATGGCCCTAGAAGGACCCCAAATACATATTGTGAGCGAAGAAGCGGTTAGTCGAAGCGATATAAACAATGTTATGGCAGCTTGCAAGGAATCAAGAACTCGCGGATTAGCCTTCCATTTTCCCTTCCTTCAGACTGGGGCCAATGGATCTGGAATACCACGGCCGTATGCGAAACAATATATGAATATGAAGGCAGACACAATATGGATGGTTGATTTACCACGCGAGCCAGATGATCTGCAAGTGTTCTGTGAATGCTACCACAGCCCACTGTCAATCATCCCCTGGCTTGACATAAAGGATACCTTCGAGAATCACAGGCTGAACGCCATAGCCATGTCCTTCGAAGTCTGGCAAGACCCTGACCAACTTAGAGGCCTGGCATACAGCCCAGATCCCAATACTGGGACAACAGATTTGATTCGTCGCACTCGACCACGAGTGCTATATATCGTGGTTGGAGGCACCGAAGCATGTAAGGACCGGAATGTCAAGTTCATTAAACCTCGGAAACTGCCCTATGAGATGCTCTATGGTCAGTTCGATTTCGGGAACAACTTACCCCTGGGCTTGGAGTTGCAAATGACCTCCATAGATATGGAATTTTCCTGGGATTGTATGGCAATTCGTTTACAACTAATTTTAAGGCATTTTAAGAAAACGCGTGCTAGACTACGGCGCCGTGAGATGGAAGGTTTGACAATCTATCTCCTTGGATGAATTCAACTGATACTTCATCGTAGTTAACGGCATTCCCGAGGAAGATTTAAATGAACTTGATGAATATTTGGACCTTTCCCATTGGGACCTCCCTGTAGTTCGCTATGTGGAAGCCGTGTCGCCCAGAAACTGTCATCAATGGATTAATCGACCTTTATGATAGCTACAACAACGACGGAACTTCTGATGCCACTTTATCAAAAGTTAATAACCTGCATGCCTCACTTGTACTATTTTTAAATGGCTGCTTGATGCTTAAGTTGGAAACATTCCTGGAAGCAAACGAGCACCCATAACTACTATTATAGATCAGACGAAAGGAAGGTTAGATATCCTACGAAGATACGAGCATTGAAGCTTACTATGTAGGCTTATAATTCCGAAGATCTTATTTATGATAGTCGTTTCAGGATTCGAGCCACATTCACGGTTTATATGACAATCGTTCACATACCGTTCTAGTCATCTGGGCCCTCATCTCTATTGTAATATTCGCTACAGTTGATATTGTGATAACCACTAAACTCCTCGGGAGGTGGCTGGTTGATCTGCGAGCTGAATATTTTATTGGAATTCCAGCTCAGCTTCGAGGACAACAATTTCCTGTCTGAGGCGGGCTTGCCTCCTGGGCTACTTGCCAGGTTAGGTGCGTTTCTTGGATCTCAATTCACAGGTTAGTCCCTCTGGGACTCTCGGGGATACAAAATTGATCGTGGTATATGCAATTTTCTGGACTTAAAGGCGAGTAGATAAGGAATACTCACTGTAGCTTTAACCACTTATAAAATGCTGCATAACATCGCCTTTACCAACAGCTACAATCTCTGGGGCAGACGGCCTCAAAGATGTGGATTAATGGGGCTTTTTGGGGAGAGGGGCTGTCTTTAGTTTCGTAGTAAACTTTGTCGATTGGTATACTTCGAAGCTTTCTTTGGGCCATTATTTTCCACGATAATAGCAAGTCCCTTCAATAAATCCTGCTCCTTCGGTGAAATCATTCTCTATCCCCACGACACCAGTTAGCTCCTGCGTGAAGAACTGCAATGTCTTGAACCTCTAGGCCTCGAATGGTTTGTATCAGCCGCATTGATGGGGAAGACGTGTTTCAAACACCACTCAAGTTGATAGGGTTTTGACTTACAACACTAGCATGATCATAGAGAACAATTGCCTACGTTCTATCGCGGTATTTCGAGGAGGGGCGTTGATTGAGAACAAAGCAGATCCTGGAAGCACTGAGAAGTATACAAGTGCTAGAGTGAATGTAAGTTCTCACTTGCATTATTGATTGAATTCTCCCTTTTACAAACTTTTCATAGATTAGTGAGGGAATTTATTGACAGTATTAAAATGAAGACGACAGGTGGAGGAAAAGGAAATCATCCGTTTTGTATTCGTACTCACTACAAAAGCTTGCTTTGAGTGAGAAACATCGGGCAGTTTGCCACCAACATCAGCTTCGTGGGTTCGGTCACTTACCGTTGCATGGAATCCTTTGTGGTGCCATTAGAATTCTATCCTCAGGATTAATGCAAAAGAAAAGGTAACCCTAGTATAAATTCAAAGACATACCCTAGTTAGTCATCAAAAGGCGGACCCGGGATTCACCTATAGGTTGACTCTAAAATAAGTAGTGCAACGGAATGACATGGATATCAAGGCTACCCTTCACTTTTTGACCATTGTTTTCATTTTCACTTTCCCTCTCTCTGCTTGTCTGACATTGTGTTAAGTTGAAGGATATCTTTTGAGAGGTGCAAAGCGTCCACATTTCTGTGTCTATCACGAGCTCACTTCCTTCCCTGGTAGATTATACTTGAGTTGAATGCTTATTTGCCTTGCTATAGTAACAGATTGTTGTTCCCCGCCCCGCATTTTCATACCATGTCCCTTGATCCCAACCATGTCATCACCTATCATACTCCTAAAACCATCATTCTAATATCCATAAACATTGAACGGAACCTTCTCCTCCTTAATACGTCCATGAGCGACCCTAAACTCCTCGCCCGCAAACTTAATGTCCTGTCCATTTGCCTTAATCTCCTCCTCAATATCTAACAACCGATTATACTTCAACACATTCTCGCCTCTACTCGGTGCGCCCGCTTTCAAATGTCCACACCTCAATCCCACAGCCAAATCCGCAATGAAGGAATCCGTCGTCTCGGCTAGAGAGTGCGAGATGAACACGCCCCAACCGTATGAAAATGCTTGATTAGCTGCAGCAAAAACCGCTGAGAGGTCGGGGAAGACATCAAGCTCGAGGAGAACACCATTGCATACACCACGGCCGCGTGCGAGTTCCATTCGCTCCTGACACATGACCTCGCGATCTACAATTGCAACACCCTGTTTCCCTTGTATCTCTCCAGTCGCCGCACTAAAACTGCTCCAGCTCTCCCATTCATCCTCGGGAAATGGATCTTCCAGCAAGGTAATTGGATATTTAGACAACAGATCATTGTACAGCTGGATTTTAGTAGGTGAGTTCAAGGAAGTAAGGGAGGAGGCATTGAGGCCGATGGAGGTGGTGTTAGTGTGGCCAGAAGCATGTATTGTTTGCGCGAGGAGGTGGAGGGATTCGAGAGGTTGGAGGAGGGGATTGGAGAAGGAGCCAGTGGTTGTCGTATGGGATGCTGTCTCCTTGTTAGCCACTTGCTTTGTCAAATACTTTTGATATTGGCATTGTCTAGCGGCGACAAAAAAACGAGAGGAAACATACCAGCCGTCCCTAACTTATCCTCCAGCGCTTGCTTCAGCGCATGGTAAGTCTCACTACCCATCTTGATAGCTTGTGCCATACTAGTAGCACCAGTAGGGGCGATTGTATATTCAATTCCATCCCCATTTAGCACTGTGAAGAAGGGAACAGGCATGATATATGGCGCTGTAGAAGCGAAGGCCTCCTGGCGAATGAATTCGTAGAGTGGTATTCCCTTTGTCACATGTTAGCCCTTCTTCCTCAAAAAATGTAGAGATTTAAATTGTTCAAGGTTTTCTTCCGAAACAAAAAGAGAGGTTTAGAGTAATTAAGCAGAAAATGAAAACATTAACTTACAGCGGCATCTGCACCAGCCCTCGCACAAGCAACACTAACCGCCATTCTCTCCTCTTTCCCCAGCACTGGTCCCTCTTTACCCTCTTCTTGCTTCGCAAGCTCACTCATAAAGTCATCTTCACAAATAGTTAACATTAATTTCATTTTCTTACTTATCAAGTACCTCGGAATAATAATAGCAGAATGTGTGGGAAACATACCAATCCGTTTCAAATCCTTCGCCAAATCAAATCTCCTCCCAATCAACGCCGGAGAAATAACAAACTCAATATTGTGAATCGCCTGCTGGACATGTGCCGCCCCTTCTTTATCATCTGTATCTAACGCTGTCTTGCGTTTTGAGGGCACAGATTGAAGGGATGTATATGTGCCTGTCCTGTCAGTTGAGGTAAAATAGGAGGAGAGGTGAACACACCTTTCGACGTAGTAACGCAAACCTGCAATGCTGGATTCCCTGTCGCGTCAAGACGTCGACTGGCTGTGAGGGAAACAATAAATGTTGGCATCTTCACTTGTCACACTATCCAAATATAAACCGAACCGGTCGATTGTGTCTCTATTTTTCTTTCAGTTCCTTGCTCGTGGATTTATCGTTGTCAATTCCAGAATACGTTGAGATTGAAACTCGAAAGACATCTTTATATCACGGGAGTGGACAAAATTAAACACCTGTATTTGCTGGTTGTGGCATGACCTGCACTTCCTATCCACTCCACAAAGTGGCGTGATCTTTCGACCCCTCGCCTCCAGTAATGTCATTCCCGCGGCCATGATGCCTGGCTACTAGTTATGAGTCGTGCTGGGAAAAATATGCAAGGGGCCCCCTTCGGCGAAATGTGAGGTTTTTAAAACGTGATATGTGGTTGTCGGTCGTCTGAAGGTCGAGATCTGCCATCTCGTCTCATAGTGGGGTCACCCCTACTTGGCGGGGCATTCTCGGGTAGCGGGCGGAGCCGTAGATAAGCTCCGCGATCACCCAGCTGATGAGCCGAACTCCGGGAATTTCAAAACCCAGTATCACCCTTAAATTACCCTTTTAAATGTCAAACTATGAACGCTGTTGATTGAATTCCTGTATAATAATATGCGGCCAAGATCTCAGCTACTGTAAATCGTTAAGTTTTAATTTGAATGATATCCCCTCCCAAAAGATAATCCATAGTCATCCCAAGTTCTAAATCTCCGTCTCTGTTCTATTCTTTCCACTTAAACACCAATAGTACTTGTAGGAACCGCCATGCTCCATTGTCCCCTGGCCAAACCAGTGGGTATAACACTGGTAGCAGCATACAAATTATACATTTTCCCACCTCCGCAACTTGTATTAGGATCGCCTTTGCACGGAACAGTGCAGGCTTTACTCCCAATAAGACTAGTAGGTTCCGGTGAAGGGGCAACAGTACAGGCATAGCATTCTCGACCGTATTCTAGGCCTACGTAACGGTAAGTTGTGGCTGGGGTGGCGGAGAGCTGGGCAAGTGCAGATGATATGCATAGATCTGGCGTCATACTATCATTACTAAAAAGCTTAGGCATGTTGTGACTTGCAAATGGACCAGTCGAGTCTGAAAAGCAGCCAATTAAAGTAAAGCCTCGAATTGCCGGTATACTGAAAGATGAAGCACTACCGGTATTTGGTGTTGATATAGAGGAAGCCGAGGTAGTGGAGGTGGTGGCTGTGATAGCTATGGGCAAACTAGCGGTTGATAGAGAATTAGAAATAGTGGCGGTGGCACTTGAAGATACTACTGATGCACTGGAAGACAAAAATGTGCTGGAAAAGGACTGAGGAATCGTGACACTTGAGACTGAGTTGGTAGTGGGCAGTCCTGACGAAGTTGTGGCTTGAGAAACCACAGTCATCGACCTCGAAGTCGTCGTTGTAGATCTTGTTGATAGTTGAGGTGATAATCCGGCCGATGAGGAAGAATTTATGCTTTCCGGGATGGAATCAAAACCAGGGGTATATTTCGTTCGATCGTAATAAATGGAGACGTACGTACCATCCCCACCACAAGCCTGAGTAGTATCCCCTGGGCAGCTGAATGAACAATACTTGAAAGATTCTGGCGTATATTTCAGTGCGGTTGGTGGATTATTACCGCACCAACATTCAGTATGATATTCTGTTCCAGCAAATCTGTACCCCTTGCTAAAGCATGTTGACTGGCATTGCCCGTTTTCATTTGTAGCAGAAGTGAACTTAGACTGAAGCTGTCTTCCACTGCCATCTATGTAGCAACCAAGATATAAGTATTCGGCAGAGCCATTAGATAGCAATGGACCAACTTGCTGCGTAATAATGTTTGCCGTGACCTGGACATTATGCACTCCGAAAGTAACATCATTGACGTTCAAGATCCAGACATCCGACACTGTATGATCGAGTCGATTAACACCGAGTGGTGCTGCAACTATTGAAACCTGTCCAGTAGCGCATGAATTGATATCGATGCTCTGTCCCTCATGTAGATCTACGGCGGAGTTGGGTGCAAGCAATTCGGTATCAATGGGTGGTTTGCTCTTCGTAATAGCCAGTGCAGAACCACCAGAGTTGCAAATCCGAATATATTTTGAAACTGTCATACCCGCACGAACATTTCCGAAATTTAAAATAAGGGGCTCCGAGTAGTCCCATCCTCCTTCTATAGTTGATATTGATATGTTGGCAACTGGCGCAGTAGATGCCGAGGCTGTTAGTAGGACATAAGCAGCTCCCCCACTGGTCCACCACTGGACGAATGTGGAAAAGGCCCCGGTGTGGCTCTCCAGAAACCTGAGTGGAACTGTTATGGATTGGCCAGTTGCAAGAATATCGCCAACTTTGGGAGGACTGGATGAACTGAAACCATTGCCAAGATTGTCATCAGTAGTATTGGTGAACTTGATTAGGCCATCCTCAGGATCAACACTTGGTGTCCAGGCACTTCCTAAGAATGCCAATGGCTGGGCCCCAATATTGGACAATACTACTGCTGCAGAAAGGCCGGTTTTTGCTGCGTCAGATCCTACAACGATACCTCCGAAGTCTACCTCTGGCGGAGAGATTGTAAAGTAAGCTGCCTTCGAGATGGTGGTGCCGGTAAGGGAAATGGGCAGAAGATTGCTGTATTTAGGGACAGCATTTGTAGTAAAAAGAGTAAGACTAGTGCTTGCAACACCAGGAATAATCTTTCCAAAAGAAGCATTTTGAGCGTCGTTGATTGAGGCTTGGGTTAGGTTCCAGGTTACTGGGAACGAGAAGGTTGTTCCCTGGGCTAACGGTCCTTTTGGAAGTGTAGCATTTGAGCATTGCCAAGTGGCATCACCAGTGATGCAACCGTTAATTGATGTGATTGCTATTAAAGCTGTGCAGTTTATTATTCTCGTATTGGTGCTACCAATTGGCATGTCTCCAAAACCAACTGGCGACGTACAGCTGAGTGGTAGGGCAACAGGAGAACCCATGCAAATAATATTCCCATTGTTATCGGACACATATAGGCGACCGTCGCCGAATGCAGGGCGAAGAAATTTGTTGAGACCTCCAGTTGGTGGGATCTTGATTGGTGTCAAAATACTGTTGACAGGGACGGCATTAAAGGCGACCAAACCTGCCGTGGGATCACAAATCCATAGTATACCTGTTCCTGGCTGGCCTTTATAGGTGGTAATTGTTGGGGCCCCTATTCCGACTCTCCCCGCTCCATTAGTTGTAGTTTGTCCTACGAGGGTGAACAATGGTGCTCCTTTAGAATCTGCGCCTATCTTGTAACAAACTGTGGGATTTCCAACAGGGGTAAAATAGATATAGCCACCTTCTAAAGGATAAGATCCCATACCAGCAAATACAGATCCCCTGGCATCAATAGTTTGGATAATGTTGTCGGTACCTCCTGATCCCTGCTTGAACCCACCAAGGTTGTTTGCGTTGAGAATATATGCTTTTCCGTTCTTCCCTACAGACATTGCGATACGTGAAACACCTACACCTTTGAAAACATTCGGATCCAAGAGAGAAACTCCACCAGATCCGAGATCACGATCTCCAGCATCCATGGAGATGTATTCATACGGCTCGAAATAATCCGATAAAGTGATCTTCCCTGTGGGGGAGACTGTCAAGGCTGCAATCACTTCATCAAGAGTTGTAAGAGGCGTTCTACCAGACGCTGGAACATCTCCGTTCTCATGGCCTAGTCCATTGCTTTTAAAGATTAGTAAAATTTTGAGAATCGCGACCAATTGCATACCCTGTGGAAAGGAAAAAGCGGCTTCCATCTTGAGCAAACCCCATACCTCCTTGCCATATCCCCGCTTTGCCGCCTTGTTGCACAGTGATATCAGTCACAACTGGTGGTGCACCCGGACTTACCTCCATTGCATAGATTGAAGTAATACCTGCAAATCAAATTAAAACTCGACAACGTGGACCAGGGAAAGGCTGCATACCAACTCCCGCAGTTGTGCTGACAGCAACTGCCATGCCTGTGTAATTGAACAGGTCACAGTGACCACCGAAACCTCCTATGACAACGCCATTTACCATTGCAACAGAGGGTCTTTGTAATACCGTACCACCAATAAAATATCTATCTGTGTTAGTGTAACCACTTTCAGTTGCAACAAGAGTCTTCACCTTGTATTATCATTATCTGCAAAATTGCCATCTATTAATACTGGAAATCCTGGTCGATCTTGAAGTGTTTGTACATCAACAGCGTAAAATTTGTAAATCCCTGTAATACTCTCAACCCCTCTAAAATTACAACGGCGTTAGTTCAAGAAAATACCATTAGCCACTCCACCACTCGATGCTCCATTCTTGTACCCCTTAGAGAAGAAGTAGGCAGTGCTCGTATTTGGATCAATAACTGGGGTTCCCTGTGTCATGATTGAGTGTTGAAACCAAGTTGCCCTGAGCTAGGACTTACAATGATACCAATGTAGTCTGGGATATCAGTACAACCTGTTGAGAATATTAGTTGAAGTTTATACACATGAGACGAAATTTGGAAATGACGACCAGAGTGCTCTCTTCTAGCAGTCACAGAAAATGATTTCGATTAGAGAGTAGGAAGAAATTGCCGTACCTATGTCACTCTGTAGAAAGGGTGGCTGCACCGTTCGTGAGTTTAACAGCGAACCATTGACTGCATCCAGAATCCGAAGAGTGTTCATGGCAGATGCGGTAAAGACAAGCTGTGAAGCCCCAGGAGGTGTGTAGACGAGTGGTTTTGCGTACCACTTTTCCTTACTGCCATATGTATTTTTCCAAAGAATACCAAAGCTGGAAGAGCCCACTATTGCAGGATCCATGTTGTGGTTGTCGAGATATCCGGACTGTGCAGAATCAGCATCTTGAATCTCGTCGGTAGGCGCAAGAGACTGGGCTCTGAAAGGAGCAAGAATCAAAAGGAAGAACAAGGGAGACCACATGGCTGTCAGATGTGTTCCTGGTGCAGGGACAATACTAAATTGAAATACCAATAGATTTTGGTATGTCTGGAAGACAAACACTTAGATTTCCTGGACGGATATGTGCCATACTTATGTTTAGAGATCAACAGAGGTATGAGGAAGGAGCCATGGTTAGACCCGGTTGTACTTGCACAAACCAAATCCGAAAAATCAAATGCGCAGGCATGTAGCTACCATGCACGTCATACTACTACGGTGGGATTCGGAGGATTGGTTCTCAAAGTCACTCATAGCTAGCCCTATGACTAACGAGTTACTCTATTCCTTGCAAGGAATCTTGCCCTTACAGGTGATACCGGCATGTTGTAAACGATGAAAAAATATTGTTTATGTTCTGCTAGGCTAAGGACTAAATAGTTTCGTGACCCCTTCCAAAAATCCGATGAGGCTAATTAAAAAACTGAATAGAGGAAACTCGAAATCTGGGTACAATCTTCTGATAGAAGAGCCGCTCTGCTTCGAGTTGCAGAGGGAAAGGCTATTTAGAAGTGCGAATTAACCAGGTATCAGTTATATTTAAGTGGCTGTTTACCATTCAAGCTGACAGTTGATTTTCCACTATCTGGCACGTACACATCACCTTGGCAGAGTGTTGTGTAGTGTTTTGATATCTAGACTAGTTTCTCCATAACCCCGCAATATATACAGATTATTCAGAGTTAAAGGCTAGCACAATTAGCACCAGTTTTTCTCGGATATTCAATTTCAACCGAAGTTTCGTGGTAAGCGTTAAGCCAAGTGTGGCGGTCTTCCGTTTTGAACTAAATTCCCCCAAAAGGATTTCATTCTATTTTCTTTAAACTTACAAGTCTCTGCTGAATACGAAGGCGGTAGATGACAATGGAACAAGCTTTGTATTACAAGTCCGGAATATATTCAGTCCATTCTCGGTACCTTGATGCCACTTCCCTCGCCGTCAACTCACATATCACAGCGAAGCCCCCTTAGTTAGCCTCTTTGTTACAGCGAAGAGTTCGCCAATACCCCACTTTTAAAACGACCTCTTCGATTCTCAAGACTCCACCTCTCGAGGAAGCTTTTTGATCTCTACGACTTCATCTTCACGACAGCCTTGTCTTCACGACACGTTGACCCAACATCGCACTTTTACCTCCGACCAGCCGATACAAAGTACGGACCTAATAACAAATGCTCACTACTCGATCGTCGGCGAACCTGAGGCGGGAAATCGACCTTCAAGGGCGATCGCGAGGACAGGGCGAGTCGCGCCTCGGCGGTGACGGCTGCAGGATGTGGTAGGATGCCAAAGTGACTGGGAGGGTGAAGAAGCGCTCGACAGTTGAGAAATTCGACTCAAAGCTGCGGTCTGTCTCACTCAACTATTTTAAGTCGTCCAGTTAAGCGCCGACCGCATGGTTGCCTGCCAATGTGGCCTACGGGCGGCAACACGCCTACCTAGACGCCTGCTGAAGGAGATTCGACCTTCTTCCTTGGGATGGAGACCATTAGAGGAAGGTTAAGGTATATAAGTAGACAGATGTCACTGTGCCTGTCAACAGTTCTGCAATCAAATAACTTCGACTCATTTCTCCAAAAGATACATCACATCCAGGCAGATGCCAGACTGTTGAATAAATTAAATCTAGAGATCTGCATCTGCGTCGTGCGTCGATCCTCCCTCTAACCACCTGAGCGCGTCCGTAACTAACACAGCTTCTATTAGCTTCTCCCCAGATCTCAAGCTGCACGTCCCTGCAATGGCGAAGTATACTCTTTACCTCGTTACCTACGACCGCGGCACGTACTCCACCACAGGCAAAGTCAAGCCTTATCATTGGTCGTATTTCATCTAGATTAAGGTCCAAGGGACCCAGAACTTGGGCATTGTACATCAACTCCGCGGAATGCCTGGAGCCTTCTACTACAAAGGCCCGGAAGACGTGGATCTTTCGAAATCCGGTTCTCGCATGGAGGAATTAGAGGTCGGCGAGGTAGACGTGTCGAATTTCGACAGAATCCATGAGATTTTGAAACAAGTTCGGATCGATAGTGTTGAGTCCTCTGGATGGAATTGCCAGGATTGGGCGCTTGAAGGGTTCGAGAAGCTAAAGGAAGAGGGATTCGTTTATGATTATCTTACGCGGGAGGCTATAAAGAATTGGTTAAAAGAAGCTTGATTGGGTTCATCTATTGTAGTTGTGCGGTGGAATATCCTAGCATATTTAAGAGGAGCATTCGGCGGAGGTGATCGTGTCTAGAACATTTCCAATTCCATATCAGCTTCTGTCTCACTTGGGTACGCCTGTATGATTTCCTTCAGAATGTTAATCCACCACAACTGGCTCCGAGAACCAAACAAAGCTTTCCTGTACTCCCACCAGTCGGGCCAAAAACCCGCCATCTCCCAGTCGAGAATTCCAGTAACATTGCCTGTTGCAGGGTCGACAAGGATATTCTCCCACGATACGTCTGCGTGTGCAAATATTATATTGTGACTGTCAGGAAGTAGGTTGCGATATTTAGCTACCCACTCGGGCCGTGGACAGTTCCTGACTGGAGCGACAAGGAAGTCGTGAAATTCGCTGATAGAGGCGAAAGGTCCAACTGTAAACATATTATTCAGTCGGTGGTCATACGCTGGCCCCTTGGAGCAAGATCCGATCCATCCAGGGTCAGAGGGGTGGAGGCGGTGTAACTCTTCGAAGTATGACTTCAGCTGGCGGATTGTGTATGCTTGGGCGCTTTCGCTCATAGTTGGCCAGGCTTTACCAAGTTGGCACCCGGGGAGTTGCTTCATGAGGATCCAGCTTTCTTCTTTATCCTCATCTGTCTTAAGGTGTATATCAAGGATGGGCGGAATTGGAATAGAAGTATGGCTTTGTACATAATTCATGGCTTCGACCTCTCTACGAAGCCGGAAGGTATTACCCCGTTTACGAACGGTCTCAGGACTCTCATACGCAAGTCTGGCAAGCTGGGTATCGCTATATGTCGAGCTAGGAGATTCGAGAGCTGTGCTAGTTGGTGCCATTTCAAATTACAGACAGGTGCAAAGATCATGGTATATGACGAGATCTTCAATTTAGATTAGATCACGAGGAGGTTGGGCTTTATCTGTAAATACAAAGGCGTTATGGCCCGTGCATAACTTGATTAGCCCGATTACAATCCTGAAAGCTACTAAACTGAGGGCCTTCAACGTCGCTTAAATAGCCTTCAACTATGTGATTAGTTTCGCAAATGCCTATTCTTAGGAATAGACCAGGATAAGAGGGGTGTGGAGGGGATGCCTTTGAGGTCTTGCCTGGCTGCTCGCCTCATGTATAAAACCATTATGTTTCCTCAAATCAAGCACGCCTGCTCACGTTTTACTCTCATCATTTGTCGCAGCTGAGGCATACATGATAGAAGGGTTCACATGACTTTATCACTCCACTTCTCTGAACTAAGAACCTAGCATCTGATGACCTTAAATCACTGCCCATAGAGAAATATCATATTCTGCCACCATGCAGCCACATATTGAAGCTGTCGATATGACCCCAAATATCGGTGTCTGGAAGTCTCCGACCACCGACCTCTAAATCTTTGTTTCGGTTTCCAACAATATGAATTGTCCCGAAGAAATGTAATGCTGCATGTGAAGTAGCATTATCTGGAAAACCGGGATTTCAAATCAAAACCCAGCCAATGATGGGATATCGTGAACCCGCAATGCATTCCGCATTTAGTTCCTTGCAATATCACTCCACCTCAAGCTCTCACGTGTAGCTATCGTGGTTCCGGGATACGCTCTTTACCTGATCCACCCGAGTGATTAAGCTTTCTCAATACAATATAATCAATTTAGCCCGCTCTAGATTTACTCCTCCACTGAAATGTAGATCTCATGAAGGAAAGCACTTCAATGTCAAATCTCAAGACCCGAATGGTGGGCAAAGAGAGATCGTCTGCTGCTGTGAAGGAATACCTCCGGCTTATTCAAATAAATTCGGATCATGGACACGAGGTAGAATCTTCAGACAAGCAACAGGGTGTTGTGTTCAAAGACATCGAAGTCGTGGGAGGCGATGCTGGAATTATCTACCAGGATACCGTGACAACTCGAGTGTGGCGCGCCTTAAACTTCGTGCTCAACCTCCTCTCCAACAAGAAGCCAGCACGAAGAACGATTCTCCATGGAATTAGCGGTGCACTTAGTGAAGGAGAAATGCTCCTAGTGCTTGGAAGGCCCGGAAGTGGTTGTACAACCTTGCTGAAGACTCTAGCAGGAATGACCGAGAGCTTCCATGGGTGGACCGGAGATATTTCATACTGGGGTTTACCAGTTGACATTATCAAGAAAATATTTAGAGGAAATGTGGTTTACAATGCAGAAGGTTTATTCCCCCCTCTTAGACTTGCAAATAAATTAGCTAATGTCCACTAAGGGGATGTTCACTTCCCTCATCTCACAGTCTTACAAACTCTCGGTTTTGCGGTCAATACCAAAAACCCCTTTAAAATACCAAATAGAAAGGAACATCTTCACACAGTTGTTAACACAATCTTGGAGGCGTTCGGTCTCGAGGCCACCATTGCAACATCAGTTGGGAATGAGGTCGTGCCTGGAGTTAGTGGAGGCGAGAGGAAAAGAGTATCACTGGCAGAAGTGGTGAGTACTCTTCGAACCACAATCCTAAGGACTATGCTCACTTTAGAACAAGCTTTCAACCCATGCAAAGGTAACACTTTGGGACAACAGCACACAAGGCCTTGACTCTTCGAATTCTGTCCACTTTGCTGAGGTCTTGCATGAATATACCAAATCAGGAAACAATATTGCCATTGCTGCTTTGTACCAGGCTAGTGACGATCTCGTCAACATCTTCGACAAAATCACCATTCTACATGAGGGAAAACAAATTTTTTTTGGTACCCTCATTGAAGCGGAGGAATATTTTAGCTCCCTTGGTTTTGAAAAGCCTGAGCGTCAGACTTTAAGTGAATTCCTGGTCTCGGTTACTGAGAGCGGCCTATACTCCACAAAAGATGACTGGTTCGATCGTGTGCCTCGATCTGTAGAAGATTTTATGCAATGCTGGCGCCGAAGCCCTTATTATGCAAAATTTCAGGAAGATATTGAGGCACAGCAAACTGGAAGATCCCCAAGTGAAAACTTTGAAAAGAAACGTTTTCACAAACAGCCTCTTTCCCCCAATTCGGAACCTGCAGCACATCTCCAAGCCGGATATATCCTAAGCTCAGCAGAACAACTGTAAGTATTTTAATGGCATAGTTAATTTCGGGGTTTAGGAAGTTCCCCTTGCTTTTCATTGTGCTTGTTAACTGATAACTCTAGGTCCGTCACATTTGAACGAGCTTTGCAGCGACTGCGTGGAGATAAACCATTGTTCTTCGCATCTATATTTGTACCAACATTTGTAGCGCTCATTTTTGGTAAATCTTTTTGTCATAGTCAAAATTTAATAGCACAATCAATATTTGGTATAGAGCGAACTCTAACTCTCAATCTCTAGGGAGTGCATTCTACAATACCCCGGATACTACCCAAGGATTCTTTAGTCGACAAGGAGTGATTTTTTTTGGGGTCAGACCTTTCTCATTGTAGTGGAATCTTTGCTAAGTTTTAATAGGTCCTATTCAATACAATTCAAACTCTAGCGGAAGTTGCAACTCAGTATTCGCAGAGACCTATAGTGGTACGTGTGACCTACGAAACTCAGGGCAAGACTAATTATCCCCAGCAAAAGCAGCAATCCTTCGCAATGTACCATCCTGGAATCGATGCAATCTCGTCGATGGTCTCGCTTTGGCCTATGAAAATGATTACTGTCATGCTGTTTGACTTGGTGTTGTACTTCATGGCAAACCTGAAAAGAGAGCCTGGTGCTTTCTTCATTTTCGTTCTTATTACGTATATCACTTCTCTGATGATGTGCTCGTTATTTAGATTCATAGCAGCTATTAATAAGCATGAAGCTACTGCTATGAGCATTGTCGGAGTTTTGATTTTGCCACTGGTCATGTACACTGGATGTAAGCTGACCTTATTGCGATGGTTATGTGCAGCATTTGCTAAACATCGTGTTAAGATGTAATACCGACGACATCAATGCACCCGTGGTTCAAATGGATAACATATATCAACCCTTTATCATATGCATTTGAAGCATTAATGGTAAGTCTTTCCTTTTCCAGTATTTTCTAGCTTTAGCTGACCGTTTTCCCCATTTAGGCTAACGAATTGCAAGGCGCACTCTCTCCTTGTGATTTATAGTAGGAAACTAACCGGGTTATAGTCATGCAAGAGAAGTTCCATGTTCAAATTTGATACCCATAGGTCCATGGTACCAAAATATATCTTCCACTAATCAAGTCTGCCCTGTCACGGGATCGGTACCCGGCTCGACCTTTGTATCCGGCGACCGATATATTGCAGCATCATTTGATTACTATCACTCACATCTATGGAGAAACTTTGCCATCTTGGTTGCATTTTTTGTTTTCTTTCTGGTAGCTTATGGAATTGCTGTCGAGTATGTGCCACAGGTCGAGAAGGGACGAGGAGACGTCCTTATTTGGATTCGAGAAGGAGCCAAATCGCGAAAAACTCAACCCGAACCGGCTATCAAAATGAAGGCAAAAATGACGCGAACAAACTCTCTAGCATTCGCGGGACTCGATCGTAGTGAGAAAAGCTTCACTTGGTCAAATATTAAATATGATATTCCCGTGAGAGGTGAAAGTAAGACTCTTCTGGCTGGCATAAATGGCTTTGTGAAGCCGGGAACTATGACAGGTATGTAACTTCTAGTACTTCATGGAGTCGATAGCTTATTTGCTAGCCTTAATTGGAGAGTCTGGTGCTGGTAAAACTACCTTACTCAATGTGCTTTCTCAACGCACCCAAATTGGTACAGTGAAGGGTGAAATACTAATCAATGGGGAGAAATTGGGAAATAATTTCAAGCGGCAGACTGGCTTCGTTGAAAGTCAGGACGTCCATATGAGCGAGTCAACGGTGCGAGAAACACTGCGATTTTCCGCACAGTTACGACAACCCCCGACTGTTACTGTGGAAGAGAAATACGAGTATGTGGAGCGAATCATCGAAATACTTGAAATGCATGACTATGCAGATGCTGTCATTGGGATACCAGGATCTGGATTGAACCTAGAGCAAAGAAAAAGAATGACAGTAAGTCAAAATTTCTCTTAAATGCCCTCGATTTTCACTTACCTTGGAAAAGGTCGGAATAGAACTTGTTGCGAAGCCATCTCTTATCTTTTTAGATGAGCCTACCAGTGGTCTTGACTCGCGTAAGTCAGCAGACAATTTCCTGAATCCAGTCTCATCGACTGACTATCTTGGCAGAGTCATCTTGGTCAATCATAAAATGCCTTCGGAAGCTTGCAGACTCAGGGCAGGCAATATTGTGTACAATCCACCAACCAAGCTCATCTCTCTTTGAGCTATTTGATCGTGTACTGCTCCTCCAAAAGGGCGGACGGTGCGCATATTTCGGGCAGATTGGACCTCACAGTACAGAGGTTCTTGAATACTTCGAGGTTGAGGGAGCTGCGAAATGCTCACCAAAAACAAATCCAGCTGAATGTAGGTAATTTAGTTTCCGTTATAAGACGATTTTATTGACAAGGATTAAGACCTATTACGAGTTACTAGTACCAAGTAAGAATCCAAAGTTCGCTTCATCTTTTGTTTCAATACTTACAAATTATACTAGAAGAGAGGATTCTAGCAGCTGGGCCGATGTTTGGGAGAAATCAGACCAAGCTAAACTAGTAGCTAATGATCTCGCTATATTATCTCACCCACAAACCTCCAAAGATGGTTCGGCCCCCGCTGAACATAATCATACAAAGGTCTCCAAACCATCACTTTTCTACCAGTACATGCTTGTTCAGAAGAGGAGCTTCCAATTCTACTGGAGATCGCCTGTTTATATCCACGGCAAAGTTCTTCTCAATGTTGCGGCCGGACTATTTCTTGGTTTTACCTTTTACAAGGAGAAGGACTCCGCACAAGGCCTCCAGAATAAGATGTTTGCTACTTTTGCTTCTTTAATTCTGTCAGCACGTATGCTAAATTCTTCCCCCTTGTGTGAAATGAGCTCCACTAATTATTCTCTCGCATAGCTCTCATGAATCAAATGCAACCTCGCTTCTTCCAAGTCCGCGAACTCTATCAGACTAGAGAGGAACCATCCAAGATGTATCATTGGTCAATTTTCGTCGCTAGCATTGTCGTTACGGAAATTCTAACAAACTTCTATACTGGCACTCTATTCTTTATTCCATGGTTCTTTGCTGTCGGCTTTTCGAAGAACTTTCATAACAATAGTGGGCGATCCGCATATATGTGGATCGTATTTGTGAGTCTAATCCCCCCTATTAGTACTATGGGAGTAACAAGACTATAGATGATGTATGAGATGTGGGTATCAACCTTTGGGCAATTGCTCGCAGCGCTTGCGCCAAATGCCCAGATTGGTGGTCTTCTTATCCCAATTTCGTTTGTGTTCGTGGTCCTCTTTTGTGGAGTTCTTCAACCACTCTCACAGCTTGTGAAGTTCTGGCACTTCGTCCACTATGCAAGCCCATTCACCTGGCTTGTTGAGTAAGCGTATCTACCGCAATCCAGCCCTACAATACTGACCGAAAAACCAGGGGTCTTTTTACAACTGTTCTTCACAACACAACCGTAACATGTACCTCTAGAGAACTGAACATCCTCCAGCCACCCTCGGCAATGTCATGCGGACAATTCATGACGCCCTTTCTCTCCCTTGGGATTGGCACAATCTACAATCCCAATGCAACAAGTGACTGTGAATTTTGCAGGTATAAGGATGGAGATCAGTATTTGAAGGGCTTGAGTATGAGTTGGGATCATCGGTGGAGGGACTTTGGGTTTATGTGGGCATATGTTGCTTTTAATGTTGGTATGATTTTGGTGGTTGCGTGGCTTCCGAGGTGGCTGAGGGGGGAGAGGGAGAAAGCGGCGAGGGACTGACTATGATGGCTTGAAGCGATACCTTTCGCTTAACTTGGGGGCTGGATATAGAAGTGTTTTATGATTCATTCTTCTCAGAACATTATTCCGACTCACAGACTGTCAGAGCGCGATGCGCACTCTTCAGTTTTGATTAAGCATTCAGATAAGACGATCGATTAGCCTATCTCCAAAATAACACTCAGCCAGCCTTCGTCTGTTAGATGAGTAATCGTGGTGCAATTGGTCAGCATCACACTTCGATGATCACTACTCAGGAAAACAACGCTCGACTTCTGGAAACGGCATTTCAGAGAACCAATGCCATTCTAATTAGGAAGTATCTTGTGTAAGCTATGCAGTCAGCTGTGTCAGTGCTCTGCACACTTTACGGGTAAGTAATACATTGCTAGATCGAGGATTGTGAGTAGTTAATTATCACAACCTTGAGAATCTGTTCTCTAATATAAAGCTTGATGGGCAGTATTCTCCTTTGGTTCACGTTATGATCTGTAGCTATAACCTACATTAACTTTATCATTCTTTTAAATTCCGTTTGATTTCCTTTCACACAAAAGCACCATCTATGATGATGTCCCGTGAATCAACAACATACTATCATCACACAGGCCCCTGGCCTACCCCAGAGACAGAAAAGGTCCCTGCACTCAAATTTCTCGCGAATTACACAAAGCGGATCGATTCAGCGGACTACAACTGTTCGTGGCTGCCTTATTATCACCCTGATGCTGTCTTTCGTAGGTCCCTCCCTCTAATCCTACTTGAATTTTACTTTCATCATGTTTGAGAGAATTGGTATCATTCTGGCGAGATTTCGCCTTGAGGATGGGATGAGAGGACATATTATTGATTGTGAAGTAGATGACGCTACGGGCAGGGACTATGTAGGGGGTCAAGTGATTTGGGACTGGATTGTTAATTTGTTTGGCCCGTTCCGGAAACTCTATATGGAAAGTGTTGAGTTCTTTGTCGCCTCAACAGAAAAGGAAATTGGGAATGTAGAGCATGTAATATTTGGAGAATGGAAAATGCACGTCTGGCCGAAGGGAACTGAAGATGATGAAGGTAAAGTTACTATTCCTAGGGCTATGATCTTCCGTATTGGGAAGGCTGGGGGTGAGGGAAAAGGAGGGGAAGGTGACAAGGAGGTGGGATTTGAGGGATTGCAGATAAAAGATGTAAGGTTGTTTTATGATAGAACGCTACTGGTGCCATTATTGAAGAAAGGCGAGGGTGTTGTGCTTTAGTAATTCGGGCTAAGCGGTGGTGAATATGGAATGGAGGAGGCTGGATATGGCATAGGATTGAGATTTGGGATAATGCGAGTAGTATTCTTGATACTATGGGGGAATACATGTCTTTTCAAAATTGCCCTCTATATATACTAATCTTTATTATTATTCTCCCACTCACCTAGCGCCCTCCCTTCCTGGCACTTGGATATGTGGAATTTTCATCGTGTTTTTTGGGATTGAAATGGAGGAGAAGAAATAAAAAGCATAAAATGATGAAAGATGCATTTCTGTTACGGCTTCGCGTACGCCCCTTAAGTTTTGAATAAACCACATCACCAAGATATTTGTGCTAACACCGTACTATAGCAATTCTGGTTGGTTCTTTCTCGGTCACAATGTAGCCTTGCATTGTGACCCGCTGCCTGAAAGAAGCAGCTGATTCATCACTCCACCATGAGGCTACTATGCGCTCAGACCAACATATGGTACCCCAATACAGGATAAAGGCAGTAGAAATTTTTCGGTCCTGGTTCGCTTCACTTTCATCATCCTGGCTAAATAGAATACCATGCCTCTTTGTGAGAAATGCAGAAATATTTTTCTAAATGCAGAACCGTCAGTAGATTCTCCTCAGAGCCTGCAGTATCACCACTTGTCACCTTTTATGCTAGCTTCATCTGCAGCCAGATGTGAATTATGTGCTTTGTTTCTTAATGTTTTGCTTGATTCTATATTTGGTACTAATAGTCTTGAGCATTGGTTCCATGACGATCCAATCCTACTTCGATTGAGCAATGAAGGAAAGAGTGTGTATACATCTGGGTTTGGAGCAGGATCCAATATAAGTTGTATTGAGCTTTGCCCTCGCCTCAGGAGATTTTCTCGATTTTTGCAGATAAAGAGTACCTTGAAACTAGACGTGTACGCTCAATTAGGTAAGGAATTCTTCATCTATATTTTGGTACTCTTTTAAACAAGAATAGGCAGTCTTGCGATCACCCAGGGACAAATTGGTGCGTGGAATCCACGAACCTCTTCTGGATCCCCTGGAGCACATGCGCTCATTAAATGGTGGTTGGAAACTTGCCACACCTCTCACCAAGAATGTCATTTGACAATTTCAGGAGAAATGATTGAAGACGAAAGAGCACAGTCACAGCTACCAACGCGCGTTATAGATGTTGGTCCCCCAGATGGGTCCGAAGAGCCACGTTTGATTGACTCCAACGGGAGAACTGCTAATTATGTTGCTTTGAGCTGGTGTTGGGGTTCAGATCCCAAGCGAGCACCTCCCAGTACACTTCACGCAAATTTGGAAGAGAGGTTCAATTGTCTTCCTTTTGCTGATCTTCCGAAGACATTTCAAGATGCTATTGTTGTTACCCGTGCAATTGATATCCGATATTTATGGATAGATGCAATTTGCATCATCCAGGACGACCATGACGACTGGGCTCGGGAAGCTCCCCAGATGGGCCGAGTCTATCAAAGAAGCAGGTTAACGATCGCAGCCTCACATGCACAAGATTCATTCCAAGGTCTTTTTCTCCCTCATCCAGATATGCCTCTACCTGTAGAACTACCCTACCATGATCCCCTATCAAGAGATAGCAGCACCCAGCAGGGTTCGATATTCATCAAAAAACGAGCAAAGGAAAACGACCGGCAACCTAGTCTTGGGCCCCTTGGCAAAAGAGCGTGGATAACACAGGAGTGGTGTCTCTCAAGACGAACAGTATTCTACACTAGGGCTGGACTGGTGTGGTGCTGCCGATGTCTTTGCTCTACCGAAGACGGACATATCCTTGAGAATCCAGGAATCATTCCTCATTGGGACACTATCGTCGAACGATACTCACGCCGCTCCTTGACTCGGTCAACAGACAAGTTAGTAGCACTGCAGGGTCTTGCAACAGAGTTACAACGAGCCCGACCTTCCGACCACTACCTCAGTGGCCTCTGGGCACAAGATTTGCCCCTTAACCTCCTCTGGCATGGCCGACAGCGTCTCACTGCCACACCACCCGAATTGCGGATTCCCTCGTGGTCATGGGCATCAAAGATGGGCTCTCTCACCTTCCTCAAGTATCTGGATAACCAGGCCCAAATCTGCCTTGGAAAAACGGATATACTTGACTCAAAGCTCATTGCCGAATGTCAGAAGAAGGTACTATACGGATTTGCGGAGGTTTCTCATCACTACTCCCCAATATTCGCCATGTTCCACTCCGACGATAGTATAAAAGCATTGGGTTTCGGTCTTGAAACTGATGGGATCTGTTCCCGGGAACCAAGATGGAGAAGCAGATTCATCTATGCGCACATTGATCAGCTAACAAATGAGGAAGATCGATCGTCTCTTGACGGGGTGGATTATTCAGAAAAACTCGCTGTCCATTTGATAATGGAAAACGATGTATCACCACTTGGGTGTGCGCTTTTTGATAGCGGAAGCATCAGGGAAGGGAGTGCTGTTTTTGCCATACCACTTTATCGTCGGAGGTTTCTTATTCAGAATGATGAGGGAGAAAATGAGACGATGTCAATATTTTGGGGGCTGATGGTCCGCAGCTACGAACGTGTGGGTGTGGATGCGAAGTCTTTTGAGCGTCTTGGGATTTTCGGTGTGTTTAGCGATGTTTGGTTTGATGGTGTTCTGATGGAGAAAATTACCATTGAGTAGATAATAATTAAGATTAGCCCCACCTTGTGCGCATATTAAAAATATTTGTTATATTTCTCATAGATCCGCACTTCTATTGCTTTCCTGGGGGTTTTCTTTTGGTCCCCCTAGAAGCTGTTACAAGTGCGTCAAACTCGTCTGACAGAGAGATTATATTCCCCGAATAATATAACACAGGATTTTCAAGCGTTTATGCAAAATTCGACTCTCACATAGAGGGCTTATACTTGGTTTTTATTGGCCGCTGTTCTGAGGCCTTTGGATGCACCAAGGTTGTAAATATTTGAGTATATTACTCGGATGGAATGAGAATTATAGCCAAAAACATTAGCTATCTCGAGATCAGTCAGTAACCCACTTAAGTTAATACCACTAATTTGGTCATATTGCGACTTCGCCAGGTCTAGTACACTTTAAGGGCGCTAATTCTCGTTGAGTGATGGAGGAAGTGTCATGGACATTCCGCTACCATAAGTTAATGGCGATTTAATAGAAACGAGATAAAAGGAAGTACAATATGGGGGTAAAAAGCCATGAATGTTATGTTTCATTTAAGCGCCAACCTATCTCCTAATTCTAAAACAAATTTACCAGGCAAATTTTGAGTTTGCCAATTGACGTGACTACTCCATGAATGTGATTTGGGAGTGAACCCGTCGTTATGCAAAAACCAATCTACTGATATCAAGTACAAGGTGTACACGCTTTTAAGAACTCTCCGCAAGTTTGACTAAGCCGGCCAAGTTAATACTCTTTGGTCGCTCGATCGGCAGGCCAAGAGCACGATCCCAGATCAATTGTGCAAGTGGTCCCAAGCCTCTGCTCACACCAAAAGTAGCAGTGTAGTACAGAGTCTCGTGGAAGCCATAGTGGTGGAAAAGCACACCGGAACTGGAGTCGACGTTCGGGTATGGGTTTTTGGTCTTTCCGTGCTCCTTGAGTACCTCTGGTGCGATCTCAGAATTTTTCTTGACGAGTTGGAACACTGGGTCCTTGGCGATCTCGGGTCTTGACGAGGCATAGTCCATTAAAGCCTCGAATCGAGGATCTGGTTTACGGAGGACAGCGTGGCCGTAACCTGGTACAACTCTGCCAGACTTGAGGGTTGACCAGAGATAGTCGGAGACATCTTTGTCCGAGAAGCTGGTCCCAACGTGTTCTTGCATTTGGAGGATCCATCGGAGAACTTCTTGTGCAGCAAGACTTGAGGGAATTAGCACATGGTGTAAAACTAGCCGAGGGAAACATACCCGTGGAGTGGCCCAGCAAGACCTTGAAGACCAGCACTGTAGCTGAGAAAGGGATCACTCAAAGCACTGCCAACTAAATGTGTTGCATGTGCAGATACATTACCTCCCTCATGGTCACCGTGAAGAGCTAGATATAATCTCAGTAAATCTTGGAAGTTCTCATTCTCCTTTCCACCCTTTCCAAGCATAGCAGCAAAGTTGTACGACCAATCTTGCTCCAGGTCGACCTTTGCTGGAAGAGCCCCGCCACCTCTGTATGAGTTTTGGTAGATCTTAGCAGCAATTGTTGGAAGCTTAGCAAGAAGGGAAATACTATCGTCGAAAGTTGGCTCCCAGTAATCAGCCTTGTTGACACCCTTCTCGTATGCCTTAGCAAACTTGGAAGTGTGGGAAAGAGCAGAAACAGCAATTGCGAATTGTGTCATTGGGTGGAGGTCTGTTGGAAAATCATCGAGCATTTTGTTGACAAAGGTAGGCAATTCGGACTTTTCTGCAAGCTCACGGGAGAATTGGCGAACTTGGTTTGTAGATGGGACCTGGCCAGTAAGGAGGAGCCAGAACATGGCTTCTGGAAGCATTTCTGTGCCGGTCTTTCCCTTTGGAAGCTCCTTCTGACAGTCCTTAATTGTACGGCCATGGAATCGGATACCCTCATTTGCGTCAAGGACCGAACCTTCCCATACCATAGCCTTTAAACCTCTAGAATTGGGTTAGTACCTGGTGCAATCGGCTTTTGTTTGCTAATCCGTACCTCATGCCACCTATTGTGTTCTCAATCTTGACCTCCCCAATAACCTTGTCCCCCATTGACTTCACCTTCTTCAATAATTCCCGCTTAGCTGGAATACACTCCTTGAAGGTAGCTTTGAGATCTGGCTCGGAAGAGGTGGCATAGCTTCGAAATGCTGGAATAACGGCCGGACGAACAGCAATTGGCTATGGAGAGTTTAATAAATTACTTTATCATTGAGTTCTATAAGGTTTTACGTACTCGCAATACCCTCAAAGCCTGCGAGGCCGATCTCGCGTTCATGGCCATGCTGGAAGCTTTCAACGCGGGGTATCGTGGGGTAATTCGAAAGCTTGTTGGAGGTCAGTTGGGCTTAAGGAAAGGGGGTTAGAAAAGGGATATTACGGATTGCAGGGAGTAGATGAGATGAGGAAGAAAGGGTACTTGAATTATTTTCTGAAGTGAAGGTCGTGGATGTGAAGAAAGATTTAATGCACTGCGATTTACGTCGTTTTGGAGCTTGTCTCACGGGCCAGGTCTCGGGCTTGAGCCGAGGATAAAGCTTCTGCAGGGGTGTTGTAAAAGCGGTGTGGGGGAATTACTAAATCAACGCCTATTCGAAGCAGCAGAATATAGCTAAGAATGCTTTAGAAGGTCGGCGGTGAGTAAGAGTATTGATTATAAGGTGTGAGGGTATTTTAGGGCTAGAATTGGCCATTCACGGCGCTCAGGAATCCACGGGTCAGACTGTGCCGGCTCCTGAACCGAGAACAGCCGTGGCAGCAAACATTGCGTTTTGTGAAGCTCAACCTGGATTTCCGATAACGGATTTCGATGAACTGACAACGATGAGTTTAATGGCGAGGTAAGACGATTTGAGCTGAATTATTAATGTGACCGTCTTCTATTTCAACATCCTCTTCCTTTCGTCCTATTTGGAACACGCCACAATTCACAATGCTTCGCAGAGTGGCATCAACAGCTCCACGCCGGGTAGTGGCAGCGGCAACGCGAACATCAAACCTAAACCTACGATTATTCTCCATATCAGCATCGAGAATGAATGTCTTGAAGCCTCTACAAAACCCAGTATCGTCTGTGCTCCCATCAGACTCGTTCCAACTCCTTCCCGAGTCGCAAAAGGCGGGGGCGGCAGAAGATGCATTGTACGAACAGCAAATAAAGGATGTCGAGATGTGGTGGGCAAGTCCAAGATATGAAGGGATCAAGAGACCGTACTCGGCGGCAGATGTTGTTTCGAAACGGGGGAGCCAGTTGCAGTCATACCCAAGCTCGGTCATGGCAAGGAAACTATTCAATTTGATCAAAGAGAGAGAGGCAAAGGGAGAGCCAATACATACAAGTAAGATATATGGAAGCATGAAATTAGCATTAGCATATCTAACAGCGATCTAGTGGGTGCCATTGACCCCGTACAAATGACACAACAAGCACCGAATCAAGAGGTCCTGTACATTTCCGGCTGGGCATGCTCCTCTGTCCTCACAACCACAAATGAAGTCTCTCCTGACTTTGGTGATTACCCATATAATACTGTCCCAAACCAAGTCCAAAGACTCTCGAAGGCACAGTCGATGCACGATAGGAAGCAATGGGATGCGAGAAGGAAACTTTCCTCAGCAGATCGTTCAAAAACACCGTACATAGATTATCTCCGGCCAATAATAGCAGACGGGGATACAGGACATGGCGGACTTTCAGCAGTACTAAAACTTGCCAAGTTATTCGCAGAGAATGGGGCAGCTGCCGTTCATTTTGAAGATCAAATGCATGGAGGAAAGAAGTGCGGGCATCTTGCTGGCAAGGTCCTGGTTCCAGTAGGAGAACATATCAACCGTTTAGTCGCCGCGAGATTCCAATGGGATGTTATGGGTTCAGAAAATCTAGTCATTGCAAGAACTGACTCGGAAAGTGGCAAATTGCTCAGCAGCGCGATTGATGTTCGAGATCATGAATTCATTCTCGGAGTTGCAGAAGAGGGAATTGAGCCTTTGGCTGAGACTCTCCAAGCAATGGAGATGTCGGGAGCATCGGGCGCAGAGATCGACAAGTTTGAAGCCGAGTGGGTTAAGAGCACAAAGCTCATGACCTGTGATGAAGCAGTTGTCAAACAGCTCGAGGAGCATGGAGAGTCTGGTGAAAAAATTAATGAGTATCTAAAATTCACGTCCTACAACCGGGACATGTCAATTACGAAGAGAAAGCAACTTGCCTCGACACTTACGTCCAAACCGATCCATTTCAACATCGATATCCCACGAACGAGAGAAGGATTTTACCATTACCGCGCAGGAATGGCAGCAGCGACAAAACGCGCTATCGAATATGCGCCTTTCGCTGATCTTTTGTGGGTTGAAACAGGTGACCCAAGCGTCAAAAACGCAGCTCAGTTCTCTGGTGAAATTCGTGAAAAATACCCTGGAAAGGGTTTAGTATACAATCTTTCGCCATCATTCAACTGGATGGGCCACGGCTTCACAAATGAGACCCTGAAATCATTCATCTGGGATATTGCCAAGCACGGTTTCGTGCTGCAACTCATCTCATTAGCTGGATTACATAGTACAGCTACAATATCGAATGAACTCAGCAAACAGTTTAAAGAAGATGGCATGTTGGCATACGTTAACTTAGTACAGAAGCGAGAGAAAGATTTGGGAGTGGATGTGCTAACGCACCAGAAATGGAGTGGGGCGCAGTATATTGATGGGATACTTGGTGCTATCCAGAGTGGAAGTAGCAGCAGTAAGAGTATGGGGGAAGGGAATACTGAGGGCCAGTTTTAGGTGTGTACAAATGGCGTTTGAGGTCAACGATGAAACATAATCGATTTGGATTCCCATAAATCTCTTCCAAGATATCCTCGCAGTTTGCAAGAAGTTGCTTCCTTTTCAAAGTCAGGCAAGATCACAACCTTTATTAGTCGTTTAATGTCTCTGTTCTTCCGTTCTATTCTCCACTCACAAACAAGTTCCTGACATCAGTTTTCCATTTCAAAGTAGGGAGCAGTTCTCCAAAGGCGTGCTATAGCCGCTTCTTCTTCATCTAACAGCCTTCCAGAAGAGAAGCTTGAACGTATCTAGACAGTTCCCACAATTTACTTCGAACTTGAGATTATCTAAAATTCCCTAGCATTTCCCAAAAAAATTTACTTGCGCCATTTATTCAAGATGTCTTCTATTCGCCCTCTTTACTTTTCCCCCTTCATTTGTCAACCCGTACTGGCACAACATCACGACAATTTGAAATATTATGTATTGGAAGAAGCAACGAGCCGATATCCTTGTAATGAAATCATCACCTAACCTCATAATGCCAGTCGCAGTCTCTATTCCGTCCCCTAGCACCGCCTGTCAAAACAGCGAATAGTTTGTTTCCCTTTACTCCAGAAGAAATAGGGCAGATGAACATTTCATGCCCTACGACACAGGAGATGAGCTCCTGGAGCGCGGGCCGGCATACCCTAAGGAGTGTAAATAGGATAATTCCAAGGCAATAGTAGGGGTGGTCACAACGAGACAACTACCAAAGCCTTTACTGTTGTTGATCAAGCCGAAACAGGGCAAGGTATGTTTTTGGGAGAAGGTGGAATGTGACAAGGGAGTAGAAGCCCTTGTAATGAGACAGCCTCTCAGACTTTTACAGAGATTAATTCAATCAACTCCATTAAGGTGTGTTTCAAATTCAGGAAAGGACAGAAGATAGAAGATGAAGGCCCAGATTGGCATGGCAGCCCTCTGCCTTGGGGCTCATGCTGGCCTTTGTGATTCCAGAAACTGAAGCTATTTGGGAGAAGATTCCTGTAGCGGAGATGTTTGTTAGAGTGACAGAGGAAGTTACTACAAACCAGAGAGCTTCTCGTCCGCTCAGCAGCCTCTTTAGCCTTTCCTTACAGAAAGCGATGAAGCCAAAATCAGCAGAAAATCCTGTAATTGCGGAGGCCTTGCCAGCACAAGCAGCCTGCAATCCTGGATCTAACTTCCCTTCCGCTTCAGAAAAATCGTCCTCAGAATTACCCAAACTGGTAGAGGGCGTCACAGCTGCTGGTGCTCCTGTTCTTCCTGCAGCACCTAGTCCTTCCATAGAAGAGCTAGCTACAGACAAATTCCTGGAATGGGATGAAGTTGTTTCTATAGAAGATCTAGGCGTCAGCCACCCTTCTACGTAGATTTCTGGGACCCCAAATGGAGAGCTACAGTTGCGCGGCGGCGAAAAGGGTTCAAAATAGACCCTATGAGTGGATGGGGCAATCGAATATGGAGAGTGAGACAAGAGAGAAGATAGAAAAGGAGCATACTGAGAAGGAGAGAGGGGAAAGAATTACCCGGAAAGATTGTCGAAATCAAAGATATTGCAATTGAACTTTTCAAATTAATTTGGAGTTTTGATATTCCTTGGTTTCGACGCCACCCTAGTTATATTCATTCATGAGTTTTACCTGTTCCATTATTCCCCCCCCCCCCCCCCACTCCTAATGTCCCTTCACTTTGAGATATTATCTAGCCGTAAACATCTCTTGTCGATTATCAGTTGGATTTTACTGACTTTATATTATTTGTCTTCACAATATGATCTATCAATGAGATTTTTTATTCTATGAATAGTTTTCTATTTTAGTAGCTAATAGATTATTAGTAGGAGGGCTTTAATATTATAGTAGTCAAGATTCTTTTTGTTAAATTTAAGCATAAAGGTACCTTCACTTCTACCTTTAATATGTCAATCAGTTCTTCTATTACTAAAGCAAAGAAATACATCTAGTTTGAAATTCTTTTACTTTTTTTTGGCCTCTAGCTTCTATCCCTGCAGAAACACCTTCTCACTTCCTAGTTGAATACTCTTCTCTAAGGTAGAAGGCCTTCTCCAAAAGAATTGAAATCCATCCAGGTATCGTCCCACGGAGTAGAAACATTGAAATCCGTCCACATATCATCCAACGGGGCAAAATTCCCCGACATATCCGCACTGTACTTTTCAAGAAGCCTGCAAGCTGCACGATGGCCGTTCTCCAACGCCAATTCCCGCGCTCGGTCATATTGCGCAAGTCCAGCACCGATAATCTGTGCGCCGGCGACGAGGAGAAGCTGCAGTAGGTCGATACGGCCATGCTCCGCCGCGCCTTCAAGAGCAGTTCTTCCGCCGATTTTCGCCGTTGGGGCATTTATGTCCGCTCCTCGTTGTATCAGGAGTTGTGCAATTCCAATGTATCCATTGATGGCAGCGAATTGAAGTGCGGTTGCACCGTATCTGTCAAACGGCGGTGCATTAACATCAGCACCATTATCTAAGAGTACGCTGACGATATCTATCCTCCCAATCTCGACTGCAAGTTGTAAAGGGGTACGCCGAACGCCAGATCTAAGGATCGGGTTTGCATCAGCTCCGGCTGCTATTAATACCTTTACTAGGGCCAGGTTATTCCTATTTATAGCTAGTAAGAGTGCTGTTTGATGATTGTAAGTAACGATGCTATTAGGATCTGCGCCACCATGTAAGAGCATTCTCACAATCCACGAGTTTTCACTCTTATCCCATTCAATTGCGGTCCCTAGGGCAGACTCTCCAGATATGAGGTATGGATCTAGAGGGTTTCGGAGGAGAGGGCAGCCAGGTACCGCCCAATCTCCCAACTTTCTGGGGATAATGATGTTTGCGTCTATCCCCTCCGCAAGAAGAATTTTAATCATTGCAGAATTCCCCAATTTAATGGCATGCTGCAGAGCGCCACATCCATAGCCTTTTGAGTAACGCTTATACCGATACAAACGAGCTGCAAGAAGCATTTTCACCAACTCTAAGCTGCCAGAGATCGCTGCCATAAGTGACCATTCGTCGGGATCGGCGCCAAGTCCAAGAAGATATTGGACCATTTGCACATCATTGTTCTGAGATGCAGCCTTCAGTGCTGTTGCTCCCGATAATAGGGCTCCAGTTGTATTAACATTAGCCCCAGCATCAATCAGAAGTTTGATCAACTTCATATCTTTCTTCTCTATGGCTGTAAAGAGTGCGGTTCTGCCATATATTCTATCTGGAGCGTCGATATCAGCCCCTGCATTGATAATGTCTTCAACCAGCGGATAGCATCCCCATCCAACTACAGCCGGCAAAAGAGTGATTGTGATGTAAATTACACCAAGTCGACTAGATCCCTCTTGCTGAGTTCCATTCACTGCAGCACGAGCAACTAAAAGCTGCTTTGCTAAGTGCAGATTTTTTTTCTTTATCGCTTCAGATAATGGGCTGTCTTCCAGAGATTGACCAGTGTCATTCACATCTACACCAGCCGTGAGAAGCAGTTCCACAATTTCTTCTCGATCATTCATTATAGCAATTTGTAAGGCTCTATCAAGTGATTCCAGACACGGAGTCCGATATCGTGATTTTTCGTCCAGAAGGAAACTAAGAACACTCATATCCCCCTCTTCAGCTACCTTTCGAATGGCATCCTTGAGCTTAGAAGTTTTTTTCAGCTGAGCTCCAGATGCACCCAACCTACTGATCAAACCCATTCTCCTACACTCGATACTCTTGATTAAGGCAGCAGTTTCGCACCTTTTCTTAGTTCTGTCGTCTGCCGTCTCCAGGAGGAAAAAAACCAGCGTAGGATTGCACTCGACCGCACGTTCAATCACTAGCTCTGTGACTTGGCCTCCGAATTTAAGGAGCAGTTTTACGAAATTGATGTCGCAAAAATGTACAGCACCTAGGAAAGACAGCTTGGTGAGCCGAGCTCCGCTTTCCAAAAGCAGTTGAGCCAATTCGATGCTCTTTCTGATCATTGCGAATTCCAACATAGATGCTGCATGTGGATCTGCCCCAGCATTGAGCAGAATTCGAACCATTTCGATTACGTCTGCATCAGGGACATGATCCTGACAAAGTAAAGCTTCTGTAAGTGGAGTAATGGTATACCCTACACCGCCTAAGAGAATATTCACGTCTGCGCCTGTAGAAACGAGAAGTTTGACAATTTCAAGGTGTCCCCACTTTATGGCATTGATAAGGGGGGATTGACCTAAGCCAGGGTTGACAACAGCGCCAGCAGCCAGCAAGATTTGCACAAGTTCAGCACCCATGTGCGCCTTAGGCTTGCCATTTTCGTCGAAGCCGTCAGTGGCAGACATTAGTACCGATTCAGGATCATCATTTCCTACTGAAACATCAACCTTAGCTCCTCCATTTATTAGTGCCCTGGCGAGCTCCAAGCTTTGCATTTTACATGCTCGATTAAGAGCTGTACAGCAATTGCCCTGTCTATCGCGGTACACCTGCTCGTTAGGATTAATACCCAACCTCATCATTTCCTTGACAGTATGAAAATCTTCGGCGTCGATAGCAAACCGAAACAGCCCCTCAGCGAGGGCCTCGACCGTAGGACCACCAATTGACAAAAGGTATTTCATCAGGCAGGCATTCGAATGCCGTTTTATCCATTTATAGGCTTTCTTACTGACAACTGAAGTCGGCCCGAAGAAGTTATTTGAGACCAGGTATATCGTTAATTTCAAAAACAGTAGTACCGAAGTCGGCCGTCGTTGCAATATTGCCATATCTACGGCTGTGGGATTGCTTGGAAAGATATTTTCAGGCAGGAAAGCTTTGATAGTTTCACTGAAAGATCCTGGTACACTTTTACCATTCCTTTCTATCAACTCTTCGAGAACAATAGAATGAAGATCTTGCGAGAGAAGTATCATGTCGGACCCACTGTTTTCTGGGATAGTCAAAAAGGGATTCCCTATAGAGCTAATGTCAGCAGGGCTCTTGATCTTGGGTTTAACACCTATCACACTAATACTGCAGTGCAATGCAGGATGAATGCCTCCCGTGTTGTATATCTCTTACCATGGGTCTCACTTACCGTCGTGGCTGAAAACAAAATTGAAATGACAAAAAGGTAGGCAGTCCATTAGAACCGGGCTTATATTTATTGGTGGGTGAACGTAATGGAACTCTGTTGACGTTGGTACGGATACAGTATCTGGAGGTGGGGTGCGAATAATGAAGCCTTCAGGAGTTGGGGCCGGCGGGACTTTTTTGTAGTGAGAATACAGAATCAATCCAGTTGTGGAGTTACCTACCTGCCGGAAATACTTCAATTTCTGTGGGCAAGGGCCTATAGCGCAGAGTTTCCTTCCTGAGTTTCTTCGGATTGATTAGGCTGCCATTGAGGACTACCTCACTCTTCTTATGCTCTTTTTTCCTTTCTGCGAGTTTATGGGCTACTATCTTCCATTCTTCTGCGGTGCGATTTTTTCGAAACCGCCATTTCTTGAACTGGAGTTCATATTGTGATTTCCTTCTTGGTTTTAGTTTTAATGAAAATATTAGGATATTATTTTGAACACTCACGTTGCGTTGAATTGATGCTCTGTTATCATTTTGTCCATGACCTCTGCGAGACTGAGATCCTGCTCCAGGTACAATTCCCGAAGCGTGGTCTTCAACGGGCCCCATACTACTTCAATCGCATTATCCATTGTAGATTAGTACCATAAAATTGTATGAAGAAAAAGTGAGGCTGGGTATGGACAATTTGGAAGCCAGACTGACTGAGAGTACCTCACGTGATTTCAATTTTGTGGACCTAAAGTGTGTAGAAAGATATGGAAAAAGCTGATCCATACCAAAGAAACTCGCAGTTAAAGGTCAAATCGAAAGGAGTAAATCAAAAATAAGGAATCGGGCGTGACCAGATTTTGGATTCAACCTTACCAGGGTAGCGACATCCGTGAACAACAATTGGCCGAATCTGAAGCCTCCGAGTGGATGGATCCAAAATCTGGTGGTGTGCCACAAGTCAACACGGCAGCCTGACATGAATCCCGGTTTAGAATTGGATTGTCCAGAATCTGATCCAGCCTCAAACCAACCATGTCCTGTTGTTGGAGGCAATTCAAAGGGCGGGGAACACGGCTGGGATATTGAAAAGAATATCCAACGATAATTATCACTAGCTGCAAAGTAAGTAATTGCCCAAGTTTGATAAATCAGGAATTTTCACCTAACTCTTCCTATTTGAACTACCAGGGATAATAAATGTTAAATGTTAAATGTTAAATGCTAAATGTTAAATATGAGGTGATTACAGTCACGGATTTCAGAGTCACTAGAATAATCACGTGCTTGGCTTTCGAAGTAGAGTGCTATTTGTTGTTAAATGCTGGTCATTGACATTTATTATGGCTGGTAGTACAAATAGGCGAGCCCACAAGTGATCCACACATTTTTCTTCTCCGATGAAAGCTTACATGTTTCTTTAAGCGTTCCTTCCACTTCTGTTTAGTCAGGTTTTGGATCGATTGCATGATTTAGTTGCTGTTCCTGCCAATCACGTCTGGCTTTCTCAGTGTTCTTCTGGACAGAATCTGGTAAATCTGATTTTGGTCAAGGCCAGATTTTGGAGAAGGTAGGATTTTGATCTAAAAACTGATTCTAAAGCTGAACTTATTTCAGTTTGAGATTTATGTTCCATCAGCTCCCAAATATATATCTCCCCCGTTTTTCAATATGAGCCTCCCCCAAGTCCTGAATAGACAATCCTTACATCACGTGCCAGCACAAACTCCACCAACTTCTTTTGAGATATCTCATCATGGCTAGAAACCAAGCCTTTTCCAGGCAAGCAACAAATGGATCTGAATATGAGTATGGGTATGTTTATACACTTCTTTGTTATCTATTCTATGTACTACCTATCTCATTTCGGTCTCGTCAGTAGTATAATATATAAAGTAGGGACAAACCATTGCATATTGACGCTTTTTTTGGTAGGTGCTACGACAAAAATGATAGCTACAGAGAATCCTTAAATCAGGAAACTGATGCCGAGGTGCTGTCGACCCAGCGACTCGAAGACTTCTTCGCAAACAAGCATGTTAAATCCAGTTTGCCTTCCACCTGGGGCCGGACAAATATCTCTTCAGCTGCGGAGAAGATGCAGGTACAACTCCAGGCTTTCAACCAAGTTTTTCATGCCAGTGATAGCAAATATGCGTCCCATAAGTAGGCAAGAAGATATTGGGGGTTCTCATAAAGGATGAGGCTTGGTTCTCGGCAAGATAGTTTAAGGGCGCTTTCAAAATTCTTTACCACTAGGCATTTCTGTCCCTGTCAATTTGTAATCTCCTAGCCACATAAATCGCCCTTCTCCCTGCTCTTTGTGATATAATGGATTGCCACTTATATTCCAGCTATCAGGCTCCTTTGAAATTTTGTGAGTCTTAGCAGTGTTTATAGTACTTGTTGCATTCTCGGTGCGCCAGCGACTCAAACCACAAAACGTTATCTATGTTGTTTGAGATGGGGTTGAAGCCTGGCTCTAGATTGTACTCGATCAACTTATTAGGATTCGGAAGATGTTACACTATTTTCATGGTCATGTTTGTATTGGGATTTCGGGTAGTTATGAGACAATAGAACTTGAGAAGAGGAAAAGCTTTTGGAGGCTGCGATGAGAGTGGTATAGAAGAGGCGGGAGAGGGGGAGGATGCAATGAGGAAAACGGAGAAGAATAGGAGAGGTTAGGAGGAAAGATTTGTAGAGGTGATGTAATATGGGAAGGAGAGGGATACACACGGAGTACCTGTATTACTCGGAAGGAGGGGGAGAGTTAAATAAGGAGATTAATTGTTAAAATATTTGGAGTAGCCGTTTAGTTGCAGGTCTATTTTTTTTGTCTTTTGCTGCTGTAGCGATGAGTTTTAATATTTTGTACTTTATTGATTTCTGTTTCCTATGATCGATTTGCAGAATCACACTGACCAATTTACAGAAGTAACTCCTACAATATTGGATGTAAATCCACAAATTAGGCACTTCCTCCCTCAACAGTATTCCCGATCTTCACACCCTTAACCTTACTCATAATCTCTTCAATCTCCGCAGCATGGCCAGAAAAATTATCAATGAGATTATCCCACATCTTTGGCTCATGCTCATGTCTCTTGTCGCTCTTCCAGGCATAATCCGTGATGGTAAACGCTCTGCAACTTTCGAACATGAGTGCGATACTACCTGGAGAGATTCTCATTTCTGGAGGCGGCTCGGCGCTCGCTGCCTTGAATTGCTCGTATGCCACTCCATGCGGGACATTTCCGCATTCGAAAGATACGCTGCCGGGCTGGAATTCATCAGATCGACCGCCATATTCACCGTAAATCAATCCCATCAGTTCAGAAGCAACGTTTCGATGGTAGTATGGTGGTCGGTAGGTATGCGATGCAACATCCCATCTCGGGGAGAAGATGAGGAAGTCCGCGAGAGGAGCAGCGGGGTCGCGAGAGGGAGCAGTAAGAACGCAGAAGATAGAAGGGTCAATATGATCAACTGAGATAGAGCCCACGTTTACGAATTTCGTGAGGTCGTATTTGTATGGTACCTGTAGGTGGAATTGTCAGTGAGTAATATGACTAATGATAGAGAGCGAAAGGTGGACAAACATAATTTCCATGCCAGGCGATAACATCGAAGGGAGAATGGCCCTGTGTGCTCTTGAAGAATTTTCCCCCGAGTTTGTACACGATGTCCCACCGTTCCTTTTTCACTTCGTATTTGGCTTTTGGGTGGAGGAAATCACGTGAATTCGCGAGACCATTTGCACCAAGCGGACCAAGTTCTGGGATTGCAAAATTCGACCCCCAAATTTCGAGAATATATCCTCGCGATGGCCCATCTGGAAGTTCAACTCGGAAACGTTGGCCTCTTTGAATTACGCATATTTCTCCTGGTTGCACAAACAGTGGTCCAAATTCGGTCTGGATATCGAGGCTTCCCTGTTGGGGAACAATCAAGAAATCACCATCTGAGTTTACGAAGGCCTTCTGGCTCATGTTCTTGTTAGCAGTGTAAACATGAGTTGCGATTCCTTCCCGAAGTGTCGGCTCCCCAGATCCAGCAACTGTTTTGAGACCGGAGATGAAATCGGCCTCACTATCAATGTCGAAGGGCTTCCATGCGAGTTGTGTGGGCGAAATATGAATTCGTGGGTTCATGGGGAGAAAGTTGGATTCAGTGTCTTCAAGATCTGGCAGATCAGTCTTTGGAGATAATTAGCACATGTCCTCCACCGAATGCCCCATGATTTGAAAAGAGTCGCTTACAAAACCTTCGTGCGCCACAGCTGGTCTGACTCTATATAACCATGATCTCTTATTCAAAGCTCTTGGTGCAACAAATGCAGAAGAAGTCATCTGCTCGCAGTATAAACCGAATCGAACACATCTTGGGTTATTTTGGCCTTGCGGAATTGTACCAGGGATAGCTTCTGATTCGAAACTTGGATGATTTATCAGTCAAGATCCACATTGGTGAAGGGCAATTCATACTGATTCCCAAATCCAGCTTGGTACTGTTTAATGTTAGAACGTTTCTATAAGTATTGCGATGTGGGACATGCCTCATAAGGATCATTCTTCCTCAACGCAAAAGACGGAATAGTTCCATCTTTCTGAGTCTCGGCCCAGTGGAAAATATTCTGATATTCCTTAGGATCAGTTAATTGAGTCGGCATCTTGTTCACGGATTATAGTTATTTGGAATGGTTCCAGCAAATAAATTGGAAATGGTAGCTTCCTTGAATATTTTGAACCTCGAGATCCGGGGCCCCACTAAGGTAAAGGAAGCTCAGGAGACTCATGTGGAGAAAGACCCGCAAGCATGTTTAAACCCACTACCCCTCACAACTGGTACGAGATCCTGCAGGCACACAACTAAATGGAGTATTTCTTGCACTTTTCATGAGGTTCTGGGTGCGGCTGACGTTGGATTCCGTTAACCGAATCGGAAAATCGTCGCGGCAGAAGTCCTTGCAGGTGAAAACGGTGCTCTGAGCGAATAATACTATACGAGTCGTCTTCGGTTTCACGGCGAGATGCATCTGTGGAGGGATCATCGGATGTATACCAGTTGGGCGGGGTGAAGTATGGTTGGTGTTGGGTGAAAGTGGAGTGGCAGGTGCTGTACCGGCAGGATGTTTGCGATGACAAAACTATCACAAATCACGCGTTCTGATTGCCATTGGTCAACTACATCGATCACATTTTCAGTCAAGATTTAGTAATGAGTGCGAAAGTTTCTTGGCATTGAAATGAGGATCACTTCTACTTTAGAAAGAAAGCAATAAAAAGTTTGAAAGCAAACGTGGACACTCAGCGGGATAGATTCCACGTGATCTTTTTTCTAGTCATGATTCACTTACTCCACTTTCTCTTCGAGGATGGCTTCAGTGGGAATGAATGCTCATAGGGAAATTTATCAGATTGTGTTGCCTAGAACTAATTTACCATTAGGAGGACACCTGAGGAGCGCTCAACATTCTCATATCCTTTAGAAGGGTTACCAGGCCACTAGCCGAAGAATTTCGATACTGAATTACTCCCACTAGTTGGGAGATAATATTTTACGAGTAGAATATCTGGTAAATATTATTCTTTTACGAATTGGCACGAAATGCCCCTTACTTCAAGCGAGAAGCAGCTTCGCTTAGAACAGAAGCCACTACCTTAGGTAAGATTAGGATAATAGAAAAGAAATAACGTTCTAAAGGTATAGTTAAAAACTAATAATTCCCTACCCGCCATCTATGGGAAGGGACTTTTGCAAGGTATGCTCTTCAATCCATGACTCTATAAATTGTCTTAAGATCTCATGTGTGAGGAATAACTTTATGATAAAAATCACTCGTTAAAGGTAGAATTTATCAATCATAGTCTTGAAATTGAATATCAGCATATCATGCAGCCATGAGAACCGTCAAGGCCAGTGCAGGGTCAGTATATATGAAACTAACGTTTGGCTATTTGTAAAAAATTCTTTACAGTTGCCTTGGAATTTGGGTCTAGCTCCTCGTAATTACTAGCTGCCCTTCCCCAGCCAAATAACGTCGCATATAATTCCAACCTCAAAGGAATCCTTTAGGTGAATAATAATTACCCATCGAGTCCTCGTCCATGCACCCCATTAAAACCAAAAGTGGGAAGCTGTGGTGGACACCTTTTCCTAACCATAGGGAGCTGTCATTGCCTCATCTTCACACCCACCTTATAACTTCTAACAGCCTAGGAGAGAGTTTCTAAGCGCATGTGGCTTCTAGGAGGCGCACCGGGGAGATTACTGTGTCTAAGAGGAAGGGTTTCCTGGATAATATTCTATAGGGAAGAAAGCGCAAGGGAGAAGATTCGAAGAAGACCGATCCTCCCAACAACTATTTCTGAGTTGCTTCCCATGAGAGAATGCTCCTAGGAATGACTGCGGGAAGGGAAACTAGATAAGGCCGCGCGATATTTCCAATCTTGTGTTAACAGATTAGGGCCGGTTGTAGTCAGAACTGATCCCAGTTTTCAATTGTCCCTTTGCTGTAGAGTAGCCGTGTTTGATGGTCTATTGAACAATCCGTTCAAGTGATCACCATCTGGTGCTCCACACTAGAATCTTGGCTCCCTAGGTATCAACTTCCCCTATTAATCCCTTAGCCTGAGAAACCAATGGCAATGTACCACAACTATATCTTGCTTACACATGGCCACCTAATGCTCTCTACAGCTTGCTTCAACTCATGCTCAGCATACCTGAATCAAGCTCACAACTTTTCATGTGATTTTCTGTCTTTTTGGGCTCTTAGGTATTTCTCCGCCCGTCCAAGACCGTTTCTGTTTATTATCGTTAGGCAGTGCTTCTTCCCCTGGTACTTCTGTCGTTAACACCAACGTCTTTTGATGTGTTTTCTCAACTTCAGGGTAATTCTTCTGGTTTTTTAGCGCCTGTACAAGATTATTTGCGCTCTCCAGAGTCTTAGGGTGCTCCTTGCCTAACACCTTCTCTCTTAGTGCCAATACCTCCCGGTGTCTCTCCCCAGCCGCGGTATACTTTCCCTGATTGCTTAAAGCGGTAGCTACATGGCTCATACCAATCAACGTGTGTGGGTGCTCGGGGCCTAACACCTTTACATAGAGCTCTAGCACCTGTCGATATATCCGTTCGGCTTCTTGATACTCGCCTTGTTTGCTCAGAGCCGTAGCTATGTTGCTCATGCTCGTTAACGTGTGTGGGTGCTCGGGGCCTAACATCTTTTTGTATAGCTCTAGCACTTGGCGATATATCCGGCCCGCTTCTTGGTGGTTGCCTTGTTCACTTAGAGCAGTGGCTACGCAGCTCATACTTGTTACCGTGTCTGGGTGCTCGGGCCCTAACACCTTCGAGCAGAGATCTAACTCTTGCCGATGCATCCGTTCGGCTTCTTGATATTTGCCTTGGTCGCTAAGAGTTCCAGCTAAATGGCTCATATTCGTCAATGTGTGTGGGTGCTCGGGGCCTAATACCTTTATGTAGAGCTCTAGGGTTTGTCGATGCATCTGCTCAGCTTCCCGGTAGTTGCCTTGGTCACTTAGAGCAGTAGCTACGTGACCCATACTCGCTAATGTATTTGGGTGCTCAGGGCCTAACACCTTTATATGGAGTTCTAGCACTTGGCGGCGCATCTTTTCGGCTTCTTTGTAGCTGCCTCGATCGCTTAGAGCAGTAGCTACATGGCTCATACTCGTTAATGTGCGTGGGTGCTCGGGGCCAAGCACCTTTGTCCGCAGCTCGAGCACTTGTTGATGTATCTGTTGAGCTTCTCGGTATTTGCCTTGGCTGCTCAGAGTCGTAGCTACAAGGCTCATACTCGTCAATGTGTGTGGGTGCTCCGGGCCCAGTACCTTCCTGTTAAATTCTAGTGCTTGTCGATGCATCTGTTCCGCTTCCTGGTAGCTTCCTTGGTCACGTAGAGCAGTAGCTACGCCGCCCATACTCATCAATGTATGTGGGTGCTCGGGGCCTAACACCTTTATTTGGAGCTTTAATACTTGGCGACGAATTTGTTCGGCTTCTTGATAGTTGCCCTGGGCACGTAGAGTCCCAGCTACATGGCCCATACTCGCTATTGTGTCTGGATGCTCGGGGCCTAACAATTTCAAGCTGAGATCTAGCACTCGCCGGTGCATTTGTTCAGATTCTTGGTAGTTGCCTTGGTCACCTAAAGTCCCAGCTACATGACCCATACTCGCTATCGTATCTAGATGCTCGGGGCCTAACACTTTTGAGCAAAGATCCAGCTCTTGCCGATGCATCTTTTCAGCTTCTTGATAGTTGCCTTGCTTGCTCAAAGCTGCAGCTACATAGCACATGCTCCTTAGCGTGTGTGGGTGCTCGGGGCCCAACACCTCCGAGCAGAGATCTAGCGCTTGACGGTGAATCTTCTCCGCCTCACGGTACTGTCCAGTATTATTAAGACACCATCCGACATTGTCAAGCAATTCAATCCATTTTGTTCCACTCATCACTTCTACATGATCCTGAGCAAGAACATTACAGGCGTGAGGTAAGTACGCTGACCACGTTGCTCTATTCTCGTGGTCTCCACTTGGAAAGATATCTGCTAGTCGTACGAGAGCCTTGTCGGTCCAGACTGTCAATTTACTTTCATTCCTTAACCAATTTCTCGTCGCAATATGTACTAACCGATGCACGTCGAATAAGTTATCGAGATCGTGCTTTGTGATAAACGAATAAGCCGTCAAAGTGCCGATTGCGTCGATTGCTTTCTTTTTCGATGGTGGTATTGGTAAAATCGATTGGGGAATGTTTTGACGAACAAGACATGCCATGAACGATAGATAATCACCAGCAAGCTCATCTTGCTGACATATTTGGCGGAATGAAATAAGCCATGTCGCTGCAACAGGGTTTTTCACCTCCCTATACCTTCTCTGATCCTCGAAATCCTCGCTTAGAATTTCAATAATATCTTCTTCGCTGCCTTCATAGAGTCCGATATATTCCGAGATCGGGATATCATTCATATTTATGAAAGATACAGCCTGGCTAAGAGCCAGTGGGAGATAGGCAAGAAGCTCAAAGAGCTTAATAGCAGGTCCATTTTCAGTGAGACGATCTGTACGAAGCAAAGACTTCCTCAGGAATTCCATTGCATCATCTTGACTCATCTCATCTACCTGTATGATATCACTTCCAGCCTGTTTTACTGCTGCCTTTCGAGTTCGAGTCGTAAAAATAATTGAACCTTTACAACTTGCTGGCAGGTAGTCAATTAAGGGTAGGGACTCGAGATCGTCTCCTTTTTTAAAAAGCACATCAACATCGTCAGCGTTGTCAATGATTAAAATCCATGGGCCCGTACTCTCTTGGCTTAATGCCGCTTTGACAAGCTGCTTAACGTTGGCATTCTCCTTTGTAATTCCTGTTATCTTTAAACACTCTGCTATATCTGAATATCCCTTTTCGAAGCTTGCATTGCTACTTGCAGGAACCCAGAAAACAGAGCATCCTGGAGACGTTTCCTTTGTTCGGTAGGCATATTCGAGGACGATTTGAGTTTTACCAACACCTCCAAGACCTGTTATCGCGACACGTTGACCAAGGTGAGATGAAGAAAGCTTTGTAGCAAGTTGATTAAGAAGTGAGTCCCGCCCAACAAAGCGCTCATTCCTCGGGAAAGGTACGAGCCAGTGTGATCTGGGTATGTCTGAATCAGGTCAGTGTATGTCGTATATCAACCAACTGTTAAAATTAAAATTATAATAAAAAAACAACTACAAACTTAATTGCTACTTTTGAATTTGCAAACGCAAACCTAAAAGAATTCACTAACCAGCTACAGCTGTCGATAGGGTAGTTGTTGCCCTCGATACTGGTATGATCCGAAGAACCTCTTTAGCCACTGCAGCAGCCGAAGCCGATGCATATTTGTGCCAACCATCGTTCTTGTGAGAGTCAGCATAATCACAAATTCCTCGTATAGTTGCACAGCCAAATATATCCATTAATCCTGCCGCTTCCATTTCAACAGCGAGCACGCCAGGATGGGCTGCGAGGATCTTGGCCCTCTCTGTGGCATTCTTGATGACTTGATCCCCAGAAGCAACAACGCCAAAGTGCACGAGTAAATTATTCCGGGGGGGCCGGTCTACGATATATTCCTTTTTGCATTCTATACATGCCTTGTCCTCTGGGTTAACATGGGAGTAATCGCTTTGGAAAAGATTATCAGTCACCGAAGCTGGCCGTTCAAATGCTGAAAAGTGGGGATTTCTAGCAGCTGCTTCTGAGAGATATACTGTAACCTGACTGTCTTGATCCATAAGGCGGGATTCAAGTTCCCTAAAGGCATTCCTCAAAACTTCCGGCACACCATTCAGGAATGACCTTGGTTCAAAGCCCGTTAGAGTCACTTTTCCACGGTCATGAGCCACAACCCCTCCAGATCTCCCATCTCCTTTACTGATCACAACATCACCAAGGCGTATATCTTTCTCACCGGGTATACCTCCAGCAATTCCGACTAGTAAACCGAATCTTAGCTTTCGAAAGGAGGAGTCCATCCGTGTCGCAACCATAGAGGCCACCGTTGTACCCATATCTCCTTGGCAGACGATGACAACATTATGTCCACATATGCGACCAAAAGTATATATGTTCTTATCGTGCTCTGGTTGTGGAGGGGTGATATGAAGCTCATCTAACATATTCCTCGCCGCCGTCTTCTCGATTGGCAGAGCACATATCCATGCGACCGTGTAATCATCGTATGTCAACTCGGTTGTAGCCTTAAGCGGCCATGTCATGATTATGACACAGATTGTTGGCTTTTCAGTTCACAAACCAATAAATAGAGATGTGAGAGGGGACATGCAAGATACCTTGAAACCTCCCTCGAAACAAGCGGAAGGAACGGGAGGAGGAACAACAAAGGATATCAGTGTAGGTGATCGTGAAAGTAACAACTAGTGAATTGGGTAGTACGAACCGCAAAGAAGAAGAAAGTTGTAATGATGATAGAGAGAAGGGACTCCAGGCAAGGCTTGAAGGGAAACGGGCGCCAAGCATAGGGGCTTGATGTGGCCCGTGCTATAGCTGATTTGATTGCAAGGCTGATGCCGAACATAGTGAGATGAATCTTTCCACAAAAAACCATATCAAATACTTAAGACTTCCTTACAATTTTCTTTAACTAGCCTGTAGAATCAAGCATGACGCTTATTCTGTACAGCATTATAAAATTTATCGTCGACCAAACCCGGACTTCAACACGTAGCCTGGAAAGTGCATTACTCCCCACACTCTCTATAGCTCAGGAGGGAACGCAAGAAATAGACAATCACCAGCAATACCGTGATACTGGTGCAAAAGGAGATTTAAAAGATTTTACTATCCCCTTTTTTAAACACTTAATTTTTCTCCACTCTTTCGCCATAGTACTATCACTGAACTATTCCCTGAATAAACAGGCAGCATCACACCAGCTGAGCTCCAGCTGGGCATAATTCGGAGACGTTCACAATCATTAAAAAATATCACTACAGATATTGTCGCAAAGGCGTGCTAGAAATGATCACGCGGCCTCGTGATCCTAACAACTCAGAAATATAATTACGCCTCGAAAGAATATCTAAATAACTTCAATAAACCATACATGACTATCGAGTAGTGAAGTCCTATAGTTAATATCTCCTCTAGTGTATCTAAGTTCAATGCCCTCGCGAAGATTCTTAATTTCCAAATTGTCCCAAGTGCCTTTGAAGAGATATGCATGAGACTGAACGCTCCTGCCCATGTTGGGATCGGGATGTCAAGGGCACTCCTGCGAAAATTATACTGAAAAGATAATCAAGGACAATAAATTATTATGCCAAAATCTCCGGGACATTTGTCACCTTCCGTGGTAGCTCTTTGCTATCCCTTTAATGTCTTCTTGTCGTATAGAAAATCTGAAAAATAGCCCAGTCTCCATACTGTCCTCATTTCCACTAATCAATTCACATCCCTTTAGTTCCGTGTTGAGAGCCTCCCCATATTTCATTGCCACCCTTTTCCCCTATTCTATCAACATATAGGAAGATATCCTAAAATTAGTTCTCCTTGCGGCTCAATTCGACTATCTGAAATGACGCTGGATATGTATTTCGTAAAGGGCTAGGATTAAAAATTACGGCCCTCAATGAACACTATACAAGACTTTTTGTTAATTTGATTATAGATTATACTTATATATGTTAGAAAGAGAACTCCCTTCTATTTTGTAAACATCTCGACCCGATTACATGTGAACCAAAGTATAAACAGGTTCGAAATAAGTGGGACGTGGATAGTCTCATTTTCCAGGGACAGCCCGACCTGGATTCCACCTAGAACCCACACACTGATTAGTCAGTGACACCTATGTAATGTGGGTTCCATTCGTAGACCTAGCAAATACATAGCTTTTGTTCCTCACTTTGTGCATCACCACACTCATACAGTAAGGCTTAAAGCGTAAAATGTGACAAAACCGGGTATCAAAGCCCTCGATAATTAATATTATAGGCTATGTATTAATGTGTTAAACCCCTCTATCTAGCTTAAATAATATAACAAGATAATTTTAAGAGGTTATGACATTCCTTATCTAAAATTAAAATATTCTGTATTTACATTATAGGACAAGTTGTTGGCCCTATATTTGCATTTGTATACTTTAAGATCATTACTACTATACTACTGAAACAATTACCAAATCTCGAACAGCGGTGAAATAGGTCTTGGACTATCCTGAGAATATAGCTCGGGCCAAGCAATTTTGAACTACTACTTCTCTCTCATTTCACCTAGGAACTCTATGATATTAATAGCCAAGCTGTCTGAATATTATATTTTCGGCGTGTGAATTACTCTTACTCTCGGCTGGCCTGGTTCGCTTTGCGAATGTTTTCACATGAAAGCCTAAAGTATGAGTATATCTTCCCCCTTCGTTCCTTTCACTAATAGCCTTAAATTATTCACAGGAATCAGTTCAATAGATCTGATAAAGGCATTGACCTAAAACCAGCAATGGTACCAGTGGGCAATTGTGATTGGCCACAGTAGGCCAACAGTATGAGGTCTTGGCAGCTGAACTTATCAGGCAACCCCTCACCCTCATGTTTCACAACTTCAGGATCCAAACTTTTAGACATAACTTCTTATTGAAATCTCAATATTTAAATTTTGTGAGCTTGATTTCCTGCTTTCATATTGTTGCCTGCAAGATCTTAAAAATGCCTGTTATCATAAAACCTTCCCCGTCAAAAGCTGGCCATAACATTGACCCTACTGTTACCACACCTCTCAATCTCTTCACCACAACATCGAAAGCGTGGTCCAGCCCCAACCCAGATCCTGATGCAAGTTCGAATAAATCATCTATCCCTGAAACTCGGCCAATCCTTCACTCCTCTTTCCCGGCTTTCTCCTCTCCAAATCCTGGCAAGGTTATACCCTACGAAAACGGCTTCGTCAACGGCCTCATTCGGGCTTTCAACCAAGATTTGCACTTGACATTGAGACCTGATGATGTGTGGCTGGCAATCCTGACCCAATTCAATTTCTTCGTGAACGGGAAGGCAGAGTTACTTCGGGATAAGTTTGTGAAGCATGAAGGGAAGAAGAAGTTAGTTATTGATTTTACACCTACGGCTTTTGCGGATGTCGATATTGGGCTTATGGCAAGGAAATTCGCGAGCTTGATCCAGGAGAATGTCAAAGATCCTGGTTTGCAAAAGTGGATCATGCCAACGTTTTCAACTACAACAGAGGAGGATAAATCTGTTGCGAGTGTAGTAATGATGGGCACTTTCAAAGCGTATTTTGAGTATCTTATGTTGTGTGGGTGTGGGTTTCCTTCTGTTACGCTCTTGGGGGAGAAGGAGGACTGGGAGGGCATACTTTCTCGCATCCGGGAGCTACAGGGGAAGGAGTACCATGCGGAAACGAAGGAGTGGTGTGAATTACTTATTCCAACAGTTTCATGGATGATTAAAAGTTTCGACTCTCCCGATTCTCAAGCCGTGCGAGACTTTTGGCTGAGGGTCGCGCATGCCGAGGGACCCTCTGCGTCTGGTATCCGCACATTATCAGGCTGGATCAACGCATTCATCTTTTGGGATGAGAATGGGAAGCGTATCTATTCATACTCTGATGCAGATTTGCAGTACAGTTGGGGAACGAGTCTTGAAGCTAGGAAGCGTTTGGTGTTAGATGGGGTTGCATTTCCGTTAATTAGCCCGGCAAGTATACCAAAGGGAATTGTAACGTGCCCAGTGGTGGTGGTAGATATGGCAGAGGGGGTCCAGATTGATACTACATTAGTGGCGGGGTGTGTGGGAATGACTCTGATTACTGATGAGGGTGGAACAAAGGTCCAGCCGACGAGTGGGTGGTGGATGGTTGAGGACTCGAGGGAAGCGATTAGGTGATGGTGGGATTTATGAATCAAGTGCGAACCAGCACACCAGCACAACGGACAAAATCAGGAATAAGTCACTCAAGAAAAATATCCTCAACCAACTCATTTTTTATATTGAAGGCCTTAATTTCATATTCCTCTAAATGCTACTTTCTGCTAGCTGAGAATTAGGTGAACTTCCATTCATCAAAACGTAGCTATCAGATGCTCTGAGTGCCATTTGACCTCCCTCATAAACTCACCCCTAACGCTCAAGCAAGTCGATTCATCTACCAAGCACTGGTCTGTTGTTCCTCTCTCTCCATAACAACCACAAAATCCCTCTAAATATGCATGATTCTCCCTTCTTGAACATACTATCAATATTAATTAGTATTTACTAACGATATCTAGATCGTATCGCAGGGCGACCAAACGCAGAAGGCTCGTTTTCAGGAGGAGGAAATGTTGTGGGTGACGGACCACTAAGTATAGGCCCAGTTGTGGAAGAATTCCTAATTTACGGGGTAGGCAAAGGGAGGCTAATAGGGTAACTGCGTCTTATATCTTTCCTAAAGATGAAGAGCTAGGATTGGAAGGTGGAAAAGACGCTGTCTCTACTGGAAATTTGACCTATTAATAGAACGGAAGTCTCACTAAGTGAGCTTCTGATGCTGTTTTCAGCTTTTTCGCTCTCACTTTCTCGTCCTCTTTCTCATCTCCTAGATGATTCTTTACCCCGTGTCAAAGAAGTTCTCTTTGGTTTTCCTTCGCGTCAAGCGGCTCAGGAAAGAACTCCTTATGGCAAAACGTGCACTTCGAACTGCTACCTGGCTCTTGCTTACTAGCAGTTTTGTAAATATCAGGAAGCTTAACAAAAACCTCTTTCTGAACCCTCGGTAACATTTGATCTCTAGATGGTAACTGAGAGAATGCAAATTCTAGCTCTTGTCGGTAGTTTTAGTTCAGTTTCGTCATCGTACGAGATCTAAGAGCCGGACATACAAGAAGACAGCTGTTATTAAAAGAAGGTTTGGGTAAAACTAGCTTAGCTAGAGTGAGCCTGGCTTTCTATATTATTAGGAGCTGTAGTTCAGAGTGGCGAATTGGACTGAAAGAGACCTGGAGACAACCTTCCCAACTTGGATGATTTTAGTTTACAGATTGGTAGACCGTAGATTATATTTTGGTTTTAGACCTAGATAGCTGAATATTTCTCTACTCCTGCTTTCTTTCTTCTCCATACAATTAAGAGGATCGGTGCCACGTTCGGATGCCAGAGGACAGCGCCTATCCGAATTGCGGAGGATACAGGCGCGGCATTGGATTTATTGAACGTACAACTAAATGTAAGCGGGGTCCTGAAACTGTGCTCGTATGCTTGTAGGACTCGCATGGCTTGGAGTTGTCCTTGATGAGGTTCGGCGGACGATTACTTTGTGGACACGCTGACGAAATTGATGCAGCGTTGCTAAAACACGGGAATGGAATTTTATGGGGCTGTCTTGTTTTGCATTTTATATGTCTCTATACTAAGAAGCTTGATATGAGTAAATTACTAGAATGAAAGATTTAGACTGGAGTAGGAAATAAACGGTCATCTGCTCGTGACTCAATTGTCCTCAATTCATAAGTTTTTCTCTTAGTGTAGTATCTCTTGTTTTAATACTACCATTTTGCTGAAGCAATGTAAAGATATTACCGGGCACGCAAAAAGACATTTATGGCAGGAATTGAATATGTGAAATCGCCCAGTTCATGCAATGAAATGTACCCAGTGTTTCAGTATAGTTTGGTAGGATGCGCCTCTTCATATTCTAGTAGATCTGTAATGCATCTGCATATGCTTAGAGAAAAAGAGAATTGACCTGCGTTTACATAATAGCGGGACAGTTTGAGTGTAAGCAGCTATGTATCTTGAAATATTCTAGAATGATCTTGTTTGAAGGCTTTGTGCCGTCAAAGCTAAAGTATTATTAAAATATTTACTCAAAGCGGAAGAAAGAGTAGTAGACTGTCCGAGACAATAAAGTGACTAGTCGACTTTGCTTAAATGCATAGAGCAACGTGCTCGTAGTCCTTCAAAAACACGAGACAACTATGACTTGGATGCCTGGTAATCTTGACTTATGTGTATGGTAAAATATTAAGTTCACCTCTATTAGCTTTACGTTTAAGACGTGTGTGCTTCTGTTAAACATAACTCAATATGTGCCGTATAACACACATAGCACATAAAAATGTATGTAGGCGACAATCGAAGATCGTCTTTGTCTCGTAAAAACAGACGAAAAAAATCCGCCTTTTTCTGATCGCTACTATGCATTCATGAAATAGAAAATTCATGAAGACATGTTTTCTGCCACATCCTCCAAAAAGGTGGAGGGTGGATGATGTAGATGCCACTAGCAGAGTCCTTTAGTTCTGACATCCTGTTGGACATTATAACCCTATCAGCCCTATCCGGAGGAAAGATGAGATATTTGTGAAGGTAATTCGAGATTTAGAAGTAAACTTAGATCAAACCAAATGATCTGGCGCGTTTTGGTGTATAGCTAGATTTTGGCGGACTAGTGATGAGACCTAATGTTGAGTTGAAATTTGCAAAGATGATTGAGAGGTGGTGGAAAATTAGTCGCCAGTGACACTTGATACAGGTTCCGACTCTATGGTTTGGGAGTCAAGTATATGATGGAGATGCAAGAAAAGCCTAAGCTGGGCGTCACAATGGTCTCCCAACCATCCCTAGACGATTAATGATTGATTATTGATATATTTACATAACATTGAGTAGAGAACCAACCCATGGTCCTTGGAATACAGCAAATCTATATTCTTGCGTTCTTTTCTGAGCATGTTCTAAACCTCTATGAATAAACCTCTATGAAATCTAAAATCTTCTAAATGCTGTAGCTCGTAACAAATATTATGACTGTGACATAAATTATGTTTTTCGAATCATAGGTGCATCACTGATTTGGGCTTCCACATGGACCAACTGATCGCAATGACCATCTTGATTGCTGCAGCAATCCAGAAATTCGTAGCAAGCCCCGCAAAGCTCCTGCTGATCCAGCCACCCGCAATACCCCCAATCAAAATTGACAATATCGCTGCAATTCTTCTATTCCTTTTCACATTGTCTTGCGCGAGTATCTCTGGATCGCTCGCCAGATCACAATAAACGCTTGTCAAGACAGTTGTAGGTACTTCGTTGAAGCCGAGAAGACGAGACGTAACAATCTGTCCTCCAGATTGGAATGCTAAAAATGCGAGTGGTACAAGTTCGAGGAAATTAATGTCAATTCCACTTGCGACGACCACTCCTTTTGGTGCTGGGACAACATCTCCCTGAACAAGAGCTGCAGCAACTATAATGCAGACACTCTGCAGGAAGAACGAGGCTGCCAATGTTCCACGAGCTTTCGGAAGTATGCGACGGGTATTCGAGAAGAAGAAACATCCAAGAAGGAAGCATGAAATCGAAATCAAGGACTTTACCCAGCCGTAGGGTTTTGATATTGGCTGTCCCGAAGCGCCAAGTGAAAGGAAGATTGTGTTACCTGGAACAACGATTAGGCTTGACGCAAAACATATGTAGTGGAAACTCTACCGGTCTGCATTGAAACGAAACAGCTCCAGGCATTGTAGGCGCTGGAATCACAAAGTCCAGAAACCAAACAGCAGGCTATGATGGGAACATCCGCATGTTGTAATGTAATTTCAGTCTTGATGTGACTTAATATGCTTCTTGAGGCAGAGGGTTTCGTGATAGAAGTGTTCGAAGACGTGGGGTGCTCTGTCGTTGGTAGGGTATCGTCCGATGCCGGCACAGGCTCTGTTGGCTCAGCTCTTTGCGGAGTCTTCATAATTGCATGGAATTGAGAGTAGTGGTGTACACTACTTAAACATGATCAACACACAAAGGAAATGCCGAAGGGACTTACGGTATAAGAACTCCAGCTCTGTGAAAAATAGATGACTAGCAGCTGGCGCAAAATGACGTTCTCGCTAGCTTTTACTAGCTGCTGTTCCGTGGGGGAGGCCCGCGGGTTGCCGAGAGAAGAGTCAGGAGTGAAGAAGAATTGTCCTGTCCAATGCCTTATACATTAGTCAGCAAAATAAACACCTCAGGCAGTCGCAGCCCAACAAGGCCACCATTCTAATTTGGGGCCTAATCTGACAAGCCGCAATCAGTGAAATCTCGATAAAAAAATAATCGTCGCTCAGCCCGCTTCTCCCTCGTACACCCCTCTTCTCTGGTTTCTCTCTCTCTTCACCTTTGTCTCCTGCCACCCGCGGCTGAGACCTCTACACTTCTTCCTCATCTACTCGGATATATCTGCTTGGACAGATAAATATATACTCCAAATCTCCACTCTACAAAAAGTTCTGGTTATTCGACTACCTCGGCCTCCCACGTTCCTCGAAGACAAAGAACACGATTTTGAAACTTCGCAAATTTTCCACGACGAATATTTTTGCAGAACGATTTAGCCTCCCAAGTCACCAACAACGAATTATTTGAGCGCTGCGATACATTCTGCCTATTTTAGAGGGCGTTCTATGCTCAAGAATGCCACACCCTGTGTCGCCTCCCCGCCAACTTCCCACGATGATCTCAAAGACGGCAGACGGGCCTGCGCCTTCACAGGCTGAGGTTTCAGCCATTTTAGACTCTATTTTCACTGCACCATCCTCAGATGCTTCAGTAGCAGCTGCATACGCACTGTGTGATCTCTTCCTGAACTCTGTCGGCTTCCGGGGACTGTCGCAGTACGGCGTTTTGGTAGAAATAAAAAAGGCCGCCGCTGATAAGAAGAGTGGATTGAAAAGAGAAAGCGCCCAGAACTTACTCGGTGCCTTGTTTGAGCGATTTCCACCCCAAGAAAAGATTAGTGAAGTTACTCTCATACTTCAAGATGGGGGAATGGTGGCCTGCGCTCTTGATGCACTAGCAGATAAGGGGACGGTTGTTCGTGACGCTGCACAATATGGTCTGGACGAATTATTTAAGAACCTGAGTGCCGAAGCTTTGGTGACTGCTCTTCTTCCAGCACTCACCAAATACCTTGAAAAGCGATCTGGGAAATGGCAAGGAACCGTTGGTGGATATAAGTTGCTGCAAAAAATGGCAGATAAGGCAAAGATGGAAGTTGGCACAAGCAAAGAGGAGGCTGAAACCAAGGATATTCTGAGAGAGTCCATGGGCACCAAGCTTGCTGGATTGATCCCAGTTGTCGAAAGTGGTATGCACGATTTGAAGGGCGAGGTTGAGAAACAGGCCGTTTCCACTATGACTTCGCTTACCACCCTCTTGTCAAATGATGATGTTGCGCCTCGAATCCCCCTTCTCATCAAGACCATGCAAAACCCTTCGACGGAGACTCTCCAAAAGGCCATCCACGCGCTTTCACAGACCACATTTGTTGCTATTGTTACATCTCCAGTTCTTGCTCTTTTGACTCCATTGTTGGAGCGATCTCTCAACACCCCCACAACTGCACAAGAGGTTCTCCGACAAACTGTTGTGGTTGTGGAGAATTTGACTAAGCTTGTTCATGATCCAGTAGAAGCGCGTACTTTCTTGCCAAAGTTGCAGCCAGGTGTTAAAGCAGTCCAGGAGCGTGCCTCCTTACCAGAAGTCCGAGAAATGGCAGCTCGGGCACTCAAGGTTATCCAAAAGGCAATGGGTGAAGACGATGGAAAGAACAATGCTTTTGGATCAATTGAGAGAACTTCCGCCGATGATGTTGCTAAGGTCCTTGAAGCTGAGATTAAGAAAGCTGGAGGCCTTGTAGGAGATCTAGATACTTTCAAGGTTGCACGTCCATTCATTTGTGGTATGGTTTCCGAAGATGTCAACCATCGACACATCAAACGAATTTCTGGATGCATAACTCCCTATCTCCAGCACATCATGAAGGCTACAGATGGAGCGGCTGCAGTTGGAACGGCCATTCAACAATTTTATATGGACGAGGATCACAGAAAATATGGTCAGCCTGTAAAGGAAGACGATGGCGAGATTGAAATTGTGAATACCGACTTTTCTCTTGCTTATGGTGGAATGCTTCTACTTTCGCACACCAATCTACGTCTATTGAAGGGTCACCGATATGGCCTTTGCGGTCGTAACGGAGCTGGAAAGTCCACTCTTCTCCGGAGTATCGCAAATGGCAAACTAGAGGGTTTCCCAAGCCAAGACGTCCTCCGAACGTGCTTCGTTGAGCACAACCAAGGAGAAGATGCTGATATCAGCATCTTGGAGTTCGTTGCGAAAGATCCAGCCATTGCCAAGGAAGGCAAGACACGAATTTCGGAGGTTTTGGCAGAAGTTGGTTTCACTGCCGGTCCCCAGGGTCGTCAATCCGAGAAAGTCGGATCTCTATCTGGAGGATGGAAGATGAAGCTTGCTTTAGCTCGAGCAATGTTGATGAAGGCCGATGTACTTTTGCTTGATGAACCTACCAACCACTTGGATGTTGCAAATATCAAATGGCTGCAAGAGTATCTCAAGAGCCACACTGAGATTACCAGCTTGATCGTTTCTCACGACTCTGGTTTCTTGGACGAAGTTTGCACCGACATTTACCATTACGAGCCAGGAAAGAAGTTAGCTTGCTTCAAGGGCAACTTGGCTGCTTTTGTGAAGCAAAGACCAGAGGCAAAGAGCTATTACACGCTGTCCGATTCCCTTGTCCAATTCAAGTTCCCTCCTCCTGGTATACTCACTGGAGTCAAGTCGCAAACTCGTGCTATCCTTCGAATGAATGATTGCTCGTACACTTATCCTGGCGCATCGAAGCCTTCTCTCCATAACGTCTCATGTTCTCTATCTCTCTCATCACGAACCGCTATCATCGGTGGTAACGGTGCCGGAAAGTCAACCCTCATCAAGATGTTGACTGGTGAAACTGTGCCAACTACTGGCACCGTAGAGAAGCACCCCAACTTACGTATTGGTTACATTAAACAACACGCATTGGAACACGTGGAAATGCATTTGGAGAAGACGCCTAATCAATATCTCCAATGGCGATATGCAAATGGTGATGATAGAGAAGTCTACCTAAAGCAGACTCGCATCCTTTCGGAAGAAGACAAGGCTCAAATGGAAAAGATGATCGACCTTAAAGATGGAATGGGCGCCAAGCGTATCGAGGCCATTATGGGACGTCAAAAATGGAAGAAAACCTTCCAGTATGAAATTAAATGGGTTGGAATGCTTCCAAAGTACAATTCGCAAATTTCCCGAGAGACCCTTATCGACCTTGGATTCAACAAGATGGTCCAAGAGTTCGATGATCACGAAGCCTCACGTGAGGGTCTTGGTTTCCGTGAACTTTCTCCAAAGGTCATTTCTAAACATTTCGAGGATTTGGGACTTGACCCAGAAATCGCCAACCACAACGAGATCTCTGGTTTGTCTGGAGGACAGAAGGTTAAAGTTGTCCTAGCAGGTGCTATGTGGAATAACCCACATTTGCTCGTTCTTGACGAACCTACCAATTTCTTGGATCGTGATTCGCTTGGAGGTCTTGCAGTTGCTATTCGCGATTACAAAGGTGGTGTGATCATGATTTCTCACAACGAAGAATTTGTTGGTGCTCTTTGCCCTGAGCAATGGCATGTTGCGGATGGTCGTGTTACCCACAAAGGTCACCTGGCTGTCTCCGCTGATAGATTCGAGGACAGCAGACCCAATAGTGGATTCAACAGCAGTGTTGCTAGTAGAGCAAGCAGTGCAGTTAACAGCGCAAATACCAGTGCTGTAAATAGTGGCGCTGAAGACAACGGGGATATGTCTTTTAGAGCTCGAAAGAAGAAGAAGATGACCAAGAAGGAGTTGAAGGAGAGAGAGGTTAGGAGAAGATTGAGGCACATTGAATGGTACGTTCAATCCATTTATCCCTTCCCAAGCATTACTAACATATCACTAGGCTCAACTCTCCCAAAGGCACGCCTCACCCACCAGACACGGACGACGAGTCCTAGATTAATTTCATTTCGTCCCGTTTCAGTTTCAGTTTCAGTTATACGAAAAGAAAGGAACTGTAATCATGTGAAAAAAGAAGCAAGGATAGAGATTCCATAGATGCATTTGGATCATTCATATAGAGCTGCTTTATGTTGTTGAAAATGCCCACAAATGCTCTAGTGGGGTGATCATTCAGAAGGCATGGCGTTATATAGACTGGTTGGGTTTGCTTACATACACGATTCTCTTAGATTACGTATGGAATGAGAATGATGGATGTACTTGGCGGGAAATTGATGGTGCCGAATTCGAATGAGGACCTATCTTGAGATCTTTTGGATTTTTCATGCGTGTATGTGATGTAGCGGATCCTTACCTACCTGTCTCGTCTTGGTGGATACAAAAAGCATGCCAGTCATTCTCGTTTTACTTAACCACCGTATATGGTGCACTATGCTATGTAAATTAAGACCACTTTTCCTCAAGCTTTCTTTTGCTCCTATATGTGCTCCGTTTTGCATTCCTTTTTTTACACCGATGTACTTTTGAGATTTATCTCCCCTAATCGTATCTGACTTTTCCACCGGTTGTACGAATACAATAGTTGTAATGCTTTCGTTTATTTTCAGGGAGCATGAACCCTACAATAGTCGCTATTTCTTCGTGTCCCCCTAAAATCAGAACGGCAAATTCACGAGGTTCGCTAGAGATTCTAGCATTAGGGATTCGATTGATATATATGGCATGCCGCTTTTACTTCGCTAAAACAAGCCTAGTTGAAAATCATGTCACGATTTCGCGTAATATTATAACATAACACCTATATCAACGAAAAAATTCAAACTTAATTTGAATCTAATAATTCTAATCAAATTCGATTATTCTGATATATTTTTGTTTATGCATTTTGATGATATTTGCTCAAAAATAAAGAGACTATTTTTGAGTAAAATCGGGTTTAGCGTATCTCCCTTAGTACAACAGCAAGGCAAAATTCTGAAAACAGGAAAGTGTGCACGTGAATCTCGCTTAACTACCTCGACAGAGGGGATAGTGGGGACGCTAATGGTTGCCCTTTCAGTCGTACCCGTTGAATCAGGGAGAATATACAAGGCCGAGTTGCTTGCCAATTGCACAGGTGAGTATGATTGGAAAATATGTTGATTGATCGAGAGGATATGGGTGTGTTTTTTGCTATTTATATTATGGAATGGTGGTTGTGGGCGCTAGATTGGCTAAGGTTGCGCTTGGAGTCATGCCTTATTCAACATGACGCTTGGAGTCATCACTTACTCGACAAGGGCAATCACAACTTCAGTGATGTGGTGATGTACGAAGTGAGAGACAAAAGGTATGCATTTTCTGGGTCTACAGGTGGAACCCACACAAGGTAGGTGTCGCCGACTAACTACTGTGTGGTTTACAGGTGGAATCCGAGGAAGGCTGTCCTGGACAAGTGAGCAACGCTTTACTGTGACCACCAGTTAAGGTCCTCGAGCATGTTCCACGGCAGTATTGTCTGCAGATATCACTTCTATACCTCGAGAATTCCAAATTGGTGGATATTTTCAGAGGCAATGCCCAATTCTATCTACAGTAAGAGGTATGCTATAAATAGAGGTGTCGTAGGCCTCAACTCTCTTGAACTACATGTTGGTAGCTAACCTATACTCCCTGAGCAGCAGAATCCTTTAGAGTCTCGGGCTCCTTTGAATAACTGAACCTTCGGAGTTACTAACTTAATCTCAGACTTATATATCTAACACAAACCCTCGAGCGTAATACGCGGTTGTGCTATATGCAATGTTCCAACAACTTTGATATATCGACATTGACAGAAGATTTCGAGCCTAAATGGCGTATACCATCTTGTTGGGCATTTTCAGTGATGATGATTCATTTTATGCACGGTGAGAAGTGTGTTACATATAGAGGTGTCGTAGGCCTTAACTCTCTTGAACTACACGCTGGCAGCTAACCTATATTCCCTGAATAGCTGAACCTTCAGAGCTACCGACTTGACCCCAGGCCCCTATATCTGACGCATCTGCCAACAATTTATTTCGACAGTTTAATAGCACGATGGAAACTCTCAAGCCTAGTTGTGCACGAAGAAGAACGTCTCATCTCGACCGTATTTTAGGGGCTTCCGCGAAGCACCTGCTAGCATGTTGTCGCGACCAGCTAAAACCCACGTTTACCTAGGCAATCGAGTATCACTGAATTCTTCAATATAGAGTAGGCCTTTCGCCAGTGAAATAATAGTATTATCATTCGATAAACTAACCGCTAAGGAAAGGAAGGAAAGAGTTTGAGTTTGGGTGGGGTGATGATAACCCCTCCATCAGGATAGAATATACAGCGTGACACAGGCTGCTTCTATGCTAAACCCTTACAGACATCTCCAATGATGGTTCTGTGGGTCGAGCCCGAATGCGAACGGTGTCTTAGCCAGAGGGCGCTGGATGTATGTTATATACAAAATAATAGAGGTTATATTCGATGCTTGCTACCTCCAGGCCCAGGGTGTTCTCTATGCTGCTGATTGTTCTGTATTCCAGTCGTGGTAGCAGGGATTGAAGTATTTGCGTGACCTTGGGCTGAGTGCTCTTCACGCAACCTTCGAATTATTCTTGCTTGGGCATCCAGCTGCTCATCTAAATATCTAATATACCACAAACTAATTGTTCATCGTCAGCAAACGATCCACGAGGAAATAGACATTTGTACGTACCCGCAGGTTGAAGTGAGGGTGAAAGTTGTGGCTATTTTTATCGGAAAGGACGTGGGAAGCAACCGTGCCAAGATTGAGGAATGCATATTGTGCATGAGAATCAAGGTGATTGACAGAGTATTTGATTCAGATTGACCTTTGAAAGTATCTGTGGGATCTAGTGGTCCGTTTCGCTTCAAATAGGGCCGCCAGAAAACTAGTTTCGCACATGACTGTACCAGAGGCGGGATCCTCCCAACAGAAATTAAAACAGAGATTTAAGACTGTCGCTCAAACCATAAACCTTATACCCATAAAATTTATTTCTTCTCCCAAACCCTAATCCGCCACAAAGCCTCCCGCACTTCCAAGGATATTCTTAAGAACATATATATAGAATGTCGCTTCCCATGTTCGCCCGCCTCGTCATAGGCACCAGTATTGGACTTGGTTTCATGGGTACCCTCATTGCGTGAGTCATTATCTTTCAACCTTTATTGCCACCCAATATGCTTATCAAGATAAGCCATCGACTTGGTGGATGCAAAAGCAACACCTCAGGAGAGGAGAGGAGGAGATCAAGCAGCTGCAGAAAGCAATTTCGAATATGAGAGTGGAAGCAGAAACAGATAGATTGCCGAGACAAAGTTTGAACCTATAACGTCAATTATTCACCAAAGCAACCTGGTTGTTTGAAACCGCAACCTGCCATCGACGTGTCGCCCATTTACTGCTCTTCAAGCCTTCGAGTCGACGAGAGTGCCAAATCCTTTATCAACCAAGGATCTGTTAATAAACTCAGCCAAAAGAAAAAAGGATTTTAGCATCAGAGCTAGATTTAGCATATATTATAAGCCTGGTAATAATGTAGAATTACTGATTGAAGGGAATAATTAAAGAACATTTGCTTCCAACATTCCGTTACAGATCCTCATGGTGGTTTAATTCTGGAGTAATTATCTCTAAATATTTCTTTGTCAAGCACCCGAAATACCACGACGTACTTCAATTTAAAGGAAGTGCTTGATGGACACGAAACAAAGCCAGACAAGATACCAAAAATCTATGTTAGAAGGATATTCTCAAGTCCTGCTCTATTCTCCTGTGTACTAATTCTTGCCATAAGTATCTTGCAAGATTGCACTCTAATCGTCCTTTCAACATCGCCGCCTGTTGTTATACCTTCCGCCACCTCCAAACCCTTTCTCAAGTGTATGTTTCATCAACGTCTGGCATAAAGGCCACATCAGATACAAATGAGAAATTTAGCCTAGATAGAGCTGATTTGACGGTCACCAATCTTACCCAGATCCGTTTCACGATCCACATTCCGGCCAGCGCCTGATCAACTTTATCATAAACTACTTTTGTTCAGCAATTTTGGGCCTTATAATGCCTTCGAAAGCCATCATCAACGCATCATTGCTCATATTCTGAATCGGGCTCTCTATCCCTACTCTGGTTGTCGAAACACACTGCATCAATTTTGTTTGGGCATAGTACTTCCAACAACTGCATAAATCCATCAGTTATTCAAACTCGGCATAGCTAGCGGAAATGGAATCGATGCTGAGCCGCCTTCCGACTACGCCTCTGTTACAGGCAATCTCAAACCGAATAATGTTGCTACTAGTTCAGACGGAATTGTGGATGGAACCTCTCCGATCTACGCAGCCTTTTCCCTCGATGTCATCAGGAGTCTTTAGTTCGGTGCCGATAAGTCTTAGCTATCTATGGTTGCTCAGTCATCGGAGAGGGTCTGCAAAATGAGTTTGGCCTCGAATGTGAAGATGAAGCTTACTCGGTTTAGACTTGTCGATTTCATCTAAGAGTTCTGGTACTTCAAACATTTTGAATTTTTAAACAAGAGATTAGATAAAGAGCTACTATTATGGGGTTTCGCGGTGAGGTAGTCGAAGTACCCCGTTTTGTATTACAAAAGGAAAGCTCTTTCGCATGGGCGAGGATACTCTCCACCATATAAGAATCCTATATATGGTCTAAAGAAAACATTTGTGATATTCTGGGGATGATTAGTATTTGTAGTTTGTAAGTGGACTTTATATTGTGGGAGGGAAATAACTACACCACACCAAGAGGGCAGGAACAGTAACAGGATCTGATACGTAGAAAAAGGCTCATCAAGAAAGAACATTCAGAATAGTACGATTGAGGGTAATATTTGGATAAATAGTTAGATCAAAGAGTAGCAATCTTAAATTCTAATATAAAATGAATGTGTGGTTGTTAAGTGTTGTTGTTGTGGTGATGGGGGTAGTGTTGGAAAAATCAAGGCCTGATATACCACGTGTATATCACCATGATTTCACGTGATCCCCACCACAATATTGCCAACAAGTATCTACAAGAAGACATTAATATATATCTTGTTAGGATAGCCGAAGGTATGCCATTCAAGTTTTAGTCGAACGTATCCGAGAATAGATATATAGCAATACTGAAAGATAGAAATAAAAAAGGCAGTAATTGGTTTCACAAGAAACCATTACCTTAAATTCCCTCCCCTGAATTTCTGTGCAGGTCGTTGAGCATTTTTCCACAGCTCAGTTACCACTGCTTGGCTACGTTCGAGATAGTAGCATTGGAGCCTCAAAATCGCAGTACCTGAATATTCTGCGTAATACAATAAGCTGCTGCTATGTTCTAGACGTGGGGAATAAAAACGCCAATATATAATGTGGTTGTTCTTTCTTCTTCAAATATTTTTCGACCATAGTCTCTTTGATTAAACTACCAACGGAGAACCTCATATCAAAAACCATTACCATCTGAATATACCGCACGCTCACACTCATGACTTCAGATCACGAGTTCCGGCTCATATTCCCTTAACATCCCCCTAACCTCTTTCTCAGAATTCGCTAGTACTGACTCAAAGGCACTTGGGGGGTACGCTACTTGGCTCGGATTGTGTCTTGTCACCCTCTCTCTTGCCTGTCAGGGCACTCCAAGCTAACTTTCCGGCTTTTGCCAGTACGTCGCGACCGTCAACAATTGGATAAACGACCGCAACAAAGAAGCAGAAGAAAAGCCAGATTTCTGACACGGCGGTCCAGCCCATGAAGAACTAAATACTTAAATAAGCTTACGCCTGTTTTAGCGATTTGGTGGGTATATACATACGGGCCGGGTAAATATGTAGTCGCGGTACAGTGGCAAAGGCCACACAACCCATGTCAGAAGTCCTATGACAACACTAAAGATACTGGCTATTGTGCCAGCTCGCTTCAGGAGTTTAATTTCGGTAGCAGGGAAAGGATGAACAACGTCGCCTAGATCACGGTTATTTTGAATGCTGGTTATTGAGTTCTCGTTAGTTGAAGCGAGCGCGGAAACCGTCAACGTTTTGTCCTCTTCAACTGCGTTGAGGAGGAGGAAGATGCGCCAGTCGAAATTTTGGGGCTGGGAATTTATCAACGAAATGATCCACTAGAAAGGAGGCACGGATAAATACCTTGATAGCAGTGATAATTATTGAATAGATAGCAGACGAGAATGTTGATGTCAGAGCTCCCCAAAGACAAGGGAGTTGTCCTTCAAGCGAGAGCACTGTGATGCCACCAGAATATGCATACGCACTGCCAATCCAGACCGCAATGCCGGTCGCCTTCCTGTGTCAGCACGAAATTTGAATATAGATTGTGGAATTTGACTGACTAGTCCGGCAAGAGGTGATATAATGACGGCAGCTTTTGATTGCTTTCGCCAAAGTATAGTAAAGGCCATTGGGAACATTCCGGGGCAGATAATTGTAGCTAAAAAATAACCTGTGCTTATATTAGTACATATGCAATCGCAAACGATTTGCAATTAACAAATATCACATACCCATCCAGTTTAAATCAATCCCTCCATAATGCAATGCCGTGGCAAAAGCGGGAGCGAAAATCCCAAATCCAAGCACCGACCAATGCGAGACCCTGATGATCTGTTTATCGGATGCTTCGGGGTTGATATAAGTCCTATAGATGTCGAAAGATGAAATACTCGATACTGCGATGAGTTGCGCTGAAACCGTACTAGTAACACACATAAATACAACGAGGAGGAGCGCAAATGCGCCGCCTTTACCAGCAACGGCCATACACGTGTACGGCAGGACGTATCCGGCGTTGATTTCGGCAGTTGTCATCAACTTAAAAAGTTAGTACGTGTGATAGAGAGAAATTTTGGCAACACTTGCTCTTGGATATGTTGGGAATATAGAGGTAGTCTCGAGGCCGATTGCAGCAAGACCAGCTATTGTCCCAACCTGTGGATTTGTTATCAATTCTGCAAACCGAAGACCCAGAAAATATGTCAAAGTGTACTTACCGCCCAAGGAACGGCAAAATATGCAATACCTCCAAGCATGTATCCTGGCTTAATCAAGTATTAGCACTGATACTAGAAAGACGTCTCAATTTCTCATACCATTGCAGCACCCGTATCGGCAGCAAAGCCTACCATTATTGTAAGTTCCATTGTACTACTTGAGCCATATTTTGTTAAACATACCCTTCTGCCAGAAACTGGTATCCATAATGACAAGCGCAAAATCCCCAAAGGAGTGCACGAGCCCAAAGATGATAGCACCCTTGGACTTGAAAGAAAGCGCTGAGCCAAGGTAATTCCCACTTATTGTTCGGGTTTCATCACGCTTGACAAGCACATCGTAGAGCGACCCTACACCAGTGATAGCTGGGTTGTTAAAGGTGCGGACTGTAAGCCAACAGAGGAGAACCATTACCACCGTGGTGTGGCTGTATGTTGGTCAGCAAGAGTAAGTAAATTCAAGATTGATGGCCCTACACATAATCAGTCAAGAAGGTGGCTTTAAGTCCTCCAGCGACTGTATAAATCACCACACCCAGAGGTAGAAGAAAGGTGGAAGCAACAACATGCATGCCGGTGAGCGCCGTTATTACACCAGCAGCTCCAAGAATCATTGACGTAGCAGCTAGAATGTTTGTTACTAAACAAAGAAAAATGAACACTGCATGTGCTTCGGTGCCATATCGAAGCTTCACGATTTCTAGTACCGTATGACCGTTGCTTTACATATGATTAGCTTGTATTGACGAGTGCTACCGAATATACCTACGGTATTTTGACCTTGGCGTGTATGGCAAGCACTGTCATTAGAGCAATCTGAATTGTGCAGCCAGCGGCGTACCAAAAAGGGGCTAAGACCTTGTTAGCAATTTCGAAATTTGCAAGCGATACGAAAATTTGGCGCATACCAGCAATACCATAGAGATATCCCTGAGCGGCAGTCCATATGATTGCAGTCCTATGCCATTATGAGCTTCTAGTTTGTCTGCACTAACCAATAAATGAGAAACTTACGCCCACATCCACGAAGAAATGACAGCCGAAGCAGTCAAGCCCGTCCCAACAGATCGATTTGCGACCATAAACCTGTTTTAGTCACGGAATCAGCATAATTCCTAGAATCCGCTGGTAAATATAGGAGTTTTCCAACATTTCAGAGTGATCTGATCTTTCGTTCATGTATTTAGACAGGAATCGAGAGACAAGTATCATGCCAATTCCGAAAACGAGTCCAAGGCCCACGGTGACCCCATATCCGGCACCTTGTGGGAGTGCAACGAGCGCTTGGTTTGACATCGTGGAATGTGGTGTCTGATTGAGGGGTGTGTTAAATGCTTTCTGGTTGGAGAGAGGGTTTCAAAATACCTGGGAACGTAAAGATTTATGCTGCCAGATGCCTAGGTCGGAACTAAAATTCCTGAGCCCCCTCATTTATTCGGACATGATATCTGTCATCGTATCTATATAGGATGGGGCTTTGCAAAGAATTGCCATTTTAATTGATAGCACATCATTCTGCTCAATCCACAATAAGATTACCTGAAGGATTGTAATGGCATGGTTAAGCACTCTCTACATATCTATCTCGATAAGTCAGTCAACTAGATAGGGACTATGCTGGTCATCAATGTCTGTTCCTGCGGTGGAAAATGATACTTTTCCTAGATAAGAAATTGGCACCGTGGTTCAAAACTGTGGGTCGTTGAAAGCCGTCCTGATTGCAAAAGGAGAACTAAGATCACGTTATCGCGTAAGAATTCAGCTTTAAAAGGACCATAGATGGAAAGAGAGTACACTGAGATAAATTCATCGAAAAGTGGGATGAGATATCTCATCACGACTCATGTTTCCATAGAAACTGTCAAGTGCTGACAAAGTTCGCATGTGTATACATGTGAAATTTAGTAGGGTAAGCGAGCTATGGGGCATGCAGCACGACATAGCGGATCCTGATGAGCAGGTCTCCATGTTTAGCGTCTGTTTCCTCGGTGCAGCCTACAGGAGTTATCGAACGTGTTTCAAAGGTGGAGCGTCAGGGGAGGAGTTCTTTATATCGAGTGGTGAGATATCCCGTGCAATAAGGCTCCTAAGATTTTAATCTGTGTAGAGGGGTAAGAAAACTTTCATAATTGTCCTTGAGAAGAAAAAGAGCGGGCTAGGTTCGACGGTTCATAAACGATAGCTTCTAAAGTTCAAAACAAAGAGTCAACAAAAATGAGTCAACCTACTCCCAGAAAGCAATGGATCATGAATGCATTCGCGATGTTTACACCAGGACATCTTGCTCCAGGTAATCAATTTAAATAGCATCCACTTGAAAGCCGCTGACAACGCCAACTTGAAGGTCAATGGAGACACCCAGACGACCGTGCAGGCGATTATACCAACTTGGAATATTGGACAGATCTCGCAAAAATACTTGAGGCTGGAAATTTCCATGGCCTTTTTTTGGCTGATCACCTAGGAATCTACGATGTTTACAAAGGTCCAGGTAATAGCACACCAGCATTGGAATCTGGAGCACAATTTCCACTTGGAGATCCATTGTAGGATTGCCCCTTCTGGCTTGCCACCATCCAAGTAGATCGTTAATGAAGATATCTGTAGCCTCTTAGTATCAGCAATGGCAGCTGCCACTAAGTCATTATCATTTGCTATTACAGCCTCGACCACATACGAGAATCCTTATGCATTAGCGAGACGGCTTTCCACTCTCGATCATATCACTAAAGGCCGTGTAGGATGGAATATCGTGACCTCCTATTTAGAGAGTGCCGCTAAAGCGTTTGGTTTGGAAGAGCAGATTCCGCATGACCAGCGCTACGAGAAGGCAGATGAGTATCTTGAGGTAGTGTACAAGCTCCTTGAAGGAAGTTGGAAAGACGATTCCCGAGTGAAATCTGCAAGTTCCGGAAAGTATAGGTTCGTAACTTAGAGTCTTCCTGCTTTCATACCGCTTCGTCCTGTTTGCCGCTGTATCTAGCTGAAATATTGACTTCGATCCATTAAATGATAGTTTAGCGGAGCGAGTGCGGCGGATTGATCATCACGGGTAAGTCAAGGAGTCGTATCTCTGGGAATTGAAAACATGGAAAACTGAACTTATGGTTAGAAAATATTTCAAATGCTCCGCGACTCACCAATTACACCCTTCTATCCAGCGAACACCATTCATCCTTCAAGCAGGAAGTTCCTCGTAAGTCGCTAGGCAGTGTGCAAGGTTTATTTCTTACAAAACTGATGCTGTTGGATAGAGCTGCTAAAAACTTTGCATCAAAACATTCTGAGGCTATGTTTCTTCCTGGACTAGAACCGGAAAAGGTCCGAAAAGAGGTTGATGATATACGGTATTTAATAGCCATCAATCTTTGAATGTTGACTAATTGCACAACAGGGCACAGGTTGTGTCTCACGGAAGATCTCCTGATAGTATAAAGTTCTTGGCAGGCATCCTGGTCATAGTCGACGAGACTGATGAGAAGGCCCAAGCAAAGTATCAGAGTTATCTTCAATATGCAGATCTAGAAGGAGCCGCAGCGCTTTTTGGTGGCTGGACTGATCATGATTTATCGAAATATGGAGAAGACGAAGACTTCAAATTCAGCGGGAGCGGTGCCATCCAATCTATGGTTAATGCCTGGTCAACAACTATTCCAGGTACTGATGGTGCAAAATGGACACGCCGGCGAGTTCTCCAGGAGCTTGCAGTTGGAGGTGTGCATGCGCGAGCTATTGGGTCACCTCAAACAGTGGCAGATATTTTGCAAAGATGGGTTGACGTCGCTGGAATTGACGGCTTCAACTTGTCATATGCAATCTCTCCCGGTGGATTTGAGGATATGATTAAATATCTTTGGCCAGAACTAAAAGAGAGAGGGGTATTTTGGGGTGACTATGAGAAGATTGGAGCATCTATGCGAGAAAGCTATTTAGCAGATGGGAAAGGCCCGCAGTTACGCAAAGAACACCCTGGAGCGAGTTATAAACGGACAACAGAGTAGGGATGTCTTAGATCTTGGTCAAAAATTCTTAACATATAACAGGGTACTGTCGTCTAGGAGAAAAAAACGCGGTTCTAGAGTATCTAAGGAACATGGTGTTCATAGTGCAGGCTGAATCCGCAATCTTATCCGATCTAAACTACGTATAAAAAGCATTCTCCTTCGATTTGTAGAAATTTATCTCGTATATACCATAGCCAATAGACGAAAACCTTTCATTTGTGGTTCCACATCAGGACCCTGCCGTCAGACATATATAGAATTTCCCTTTGGGAATTTTGAGTATAATTAAGAAAATTTTTGATTATAACGAACTTCAAAGGATCGTTAAACTCTTTGAGGTCCACCCGTATAAATTAAATGGGGTCTTTGGATGCTATGGAACACTCGTAGACATAACTGAAGATCATGTGCAACTGTCGGCGTCTCACACTCGAAACAGGTCGAGTTGACGAACAATCTCAACTGACCTACAAGGACGTCTCGAGGTTGGGCTGGTGCACAGCGTCGGGGGTGGCTGGGGAGTGCGAGGTGCAAGAATGCCTTCCGGTTGTTAACTGTAGGTGAGTATGCTTGTTCTTGATGACTATTGACACAGATATATTGAATAAACCGATAACGAATCTGTCAGGGCTAATGCGTGTTGCAGCCTCAGGCACCAGTTTCCAACGGCTGAGCATAGCCTATATCATAACAGTTGAGAAATACTTCTGTCATTTCTTTAATATTTTTACGGAATGCCTGGGCTATAGCTGAAACAATGAAATTGGATCGGTTACGAACGTTTTTATCACCCATACCTTTAACTATCAAGGTGAAGAATTATTATACGGACTGGCCCCCTGAGCGATGCCTTCAGATGAGCCAACAGGCACGCCGTAAATATATCCAATAAGGCTGAAGCCTTCTGATATTCAACACGAAATACTAGTTACAGTTGGCCATTGACACCTGTCGCGGATATCCTCACCTTTTACCTTCCCAGAATTATGCTTTTATCAAGAAAACAGAGGTCTTGGAAACCAATGTTATATTTCAGGAAATAGGTACGCTTATGTGCCATACCGTCATGAGTAAATTTTAAAACTCTTTTTCTTCCCGAATTCAAGGCTAGTGAGTGAAAGGGAAATTATGTGAAGAATAATAATTTCTAGCTTGAAATAAGACGCCAGGGAATTGCTACTATCCATCATACATCCAAAAATACAAATCCAGAAATGCCTTTAGGATATCAAATAACTTTCTGTTGCTAAACTTACAAACTTTTAAAGTTTCATGAATGTGTCTATCCTATTAAAATATGATGACTATGGATATGAAGATTAAGTCACAACTAGCTAAAACCCACGTTTACCTAGGCAATCGAATATCACTAAAAATCGCTAGTATATCATAGGGTCTTCGCCGGTAAATTAGTCGTAGTATTAGTTTGATAAAATAATCTAAACAAAAGAAAGAGCTCAAACTTAGGTGACGTGATAGTAACCCCGCCATCAGGATAGAACATACAGCATGATACAGGTTGCTCCTATACTAGGCCCTTAAATGTAATGTCCCCCAAAGCCGTATATATGGCAATTATCAACTTATCCAGCTATTGGATGCACCAAACACAAGGTGAGAAGATGTAAATAGAGTCACTAACTACATAACTCAACTTGCTTTCTCATCTTAGGTAGCTCATTAAAAAAGTTATCAGCAAACAACCTACTTTTCGCTTATACCTCCCGGTATACCTAGCTATTAAACACGGAAATTTATCTAAAGTCCCACGCATTTTAACCTCTACGATAAGTGGAACTAACTATTCTGTGACCTTCAGCTCACTTCTTGAAACGCTAAGAGGAAACCCACTTGAAGTAGAAGGTACGAATCAAGTTCTTCCAGTGTAAGTGTACTATTTCTTTCGCTTTCCTAACAGTGCTTCGCTATCTAGATTACTAGAGCTGCCCCTATAATCAAAGTCCTGTCCCCCGGTGTCTTTGCTTAACGCTGCAGTTGATGAAGTTGCTGCAGTACAAGTTGACAGAAGTCCTGTAATAACAATATTATGAATAGGCACCCCCTCTATACGAAGCTTACTGACAATCCCCGACTGCCCATGAAAACCTGCACCTTGGCCATCCCCAATGAGAACAACTCTGCGTTTTCTTTTTGGAAATTTTTTCCGAAATGCTTCGAGCTCTGCATGAATCAATTCTAGAGCTCGATTGAAATTTTCGCTGCCACAACCAGTTCTCGATGCCATGATATTTTCTGTCGCACTGTCTACTAGACTTATTTTCCGAATTGTTTCAATAAATCTTGCTTGAAGAATTATACCGATGTGTGCTTTTGGGTTGCGAGATTGAATACCGCTAATCACAGTCCTGAAGGCTTCCTTAGCTAGTGTGACGGAAGAGGTGGGTAGACTTGAGCTGATATCGATGCAGATGACAATGCCTTCTGTGCGCTTGGCAGCACGCACCTTTTCGAGCTCAGTAATTTTATTTTCTAAATCCTTGTTCAGTTGTTCGAGTTTTCTGATTCGGCTAGCCATCTCAAAGGACTGATCATTCTTTTCTCCAGTTAGTCTTCTGCAAGAATCCCCAAGATTTTCTTTCTCAATCTGAAGCCTTTTGTTGTCGACTTGCAATTTTTTATTTTCCTTCGAGAGTGTATCAACAAGACTGGAGTAATCATCGAATTGATCAGTAAGATGCAATGCTGTATCTTCACTTTCTCGTAACTGTCGCTCTCGTGCAGCAATTTTCTCGTCCTTCTTTGAAATTGCCCGGTCTCGAGCCTCAATTGTTGCATTTAGTCGTTGTATTTTTGCTGTCATTTCTTCGTTTACCTCAAGCCTTTCCGTCTTGCCCTTGATCTCTTCCTCGAGGGCATGAATCCGACTCTTGCTTTCAGTGCTAATGATACTCGAGTCATTCTTCACTTGAATAAGTTGTGATTCTAGGCTGTGCACTTTGCTCTCCAGTTCCTCCTTTTGCTCTTTCAGGTTGTGCAACTTATCATCGAGTTCTCTCTTTTGTTTTGAAAGAACCTCTCCATGGGAAACGTCTAGATCAACAAGTTCCCTTTCAAGCTCAGCAATTTCGTCTTTGAGGATGGCTACCTGCTGCCGCTGCTCTTCTAACTGGCATTCATATGATGCTTGTTGTTCCATTAGCTCCTTAATAGTGGAATGACATTGTTCCAACTCTTCAATCTTGCTCGCCATCTCCTGCTTCAGTAATTCAAGCTCTGAGAGCCTGCTGCCTACGTACAGTTACCTCTTGAGCTACTGACAAACACTAGTCCCAGTACTTACTGTCTATACGTTGCTGTGTACCAAGTTCAGCTATCTTAGAAATAGCATAGTCTCTCTGTTTCTGTGTTTCCTTGAGCTCATCCCGGGCCGAGGTCAAAGCAACTTCCTTATTCTCAAATTGCTCTTCTACTCGTAAGAATTTCAGTTCATTCTCATCACGAAGAATTTCTAAAGTTTTTACAATCCCCTGACTGTCTTCGAGCCTGCAGGTTGTTGAGTGCAGCTCTTCATCAACCCTATCCAAATCGGCAAGGGCCTTCTGTAACTCCCGATTTGCTTTTTCTAATTCTTCGCTCAGGAATTCGGAATTTGCTTGCTCTTCCTGTAAATCTATTTCCAATTGTTCCAACTCTGCACGAATCAACTCAATGTCACCATTATTCGCATGATTGTCGGAAACCGTCATCTGCACCCCCATTTCAGGAGCTATAGTCAGCGGCGGGGGCTGGCTCTGTAGAGATACGGACATCCCATATTGACAATCACTTGACATATAAGCTGGGTATGCGGCCATAGCAGGTATTAATTGATCTGTGAGTATCACGAAAATCTGGGCTTCGAGTAGATGGTCTTAGTAGATACTAGTTTTCGAAGCAGTAAATTACCACCTGGCTTTTTTGCTTGTACTCAGAGCCTGATCTACTAAGTTTTGGATTAATTAGATTGCGAGGAATGGAGTTGATGAGCTGACCTGAAACATCTGCAGCTCGTATCACAATGATATGATGTGTGCAGACCTCGCGAGGCTCTAGAAGCGCCAAAAGGAGGCTTAACACAAACAAAGCCCCGGAAGTCTGCCTGATATTACGCAGATGAATCCTTACTTGTGATACGGTGATAACTTCTATCATGCAGAACGGGACAGCAAACCCCACGTACTATAACCAGTCGTCTTTCTCTTCGCTCAGTCTAGCCAAGCCTTTTGAACAAGTCATGAAACAATGCACTGTCACGTCTAGATAAAGCTTACGTTTACCTAGGCAATCAATATCACTGATCTCGGTAGTAGATCGTAGGCTCTCCACCGGAGAAGCACTCGTGAGGACCTTACATGCACTTGCACTTATAATAGGCAAGGATGATGAACTCAGACTTTCCATATGAAGCCATATGCCTACGCCCTGCTTACTTTTTTCAAGCTGGCTCATGGCAGATAGTAAATTATCTAAAAAGTTTTATGATTACTCATCAGGTCCTGGTGTGCATGTTGAGGCTCATCGGACGACTATTCCGGATTAGTACTCTCATTCTAGTGTAGATTTCAATATTTTTGCGGCTTGGACACCCAATGCAATCACAAAAACACTACTAACAAATAGTAAAAGTTTCAGCATGAGTTCTGCTGGACCGAGTGTGGGAGCTATCCAAGAAGTAGTTGCCCAGACAGGATGTAAGGAGTATCAGGCAAAGGCTCACTTAAAAGTATGCCTTTGAAATATATTCTGATGGGAGTAATGTTAATATCTTGACAGAGAAATAATAACAATGTTGCAATTGCTGTAAAATCTGTTCAGAGCAGACAAGTGCCGCCATTACCTACTCCATTAGTATGTCATTCACCACATTGTTGGACTTGCGCATCATTATTTCCTCAAATATTCAGCGCACCAGTAGGACGTTGATTGTAAAACTACTGCCCCAAGTGTACAAGAAACTATCTTAACTTTCCATTCTTCCAACTGTCCCATAACTTACTTAGTACATATAGGCTAGACCTCGGCTTGTTATTCCTTCAGAGAAAGCAGTACCGCATTCTCCGGCACAATCTACAGAACGCAGTGATGCAGATGATAAACAGTTTCAAGGATCATTCTATTTCAAACGCCCGCCATTCTCTCCTCGATTTCCAGCTTCAAAATCACCTGTACAAGAGGCATCAGCGACATCACTAGCCAACCCAACAGTACCCTCCTCACCTCGGACCCCTCTCCAAGATAGGATCAATGGACGACGGTCAAGCCGTGCCTCACAAAAGTCCTTTGCAGCCATAGCTTCGGATTCGGGGTCTATACCGCTGAATGAAAACAACCCAGGACCAGAGCTGGTAACACCCCATCGTCCACACTATTCCCGACTAGAACAAGAACAAGAGCCGCATGAGCCCGAGTACGAACCCGAACTAGATGAAGAAGTTACAGATACTACATTATGGGATTGTAGACTCCCGACAGTTCCAGTGGAAGGCGCCTTTACCCTTCAGCCAGGTGGATCTGATGGACGTGCTCGTTTTTCCATGCGTGATCTCTCTGCTGCATTACAACGACTGACGCCTTTTGACCAGATCCAAAGCTATATTGGACACTACACTCGTGATAACCCTCTCGCAGTCAAGACTCAAATCAATGAGTTTGTTGACGGGTATCCTGGGATGTTTTATGTGGTTGGCACAAATCATGAATGGATTATTAGGCTATTTGTCAAATATGGCGGGGATGTTAACGCAACGTATGGGACGCCTCCAATACCATTGCTAGCATTTGCGATTTTGAATAGTCGAACAATCGAGTGGGATACTTCTGCCACAGTCGCAACATTGCTCAGTTTGGGTGCTAACGCGAACGTTATTCCGAAAGCATTTTATGTGCCATTCTGTAAAGACCTGGAAGGTAATGGACCAATAGAAGATGATCTAAAAGCAGACTGGGATGACGAAGAGAAGAGGTGGTGCCAAAGCCTTGATATGAGAATTGGTTTGGCGGAGACGCTCAACTTGACACAGAGGTACCACTTGGAAAAGAGTATGAGATTAGTGAAGCCGATGGAGCGACAGAAACAGGTTGCGCAAATAAATAACAGCGAGGAGTTGTTGGGAATACCATACTTCTTGATTGGGCAAGGTGTGGCGACGGAGAGTTTGACCAAGTATTTGTTGCAATCGATGCTGAGAAACAGTAGGGATCCACTTGTGCTAGTCTTTGCAGGTAAGATTTCGTATATGATTGACGATTGAAGCCCTGATTTGATAATGTCAGGACCTAGTGGGCACGGAAAGACTGAGCTTGCTGGACGTTTGGGTGCATTGCTATCTCTTGAGATCCACACAGCAGATTGTACCATTGTCCAGAGGGAAATGGAACTCTTTGGCCCAAGGAAGCCTTACAACGGGGCTGAGCAAGGCTCACCTCTTAATAACTTCTTAGCAAGAAAAAATGGGGAAAAGTGTATTGTCTTCCTGGACGAATTTGAGAAGACGACTTCTGATATCTGGAACGCTCTATTGATTCCATTCGATAAGGGTATGTCATACTAGCACCGAAAGCTCTGTGTTATAGCTGATCTTCGTAGGCGAATACGAAGACCGAAGAAATTTGACCAGAATAGATTGTTCAAAGACAATCTGGATTCTAGCCACAAACCAGCTTGACGGCAGGATCACAGAATTTTGCAAGAAGAATAGTAAGATATTTGATGAAGATGACCTTGAAACAAGGGATGATCTTATAGACGAACTCAAGGAGCAAATGAAAGATGGCTTTGTCGAGCATTTCCAAGTAGGAAGATCATATATAATTTACTAGTAAAGGGGCTAACAATCGTTTGTAGCCTCCACTTACTGGTCGTATCTCTGCATTCATCCCGTTTTTACCGTTCTCATTTCTAGAGCAATGCGTTGGCGCTCACAAATATGTGATAGAGCTTATGAATGATGTCCGACTTCCTGTAAATATGTCACCAAAAGGCAGACGACAGCTTATGGGAAATATTAAGTTAAGAGTCCCTCTTGATGCCACCGTATGCCGCCATTTAGCAGATGGATACGATGCTAAACTTGGTATTCGGAGTCTTAAGAAGGTTGTCAAGGATAGAGTCGGCCATAGGCTTGACGAAGAGTACATGAAAACACATGATCTGATTAGAGAGGGAGGCCCGATGGAAGGTTATGTAGTTAACGTTATATTTGGAAAAAAGCCGAGGATTTCTGTCAAAAAAGAAGCCACTAGGTACCAGGCTACCTAAATATAAATATTTCATATGCGGAAACGAGAAAATCTCTCAAAATCTAGCATATCTGGTAGCAGAGATAGCCAAGATAGAAAAATGAATGACACTAGAGTAAATACATTGAGGGTTCTAGATATCTCTCCATTAGAGCTTTACGTACTTGAAGCCTTCTTGATGGCTTGATCAATCGCTGAATGTCTCAAATCCTAGTGCAATTCTCTTGACTTGGCCATTATCGAAGATCCACTCAGCTATTTTCCCCCTGTATCTCCTTTTAAGTAACATCCAGAAATAAATAAGCAAATATACAAAAGGCATTGATTTGCTGATAACGATTAAAATCTAATCACATCGTGAAGTCATAGAATTGTATTAATATAATTGAAACCGGATAATGACTAATAATAGGTTAACTATCATCTCTGGTGCTTCACCTAGAATCTCCAGTCCAAATTCTAACTCATAAGCCTTTACGCTGCGTTCGAGACCTCTTAGTTCGGCTTTCCCCCCATCATTTACTCTACCAACATTGTTAGATATTGGATTTCTTGGTCACTAACAGCTGTGTCCTACCCAGCCCACTCTGAAGGTCATTCTCGTGCTATCGAAGACTCTTCCAGAGTCTGATATGTCACATTTTTCTCCTTTCAAGCTTTAACAACTCTATTAGGTTGTGGGGTTATATCTTCCTGACTAGATGGCGCCATGACTGGGACCCTCGAATTTTTAGATATGTCTTGAAGGTTTTCTGTCACTTCCTCATCAATTTCCTGAGCCTCTTCTTCTGTTTGTAGATCTAAAGATGTTTCCTTGGCTGGCTTGATGACAACCTTGGCTCTTATTACGCAAGCTCCATTTGTAAACTTCTCGAGGTCATACTCGACCAAGGCTGCTGTCACAGAAAGAAGCACTTTATCTGTGTGCCTCGTTTTACCCTCGGCACCTCCATGACTACCCACTTGCTCCATGTACTCGTCCAAGAAGTCATGATTCTCTTCTGGAGTCCAGAATCTATACTCCTTTCTGGAAACTTTGATGTTCAGATGGAGTATGACTGCGGATATTACCATTTTCTCAAGTGCCTTCCTGCAATCTTGGTCAACACCATTATTTGTCCCGAGGAGCTTGTCCCTCAGCTTCTGCTGCACTTCATCGATGATTTTTTGGACAGCATTCTCCAGTAATGGAGAGTTCCTCACGAGAGATTCCCTGAGTTTCGCATCGTGCGTAGAATCGGCAAGATCTTGCGATTCTATTTGGAGCAAACGCAGTAATAGAAACCGCGATATTTCGGACCGTAATTTTACCCAGGAAGGGCCTCGATCTTTGAGCAATCAACATTATCGCCCTAGATTCTGTTGTAGAATTTCAACTTGCCTGGATATTCTTGGGTCACACCGCACATAGTTTCCAGGTCCCTTAACCCCTCATCTATAACAGCCCCATCTGCTATATTATCAACACCCGCTGAGACTAAACCCACCAGAAAACATTGCTGAATGCACTCTTGAATCACAGCAAAGACTATTGCCTGAGCTACATAATAGAACATCTCAGTACCGTAGTTGATAACCAGACGGAAAATACTCTCATTCCTGGTGATTTTTTCCCGATGTTTAATATTTGGGTATAAGAAAAAGGAGGGACAGAACGTTTCACTAGCAGAGTAAAAGGATGCCGCTAGGCCTCTCATTTGATCATGAGATGCAAAGTCCTCGTGGCCTATCATGCCGATGAGCTGGATTACCAACTTAGACTTCTCCTCCTGGAGAAGTATTTCTTTACTCCTGAATTCCTTGAGGGCGTTTTCGTAGTCTCTCACAAATTGATTTCGTTCGTCCGCATTCTCATCGCGCTCTCGGTCGATACGAATTCGTTCGTCCTTATTCTTGGCCCGCTCTTGGTCTATACACAGTTGCAACTTCTTGATTGTATCCTTATACCCATCAACCTCAATTTTATGGTCCTTTCGCAACTGATTTATATTCTTTTTACATGCGTTTCTTTCGTTCCTGAGTCTATCGTTTTCTTGCTTCAGGTCCGTGTTACGTCTATCTAATTCAGCTGAGTGATCGGCAAGTTTATCGTACTCAACTTCAAGAACCTTAAGAGCATCTTCTTCTCCACGTTCCATGCCCATATGGTGTTCCGTAGCTCCAGTGCCCTTTTTTGAGAATGGTAATGAATAGAACCAACGACTAGAGCCCTTAATTGGCGGGAGTCGCGGTATTTTGTTTCGGGAACCTTCACTCGTCTTTGCATTGTTTTGCTTCGTTTCTTCAATAACCGCCTTCCCTTCGTTTGATGAGCATCCTTGGGCTGGATATTGTCCATGATCATCAGTATCGCCCTCCCCATTTAGCGGAACGTTAGTTTTTGCGGCCGAAAAATCAGGCAGTTTGTCACTAAGCATATTCCCGCCCGAAGCCTTATGTTCAGATGAAGACTATCATGGCCCCATTAGCCGCGACCTCATGTATTTACTAAATCTTCGACTATGACAAAGCAGAGATGCATACATTACCAATTTGGATCGTGTTCATGGCTCCTACAGATCCTACGCTTTTGCCTTCCTGGCTCCTGTTTAAGATTTAGAAAACTGGCTCGGTTTGGCCTGGACACTTACCGTTTACCATCTTCAGAAGACATTGTCACTAATTAATTCCTATTTTCAAAACCAGCCTACATGTATCAAAAAGGGCTGAAGTTGAGGCACACCAGATTTTGTTCATTTGTAAAAAGTCACTCTGAGCGTGAAGAATTATTAGTTCCGGGAGGGGGTCTGACGGATTTGATTGTCTCACAGATAGAAGCGCCGCAGCCTGACTCCCACTGTAGGCCCCAGCCGTTGTCCAAACTGGATGGAGTGCATAAGGCCAGTTCCATGCAGAACAAGACACGTGTGACACCATGCAGTAGCTACTTCATCTTTTCTGCCTTACGAAGAGGCTTACTGAAAAAGGAAAAAAGCTTGGCTAAGGCCCTAATTTTTCGTATTTCTCCAAATCCCTGTGACTTCTCAGCAAGGACGGAGAGGTTAGCCAGAAAGTACCCAACTATGAGGCTCGGCCAAACCTTTGAAGACTTAGCTTTTTCTAGGTACTTGGACTTTGAGAAAGAACGCCCTGTTGTGATTAACAGAACTTTCAGTCTTAGAATTTTTCTGGAATTACTCTCTTACGAAGTAACGACCGAGTCATTAATTCGAAATGGCAACTAAAAAGCGTAACATGCTGATTGCTGTTGATTTTGGAACAACTTTCACTGGAGTGGCCTACAGTGATCCCTCAAATGTATGGTTCCCCTAGTCCAGAATAGCATAATTACAAACCTGAACTAGAGTGTAATACTCACATGCAAACAGGAGGCAGCAGAACCTATACTGTTTGTTGCATGGCCTGGTAGAAGCTGCGATAAAGTTCCTAGGTGAGACAACCGCCATCCCGTATGGTTAAACTCAATACTAAAATAATATCCAGCATCATTAGGTACAATGCATCCGACAATATTAAAGGCCTTTTGGGTATTAAATGGGGTAATCTAGTTAAAAGTGGACAGCGACGTCATGAATGGTTCAAACTGTGAGTTATCCACGGCCTAAAGTTAGAATTCTCTCATCTAGTTAGTGGTCTTGATCCAATGCAATTGAGGGGACAGTCGTCGATTGATATGTCCATCGAATATCCGAGCAAGGAGGAGGAGTCCCTAGAATTCCAAAGGAAAGCGCAAGATCTAACTACTGATTTTCTAAGGAAGGTTCGAGAGCATGTTACCAAAACGCTCGAAGAAAACTATGGAAGTGTAGTATTTAACTCTTTTAGAATACAGTGGATGATGACTGTCCCAGCAATATGGTCTTTAGAAGCAAAGAATGCAACGAAGAGATGTGCAGAAGCGGCTGGAATGGGCAAAAGAGAGGAGCTTCTCATGACCTCTGAACCAGAAGCTGGTGCTGTCTATGCACTCAAGAAACTTGAACCACATCATCTCAGAATAGGTAGGTTTGAATCTTTATCCCGCCAAAAAAATCTTGAATGAGCATCTTCAATTATACCATAATCTAAATCTCACTCGCCACTAATTAAGTCATCAGGTCACAATATTGTGATATTAGACGCTGGTGGCGGAACTGTGGACTTAGTTACATACAGGATTAAGCAACTGGTTCCACACTTGATCGTTGAGGAGAGTGGAGTAACGGGAGGAGGGAAATGCGGTGGTGTGTTTGTCAATAGAGTATTCGAGAGCATGCTTGATCAGAAGTTGAAGAAAGCCAATGGAGAGATACTAGACTCAGCACGTTTTGAAATGCGAAAACACTTTGAGGAATTTGTAAGTGCTAAAACAACATTAGAAAGCGATATTTTGTCTACTAATGGCAAGATAGTCTAAAAAGGAGTTCGATCCAGATGAGGAAGACGTTGATTGGATTCCTAGTATGTTGAGAACCACCAAGTAGAAAATAGTGTATTAACCAATCCCAGTTCCGGGCGTGAGGGACAATGGAAAGGTGGGCATCCGTGGCGGGCGATTAAAAGTCGTACCACGAGAGATGGTATTATGTTTCGATAAGGTAATCGATAATGTGGTGCAACTAGCAAGATCTCAGGTTGCAGGCGTCGTCAGTCCTACACATAACCCATCGGTCAACGCTATTGTGTTGATCGGTGGTTTTGGAGAGTGTAGATACCTTAAGAAGCGCCTCATCAACGAGCCGGCCCTCTCTGGAATTGCTGTACTTAAACCCCCGAACACGTATATCCTCTCTTTGTCAGGATCATTATTTAAAATGACTAATTCCTTTATAGTTGGACCGCTATCGTAAGAGGTGCGGTTATGAGAGGCCTACAAGATAGATCGGGGGAGCCAGAGATGAGGATGGTAGCGTCGAGATTATCCCAGTCTACCATAGGAGTAGTTCATGTTAGTCCGTTTGTTGAAGGAAAGCATCGATCGAGCCATAAGTGAGCATCTATACCATGCCCTTCCTCCCCTCATGGGTATAATTGCTAACGGAAATTAGATATTGGGACCCCTACGAAGGAATCTACCAATGCAAAGACCTTTTGTCCTGCTTTGTGAAGAAAGTTTGTACCCATTGTCACATAGTATAGACACTACTGATATTACTTTAGTTAGGTACCCACCGGGAAGGGTTTCCGATCACATACGAATTCTACCGTAATATCCCAGTGTTAGGTGGATCGTTTATTTTTGAGGATGAAGCATATGTATGTTATGATGAAGCAACACCAGAGTACTCTACAGGCAAGTATCTCCCAATCTTCTTAAACTGCTTGTACTTATCCTCCATGGTTCAAATAACAATTTTATATTTACACAGATAACTGCAAGCTCCTTGGAATACTTAAAACAGATCTCTCTGCCATACCCAAATTTCAGCTCCAGAAGATTGCAGGCAAAAACGGAACCCAGTGTTACAAGGTGAAGTACACACTGGAAGCAATACTTTCGGATGTAGATATGAAACTTAGTGTGAATGTGAATGGTAGGTTCGCTTTTTCTCCGCACACAAGTGATATAGTAGGCTTTGCTGACGAAAACCAATAGGGACGCAGTACAGCACTGTGCAATTAGACTATGAAAATCCGGCGAGGTCGAGACCTGTGAGGATTTTCTAGATAGCTATAGGAAAGGAGGCGAAGATCTTTTCGTACGTTTCAGGATCGGTACCATTCATTCTGCCATTGAATTCTGTGGAAGACCATGAAGGCACTACCTATCGACCAAACCTGCGAATTTTTTATCAGGCATCTCGCTGACATTTCGATACTTCAAGAAGTTACACCACCTGTATGTCATTTTTATCCTCCAATATAATGAGCATATGTACAACAGGCATTACAGAGGGAGGTGAAAGAAAGGTGCTCGTGATACATGCCTCAGCTGCTTCCTTTACAGCTATCCTTGAAACCGTAGAGCTTTCAAAACAGGGAATAAATCATTATAAGAGACGACATTCTACAGTACGACGGGTTCTCCCTTACCATTTGAACCAAAGATAATGACTAGTTGATACAAATCTTAGCTTTTCGCCAAATGAGGCACCTTTTCCCCTTAATCCGATACTAGAACAATAGAATAATAAGGAGAGGGTACATCCCTTTCCCTATCCCAAAACAACCACGCCTTCTAAATTTTTTGGTAAGTCCACCAAATTTCATCAGTCACCATTATGTGTAAGCTAGAGCTTTCCTCTATTGTCGACTAAGGGTTCAATTGTTGGATATATGGGTCTGGAATTAAGTTTGGAAATCCGAAAGTTCATCTGCTCAAGGATATAGGCCATCTACTGAGGTGTGGTTCAGGAGACTCGAGTCCTATGACACCTATATAGATATTACACTTCTCACTATAGATAGAATGAATCATCATCTCTAAAAATATCCAACACCAAGATATGTAGAATCGATACCATGGTATAAAAGTGAAGCTTTGGAGTAGTGTATATTTAAGCTGAAAACAATATACGAAGAGAACGATTATTAGAACAGGGACCAAAGCCTGGATCAACTTGATATAATCACCATCCCCTGTAGCTCATTCGCGTATCCATTGTCTTTCCTATTTTCAACTCTCTACATCCTAATACCTATTCTTGACTGCCGCTTAGCCCTCAAATTCCAAGCAACATTCTCCCTCATAGGTGAAATCTTGCGCCATTACCCCTTGCTTTTACTAAAGATTCCCAGATCCCCACCACTGGCGCGGTGAAGTACCAAGAATAAGATACCACGTTTAATTATTTAATAGTAGGTTAGGCGATAAGAGTATTATATGGTTGTCAACTCTTTGTGGGATTCTGCAAAGGGATTTGATATAGCCGAGGGGTGGATTTTGCAGATCTTACCCGCTGTGAAAATCAGAGGTTTTATTTATACGGAGACTAGTATCGAATGGGAACTGGTTAATCCATGAGAGGATTAAATTCTAGAGGAGCAGTTACACGATAGGCTCTATATATTGATCAAGGCCGCTTCTATCACAGATACCAATATCTATTTTAAGAAAGGACGAAAGATCCCGCAAAATATGTTTAGAAATACTAGGTAAAACCGCACATGGCATTTCCGAGAATCCAGAAAAGTAAGATTGCGGACAAATGTTTAGAAACGTGCTTGCTTCGATAGATCAGGGACCAGAATAACGCTACTTGCTGCATGTATCAGAGATAATACTTAAAGGCTGCTTTGGGTTTTCCGGTAACCGTGGTTGGTGAGGATATCTGGTAGATGAGGGTGCTAAAATAGGAAGTAATGGACTATGGGGAGGACTATTAGGTATTTTCAGTAATGTTCTATTCTATATACAGTAAAAAATGTGCTATATATATAGGTGCCGTAAGCCAAAGCTCTTTGAATCACGTAGCACAAGGTGTCTTATATTTCCTAGTTGAACCTTCGGTACAACTGACACCGAACCTTGAGCACTGAATGACCCACTATGCCGTTAGCTTAGGTCCCAGACTCCTATATCCGGTATAACCGTCAATAAGAAGTTGAAAGGCACCAACTACTATCGTACAATAGGTCTATGAACCAATTAGTGAGCCTACCGAATATTTTTTTTAAAAAAAATACTATATGAAGAATCTCGAGGCTTTTAGGTAAAAATAATAATTATAATAGACCTACTCCTCTTATTTTTGGTCTTCACTTCTGTCAAGCATCAATAACATTAGGCATTAAGATTCTTATCTATCACTTCTATGAAATTACCCCGTGAGACGTAGTTTCATTTGAAAAACAAAAACAACAATTCATAATACTATATCAAAATGTTTAAATTGATACATATATGTCACAACTACTCGGTTCGACCCCAATCGGCGTAATGGAAAAGTTTACCAGATAGATTTTGTGAAATTATTTAGTCAGTTAAAATGCACAGACAACAACTGAATGGCGAACAGTCTAATTGCCTTCTCCCGACAGTAATGGTCAAGAACAGTGTTAAAACGATAATAAAATAGTAGTTTGTACTTTGAAACCTACATCCAATTTACGTTCTTGCATCTTGCGCAACATAAGTAGGACACGGTTGTGTTTAGGTGACAGCTTTGATCTTCGTGGTGAAGAATATAGACTAGTATTAGCTAGACTACTATGGCACTGGTAATAATGAGGTATCTTCGCATAGAAATGTGAAGAATTCATATGGCAAGGTATGAGAATTTAAGGTGATTTGTGATCCGGAAGAGTGTGTCTAGTATCACTGGAGTACATCATAGGATAGTGATAAACTGTAAGACCCTAAATTAGGTTTACCATTGATATATACATAGAAAATTAATTTTGGTGATATTAAGACACGGTTATATTTACAAGGACGGTGGTGCATCTATTTGGAGTGAAGTGGTTATTGTAGACACAGCGCCTACTCTAATGAGAACAAAGCTTAAATCCTCGGTACCAGGGCGAGTAGATGGCGAAACCCCCAATAGCGGTTTTCGTATCATGGATACAGATAAGACATGTTAAAATTCTTCATCCATTATTGAAAGAAACTGCACGCCTATTATGCAGTGCTATAAGGGTATCTCAACATAAAATTAACACACTTCCCATAGTTGACACCTCCTTTCAACCTCTAAGACTCCTTCATTCAACTTAAAAAATGTGCCAAGGCCATGCCACCACCGAACATACCAACAACGCTTATTATGCTCGCTGTGCTAAGCATGCTCATCCCACTAATCCCATGTCCACTCGTGCAACCCCCAGCAATCCTCGCACCTAGAACCAAACACACACCACCCAGTACCGCTCTCGCGGCACTAATTTCAATATGATCGCTCACCATTGGCAGTCCCACAACTTTGCTGATCAAATAACTTCCAACCAGAGTTCCGAAAGCAAAAGCTGTACCGCGGACTGTTGGCATAGATTTTCGTGAGCCGCCGAGGGAGCGTATTGCCCACCAGAAGAGATCACCGATTTGTTCAAAAGCGTTGGAGATGCCCAGCGTGCAACCAAGGAGGTAAAGGGATGCAAATTGTGTTCCTCCTATTAACAGACCTCCGACAATGGGATTAACAAGAGAGATGCTGTTCTTCGGATAGAGCATACTAGTAGCAAAAAGCCCAACGCTACAAAGTAATTCGAAAGTTGAGATTCCCACTTTTTCGCTTGTGCCCAGTTTTTCGTAGAGCGTAGGTTTGTTGATTGCAGATTGGTCGGTGACCTTGCCTGTGATGTGGGGTTTGAGGAAAGAGAATAAGATACCGCCGAGGATTGCACCTCCCATTGTTGGAATAGAGGAGGAGACGCCGGTTGCGAATTGGGGGAAGACTGTTCCGGGACAGGCACCCGAAAGGGCCATACCGAAGCCAAGGAGGAGGCCGCCGATTAAGTTCCCATCGTAGGTTCCAAAGAGCGATATCGTATTTGGTGTGCGAGGTTTGCATGTTGAGAGCTGAAGCTTGTGAGCATATAAAATTGCAAGTCTGAATAATTTGTTAACAAGTGCTTGTAACGAGGCCATATTTGTGCTTACGAACTACTAGCACTCGCCGCAAGAAACCCTTTCAGCATATGAAAATTCGTGAGGTGCATTTGCCCTATTATCGTTGAAGGGGAGTACATCCCCGCTGCTGTGAGAGCAGAGCCGAAGAGCGCTCCCGATACTATGTTTAGCCATGGAAATGATGCCATTTTTCCTTTCTTGCTGTGGCACAGACTAAATCTCGTCGTTCGTGGGAAACAAGGCAACTTGTCGCAATATTTGCACCGGAGGCTATTGACGTATTTGTTGGAAGTGAATAGCGTTTGTGATTAGACGTGGTTGTGCTGTCCCTTAGTGCGTTCTTTAGGAATGAAGGGGGAGCGACAACTCTTTATATCAAACTTGAACAACCCACACAATAATGTAGGTTTTATTGTAACTCGTGACCGACTCGCCCTCATCTTCCAGAAGGGTTCTCGGAGCTGGTGATAGAATGACGTGCTCTTGTGGCGTTGACGCGGCGTACGCCATTTGGTCTGGTGAGGTCGGCGAAGTCACAATATTGGTGCAGAGGACAAAGGCGGGCCTGTCCCAGAAGTTTAATTTTTGGATCGACATCGAATTTGGAATCACGGTCTTTCAAAATCCGATTCGAGTATACTTAAGATTGTGGCCCACAATAGTCGGCGATGGGGGGACAAACGTTGCGTTACTAAGCACGTGAGTGCTGGTCGGCGATGCTACTCTGGCATGTCACTGCCGGTAATTTGTACGAAGGTAACAGCAAAGTAACGGTGGCCCGGAGGCCGGGTAACATGTGAGTCAAGTGCTGCTCGATAAGCTCGCCTTCTTATAGGTTCACCTCGGCGATCAAGTTTAAAAGGAGGGAGGGGGAGGGAAGATTTTAAGGTCGCTTTATAGCTTGAATGAAGATCCGCTGCTTCGAAGCCCGAGCATTATCCGAACAATAGGCTTTCAAAGTAGAGGAACTTTTATTTATGCAGAGATCTAGCTGTCTGAACGCAAAGGAAGCGTTAGCATTGGAGTACGTTCATGGTAGAGAACACGGTAGAAGCGAATGGTGCATAGCTCATTTCTCTATTTCACTGCCATATACCCCTTGCATTGTTATAGACACGAAGTCCGCTAAAATTTCTGCTAAACTGAATTTTCGATTCGACGGGAGTAGAATCGAAGCAATGTGTGAGTTTCGTGCCTCCGGACTTTTCTACTCTGTCTTGTCCAGTCGCTCTTTCTTATCCAACTATATGGTAAGTATAGCTCCAGAAGACATGCACGCCTGGCAGGTTCAATTGGACCTCCCGAAATGTATGTGAGAATATGGTCTTGAATTTCTAGTGGCAAGGTGGGCAACCTTGTGGTTTGACTAGCAGGTTGACCAAGTGTGAGCCCTTGCAGGAGGAGATATACTGCTTTTACGAAAATTGCCTCAGCTGTGTGCAGGGGGAGACACAAGTTTGGTGTATGAAACTGTGCCATCTGTTTGCATTTGAACAAGCATAATATGCCTCACTGTTAGAAGGACATAGGCCTGGGTTTCGCATGGTTTTTCTGACATTTATTTTGGAGCCTACTTTTTTTTTTTTTTTTTTTTTTTTTGGGCCACTGTACTCAGTGGCAGATTTCATCGCCTCCGTGGGACTCGCTCTAGCTCTAATACAAAGGTGGCATTATCGATATGGAAAATTGCCTCTCGGTAATCTTCCCATGCTGAAAGATCATGAGATTCAACGTGGAAGCCCTAGGCATCCTTGAAGTTCCATCGTGTAACATCCTCAACAACTGTAAAATTAAGGCATGCGATGCTTATGATCGTCATAGCTAAGACACGGGAAGTAGACACTTGATAGCACGCCGTAGGATATGGCGCCACTGATAATTCAAGTCTAGGGTAATTTATAATACGAATGTGAGTCTCCAAGAGTATTTTGTCTTGTGGGAGCCTAGTATGGAGGAATAAAGGTCGGGTTCTTGACGCTTAGTAGTGCCATCGGCGAACACGAAGTGAAGTCCAACACTCTCACAACGGAGGAGTGTCGGAGTGCATCCAGAGGGATCCACATTTCGGATTCCGGCTCGAATAGGAGAGTGTATCTTAATTTAGGTTAAAGTTAAAGACTCTTTGAGCCTTTCGGGGAGGTGAATCGCCGAGAGAGTTGACGACATCATTCATTGGATGAATTGTATATATAAGCTCAAGTTCGATGGACATTTCCTCTATAGATTAGTCAACATGGCTGGCATCGAAATAATACTTTGCCTCAACTTCAACTTTGGCTCTTTCGCCCCTCTAGCCTCCTCGGTATAAATCGCGCACTTTCTTCAAGGTCTATACATCGTACTAGACCAGCGAATACGGCACCTTCCAGACATCAACACAGTGCACATTCAAACTATGTGTATTCTGGTCTGAAATATAGGTGATCATACTTTGTGAAATCTTGCCGTGGCTCCACAAAATTCGATCATTTATTTCAGCTTGATCGATGTTGTAGTCGGCCTTGAGATTACATATAATTACTCGGGTGCAGACTCCGCTTTGGGCAGTGAATGTTAAATGTTTCATTTCTAATCATTTTGTCATTTCATGATAGCGTTACTACAAATTGGCTGAAGTACTCTAATTACGCGTGGCAGGGCTTATACCGAATTGCTGTGAAATAGGGGATGGTAACTTAATAGACAACAATCATGACAGCATTAATTCAAACAGAAATTGGAAGTACGGAAATAAATACACACATCTAAGCACGAATTCGCGAATTGGGCGATAAAGAAGCTTTGCAGTGGCAAATATTTGGTAGGGAAGCATTTTATTGACAACTTCAATGAAAAATTGTAAAATATATCTTCAAAAAAGGAGATAGCTTTTCCATAAGACGGGATACTGTGGGCAATGAATTGCGGCCAAGTTTATCAGTATTGAAGAGACGGGATGGTTCTAAAGAATGGCTACATGGAGTTGAATATATTCTAACACAAACCAGGGGGTCAGAGAACCCATGGTAAGTTTGGAGGAATGACCTGCACTATGTGTGTTGGTGTTGTGTAAACGAGTCGAAGAACTTTTATACACTGCTCTAAATTGGGTTTGAGAGGGAATTCTAGAAGCATTAGGAAGGTGTTATCTCCCGGCTTGGGAAGCGATTACATCTTGTTGACGATACAGTTGACGTCACTATTTACTCCAACTCTACGAAAATCCATCTGTCAGTAAACTAAAATTGACTGAGGTAAGGGGTATAAATGAAAGGGAAGGTGGATTAAACATCTTAAAATTGAAGATCAAAAACCCTCTATTCACTCCTGGCAACCTCCTTCAATAGCTAGGACATGTTTGAATTCGAAGCAGCTATGAAATTTTCAGGTTGTGTAGGGCGCTGTGGAACCAGAGACTATGATATCAAAGTTATGTCCCATCACCAGAGAGCGCTTTTCTACGAAGTTAGGTGCATCCCCGCCGATTCAACATTACAGTATGGAAATGTCACTAGCACGCAAGATAATTATACGAGAAGGTGAATCGAGAAGGACGCGCAAGTGTACCAGTTATTATGAGGATGAAGAATAACCAGTGGAGAAGACGTAAGTTGGATTTCGGCAGATTAGCTACGATTCTTGGTAAGCACGCATTCCTTATTTACTTTGGCAATAATATCCACTTCATCACCATATGGAACGTAAATTTAACAAAGAATTCTCTAAAGCAAATTAACCTACATAGCTAATAATGCAAAGGAAACATAATTCTACGACTAGATACAGCCCATTTTTACATCCATCTATATCGCAGTTATATAGTTGCTCACTTCTTACCAACCTTCGTCATCTCCTCTTCCATCATTTTCACCCTTTTCCGAAGCAGACCAACTCGATGGTCAATGCCGTCTGCGCTGAAGTGGCCTTCCAACCCTTTATACGTCTTCTCGGCATTCTCTTTTGCACGATCAAACATATCTGCTTCATACTCTCTGATAGCCTCAAAAAGTGTTTCCGTAACTTCACCATCGAGCCTGTCCTTCCGCTTCAAGATAGTCCTTGCAAGGCAAAGAGCATCAGCCATTGCCACGTTCACTCCAACACCAGCGAATGGGGTCATCAGATGAGCTGCATCCCCAAGTAGGGTCACTCCAGGTCTACTTTCCCATTTGAGGCCAATAGGCAGCATCCAAAGAGATCTCGGGATCAACGCATCTGTGGCTTCTTGGCAGACAACCCGTTTCAAGTCTGGATGGCAGTCTTTGAAATAGCCTTCCACCAAAGCTTCTCTTGCAGATTCCCTGTTTTCCCAATCTATTCCACAATCCTTGACCCAATTCTCTGGTTGGCGAACACCAGCATAAACTCGGATGGTGTCATTGCCATTCTGTTGGCACACAATTGCTCGGCCTTCATCAAACATGAACAGACTTCCAGATCCAATGTATTTTGTGAGCCATGGGTTTTTGGTGCTTGCTTGGAATGCTTGAAGCTCGAGGATGGTTATCCCGGAGTAGTATGGCTGTTTGTCAGTAACCAGTGGTCGAACCTTCGACCACGCACCATCTGCTCCAACGACTAGATCGAAGCCCTCCTCAAAGCCGTCTTCGAAGTAAATATTATATTTACTCTCCGTTGATTGGGTTTGTTCGACAAAGACCAACTTTTTATTCCATTTGATCGACCCCGAATCCACGGAATCAAGAAGAATATCTCTTAATTTTTTGCGATCAATCTCTGGTCGATCTCTACTTGCCGGCATCTCAATATGATTGGTATCGTTTTCGTCCCAGACTATTGTGCCATTTTTCTTCACTAGTTTCATTGTCTCGCCTGATGGAATAGTGTTTTTCTCAAACTCTTCGAACAGGCCAGCCTCACGGAGTGCGAGTTGTCCTGCTCGAGGATGGAGGTCAACAATTCCGCCCTGATCACGAGAAGTACGAGATTTTTCCATTTCAAATACTGTACACTTCAAGCCGTTGTGCTGAAGGAGTTTTGCAAGTGTAAGACCGCCTGGTCCGGCGCCAATGATTGCAATGCGTGGGGTTGACATGTTGATTTTGTTTGCAAGTAAAGAAGGTTGAAGAAAATAATGTGTTACGTATATTGAATGCGAATGTTTTGGTGAAGCAGGATATGGAAAGATGGGAATGATCGAGAAGAAGAGGGACTTCATCAACCTTTTAAATCGAAAGTTAATAGCCATCGATGCAGAAGTAACTTCCCTCCAGCCCTCCTTCTCTCGTCGGATCCGAAGCTCGCTAGGTGGAAATGCGATAACTCCATTTTCAAAAGACTGCGGTCACATCTTGCGACGAAAGATTATTCTTGGAGGAGTCAAGGAGCCTTACAGTTGAAAAGTAGATCTTGAACAAGTTCCATGTTGCGCCCAGCTGATTTGAGCCTACACAGCAAGGATCGCTACATGGGTCGAAGTTGCGCTTCGCATATTCTAATTGGTTCGGTGGCTCGGGCTTGGCCATTATCCGACCAGTTTTATGGGCTGATATGATGCTCCTCCTAACGACACTTCACCAACGAGCCACTTCAACCACACTTAAGCTTTTCTGTATCAGCCACCCGGAGTCCCCCTACACGTTACTTGGCCCGTCTCTGCTATGGTCGGCGTTGTCACTAGCAATCGGTGTGACACGTGTCGAAAGCGAAAGAAAAAGGTAAGACTGACCTTTCTTCCTGGCAAAATATGACAGCTTAACTTTGTTGGCCACCACGAAGAACATGCTAAAATAAAAACTTATGGGCTAGTGCGATGAAAAGAAGCCCGCCTGCTCGCAATGCATTCGGGGAGGTTGGGAGTGCCCTGGGTATCCCTCCCACTGGAAATTCGTAAATGAAGTTCCTAAATTGGCAGAGCATTATGCCAGCAAGAAATTTGTCTATGAATCAAATACCTGGATTGAAGAAGTTCAGTTTACAAGCTTCCCAGATGAAAAAGATATTTCAGTGAACAACTCCTTCATCTGGGATACTCACTCCAATATTTCAGCTAAGCTAAAAGTGCCTCGCTTTATCGACCTCAACCCCTTGGCAACGCAATTTACATTCTGCTTAGAGTGCCCCGTAAAAGGGGATTTAATGCCGTTGTTCCTCGCAGGATCCTTCACTCGTTTAATTCCTGCCCGTCTAGGGTGTAATGCAGCACTTGATGATGCCGTTTCATGCATTTGTTCAATTTACTGCCATGCACCTTCAACCGCATACAGAGCCGATAAGGAAGTCTTTCGAAAGTACAATCTGGCATTAACCTCGCTACGTCAATTTCTAGGGAACGACGATACTAATATGGCATCGGAAACTCTCTGTGCCTCGGTCCTTCTTCAGATGTGCGAAGTCTGTAGTCTGGTCCTGCTTCACGAAGCGACTGAGGCTGACTAGAATATAATAGCTCGCCGTTAATGTCGATAGAGGGGAATGGAGTCAGCTTACCCTCGGAACCGCAAGTTTGTTTGCTTCTCGGGGCCTTCATCGATACAAAAGTGTCTTTGAGAAGGCAATACTCCATTCGCAACTAAGTTACATTGCATGTTCATCTTTCGATAATATCAGATGTTGTGACTGACATAGTCTGCCTAGATCGGCCACTCACTTCGTACCAAAGAGCCATGCTTCCTAAAAACCAAGGAATGGCAAGCTTTGTTGGCAGAAGACTCTGACTGGGCTACCATCGACCCTAATGGACACACATTCTTGCTAAAGTCAAAAGTCTGTGCTGTTCTAGTACATATGCCCAGCCTGCTTGCACTCTTCTCCGACTTTCTCAAACTTCAACCTTCAGATCAAAACTTCATCGCAGTTTCAGAGTTAATATTGCATGACGCGTCTGTAATCATTAAAGGCCTTCAGAAATTCCTCACTATTGCTTTCGAGCCTCGATTCGTGGCTCAGACACTATCTACCCAGTCCATTCAATCCCAGCTCAGATACGAAAACGTTGTTCTTGGAGTTTTGGATTGCGTAAGCAATACGGGCCTCGTCACTCTTGATCGGATAGTTCGTCACACGGGTGAACGTCGAAACCAATCTTTGTTACTTGAAGATGTGAGCGGTTGCATACAGGTAGATGATATTACTGAACCTAAAGAGATGATCGAGGAAAGACGAGTCCGCGCTTTATCCGCTTTTCAGTATGTTTGTGGGGAGTCGAGATTTGCTGCCAAGCCACTTGAGTTCGGCATCCATCAAATGCAGGCAGGTGGCTTGCATAGTTGATTCCACAGATCGGGGGTGAAAACACAAATAGACTGGCTCAGATGAGTCCGAAAAATCGAGTGTTCCTGCTTGAAATATACGGGGGAATAAGTTATTCTATTTGGAAAAATCAATATGCCTAGTGGTCTAAAATCCATTGCGTCCCACCATTGCGGTTGGAATTAATGGAGTTCTAGATATAGTTAGACATTCTCCGGTCTGCCCGGATCCGGCCCTATCTCCGATCGATCAATAACCCGGACATTGCTGTCAGCCTGGGTGAGTCACTATACACCATGAAACCTTAGTCCAATAATACAGCAGTGGATTCGCGCTTGCCTTCCGAAACAAAATCTAACAGCTTTATTGCAATTGGTTGGCGCGCAGCTTGATACCAATAGCAAGAACAGCAATCCCAACAGCAAACCGTGGGGCTATTTCTGAAGGTCTTGAATGACACCCACCACATGTTCAAAATTATAAAGTAAAGACACACTCTTCATTCTTCCAGACACAGACACAACTGCGACGTAGACAATCCAAGTACAACTATCACAGAATTATATCAATCACCAAAGCAACCATGAAATCGCCTTCTATTGGTGTTATTATCTGCTCCTCACGACAACCACGAGTATGCCCTCAAATCACAGATTTTGTTGTATCAACGATCAAATCAATCCCTTTCTCCTCTGACATCATGGCCGCACCAACCTTAAATATCGTTGACCTACTCCAATGGGACCTTCCCATGTTCAATGAACCAACAATTCCATCACAAATCTATTCGGCCTCCAACTACAAACAACCACATACCCAAAACTGGTCCCGTGAAATCTCAAAACACGACGCATTCATTTTTGTGGCACCTCAATATAACTGGGGCTACCCGGCAGTCCTGAAAAATGCAATCGACTATCTGTTCAATGAATGGAAAGGAAAGCCAGCAATGATTATCACGTATGGGGGGCACGGTGGAGGGAAGTGTGCAGCTCAGTTAAGGCAGGTTTTTGACGGGATTCATATGGTAAACTTGAAGACGAATGTCGAGTTGAGCTTTCCTAATAGGGAGGTCACGAAGAAGGCGGCGTTTGGGGAGGACATCGGACTGAAGAACGAAACAGGAAGTGATGCACTTTGGGACGATCAAAGACCAGCTATTGGAAAAGCTTGGGGGGAGATGGTCGAGACTCTTACGTCTACACTTTTGAATGTGACCGTGTAAGAAGGCATTGAAGCCCCCTACATGACCACCAGACTTCAAATTAGAGCGTCTAAGTGGCCTTTGTGAATATGGAATGTTGGGGTTTTTATGAGCTGAGAAAGTGGGATAAATTTAATGAATAGCAGCTTTTCATTCTTTCGAAGCAGATTTATTTGTTTCCCCGTTTTCTTCGTCTGAACGTCGTAGATTTTTAAACGCTTGAGTGAACCTAGAATTCTAAATATCAAATTTCAATATGGAATAAACATTATGACCTCGTGCAGTGTCCCCTCTAGCAAAATATCAAAATTTCACTTTTTCACGGTAATACCAATATCTCTCGTTACATAAATCTGCCCATACAAATCCGTAACATCAATGAACAACCCCAGCGCCTCCTCCAATCCCCCTTGCAGCCCTTCTCTCTTCAACTTCTCCCAAGCCAAGCCTAGACATTCCCGCTCGTACTCCGCTAGTTTCTGAAGTTCCAACTTCCTATGTTCCAAGCTTTCATCCCCGGGGAAGAAGTCAACACAATTCAAATTACCTTCCTCGCAATCTCGATTGATAGACCCGAGGTCGTTATAAAGCCTACACATGGCCGCAAGATGCAAGCGCAAATCTTCTGCCAGATATTTCTCCACTTCGGTCATAAAAGCCTTGTTCTTGTCTACTGGTGATATAAGGCAGAGAAAGAAAGTGAAAGACATGATACAGGAAGTGTGCTCAGCCCCGGTTTTGCGGAGCCAGGTGTGCAAACTTCCCCTTTTCCATGAGTTGCGCATATCAGATGCGCGATCCTCATTGTCGGATAGCTGTTGGATGTGTGCCAGGAGGAATGTTTCAAAGTCGCTGAGGAGGTTGGTGCGGGTGGAAGTTGATGAGGCAAGAACGGAAGGGTGGGTCAAAATGTGTGATGCGTATGAGGTGAGAATAGTTTCGATTTTGTTCTCATTCTTAGTGGAGTGGTCAGGTTTGAATCGCTTGTTGGACGATGAAATAATGTTTAAAGAATCTTTGATGTGGTGTTTGCGCGATGTTTGAATGGTATCGGCATCGCTGTATGAATTGCCGTTCATACTATTGGCAGCATGGACGAAATCGAGATATGTCGCTTGAACGATGGGTGCTTCATCGTCCAAGTGATCGTTGCCATTTCTCATCCCGTCAATCCTAAACTTTCCACAAACTATTTTCACCAATTCCCTCGCACCATCTAAATTGCCTTTATACTCATCCCCAACAACAGACTCCATAAACCAATCAGCCTGATAATTCAACATACTCAAAACCATCACATCTTTTAACACATTTGTCTCAACCCTCTTCCCATCATGAAGAGCATTACACATCGTCCATGTTGCGGGTATATACTGCAAATATCGATCTTCCTTGTCCTCTTTCCTTGGAAAAATAATTCCTTGTATACGTCTCATATAAGTGAGGAATGGCATTGCCTCAACCAGCGAAAATTTCATCGTGCTTATCGAGTGCCCAGCGAAAACCGGCAGTGTTGAGAAAAAACTTATGAATTTCTCCACCATTTTCATATCTACCACAGCACCAGGTACTTTTAATATTTTGTCCTTAAAAAGAGGAGCTCGAAGAGCAGATAAACAGTAAGCTCGCGCTATAACTGGGCTAGAGTATGAGACCTTTTCAATCCATAATTTTGGCCCGAGCTCCCAGTTTGGTTTCTCACGGAGAAGTACTTGTCGTCCTGCTAAGACCGCATCCAGGATTTCGTCGTGAAGATGGAAGGCAAAGGGGATTTTGGAGAGGTTGGTAAGAGTTAAAAGGGCGTAGGATAATGACTCGGAGGAAGTGAGGAGTAAATTGTTACGGGTGGTGAGGGTTTGGAGGGTACAGGTAAGGAGCTGAGCAAGAGTTATACCGACATTTTCCTGCAAGTGAGGCACAAGAGTAATAGTTGATTGAATTAGCTTGCTCAGGGATTGGGCGAGGAGCATATTCGAATATTCTTGAGACAGGTTCTAGAGTTCGTGAGCGACTGCTTCTGTACCTTGTTCAATGTCAAACAGAAGAACGCTTCTACCGATTCTTAAGATGAAGTATACCTTCGTAGTAAGAACTTCCCACACATGTATTCACAGAGTTGGCTGGAAGAAATTAAACATAGTAGAGGAGTAGTTGCTTACCCACTTGTCTTTCGTCCCTCCCGAAAACCACGCGGAGCACAAGAATTCGGCAGCGCCTATGATTTGTGGTAGATAATCTTCCGCATTTGGAAGATGCAAAAGCCCATTGAGGACGTTGCAGTTAGCGCTAAGGCTTGGATTCCGTTCTGTTGCATATGTTCGAAAATGATTGCCATCAAAGAATTTGGAGATCATTTTGTCGGGATCGATATTGTCGTAGCCGAGAAGTGATAGGGTTAGTATGCTTTTTGCTGTATCGTCTGCATCGGGTATTTCTGCAGCAGCTACGGACTTAATTAGCATATTGAGGTTTTAGATGAGACTTTTCTAGGATTCTTACTAAAGCTAAGTGTACCATTCGAAATTGCGAAGTTATGATGCAAATAATTACCAAGGGTGGCTACATTGTCCCTCCCAAGTTCGTCCACGGTAAAGCCGGCCTCTAACAAAGTGGAGAGTATCTAAAAAGGTTTTAGTGGCTATATATTTTTCTCCATCATTAATCAGACATACCCAAGTTACTTCAAAAATTTCGCTCGGAAATGCGCTCGGAAATCCACCAGTACCGTTTCCTTGCCCTTTGTCGAAAACCATTCTCAAATACGATTCACACTCGTCATCCCACTCTGTTGCATAGATGAGATATGCTGCTGTCGAGGCTGGCGATGACATGAAACTTCCATTCATCTTCTGATTTTTCAGCTTGTCGAAGTCAAACAAGCCAATGAAAGCTTCTAGGGAGTGGAGAAATGTTCCTTTGTTTTCGTACATTTTACTTGCGTCTAACATAGCTATTTTCTTGTTATGGAGTCTCATCAGTCGCGAATAACCAGGAAATTCAAAAGTAATGCCAAGTTTGGCGAGAAGCTTAAGATGCGCGGGAACCAACATCTCAAAACAGACGTGGTCGGTAGTTTCGACGTTCCAGGTATTCAATTTGGCCTTCAAACAAGCAATTGACTTTTGAATTCGTGTACAGATATCACCAGGGAGGTAATTATTACCTACTTTTGTTCCCTCTTTTTGATGTTGAAGTAGGGCGATCAGTGCTGACATGGTATTCAAAATTCCATCTACTTCTGCCTCGGCGCTGGATTCTGCCCAACCCCCATTTTCTAGTTGGCGTTCAAGAACAAATTCGAATGATTTTGGGAATAACCATTCGTGATTTCCATTGACATTTTTGGTGATTTTGGAGACCCATGCAGTATCGTATATACTGACTGACATAGAGCCTTTAGGAGTTCCATTGGTGATATCTTCAGTAAATGTACCAACTAGATCGCGAGTTTCGTTGGCGAGCACATCGACAGGATGCATTTTGAGATGATAATGAACAGTTGTATTGATCAATTTGTGAATGAGTATGTTGAAGTCTGCCAACGGCTGAAACGTGGGCCTTGGACTTAGTTAATATGTTCTGCCTCAGCAAACCTCCTCTACTAACCCCAAACAGTATTTTCATCCATGTGGGAAATACAACTCTCATTCCAAGTTATTCATTCAGTACCGAGGCAGATGACACGTTTATCCCTCTTCTAAGCCCTCAAGGCTTCACAGTCCTACTTTTATACAAGGATTGTTCTTCCATTTTCAGTGTGAGATCATTTGAACACTTATTCAAAGAATTAATCAAGGCTAGGCAGCACTGAACATGCTCTCTTTCAAGTATGATTGGTTAATCTTTAAGGGATTTTCCTGTGGGTGGCACACCAAGTTCCTTGTTGGCAAGTTTCCGGCCATAAGTTATCACAGTGCCACAATATCTTTCCATCATCTGAACAACTTAAGTCGTATTTGGTGATGCTTCCAAGGCATTTTATGGCGCGAGCCTCTCCAAGACCTTAGTACACCTGCTGCAGAAAGCTCGATAAAGAAATCTCATCTCAGATGTTGGTGATGAATGCCGCAGAAACCCGCTGTAGAATTCTGTACATTGTCGTTAGCGATGAGAGCAGGGACTGTTGGAGATATACACTACGAGTGGTTGGTATCTGACACACTCCGACAACCAACGAATGAAAGCATAGAGGCATTTAAAGTTCTTATTAACTCAGCCATATGTGTATCGCAAAACTGTAGAAAATAGTAATCCTGCCTTACGAGAGCGCCGCCACCAACTTCGGCGCAACAATAAGGACCTAAGCCGATTCAATACTAAGCCGAAAAAGCCGAATTTTTGCAGATGACCCTCAATACGCCCCAAAATTTCTAACTTGAGCACAAGGAGTTGTTGGAAGACCTATCGCCCGAAATACTAGGAAATTATCAATTATCATATCATGCCTTACATACCGAAAGTCGCTTCACAGTACAGGGTTACAATCTACCTGCTCATATCCTTCGTTCAAAATTTCTTCCTGATGCTTCATTTACAAATAATCTACTGCAATGCAGCTTCATAGCTATCTACAATTTCTGTTTACTACAACTTAAATTTAAATCAAAGCTCTAACTCACGTACACTATGTTATTATTGGTCAGCGGCTACTTGGCGCTTCCTTGTTTCCTTGTAACCATGGTGAGCCTCTACATATATTGCCATAACAAATTAAGAGGCTAATATGATTCTGAATTACTTAGTATATCATCATTAAAGCTTTGTATCAGCTTTTCTGGAGTCCTCTTTCGAAGTTTTCAGGGCCTAAGTTATGGGCAATCACTCAACTACCATTTGTGTTCACCATGACCCAAGGTCAATATGGGCAACGAGTTAGAGAACTACACCGAAAATACGGCGATATTGTTCGACTCGGTCCAAATGAACTCTCCTTCGCACATCCAGACGCTTGGACTGACATTCATCAACGACGCCCTGGCAAAAAATCACTCCTCAAGAATCCAATATATATAAGCCGTCCTGAAGCTATACCAGCAGAAACATTCTCAACCACTCCAAGTGACTCAGAGCATAATCGAATGAGGCGAGTCTTTGAAGGTAGCTTCTCTGACAAAGCAATTCGAGCCCAAGAACCAATTATACGGAAGAGCACGGGTTTGTTCATTGAGAAACTTCGCAGCCTTCCTGGAATAGCTATGGGAAATCCCATCAACATGGGGAAATGGTTCACCTTTGCAACTTTTGACGTCTTTGGTGACCTCGCATTTGGCGAGCCCTTTGGATGTGTCGAGAGTGGAAAGTATCACGAATGGGTGTCACTAGGTACTGAGGCTATCAAACTCATGACGTGGTCAACGGCTCTGAAGCATTATCCTTGGGTTTACGCACTTGCTATGAAGATGATACCCAAAGCATATCTGGACAAAGGTCGTTATCATTACGAGCATACGGTTCTGACTGTCTCAAAGCGAATGAGCATCGAGCGACAGCAAGAGGACTTCATGACTCCAATTCTAAAAGCAAATCACGAATTCAAGAGCATCACTCTTGAAGAGCTCTACTGCAACTTTGCGCTTCTCATATGGGCGGCAAGCGAGACATCTGCCACTGTCATTTCCGGCATCACATACAAACTCTCGCAGAACCCGGATGTCCTGAAGAAACTGGAGAAAGAGCTTCTTGCCAACTTTGGAGTTGGATCCGAAATGCCAGCTGATCGCCTTAAGGAGCTTCCATATTTAAATGCAGTCATTTATGAAGGCATGAGAATGTGCAACCCCGCTCCTCCGGGAAACCCACGAATCGTTCCCGAGGGCGGCGCACGAATCCTCAACCACTTTATCCCAGCCGGGGTGAGTACCAAGATTTCAGATTCATAGCTGCAGCTAATTCAATATCTCTAGACTAGTGTCTCTGTCCATCCTTTCACTCTTCATTACTCGGAGAAGTATTTCAGTCTACCACAGAAGTTCCGACCCGACAGATGGCTTGACCCGAAGCCAAGTGACATTGAAAATCACGATCCCGCTGCAATGAATGTTTTTGGAATGGGCCTTCGGCGCTGCCTTGGCGAGAAATTGGCTTGGTTCGAATTGAGGTTGATCGTGGCAAGTATAGTTCTTAACTTTTCTTTGTCATCTGGGTATGGAGACCAACCGTTAGATTGGGAGGCGCAGAAATCGTACTTTGTTATTGAGAGAGAACCCATGATGGTTAGGTTACAAATCAGGAAGTAAGGTTATCTATTCTTGCTGGGCTCAAGTTTCTCGCAAGTCATTTGTAGTAGTTAGGAAGAGTGGAAATTATGAGCTTGTGATGCAAAACGTTGACGAAGTTGCTGTGACAGTCGTTTGTCTTTTGGGCCTTGTAAGTGCATATCTTTTTATATCCTTAGATATTACACATTCTGCTTCCACCATTTATCCACTCAGCAACTAAATATTCTCAAAGAAGCATGAAACTTGATAGAGTCAGCAATACAAATATCCAAGTCACGGCTTTCATCAATTTTGAACTCGTTCCTGTAATTTCTGATCAAAGTTCGAGAAGATAGTTTAAACTGTTAATGGTTGCGTCGTAATTAACTCCGACGTATGACGAATCCTGTACGTAATTAGCTACTGGGTTCTATGTAGTGGAGTTCTAGTAGCAGGGGAAATATATCAAGCTTGAGCATTATTTTGCTATGTTAGTTGCGAGAATACCTGGTAAGAGTGGTCTAATTACTACCACCCATGCAGTTCCTATGAGATTATAGGAGTCTTAGGGATGAGATGTGTGTTTCGGTTATTCGAAGTTCATCTGCTTACCAAAGCTCTCTTGACTTGTTGACTCGCCTTATTGACTTGGTGAATTTTACTTGGTGTAGTAATAGAGAAGCAACTCAAAATAGACTGAAAGCATGATGCAAAGTAAACAGATGGTGGGGTAAAACACATTTGACACTCAATCTACAACCTCGAGCCACTACTCCTGGAGTCTTGCTTCTTGTCCTTAGCTACCTTATCCCTCAAGACCCTTCGCAAGATCTTCCCAGATACACTTTTTGGAATCACATCGAGAAATTCTACTCCTCCATCCAGCCACTTAGCACGGGCACAAGCTGTCTTGACAAAAGCCTGCAACCTCGTAGCCGTTTCAGCATTCCGTGCGATACCATCATGTAACACTACAAATGCTCTAGGTAGCTCTCCCGAATACTCGTCCTTGATTCCAATAATGGCCACATCCTGTACCGACGGATGCCCAAGGAGGATATCTTCTAATTCGGCGGGGGCAACTCCGGTGCCTCGTACCTGAAAGGCTACCGTTAGGATTTGATATAGAATTTGTATTAGATAGGGTTTGGTGCTAAGGAAGGGTGGAATGAAAAGAGGCGATGTCTTATAGGTTTAATTATGCTTGCCTTTATCAATTCCTTGATTCGATCATGAATGGTTACTAATCCCGTCTCGTCAATAGATCCCAGGTCTCCTGTATGTAAGAACCCATCTTCATCGTAAGTCTCCTTTGTTGCGGAATCGTTGTTGAAGTATCCCATGCTGATTTGGGGACCCTTCGCCAAAATCTATCAACTTCATAAGCAAAAAGTCGGGCCGCCGCAGCAAAAACGGAAAGTCACTGCTATAACAATCTGCAAAGCATAAGAAAGAAAATATATAACGTACCTCCCCCGGTGAATTGATACCCAGCTCTTTCCCAGTATTTACATCGATGATTTTGAGAACTGTATTTGGCACCGCCGTTCCAACGGTGTGCGCAAACCGAGGATTAAGAAATTTTGGAGGAGTGGAAGTGATGCATGAAGTACTCTCAGTCATACCCCAGCCTTGCTTAATCCCAGCTGTTGGAAATTTCTTTGCAAGTTTTTGGATAATTTCGGGCGAGAGGGGAGCAGCCCCTGTATTAAATTGGTTGATATGGCCAAGGTTATACTGCCCAACTAATGGGTCACTGACCATGCGAATCAGAATTGCTGAGGGTTTGTTAGCTTTAGAATATTGCAGAAGTAGGGAATTCACATGATTGGGGTGTACTTACGCGGGACAAGCCATAATTCAGTGCTCTGATATTTGGTAATAGCGTCTAGCATTGTTTTCATGTTGAATTTCCTCATGAGGATGACTTCTTGGTTAATATGGGCAGGAAGAGTCATAATTTGGACTAATCCAGTTACTGATCATACATAGTAAGTGGTTGTTTGGTGGAATGTTAGCTGGGGAGAAGACCACGTACTGTGGAAAAGAGGTAAGGGTGAGAAGAGGATTCCCACGGGATCTTTGCTTCTTAGGCTTTTCATCTGGCAACATTGCGAAATTAGATTGCTGTGGGATATCATTACCTATAGCAGAATTCAGCCCTGTATTTTTTTCTAAAAATATTATAGAAAGTGGTTATTGACCGCTTTTGGCATTCCAGTAGTGCCTGAGCTAAAGCAAAGAAGTGCACATGTGTTAGCCGTAGTTTGACCATTCTGCATTGTCAATTTTGGTGTCTGCAACTCCCCGAGTCTCCTCCCTAAATTCACCAACCCAGGGATGGTCCTGAAACCCGGTTTTGCAACAGTAATAAAAACTATGAATTCTTTTGGAATCCCGAGTGCTTTAGCTGCCTTGCTAACGCTAGGGAAAGACTCATAGTCCACAATTATGACCTTGGGAGATGTTATTCTTAGAGAATTTGTCACCTCCTGCACAGTATAACTTGAAGATGCTCCCGACACAATTGCACCTATGAAAAAGCTTTAGTGTGTTCGAGATGATGCCGGAAATTTGGGGTTGTGGCATACCGATTCTAAACCCTGCAAACATCACTACTGGATACCAAACCGAATTATTGGAGAATATAAGTATGCGATCACCTTCTTTTACTTGAAAGTCTCGTGAAAATGAGGTAGATAGATATGTGGAGAATGTTTTCGAATCTGTGTAACTAATGAACTCGTCGCTTTCGCTATCACGAAATCCTTTGATATCCTTCGCATTTTTCACTATAGAGAAAGGCGATTCAAAAAGCCACGACCACAATGGTTGATCTGTAGGCACTTGAAGAGGGTTAGATGGTCGAAATTATTTTTTAGATGGGGGTGGGTCCAAGTACCATCGATCGAAATCTCGGGAGATACGTGTAGCATGGTAGCTAAAATTGAGAATCCAGAAACAAGGACCAAATCACATTAGAGCCCTGGAACGCCCAATTATTGATCCAGCAGTTCCTTATAGCAAAGGAACATAGATTGTGGGGACCCCACACTGGGGTGGTGGCAAACCGGGCTTCGTAGCAACCTGTCATTTGGCTGACTCGATGGAGCGAGTCAGCGAGGAAACAATAGTTGAAGGCCTCGCGTCAAGGCCGGCACAACAATTCCATTAATTCTACAGTGTTAGGGACAGGGTCAAAGGAGAGCAGCCTACCCCTCATACTGCCAAGCAGGAAAACGACTAGTTTCAAACCTCGTGTTGAGGATGTGGAATGTATGCTTCTTGGAATTAATTTTGTTTGAGCTGCTGTAATTAGGTTGATCTGGATGTAGATCTGAACAGTAAAACACCCCGAGTTTTCGTACTCCTGAGATACTTTCAATGATTAAACTCTACTTCTGAAGAGCGAAAGAAACCAAAGCCAATTCATGAGGAGCGGGCTACGGGACGATATGATCCGACCCTGGCTATAGTTAGGCTGGCGGAACCGTGGTTCTGGGCTCGCAGCCCTTGTCTCGCTAGCTGACGTTCGAAAGCATATAAAGCTGTGTAACAAATATGTATCAAATCATGTTTTTTCGACTCTCACTTACGAACACTTAAAGAAGCTACTTCCCCAACGACCTAGTTCACTAGCTGTTTTAAATTTCTCTTTGCACAGTTTATACATTTATATTAATATTTTTTATTTAATAGAAGTATTGAAAATTATTATATTATGAGATATAAAAGATAATTGGTGCAAGGGAAAGGGGACCAGTCTTCTTACAATGATTCAAAATATAATTAGTATAATTTAAACGTGTAATAAAAAGCTTATTAAGTTAAAGGTATAATTGTAATATACGTGTTAGACAAATACATTTTTTCTCAATCGCGGGATCAAAATAACGTGATTTAACACATCTTATGCGGCAGACTAGATAGCTAGTTACCGTACATGGAGCGACAACCCCGCTTCTCAAACACCTCTTCACCGATTTTGCTCCTAACCTAACAGATATAATCCGCATATTTCTCTCAAACTTTATCCTTATCTTAATCTTAAGCTAGCTCACACGTTTTATCTTGCGGCGTCTACTCTCTCTACCGCGGAGCTCGACATCGATCACAATCATGGTGACAACCACAGACGGGAATAGTGACAACTGCCCGTCACAAAATACAGAACCTCAAGCACGAAAAGACCGGAAAAGGGTGACCGATAGGTTGGCTCAGCGAGAACATCGCCGGCGCCAAAAACTCTATGTCGAAGAACTTGAGGCCCAGTTGAGGGTCTTGAAACAAGAATCCACGACGAATCAAGTCGGCACCCTACTGGAAGAAATTGAACGGTTAAAAAACGAGGTCCGTGCAACATCATCAAGTTTGAAGACGAGGACTAATTTATTAACAAGCTCAAAGAGTTGAGAACTTTTTTTTCCACCATAGAAACACTTGTACAGGCCCACAACAAGAAACCCGGCGGTGATGCTGAAGCACACGTAATACAGACGCCAAGCTCACTACCAAAGGGGGACGAGGGTGATGCTCCCAAGACCATAGAAGTCTGCGATCCTCGCCATGATTTAGATGGCATGAACTTTGATATCGGCATCGAAACCACTGTTAGCCGTAGTCCTGTGGCACAAAGCCCCCAGAATACTGAGGTGAATTGCCATTCTGAGAATGTGGAAATCATCGAGGGTAATGCAAGCCATGACCCAGAATTCTACCCTCAGATGACGCAAATTGAAAATCCGCTCCCAGGCCATACCGGCTCTCTCAATTCTGATGGAAATACTATACGGGACTGGTGGGGACTCACTGCACATGATCTTGAGCAAACAGATTCAATGGATTATACGGACTCTGACATGCCACTATGGATAAACAACTTCTTTGCAGTTGGGTCGTTATCCCCATCTGACCAACTTCGCGATCTTGGGAACCCATTGGCTCATGATTCTTACAGAGGTCAACAAGATATGGTCGATGTGCTACCCCCACAATACTCGCAAACAACTGCCTCAGGCCTTGGCACGAGCATCACTGGTGCAAGCTTGCTTCATGGCACTGGTGTTGTTGCCAGTGAAAATCGGGATGTGTCACTAAAAACTACATCCCAACTGGAGGCAGTCGCTGTTGGATCTCAGAATACCGATAAACCCGTTGTGTCCCCTGGCTCAAGCAGGTCAAAAATTGAAGTTCAAATCCACCGATCTCTCCCCCACGTATTGATGCCCCCACTATCTCAAGATACATATGTACACGAAATAATCGAGAGAGCAAGATCCAACGCCTTATCAAGACGCATGCTTCTCGATGCGCCAACTCTGGCAGATTTCCTAGTCGATAACCCAACAAATGTGCTTTCAGCCGACCTAAAGAAGTATCTTGAGCCAGTACGACGATCGAGACGGACAGCAGAGTACCTGGGAACCTACTGGGTCTCGTATTTACTTCTACGTGTAAGTTTACTTGCTTGTTAACATGGTGAAGCTATGCTCATTGCGCGAAATAGTGGCAGGTTAACCAGAGCGCGGAGTCATACGAGAGGATCCCCGAGTGGTTCCGGCCGACCAACCTTCAAATGCATGTTGCGCATCCTATAGCTGTAGATTTTATAGCCTGGTAAAGAATTCTTAGCATTAATTTTCTGCTAGTGCTAACGGTTCTTAGGCCATCATTACGTGATGAGGTGGTGAAGCTCTCGCTGAGCGAGCCAGAGAAGGTTCATGAGGTTATGACAACTATTGGGGTTTATCTGGAATTGGATCTCGGGTCAACAATTGCCAAAAGTCTTACAAATGAAGAGGTGCTTAACTCTGCTGTCTGCGATTTGAGGAACTGGAAGCTGAGAGATGGATTTTTTGAGATATATCCCCAGTGGAAGGGAATGTGCGAGTAACCTCCAATAGAATTTGTACATTGTGTACAGCCTAACATCCACAAATACTGGATCAAAATCATGTACTTTTATAATACGTTTAAGAATAGATGAACTGCGACGTAAGGTGTTATTTGAATACACTAGTGGGTCAAGATCTTAGCATTCACATGTTCTTCCTCCAGATAATACGCAAGGTCTCCTCCATCAACTTCAATTTTCGTAAATCCATTCCCCATGAACTTAAACCTGTTCACGCTCCGATACGTCAAGTCATAGTCTTCATATCTCGGATCTTGTAACATGTTCCTCCAGTGCAACAAAGAGCCTGGGTACTGCGCAGTGACTTTTCCATCAGGCTTTCCTTGATTATACCAGGACCTACAACCTGCAGTCCAAACTCTGTCAAGGCAATGAGATTAGTGAGCTATTAGGAAGCAGAAATGGGTAAACTACGAACGTTCTCTGCAACCACTTGTGTACATGCTGGTTGTATTCCTCTACGACGTTCTTCTTGACATCGATGGAACGAATATTTTCCGTTTGCAGTTTTCTAATAATTTTGCAGATATAGTTTTGGGCTGCCTCGATGACTGTGACAAACGACCCATGGCCAGCAGGGCAGTTAGGTCCTAGGGAACCGACTGTGCTACAAGTTAATACAGTGATCGTTTTATAATGAGCAACAGTAAAATATTTGCATTGCTTACTGAAGAAATTGGGAAATCCATGAGCAGCCATTGCGAGATAAGCCTCAGGAGTCGGCGTCCATTCATCCGCGAGATTCTTCCCCTCCCTTCCGACAATGGGAAAGTAAGGGCGAAAACTGACATCGAAACCTGTTGCACAAATAATCACATCAAATTCATACTCAGTGCCGTCTTCACACGTGACTCCTTTTTCAGAGAATGATGCAGCTCCCGATCGTGCAATTGTGACATTTTCCGCGATGAGAGCTTCTAAGAAACCTTCACCTGGTCCGAGCCTGCGGCAGCCCATGGCGAAATCAGGGATGAGTTGTTTGGTGAGGACAGGATCATTTTTAAGTCTTTCTGCCATGCTTTTTTCGACCATCTGCTTTGCATTAATAAACCTAAATTACAAAGGGATGAGGAAAAGAGCAAACCTCTCTACCAATCTTTTGGAAAGGATGGTCTTTCAACATGGCTCGGAAGCTACCGTTAATTTTATTCTCTATAGCTTTCCGGAACTCGAGATAGTGCTTTGGGTCATCGCGGAACTTTTGTTTCTGCTCCTCTGTATCTGTCTTACATTAGTTTGATGATAATATAGGACTAAACGAAACGCACACGTGAAGTTCCCTCCTGCAGCATCTGTCCAGCCCTCAATCCCCAGCCCAGAACTGATCCACTGGGGGGTCCGATAGAAGGAGACTAAATGGGAAGCTTGTTTTTGAACAACAGGAATGATCTGTACAGAAGAAGCTCCTGAACCAATAACGCATACTCGCTTTCCTGTGCAATCGATACTTGTGTCATAGTTGGCTGAGTGAGTAATTTGTCCTTTGTAGTGCTCCCGGTTGGGAATTTCTGGCCACTTCCAGGTATTAAGCACGCCGATGTTGCCAATGAGGAAATCAACTTCATCCATGAACTGCCGCTTGTCTCCTGATGGAAGTGTTTCTGTTATCGACAGTCGCCACTTCGCCAGGTCTTCCACCCAATCCGCGCGGGTTATTTCGTGGCTAAGCTTCATGTACTTTTCCACGTATCCGTGGGAATTGGCAAAGTCAGAATAGTATTTCCAGATCTCCTCTGCAGAAGAGTAGTATTTGGGCCACTCGGCGGAAGGACTAAATGAGTACTGGTAACCAGCAGAAGGTACATCGCACTTGCAGCCGGGATATCTGTTGGCATACCAGACGCCGCCAGGGGATGGGTAACCTGTGCTTCAGTCAGATACGACGCCTTGTCACCTCAAGTCAGCTGTGAGAAGGCTCATATTTACGTTCATATACAACGAGATCAATATCGTCACCAAATTCCTTCTCTTTCTTATAACAAAACATTATGCCTGCAGAGCCGGCGCCAATGCATGCCACCCGAATTTTGCGCGGCGCCCACATGATATGCTCCCCAATTGTGTATTCGGCATCGTTACCGAGCTCTAATGGTGTCTCTCCATTCTGATTGTTGAATGTGAAGGAGTAGTCATCTTGGGGGACTACGGCTAACTGAACTGGAAAGGCCTGGGTTTGAGGTTCTGCTATCTCGGTTGGGTAGCCATCAGTAGTGACCGAAGCGGAGACTTCAGCATGGGGAGCCATTTTGTATGTTTTCGATTTTAAATTCTCTCATATAAAGTGACTTATTGAAAATATAAGACGCATTAAAAAAATTGATGGCATGTAGAGCTGAAGTTTCTTTTCGCTCTTTTTCTTCTTTCCTTTGATCTTCTCCCCCACCTGAATCTGTGACCCACAGAGCCGACTTGACTGACTCGCCCAGCTGACTCGCCTAGTGGGTCAACAACCAAAGTCAGCTTCTCGAACGCCTCAACATGAAATCTCTCTTTTTTTGGCTCCCTTGTGATTCGAATATGTCCATCTGTGGCGGGGACCCCAGATTACTCCGCACAACTGCCTGTCATTAAATTGGATACATTACAAGGGTGCTCCTCATCGCTCTAGATACGGAAGACGAAATACAACCTGCTCCCGCAATAAATTTTACTCATCCGGTTTTATATCTGCTTGTGTCGACTTCTCATATTGAATTCCTCTATTGAGAAAGGAGAAATATTGGCTTTGTTCTCGTCGTTATGTCGAATAATGTTGCAACAGATTCAGATTCGAAGGAGGCTCAAGCTCTCCACATTGAGGCCAGCCAACCTACTGCACAATCCGAATTAGCTATCCAATATACAGCCCACGAGAAGTCTCTCTCTTTTTGGGAAACGCTCGGTATCTATTGGAGGGCTACACTCTGGATTTTGTACGGTCAATTGGTGGTGTTCGGATATGGGATTGATGGCATCATTGCAGGTTACCTCTTAGCCATCCCGAGGTTTCGGTATGTCTCTTGCATAGGCTCACAATTATCTCCGCTAAATTCGCCATAGACAAGATTATGGAAATTCCTATGTCGTTAACGGGACTACGGCCTATATCATACCTGCAAGCTGGCAGTCACTCTATTCCGGAGTGTCTCAATTAACTTCCATCTTAGGAGCACTTGCGACTGGAATGCTCGCTGATAAATTTGGGAGAAAACCAACAAACATTCTTTTCTGCATTATCTCTATTGGCGGTGTTGCCGCTCAATTCTGGTCAAACGGGCATATCGGCATCTTGACTGTGGGGAAAGCCATTAACGGCTTTTCCATTGGAGCCTGGCTCGTCATTGGACCTCTTTACGCATCAGAGGTGGCTCCATTGAAGTTACGTGGCTGGTTGACTTCTATCACGAATATCATTCAATTCTCTGGTGTTTTGCTCTTTACTGGAATCATTTATGCAATTGGTTCGAGGGATGCCAGCGAAGCCTATCTAATTCCTTTTGCATGCCAGTGGATTGTGCCAGCCCTTGTTTTACTCACGATTTTTTTCTGGCCGGAATCCCCAGTATGGCTTTACCGGGTTGGAAAACATGAGGAGGCGAAGAAGGCTCTCAAAAAAATCCATGGATCCAATGGCACTATTGACACCGAAGCTATTTTCGCACAGATCCAAGAAACAATTGCTCATGAGAATGCAGTGAATGAAATACAGAAATCCTCAGGCTATGCCGAATGCTTCAAGGGGACGGATAGACGACGGACGCTTATCTGCATGTTCGTTTACGGGTGCCAATATCTATCTGGGATCATTTTCGTCTTGGGCTACCAGAGTTACTATTATCAACTCATTGGATATTCAGCAAAGAAGTCGTTCTTACTTGGCATGCTCAACAATGCCTGTCAATTTGTCGCCAATATTCTCTCGTGGTTCCTTATTAGCTACCTTGGACGACGGCCATTGATTGTATGGGGCCAGTTGATTTGCGCCATCAGCCTCTTCGTTATAGGTGGCGCAACTATTCCCGGAACACAAAGTGCTTACCTTGTTGCCGTGTCTTTCATGTTCGTCTGGGGTTTTGTCTACCAATTGACGCTAGGCACCGTAGCTTGGTCGGTTGTTGCAGAACTGGCATCCTTCCGACTAAAATCCCGAACCCAAGGTCTTGCAAATCTGGTGCTATGCATCATACAGTGGACTATTGGATTTGTGTTCCCATATATGTTCAATCCCGACGCAGGAAACTTAGGTGGCAAGGTCGGGTTTGTGTTTGGTGCAACTACGCTGGTTGGTTTCGTTGGTGTTTACTTCATGCTTCCCGAGTCCAAGAATCGCACCTTAAGGGAACTCGATGAGTTATTCGAAAGGAAGATCAGTGCCAGACATTTTGCTAAAACTAAAACCTTGGTAGAAGATCAGACCGAGCAGACCAAGATGGAAGGCGCCTGATAATATCTGGGCTACCCTTAGAAAGGTGTTGATTTGTGTAATTTTCATCTTATCGAGCTGTTCAGAGGGTTTCAAAGTCATTGGAAATATTGTGCCCAAAAACTCATCAAATATTTGTTAATTTTGTTAACTCAATTATAATTGGTTACCTACTATATAGAAATCAACCTGGCTGGTATTTGTAAACTATTAAGTTGAGTTTTTAGTGACTTATATTCACCGATTGTTGGTTTATTTACATACTTAGCAGAGTTGATATGGCGGTGGTATGCCAAAAGAGAATTGTTTCAATTATATCAATTATCCCAATAGAATTTCGTGCCATTTCAACTACTACTTTTACTGATAACAGAGATAATTAATCATGGAATCTAAGTTTATCGAGTTGCAAGTTTTTCAACAATCCAATCAACCTGCAACCGAATCCCTTTCATCGCTTGAACATTCTCCAAGCTCTCGGCTATAATATCTCCATCTCGAGTAATGCCGAAGGCAAAGTCTACACAGGGCCATGCATGACATTTCAAAGGTTCTATGCAAATATCTAACCCATCATATTGATCCTTTAATCACATTAGACTTTATGACCTGGTGTAGAAAAAATCATGAAATATGGGCTATGACTTACGGCTTTGATATTCTTTGCTAGCTCTACAATGTCAGAGACAAAGCACTCGAATTCGCCTGCAATCATTAATGTACTTTCGGGGAGCACGTCTAACCAACAAGGTTTACACCCCAGTAGATCGGTGTATTCGTCAAGCTGGTTCGAAGCTCCTAGGTATTGGGCTGCCCAGCAGTTCAACGTCGTTCTATCAAGACAGTCAAATGACGCATTTCGTAGTACAGAACTGCTGGTATTCTTCAAGTCAACCCATGGGCTTACCAAAACTAAAAGCGTTGGAAGCTTTGGTTCTTGCAGCACCTCGATTTTCGGGTGTGGGGTATGAAGATGTTTCAAGAGCGACAAGCAAAGATGTGCACCAGCAGAGTCACCAACTAGGATTACCGGCTTTCCCTTTGCGCAGGTGTAGGCGTATGCGGCCGATATCTGTCGGAGTGCAGTTGGATATTGGGCTTCGGGAGATAAATCATACTCCACGCTCAGTACACTGCAGCTTATCCCTCGATCCTGAAGCTCAGTCGTAATTTGTAGGAGATACTTCGCGTTTCCAGCGGATGAACCAGATGTAAATCCTCCGCCATGAACGTAGAATATGATGTAGTCAGCCCCAGGAATTTGTGGCACCCAGAAAGCCTTAAAATTGGATTCCTCGACCTTGATGCTATCGTCAGTCTGAAGCTAAGCTTTCCATACGCTACACAGTGGCAATATACCTCAAAGACTTCTGCTCCCCCTTGCATCAGCATTGGGTATTTATTTAAAATCACGTTTATGCTTTCCTTCTCTGCTGTTGCGAGCCGAAATTGTTGAAAATCCAGATTTGATCCAAGCCTAAAAGCATGTTTCTCATTAATATCTTACAGCTTATGGAAGAGAGGGACATTACCAACGTATCACATGGTTACGGATGAGATCCGCTTGGGAAGGACAACGAAATTTAAATAAGCGGTGGAATAAATACTGAAGGCAGGCACGGGGTAAAACATATGCTTAGACAATATCAACGATTAAGACCAAACTATGAGGTACTTCGGCTGTGTAGACTCACTGGGAATGGCATAAAATGTGATCTTCAGGTTGATCCTCTGCCATAAAGTCAAAGGGTCCTTGTTCATATTGAGAAGTTTTGTTGTTTCAAGAATATAGAAATTCTAGCAACTTTCATGTAGAGGGTCTATTGGTGACCGGTCCGTGGGAGTATTCCTTCCGAGCGGGGGTCGCCCAACTTTCGTGTAGAAGAGTACTAGATAGGGGCGATAAGGTACCTTACTTAGTAACTGACTAAAGGAGTCTGAAGTTTGTTGTGAATGCTGGCTTTGCTCTAACACTGAATGTTAGCTTCTATCATGCCGTAATGGTAGTCGCGTTTCAGTGGGCAATGACTTGCTTGGGCTTTGTCAGCTAGTTCCTTGCAGTGAGTATTACAAGAAATTGCTGACTCAGTAGAGATAGGAAGTTAAGGTTGACCAAAAACGGCAATATTGCTATCGGAGTGGCTCTGAAACGCTTTTCTTTCAGTGTTTCATGGGAAATATACAGGGAATGGTACAAGGGCAAAGCGAGTGAGTCAAGCTCTACTATTAGTCAACATGTCCCTGTATTAGCTATTAAAGGGATTATTTTAATATTAAACTAGAGTGGCAACTCGTGATAACTTCCTCCACTTCGGTATAAGTCTGTCCCTGAACCCATATGCTCTTACCATTAACATGTTCCCACGGTCTAATCACATTAATGGCTACGGCGATGGAAACATCCGCACCTGAACTAACAGGCACGTGTCTAGTCAGATTGCTCTCTAACATGCTAGTTAGTGGAGTAACCGTTAACCAGGGTGCAACCATCGAAATTGCAATATTGTTCTCTTTGCATTCACCACGCTGCGAAGTTGCTCGCACAAGTCCAAGAACCGCATGTTTTGACGCACAGTAGATGGACTGCTCAGGGACAGGAATATATGCTGCCGCGGATCCTATCACCACAATCCTACCTCCGCCAGACTTTCTCATGTAATGAACCGAAAGTTTCACTCCGTATATGACCCCAGTAACGTTGACGTCCATAATCGTATTTGGAGGGCATTTAAGGCCACCATTTGTTTGAGGTTCGACTTCGTCTGCCAAATAATTGAATCTGACTTGATTCCTGGCCTCGTGGACTTTCTCATCCTTGGGGTTGCTCGCAAGTATAATCTCAGGATCGATGCCAGCATTGCAGACGACAACATCGATGCTGCCATACTTCAAATACGAGTTCGAAAATAGCTGCCTTTGGTCTTCCCAGGAGGTGACATCGCATTTGCTAAAAATAGCGCCATATCCAATCTTCTCAGCAGCCTGACTTCCAAGATCTTCATCACGGTCTACTATAATAACTTGTGCTCCGGAGCTTGCGAACATTTGCGCTGTCGCATAGCCAATTCCACTGGCAGCGCCAGTGACAATCACTACCTTGCCCCGCACAGCCGAACGCACTTCCTCTGGCGTTGGAATTGGAAGTCGACACATAGTGAAATAAAGCTTCGAGTAGAGAATAATGAAATAAATTTCCCAAAAATAAACACTCAGTGGTATAGTACAGAGATTATCTACCAAAAAAAATCCAGATTGAGTGGCGGACAGCATCCTCCACGTTGACCTCGCTGGCTGACTAGCGAGGTAGATGTCAGCTAGCCCGCCTGCCCACTCTTGGTGGAGTAGGGACCTGCACACAACACCGGGGCAGGTGTGAAAGACATACACGGTTGAAGTGTATAACTTGATGATTTTTGCCCTATACTTACCATTTGGTAGCATTCCCTGCAAGTGTATTATTAGACATCATGGTCAAAGGACTCAATCTCCCATCTTTTCACGACAAGGTCGCCATTGTTACAGGTGCAGGTGGTGGTTTAGGTCGAGAGTATGCCCTCATGTTAGCAGCATATGGTGTAAAAGTGGTTGTCAACGACTATGGAGGGACACTGGATGGGCAACGAGGGACAATTTCGCGGGCACAGAGTGTGGTTGACGAGATCATTGCGAATGGCGGAACTGCAGTTGCTGATGGCCACGACGTCTCCCAGCAATCCGAAGCCCGCGCAATCGTGGATGATGCTGTTGCCAAATTTGGGACTGTTCATATTCTAGTCAACAATGCTGGGACAGCTGGGGAGATGAGCACTCACGACAATCTCAATGTCCAGTCCTTTACTCGTGTCTGGGAAATTGCCACACTGGGCTCCATTCTTCTGGTGAGCGCTGTATACCCAGTCATGGAGAAGCAGGGCTATGGTCGAATCATCAACACGTCTTCAGACTCAATTTATGGGCTTGGGGCCGGCGGTGATGCGGGATACTGTTCTTCCAAAGGTGCAGTCTTTGCAATGACACGAGACCTTGGGAGGTTCTCCACGAAACACGGTATTAAGATCAACGGCGTTCTCCCCTCAGCGGCTTCGAGGATGTCGGACTTATCATCGACGATCAAACGCATCACTCGTGAGTATTTCCCGACGGCTATGGTGGCTCCCTTCGTGTGCGCGTTGGCTTCGGAAGAGTGCCCTGTCTCTGGCGAGCTCTTCAGCGTTGGCGGAGGCCGTGCAGCACGAACCACCTTTGCCACCTTCCCTGGGCAATCGAAGGAAGATACTGCTGAAGGATACCTTGCCAACTTCGACAAAGTAATGGGCCAGCTAGAGGACGTGTATCTACCGTCCGATTGCTTGGATCAGGTTTCCTACGCCATCAAGCACGCCACTGGTATTGACCTGGGCAATATTCAGTTGGAAGATTAGCCCATAGTTGTTATCAGTAGTCCTAATCAAAAAATTATTATTCGATGCTTTCCTTGAGTCAGCGCACTGCTTCCCAGTAAATAAAGCATTTCCCTGAAGAAAACCTCTAAAAAAAACATTTCTATGTATCTCATAATAAGTTTTCTTTTATTAAAACACTTCTATTTAGATTCACAACGGGAGGGGTTTGATACAATAGAAATCAACCAAAAAACTTATTACAGAGGTTTTGAAAGAGGTTCTTAGGGGAGACTATAGGATATGCATGGGGGGATGCCCAGGGAAGTGAGGCGTTTTGCTGTCAGATTTTCATTCTATGGGTTGCGGAGGGGCTCTGCTGAGAAAATCAACACAGCTGTCTCTAAAAATTTTGCATCTATACCGTACTCTCCAATCAAATTCCTTATGCTCTAGACCAACTAAGTGGCGATAAGAATAAACCTTTGTATCCAACCTCTGCAAAGAAATGAGCACAGCTCATTGTTCGTGCTGTGGAGACCAAACATTGACTCTCACGCTGACTCTCAGAGCTGACTCGCTTTTTGGAGCAATTACGAGAACACAGGGAATTAGCAATGCCAGCACGTGAAACGGCGTTGACGAATTTGATCAGTTAGCGCATTCAATGTCTCGAATGATTGAAACTTGGCACGAGAAATTTTCAGATTAGAAAGTGCAGGGAATTTGAAAGCTGTTGGTTCGAGGTTTAGTTCCTTCGATAGTTCCAAAAAGACACACGCAACAAAGGTCAAAGAGAAAGTCGCAACCTCCAGTATCATGTCATATTGTCCCACTGTTCCCCGTCCACACAAAGCTTTCGATGCCTCATTTGAAGCTGAAGTTAAAACTTCAGATGAGGAACTTGAGAACAAGAAAGTAGATGTTATTGGTGGTGAGGAAGAAATTAACCAGTTGACGAGAAAATTCTCCTTATTATCTGGCACTTCACTACCCAAAAGCATAAGCAAAGATGGAATAGACTTAGAAAAAGGCAGCACGAATGCGGTGGGGTATCAACAGCATTACTTAGAGAGAGCACTGGCAGAGGCTCGTACGAAGGAAAGGCTTATTGGCGATAAAAAGACACAGATCTGTGAGTTACAAGAATTGTTAAATTTCTATGTTAAGTTGTATCTAATGTCTATCTATCACTAGCGGTATGCTTCAAGGAGCTCTCGGCATTTGTTCCAGCAGGTAATAATGAGATTGGCGGGTTCCCAATCTTTCACAACAGTCAACACATCACGGCCTTCCTCTTAGCGTGGTTTAGAAGGATGGTATTCCAAGAACATAAAAACTCCTCACCCCAAAAACAAATTCTTAAGAATTTAAGTGGTTTGGTCCAACCTGGCGAGATGGTACTGGTTTTGGGTCGGCCTGGCAGTGGATGTTCAACATTTCTTAAAATTATTGCCAATAACAGAGAAGAATACTCGGAAGTCAGGGGGAATGTGTCATATGGAGGTATAACTGCCGAAGAATTCCGATCATCGTTTCCAAATGAAGCAGTCTACAGCACACCAGAAGATGTCCATCTTGCCAGTCTCACTGTTCAGCAGACGCTAGATTTCGCAGTCCAAATGAAAGCACCAGGGTCGCGGCTCCCTGATCAATCATTGATAGACTACAAGAATGAGGTTGTCTCCGCTCTTTTGAAGATTTTTAACCTCTCTCATGTCAAAGATACTCTTGTGGGTGACGCCCAAATCCGCGGTATATCTGGAGGGCAGCGGAAAAGAGTGTCCATTGCTGAGATGATGATTTCTGGTGCAACAGTTTGCTGTTGGGACAACTCGACGTTAGGCTTAGATGCGGTTTCCGCAACAGACTACATTAGATGTCTGCGGATTTTGACCAACGTCTACAGAAGCACCACCTTTGTCTCACTTTACCAAGCCTCCGATATAATATATGAGCATTTCGACAAGATTTTGTTGCTTGAGGACGGCCATCAATTATATTTTGGGCCAGCTACTGGGGCTCAGCAATATTTCGAATCCTTGGGCTTTACAAAGTTAAAGGGACAGTCGGTTCCAGATTTCCTGACTGCCTCTGTCGATCAGCGACAAATGATCAAATCCACAAGTATAAAATTTACGGTTGAGTCACTTGCGTTAAAGTACCAGGAATCCGCAATTTCCGCAGAGGAGCGTAGTGCGATTGATAGCTACTGCAAGAGCGTTGATGATGAAACTCTTCTGTGGGATTTATCACTGGGCACTGCCTCTTCAACTCAATGTATAGGCCTGAAGTGGAATAACTACTCGGCTTCATTCATGCAACAGGTCATGTTAACCTTCAAGCGCCACGCTCTCCTGAAATTACAGGATCGGTTTAGCTTAACTGTGCAGACAGCTACCTCAATTATTGTTGCGTTGCTTTGCGGCAGCATTTACTTTCAGTTACCAAAAACCTCTACTGGCGCGTTTACGCGTGGTGGAGTTATCTTCATAACTCTTTTGTACAATGCATTTACAGCATTTGCAGAGCTCCCAACAACAATGTTTTGCCGCCCCGTCTTAATAAAGCATAAAGCATTCGGCTTTCACTGTTCAAGTGCGCTGTACATTGGACAAATCCTGTTTGATATTCCCATGGCTGCAGCTCAGGTATTTATAAGTTTTTCCTGAAACTATGGAGTAACTAACAACTATTAGATATTACTTTTTTCAGTTATTGTCTATTTCATGGCTGGTCTTGAACCAACTGCTCAGAGGTTTCTGGTATTTTATGCACTGTTAGTCGTTGTCCAGGCTGCCATGACAGTATTTTTCAGAATCCTTGGCATTGTTTCGAGGACATTTGATGGGGCTATTCGCTTAGCCTGTATCATTGTAATCCTCTTGGTGCTGACCAGTGGATACCTTGTACCTATTCAAGACATGAGCCACTGGGTAAGTTGGTTCTACTGGATTAACCCCACCGCTTATGGATTTTCCGCTCTCATGATGAATGAGTTCCGTGGTTTATTTCTTACGTGCACCACTCGAGATTTAGTTCCAAGTGGGCCTTCCTACCAAGATATCGCATACCAAACATGCACACTCCCAGGGTCAATATCAGGGACAAATCTTGTCGATGGTGCAGAATACTTGAAAAAGAGCTTCAGCTATGATGTTCAGAATTTGGGCCGAAATGGGGGCATCTTGGTTTTGTTCATGATAGGACTTCTAATTTTGAATGTCCTCGTTGGAGAATGGATACCTTTCACTGGCTCTGGGACATCAATGAAAACATTTTTGAAAACCGAAACTAAAGATCATACAACTCGAACGTTGAGTCCAAAATCAACAGATCCTCAACTCTCGTCACCCATGGCTGGCGCTCTTGAAAAGATCCATTACTTGACATGGGAGTCTCTGGACTATACTGTTCCCTCGACCGGTACCAATGAGCTGCAACTCCTTCATGAGGTCTCTGGGTATGTTGAATCGGGCTGCCTCATGGCTCTAATGGGTGCGTCCGGTGCCGGAAAGTCAACACTTCTAGATGTTTTATGTTCGAGGAAGACCACAGGTACTGTGAGAGGGAAAATTCTCGCAGACGGAAATCCTGTAGGTGGTTGGTTCAAGAGAGGGGTAGGGTACTGTGAGCAACTCGATATACATGAACCAACCCAGACTGTTCGAGAAGCTCTCCGGTTCTCAGCATACCTCCGCCAACCGCACACTGTGGCAAAAGAGGAGAAAAACAATTATGTTGAAGAGCTCATCTCGCTTCTTGAAATGGAGGATTTTTCAAACGCATTAATCGGCACCACTCAACGCGGCCTGTCTGTTGAGGAGAGGAAAAAGCTCAGCATTGGTGTTGAACTTGCGGCTAAGCCAGAAATTCTTCTCTTTCTCGACGAACCTACCAGTGGACTTGATTCGCAGAGTGCGATCAATATTTTACGACTTTTGCGTCGGCTAGCAGATTCCGGTCAAGCTATAATCTGCACTATTCATCAGCCTAACAGCTCAATATTTCGATTATTTGATAAACTACTTCTCCTATCCGAAGGCAGAACGATATTCTTTGGACCGATGGATGAGCTAGAGGGCCATTTCGCAGCGCATGGAGCAATATGTCCGCCAGATGCCAATATTGCGGAGTTTATGCTTAGAGTTCTGAATGATGGAGAGGACTCCGCCCAAGCAGCAGTGAAATGGAATCGTCACTGGCTAGCATCGATTCACTACAGCAAAATGCAAGAGCGCATCAGAGCCCTCACCATACCTTCTCCAGTAAGTAAATTTCAAAATATGGCTTTAGACAACAATGCTAACTTACATCACTAGCCCTCAGATGTAATAGATAAGATTCCATCTCGTGGCAGTTACCTTTACCATTTGAAACTCGTTACGGCTCGAGCATCCGTATCATTGTGGCGTACCCCTGAATATGGCAACACCAGACTCATAAATCATATCAGTGTTGGCCTGATTACTGGTCTTGCTTACCTCAATATTGGGAATTCAAGAGCAGACCTACAATATCGGGTCTTTGTCATATTCCAGCTTACTGTGTTACCATCGATGATCCTTTCCCAAATCCAACCTCGTTTCGAACTTGCCCGCACGATCTTCATGAGAGAAAAAAGCTCAGAGATGTATGAGAAGGGTGTGTTTCTTCTTTCTGTAACCATTGCTGAGTTACCTCATATTATTGTTTGCTCTGTTATTGTAAGTAATTACAACTTGAGAATAAGAAGCCTGGCTCACTTTCGATCAAATATAGTTCTTCATCTGCATGTACTTCCCCACTAGTTTCAGCCGTATTCCTGAGAAATCTTCCTTCCAATTTCTCATGGTCGTCCTGACTGAGTTGTTCTCAGTCTTTCTCGGATTAACAGTTGCAGCATTGACACCATCGGCATACATTGCATCGCTCTTTACACCATTCTTGCTAGTCACGTTTTCACTCTTCTGCGGAGTAACGGTGCCACCTCCAAGTATCCCAAAATTTTGGAGGGCTTGGCTGTATCGACTTAACCCATTCACATATCTCGTAGGTGGTATGATGGAGACAGAACTAGGCGGGCGGAAGGTGGAGTGCACCTTGGAGGAGTTTCAGACCTTTGTCCTCCCAACAAATACAACTTGTATGGATTACGCTAGAAAATTCTTAGAAACGGCTGTGGGATATTTTGAGAACCCGCAATCTACTACAACGTGTGCTTACTGCCCCTTCAAAAATGGGGATAGTTTCATTGATCAATTTGGCCTCAGTGCTACCAACCGGTGGAAAGACTTGGGGATTTTTGCAGCTTTTTGCGGAAGCACGTTTGTGCTATTCATTATTGCTGGAAGGTATGTTACTGTGTCCTAAGCTCTAATAGATAGATTCTGACCATTTGCAAGTCGTATCAATTGGTCAAGGCGTTGAGGGAACCCGTGTATCAAATTGAAACCCTAGATCCATCGGGTTCGTGGACAGCACAGCCGGAATCTGGCAGATGAATGCGCGTTGTCTCTTTGGGCGAGGGGGAGGGGTGATGGGGGATGTTCTGATAGAAGTTTAACTTATGAGTTAGAGCAGAAATTATCTATTGGATTATTAGAGGTTATTGAATAAATATCAATTTGTAATTCTATTGTCATCTAAAAATAGCATCATTCCAAATGCAATTCTTCCACAAATAGGTACATTCCGAACGAGAGGATAAATCAATCATATCCCATTGAAGAATAGAAAATATCATGATAACAGAAATAAAACAAGCTACTCTCAACAAGCAATATTTCTGTCTACTTAAATACTCTCCTCGAAAATCATAAATCATTCAAATCTTAATAAATTATGTTAGTTGCAATGCCTAAAATCCATGATTTAAGAAAAACTTACAATACGTAAGATCTGCATTTTTAGCCTCTCGATCAGAAACCCCATTTCCTAGAAACGTGAACGGATTTGGCTTTACCTCAAAGTAAGCATGATCACTAGATTCCAAGACAGAAGAGGACAAAGATCTTACATTCATGTATTCAATCTCGTAATCTTCCCAACGCGGAGTAGCCACCACATCCATGAAATGAATACTAGAACCAGGCCAAACCCCCGTAACAGCTCCTGTCGAATTATCTTTGTCTATAAATATATAGTTAGCACCCTTAACTTAGAAATATAGACGAGCCACTGACACCAACTACGGCAAGAACCACTCCAGACCAAGTCCTTATGAACCGCCTGGGTGTATGCATTGAATGAATCTTGTACACTTTGCTTGATGTTCAAATATCTGATCTGCTCCCTTTGCAACTTCTGCAAAACTGCAATAATGTATTTTGCACTACCAGTGTGTTAATTGGGGACCGAGAATTCTTGGGTATGTGGTGATACACATACCTCGATTCAATGCACGGGATCAGCGATCCATTTGCGATTGGTGTGTTAGGTCCCAGAAATGCTAAGTAACGCATAAGCATAAGACTTTTTACAAAACCTCGAAAGGAAAACCAAGCTTACTCCAGTAATTTGGGAATCCAGAGACCGCCAGTCCCATGTATGCCTCAGCGTGTTTCGTTGCCCAAATTTGTCGTAGATTATGGTTATCCAATCCATACAGGTCAAATGCGGGCGTGAAGGAAGTGTCAAAACCAGTTGCACAGACGATGGCATCAAGGTGATGAATTTCCCCATCAGCAGTCTCAATCCCATTTTCCACGATACGTTGAATCTGGGAGGTCACAATAGAAACATTCTCTTGTTGAATAGCATCAAGATATGGCTTTCCGGGTGTCAATCTACGACAACCTAGCTCCCATCTGTTTATGCTTAGTATATAACTGGAGAGGAATAGAGCTCTTGATATGGGACTAACTTCGGGATTAATTTTTCTTGAAGTTCCTTTGACGTAATGGATTTGCGCATCATATTTTCTGCCCACTTCAGGAATTAGACACAAGGATAAGAGAGAAAGAAGATTGATAAGTACTTGACGAGCCTCATTTTGGGCACTTGAGTCCTTGATGCTACTCGCGAAATTCTCATTCATCTGCTGTTCGATAGCTTTTCGAAATTTTTTGTAGTACAGGGGGTCAGACCGGAAACGTTGTCTTTCTTCCATTGTGTCTAGATAGGATGTAAGCTTAAGGACTTCAGATTGTTTCCCAACTTACATGGCTCATTGAACGTCGAGGATTCAACTCCAAACCCGACACTTGGAAGAATATACGTCGGCGATCGCATATAAACTTCTAAATTTCGTACTTTTGGCTGTAATTTTGGTACAACCTGGATTCCTGTCGCTCCGGTTCCAATTACTGCAACTCTTTGCTGATCACACTCCCACGAACTGTCCTTATAAATTTATTAGACCTGAATATTAAATAGCTTGATTTACATACCCAGTTTGCCGTGTGGAGCCTGTAGCCTTTAAAGGTATCAAGTCCCGGTATATTTGGCCATTTCCACTGATTCAAAATGCCAGCGGCATTAACAAACACGTCACCTTCTACTTTCTTTGGCTTTTCGCCTTCACAAGACACTTCAAGCACCCATTTACTTCTTTCAACATTCCACTTAGCAGAGACTATCCTGGAATTAAGTCGAACATGATCAAGCACTTTGAACTCCTCTGCAATAGCCCGGAAATATTTGAATATCTCCAGGGCAGGAGAGAAACTATAGTATCAGCATGATCCATTGCCATTGCATGAAAGTTTACACTCACTGGGAACTCCAGTCCGGGTTTGACGCGAATGTATATTGGTATGCGTGACTTGCGACATCGCACGCCGCCCCCGGATACCTATTTTCAAACCATGTACCACCTACGTCCGGGTTCTTCTCAAAAATTTCGAATGTGATATTTGGAAACTTCAGAAGCTCGATCGCCATCGCGATACCCGAAGGCCCTGCACCAGCTATTACGACATGCAAAGGTCGTCGTGTTGAGTCATAGCTAGGATAGTTTCCGTAGCCAGAAAATGAAGACGTTAAAAGGGCATCATTATTCATTTGTTTCCCTTCATCATAGAGCATGTTGGCATTCATAGTGAAAGAGAATCGGGTAGCACGTGACACAGATATAAGCGGCTGACAGATTGAGGATGAAAAAAAACAATTGGGTATCAGAATATGACTGATAGTATAGTGTATAAGAGTATGAAGGGCATTATACCCAAGAATGATTTGTATGGGCAAAATTGCTAGAAGGCGATTGAATCCTGCTAGATCGCTTCCAGCCATCGAGTCAGCAGGGACATGTCAGCTAGCTCGGAACCTAAGCGACAGGATTCCTTGAATTGAAGGCTGAAAAGGGGTGACGAGCGGGTTTGAACTTGAACTTGATCTTACACAACACTATTAGATTTCTAGGAAGTTCCAAATCAAAAATTAAATAATGGATCCGACTATCTTAGACGGCCGCGCCCACCTAGACACATTGGAGACATTCTCGACTTCGCAAAATATTATCTCAGGTATTCTATCAAAATCTCAACGTACTCGGGCTAGGCAAAGAGGAATAAAGAGGGCAGGGTGGGCATGCATGATGTGTAAAGTGCGTAAAGTTAGGTGCAATGCCTCATTGCATGGATCACCATGCTCTAATTGTAGTCATGACGAATTTGACTGTATTCGACCACCAAGTCGCCGTCAGAAGTGAGTGTTTTTAATGCTTTTCTTTGTCATCAATAGTGGTGTATTTCGATCATGTATTGATATAAAAGAAGGTTCTAATTTTTCCTGAGTATAGGAATTTGAGAACTCGAATAGAGCACTTAGTGAACGGATGCAGGAACCGAGACTACAATAAAACCAACAATCTGTCGCCAAGCACTACTGGCGGAGCTGATACGGTAGCAGATAGCAACCCAAAATCATGTGTGGAAGAATCTAAGTCATGGGAACAAAGTCAGCAGTGCCCTTGCGAGGTGTTTGGTTTGCTAGCTTGTCCATTTTGTGAACTGAAGGCTCGTTTGTCCTTTTCATTTACCTTCTCCACAGATCAAAGCTTGAAAGTTCATATTCTTTCTGTGCTAACAGCAGTAGCAGAGTAGCAAAAAAGAACCCGAAACATTAAGTGAAGGTCTCTCTGTCACTATTCGCGTTGATAGCAATGAATTGGAAGTGCCTTCTACTGATTTTGACTTTTTTGGTTTCGGTAAAGAGTTAGATAGCGTAACACTAGGATGGTATTCAAATTGAAATTTTATATAATAGAGGAATTGAAACATAATAGGGTATTGTTCCTAGCCCAATTTGCGTCCTCACAACATAATTTACTACATTCGTTGAAAAGCCAGAATGCGATTCTACATCCGTGATCAAGTGTAAACGATTCACAAAAGTCTTCCCATTTTCAAAGCTCTAAAAAACAGGGAAAGCATATATACTGCTGTCGCTGATTATTTCTACCCTCATAAGTCGGCTTAGGCTTTATATCTAGTTCGAAATCTTGCTCTTAATAGGGGAAAGATACAAGTGCCAGTCATCTAAGCGGTTGACTGACAGATGCTTGATAAAAAGAAGATCGAGATACTAAGGCTTCAGATGTAAATTTCAGTGGCCAGACGAAGGAAAAGAAATCATTTCGCAGATCTGATTTTTGACTACACGATTTTAAACCCCACATCATTGGGAATAGAGTCAGTTTAAGGATTAAATGATTCTCTATATAGTCAAAGAATTCTTCATCCTTAAACATAAATTTTGCAGTACACATCCCAGGAACTAAATCAACAAAATGAAAACTCATGGAGTTACAAATTTGCATGAAATATTCGGTTAATAAGGGCTCTAGAAGAAGTACAGCAGTGCAGTGCAAGAAATTCAAGTAAAATGAATGTAGAAACTAAAACATAAAGCTTTCTATGGTTACTTACTTAATCCACCAATCACGTCCCTGACAGCTCTCAAATTATCAATTGGCGCATCATCCTTTACCAACTCCCATAGTCCATCAATTCTCTCCACCATCCACTGCTCAAGGGGGCCCTTCTCAATCTCTACAACGGCTTCGCGAAACTGTTTCGCAGAATTGGCACCAATAATCATCTCATCTCCTAGCTCCCCTCTCAGAGCACTATGATATCGCACCCATCGGTACGCCAGTCCAGCCCTGCTGACCCCACTCTCCTCGGATAACTTTCCATACTCTGTTAACATTTTCATGTAACTCGGCTTGTAAAACAAATGTCTACTAATCATCCCATAAACCGAATTTGGATCCCAGCGTTCAGTTCCATGACCGTTCTCAATTTGCTCGACAGTTTTAGAGAGAAATCCAGAAGCCAAAGGGGAGTACGCTTGGATTGAGATACCGAGTTCACGAAGGGTGGGAACAAGGGCAGTTTCAATGCCACGTACGGCTGGGCTGTATGATGCTTGATAGACTGTCGGTAGAATAAAATTCCGAGACTTGGCGTAGTTATAGTGTTCAAGGACTTGGTCGCGGGACATATTGGAGAGACCGAACTTGAAATATAGGATTAGCTCTATGTTTAGGGGTGAGAGGCTAGAGGTGGGGTGGAACGATGGATACCCTTTCAAAGCGGCCCTCCTCGTATAGCGTTTGAATTGCGCCTAGGGTCTCCGCCACCGGTACGGATTCGTCCGGAGCGTGGAGAAGGTACACAGGAATCTTGAAGATGGTCAAAACGCAATAGTTTGAAAACAGCTGCTGTAAAGCTCACCTTGCGAAGTCTCAAAACTTCGTTGCTTTTCCGTCCCTCTCTTAGGATATTCTCCCTTTTTCCCGCCCCGCCGCCTAAACCCGTGGGAGCTTTTGTCACAATGGTGAATTCAGCTCCAAGATTTTTATTACCTATCGTTTCTTCGGACGCTCCCATGCCCTAGTTTTAATCGGGAACGTCAGTCAGCCAATCCACTAGAAATTCTTAAGTTATTGTAAAATATCTTCTATAACTATCGATAAAAATGGTACACGCACATAGGATCTGGCAGTGTCAAGAATCGTGATTCCATGCTTGCGCAAGATGGCTACGACCTCATCTTGCGTTCCCTCGCTCTCAGGAGTGGGCGCCCAAGTGTGCGTTCCTACCGCGAGTGCGACTAGTGTTTTTTGGGATAATAGAGTAGACATTTTGGTTGATGCTAGGAGTGACTGAAGCGATTGGGGATAATTGTGATCATGAAAAGAGTATTTTACAGAAACCCAATCCCATATTTAAATACTCTCCCCCACAGCTTATTTCCCCAAAGCAACTACCAACATTGGAAAACACTCTGCCGCCGTTCTCGGGCACGGAGATAGATTTGTCGTAAGGACGAATTCTCTGTGCTTGGTTAGAGGATGCTCGATTCACACTTCTGAATCCGGGTAACCAAAACAACCTTACTGGCTTGCATATAAACGCTTAGCACTTGGCAGCCACAATACGCAGCATTTGTCAGCAGTCTTATGACATACCCTCTGCCGGAACCCATACATAAGCCAGTTTTTATTTTAAATTTGTCGTGTTTTTGTCCGAGTCTTGGAATTTTTTGTCATAATTTGTCGAAAATCCCATCATCCTCAAACTTAAGCCCTTCACCCAGTCCCTCACTAAACGCCTCGATTTCTTGTCCAAACAGCGATCCCCCTCAATATGACCTCACCAGAAAACAAATCAACTGATTGGGTTGCCATTAAAAGTCCTGTGAGACAGCAGCAAAAGCGTGGGCGGCCTCCCATTCAGTCAACCTCTGATTCAGTATCAGCTGGTGATGAAAATGTGGTAAGAAAACGAAACCCTTCGAGAAACGAAAGGTTAACTAAATTTGAAAGCAACGAAAGGAGCGAACCAGGCTTGCCCAAAGAGCATACCGAAATCGCAAGGACATGAAAGTAGATGGCTTGAAAGCAAGAGTAGCTAGGCTTGAATATGCATTGGAGCAAACGATAAAATCATTCACTAGGTTTCAAAATTTAGCGATCGAGGTAGAAAATCTTCCACCAAAAATCGCGTTAGAGATTAGTAGGACTGCTTTGGATATGGCTTTAATTACTCAGAAAGCACACTCTGGAGGGTCTTTTCAGAATATGATTCCGGACAATAGCGGACCGGAGAAATTGCTGAAGAGTCAAGATACAGCAGATGATATCCCCGAAGAGCGTATCGCCAGAGAAGTTCAGCCGACTGAAAGGGCACAAATTTCTAGCCCGGGTAACCCGCTGACAACCCCAGTACCCAAAATTGACTTCACAAGCTTTGACCTAGCGAAGACCACACCACCAATAGGCCTCTCTACCACAATCCTCACGCAGCACAATCTAGCTCCCCGAGCACCAGAAGCTGGCCAAAGAAAATCCTTTGCAGAGAAGCTTCTTCAGTTATGTTTAGAAAGGGGTGTTCAACTGCTGACTTCTCCAACCATGACCTATGATGATCTTCATCCTGCACTATCAATCCACCTCACATGGGTGACTGTTGAAGAGCTTCGCGTCCAATCCGTGCGAGCCATGGCAAACAACTTCGAGCACCTCCAGGAAGACGCCGAGCCATCCGTCACCTTGCTATATCCTGATATGTATCGCTCAATCGAAGGAAGCGATGGCCTTATAGTTCCTCGGGTGCCAAAATTAGAACCTCAACAGTTGGTCCACGGACGAACGAGAACAAAGCTTGGTACAAACTTGCACGACTTCAAGGGTGAGTGGTTAGAGCCCATTGACGTGCAGGAGTACCTAGAGTGGAAGGGGATCTTCTTGGGGAGCAGTGGGCTGGATCGAGTGCTCCAAATTTCTATCCCCGAGGCAACAATTATAGATATTTGGACACAGGACGGGGATGCTATATTCACGGAAGAAATTCAACGGTCCAGAATCATGTCGAATTCATGGCTATTTAGTCCCGAGTCCCAAGGTCTCGAGCTCCAAGGTCTCGAGCCCAAAGTATCGGATGAAGTATTGATACAGCCAGCAGAATCCCAAGTTCCAACTCTGGTAAGACAGAATGATTCAGTGGCTGCAAGTAATCCAGGACGGTCCATCTTCGCTCCTCAAGCATACCAAACTCAGACCAATGCAGCTCAATATAACCTATCAAACGAATTTTATCCACTAGGGCATGTCGAACAACTCATCAGTGTTACCCTCCACCTTGATAGATTAAGGAAGCTCCTCGTCGGAGCTGCGTGTTGTATTGGACCTGGACCGGGTATCAGGAGAGAAGCTGTCGAGCATGCAATAAGGTTATCAATAGCCACATATTGATCCAGCATACATATGGCATCAGCTATAATACAAGATCCTAATCGCTCACCAAAAGTGCGCGGTTTAAACTTAGAAGACCGATCCAGCAAAAATAAATTAATGAATTGTTTAATATCTATGAGAAACCGAGATACTTGAGCTTTCCTTGGGGCAGTGTGCTCCATTGGAAACTCAAATATCTTGAGATGACCGGACAATTGAGGTCGTGTACTGCAATTAATTCAGCATGTAGCATTACAATTTCTAGTAGCTTAACTAGACCAAAATAAGAGTTTTATTTACTCTATTGACTTTTATAACTTTCGAAGTTTCTTTCGTAGGAATGTTTGCCTCAGGACTTTGACACTGTCATGCAATTCTCCTTACAAATGCCCTTCTACAACTCTATTTAAATTGTCATCTCCCTCCTATTCATTGCAAGATTGATCATCATTCAGCCTCGCCTCTTTATCATCGACGTCTGAATCGAGCTCAAAAGCTTCATTCACATCATATACAGCGTTATATTTCCAACATGGCGCCTTTTAAGGTCAATTTTAACAATGTCATGCTCTGCTAGGTCACACTATGGTCCTACTCGAATCCCAATTATCATTATATTTAAGGCCCTTAACATTATATCTAGTGGTGTAATTATTATATAAATGTCCTAGTGTAGTACAGTGCTAAATTTTAATCTTAAATCAGATTATTACTACTAGTAGTAGTGTTAACAGGTAATAAACATATAAAGAAGCCAAGGTATACCAATTTCTTTTCCCAGCGTACTCACAGCAATCACTTGATGCCGCCAGTTGATATAAAGACAGCCTAATAATAGCAGGTTCTTTACTTAAAAGCACTCCATGAATTAGTAATTGTCATTCTTTTTAATAGGATTAGGAAATTATTAACTTATAACAACTAGATAAATAATGGTTATAAAATTTAATAAGTTTACTTGTATGAGCTCTCTATTTTAATCAATGGCAATATTAACCAGAAAAATCTAATTATAGTTTTAGGAAATATTCTATTAGCATAACTTATTCATACCTCATAAATGATACTCCCCAGTCCCTCGTATAATATACACCTCCCCCACTAGAACCGCACAACCGACAGCCATTGCAATCGCAATAATTGGCAAATTAACACTGGCGAAATCTAGACGGCGGACACGGATATGTTTCCGTGCGAGGATATCCCGCCACAAAAGGCCCGCAAGGGATGCAGAGAAGGCGGTACTGAAGGCGCCATAATTGACGCCGAGAGCCATGCTATAGACCGTTCCCCAGAAGGTGCGGTCACTGATAGGGATGTTGTTGTATTCGTGAATGGTTTGCCAGGATTGAATAACGCGGGAGAGGAGGATTGTGGTGCCAATGTTAGTACCGGCGAACGGGTGGGATGTTAGTTTGTTAGGTGCAGTAGCTGATGGGGATTTAAACATACATTACATAGAATAACGGAGAGAAATCCCATTCCTCCAATAGCTCCAATGGTTCCTGTCTTGTTAACCCAGTGGTCCCATCCGTATGCGAATACCGCAACCCAACCTTTGGTGACTAAGCCTTGGACAAGGACGAACATGGCGAAAGCAAAAGGGACAAGTGCAAATGGCAAGTGCCACAGCACTGCTGTAACTGTTGGAAAAGTTTCTTGTGACCACCTATACGAATTCTTCGCGAGAGATACAAGCGTTGCTCGTCCAGCCTCCGGTTGGATCTTGACCCTCTCGGAGAAAGTTCGCCTTTCCTCGTCTATCTCGCCGCTAGATTTTGTGCCTGACGGATTTTCATTTGGGAGACGGGAGTCCGAGCCTTGCTTCTTTTTCTCATCTAGCGTACTTACGCCGCTTGTTGCTGCTCTACTAACCTCCAACTGATCATCTCTCGGAACGAGCATCGCGACTGATGATTCAAGCGGAACAATCTGACGAAAACTTGGACTAGGGCTATCAGGTACAAATGTGGTTTCGTCGGTTGGATTTGTGCGCCGATCATCATCACCAACCATACTCTCCGTATGTGCTAGTATAGCCCCGGATACTGTTATATCATCTAGTTCAACGGCTTGCCCCCCTTCCTCTTGAGCTACACGTCTCGCCTCCTCCTCCCGATGCTCTCGCTCAGCTCTAGCATTTTCCACCTCCTGCCTTCCATTACGAGCAATCTCGCGAGTGTTATGCCGATGATACCACCCGAATGAGACGTCCCAGCAGAACATGACGAACGCGGCAGGCAGGGTCACCCAGTAAACAGGATGTTCACTTTTAGCTTGAGCCGTAGCGTTAAGAGCCAGCAGGGTGACAAGCGTTGCAGTCATGACGACAGCTCCAAATGTGGCACCTCCTCTATCAAGGAAAGGATTCATTATTTCTTCAAGTGAGAGGAGCTTGCCTTGTTCGTCGTTAGCATGGAGCTCTTTCTCATTTTCTTCAGCATTTCCTCTAGCATGAGGGATGTTAGGGTTCACAGGCTTCCTAGCTTTTGCTTCCTCAGAGAGCTCGTGCATCTTGATTGAGAATGGGATAAGCGACTCATCCGCGAAGACGATGTACAACAAAAAAGGAAACAGGATAATAGCGGTGACCACGACAGGGACAATCATGTTTGCGGTGTAGATGATGAACTTTATCCGGAAAGCACCTGCGAGGACGAGATTGGTCGGGTTAGAGGAGACCAGGATGGCAGAAGCGATGTTCGCAATTGCAAACTGGGTGTGTATCCATGCTCTTGGATGGATGATGTTGCTCGATACCCGGGTCATGTAGGCCAGGAATGCCGTACCAGATAGAATAATGGGATCATTCCCAATAAAGCTACCTAAGCAGAAGAAGAAAAGGTAAAGGTAAAAGAACAATCTATGCCCGACCTGGCCTCCTTTTTGCAGCACCTTGAAGGCCAAGTACCTAATTAGCCCCGAAGCGTCAATAGAGATTGCAATATATGCTAGCGTAATAAAGAAAGCCATAATATCGATCGGGGAGATACCATCTGACCCGATTGTACCAGCATACACTTCAGTTCGACCAATAGCTAAAATGGCTAGCAGAAAGAGGTCTGCGATTAGAGGTGCCGTTACAAAATTCATTGGAAAGCTCAGGCGTGTGTAAAGCTTGACTTGTTCATTGCAACCATTCGGATAGCCATGGTGAGAGTGAATTTCTCTTGGCGATATTACCCGCAAGTAGCTTAGGGCATCCAAGACGGCGTTAGAAAGTGGCCGAGGAAGGTATATCGGGACGCGAAATGGAAAGAGAACAATGATATCTGTAAGAGAGCGAAAGAATTAATGTCACCTACGACGAGGATGGTACCATCTACACTTACTTGTGATGACGAACACAAGGAGCGTAACAATTGATCGCCAATTTTTAATTTTACCGGTATCTAGATCTTGAAGTTCGATGTCTTGCATTTCGACTACTTTTCGTGACAGACAGAAGGTTTAATAGATGTATTAGACACATATATGGTAGCCAGGACCCAGAGCTGCCGTCCAGCATAAGTAACAAGCAATGATGCTCACGGTGCTCGTGGTGCTTGTGACCAACAAATGGTGGCTCAAGTGCTATTGCGATATGACTTTCGATGGGTCGGCTTGAAGCGCACCTTGAAAAAAGCCTGTTTTAAGAGGCGCAGATGATTCATGAAGGATATTCGAGTCGTCGTCCGAATATTTCTTGGGCTATCTTTTACTAAAAGGACTGAACAATTCCGTAGACACAGCCTCTATGTGAAGGAAAGAAACGCCTCAACCACCTGCCCTTACTCGCTACGGCGTGCCATAGAGAGAATACGGTTTCCCTCACCGCCCTATTGTGCTTTACATGGAAGGTGCAGAATTGAACATTATGATTGGAGACAAAACATAACGGTGCCTAGCATCTCATGTCTTCCTAGAAACTTCGAAGGCACCAACTTTCCCACACCATGGGGGCCATATTGACGAGATAGTGTGCTTATGATTGCTTGATGTACGAGACTATTCGCCCCTAGTTTCTTTTATATTAACTATTTTGCCACTTTATTACCACAGTATTACCACTAAATTATCCCCTGATTAATTCAACAATTAAACGGCAGAATCGCAATACAAGCCCTTCCTGGGCATAGTTGAAGCCATTTAGAGAAGAATAAGAATACTCGCGCAGGTACAATCTATACTATATAGTTCGTCGTGCTTTACAGTTATCTTGTGTCTACGGGCCTTCAGATTTTCTCTCATGAAAGAGCACAGCAGAAATAGAATTTATCACGATGCACTTGATTATAGGGCGGTGAAGTCTGTGGAGTGAGACGTGGTGTAATATACAGGTGGGAATACTGTGGCCAAAAAGTGGCGTGATAATTAGTGAACCAAACGGAGAAGGTTTGTGTGGTCAACAGTGACTCTCGATTGCCCGACTAGGATTGCAACAATGACATCTCAAATCTGCATTACCAAAAGTGATGCAGAGACCGAGTATCATTGCCCCCCAGCCCATAACACTGATCGTTCTGAGAATAAGAACCGGTGGAGCCCAAGCCCCGGGATAACCGCAAACACGAGACAGAAACCCTTCTCGAAGTTTATCCTCGTAAAACGTAGCCAATCAGAATATTCAACCTGGAATCCACGTCATGTTTCAAGCTTTTGAGAAGGATCTAGATGCAGATATGAGGCTCAATTATCTCGGAGAAAATCATGGAATGTCAGTGATGCTGGTGCCGAATTTAATGGACAGGATTCGGCTTCGGCTGTGTGTTTGAATAGGTCACAGGCTCCCCGTCTGACCCCATCTGACCCCGTCTCACCTTGAGAAACAAGGCTGTCGAGAGACTTTAAGGCTTGCCATCTCTATACACCAACCATGCATCCACCATAATTTGGACTAACGATGCCCCCTCATTAGCAAGCCAATACAACGGTCAGGACGCAGCGAGCATATCCAAACCAAGATAACAGATAGCTCTTCTGCTTTAAAAACCGACAACATCTTACGGGCTCAGGTTGCAGCATTTGCGCTACCTGTTTTCTCCCCAACTGTATTCGAGTGGTAATGCCAGCACTCTCTTCAACCTCGCTGTTTAACACGCTTGTCACTCGCAACGCTTCAACTATATCTTCGTCAACAAATGCCACGGGTCCTGCGCTACAAGTTGTGTGTGCTTGGCCGGTAAGCGGCCAATACGGCCCGGGCTCTCGGGCATTGTGAGTTCTCCACTTCTTGACTTGATTATCTCCCTCACTTAAACGCCACTACCCCACAACCTTAAATAAACCTAGTATTGGTCTTGAGTCTATTATCATTATGTCCCGCTTATTCCATCGACACTTTACTTACCTTTAACTTCTCTCCTCTTTCTAGATACTACATCCTCATAGCAGCGTGCGTTTTCGCTCGAAAGGCAGAATGGCTCAGGAACGCCTGCTTGGCAGCTGCATTGCTTTTCCCTGCTGTAGCCGCATTTCATGCTATTGTCCTCACAATAATCCATGTTGACAGTAAGTCCATCATGCCACATATCCAAACGTTCCCTCACAGGTTAACAGCCCCGTGTTCTAGATGCCGTTGATATGGATGTCTATGGAGCGTTCCAGCTCTGTTCGATAGGTATCTTGGCCGCTCCTGTTACGGTGAGGCTGTCTCGCACATATTTTTATGATCCGGGCCGGAACACCATCTTCTTGTGGACCGGCCTCGTTCTTAGTGGTGAGCAGCCATCTTCCTCATTTCTCCTGAAAACTTTCTAATTTTGGCCCTCTAGGACTGCTGAGCTTAACAGTGGAGTTCTTCCGGATCAAAACGTTCGACTGTCTGAGTGATAATTCGGGGGATGCAATTTCTCCGACATTGCTACCAAAAGATTTCCTTTACGGATCCACTTGTGGTCTTACTTGCTCCGTTGATCAAGGACCTTTTTCTCCTCTGCGCCGCGGCTCGGCAAATAATATCTACGTGATTCCTGCTCCGCACATTCTAGCTTTTGGCTCAACCACGCTTCTCGCATCTGCATGTTGTATTCCTGCAATCCTCTCATTGGTATCTATGTGGAAAAAGATACTCAAAATCAACTGGAAGTCGCGCTTCGGTCATGAAGATGATGAGTGTATGAATGAGCCAATCGAGGGCACAAATGGGGCCACTGAGGGCAAAATGATAAGTATTAATAGCCTGATCCGATCTTTCCAAAGTGCTGTAGAGGTCCCGATATTCGGTGCTGCTGTACTTGCTATTCTCATCATCGGTGAGAGGAATTTCTGGTCCCATGAAGTCCTGTATCAGACTGAGCCAATAGCTAGTATTGGTACATAATTCCTTTTCTTTGCCGTCTTTGTTGCCTTCGCCGTGCCTCAAAATACTAATCAGTTTTAGGCCAATGGGCTCCTCTATTAGGTTCTGGGCTCGCTGTACTCGGGTCATTATATATGCTCTTTGCAAAGGACAAACAAGCCTTGGAGAAAGAAGGGACACCAAATGGTTCCACACATCAATGTAATTGCTCAATACGAGAAGTAGATAGGAACATATTTACAACATCACCTCAGCCTCTTCCTTTTCCTTCTCCTTCTCCGGGTACTACAGATGTTACGGATGCTCGCGGAAGCCGAAACTCGTCCAATGGTGCCCGAGAAACCTCTCCCGAAGTAGTTTCTACCATCGACCGACCTCCTCTCATCCAAGGTCAGCATCTAAAGGAATCTCACGCCCGGTCACCCGACGAAGGGAGCAGACGAAAGATTGCACACACCCTCACAGCAATCGGCAACTACCTCGGCAATCCTGCCCCTGATCGGTTCGATGACTCGGAGTTCAAGCATGGACCAGCGATCGACTTTCCCGAAATTCCAGGAGAGGATTACCGAAACCGTGCTCTCCCTCAAATTAGAGAGCAGTATAACCCAAGTAGAGACGCGGGTGGGCATATCACGCCTTCGATTCGTGAGCATTCAAGATCGAGGAGCGTCGCCCGCAGTGTTACTTCGGGAGCTGGCTGTGAAGGTGGTGAGACAAAAAGAGGTGCATCACCTCAGTCGCCACGATCACCAGTAGATCAGGCACCATTCAACGTGCAGAATGTACCTTTATCCCCTTCTTTATCTTTTCCTTTATCTAGAGGCAGATCACGGCAGCGATCAAATACGCTTGAAGTTCCCTCCTCCCAGTCACCAGCACTACGAACCTCGTTCGATTTCTCAAATACTACTTTATCCCCACCTGCCTCGCCACCTTCACCCAAAAATAGGCCAAAGCAACGGTCAAATACACTTGAGGTTCCATCACATAAATCTTATGAGCCTTCGGGGAGCAGCCATAACACATGATTCCGAGGAACTCGGCTTAATTGTCTTGGGAGAGTCAGCTGGGTTTTTCGCTTAAGTTCGACCAGGCTGAGTTAGTTTCAAAAAGTTGTTTGAATAAGGCGATGTGATTGTGCGAGGAGAGGCGCTTGTATGTAAACTGAGAATCGTCTCCCTCCCTACGAGGATTTAGACACACCCGCAGTTATATTTACCAGGGTGGGTATGTCTCTATAATTTCACCCCCTCCACCCATCTTGTCATTTTCGAACCTAACTCTTGATTCAAAAAGCTAGTCATATCACGATACCACTATCGTCGGCAATACGAGAAAAGGAGGTTTAAGTGAATGATCTGAAAAATGGATTTCCATAATCTTACCACCCTAAGAGGGAGTAGGCAGGTTGACAAACGGTTAGCTGTTGAGAGAGGAAGGGAGGTTAATGTAGCGAGGTGATATGCTATCAGAGGTCGGAATCTGCTACTAGGGGGTAAGTAGAGTGTACATTGCACAGATCTATGTACCCTACAGCGAAGCAGGAATATGTGATTGAAGCAAAATAGGAATGTCTAAAATGATCTATAAAAATACTCAAATACTCAAATATAAATTTAATACCATTCAATTTGATTACCTTTCTAGGTATACCTGTAACAATTGATAATAATAAACTTACAAACGGTTCCCTTACATTGGTGTTCTTACTTGCGTTACTCACGAGGGGTGAGCTAAATGCGTCGTACCAATAAATACGTTATTGCCGCGAAAATATAAATAGCACTGGTTCCTAGGCTCGGGCATTTAACTATGGCGGGCAGCAGGACCCGATTATATGGACCATAACTGGTTGGTTGGTCGCAAAAACTAGGGATCATAGGACAAGAGCAACCTAACAAGCTAGAAAGGTTTCTATATAGATGTTAGTTTTCCTTAGATAGGACCCCCGCGCTCGACTTGGCTATTTACGTAGTGAATTATAGTATAAACGTTATTTGATATTAAAGTAATACGCTCGCCTCTTAAAAAACATCATTCGACAATATTATTTCCTGTATAATTTTATTTTTTATTTCAGGCTCTATATTATCGGTATTGACTTCCCGGTGTGCTGAGTCCACGTAACTTTTATAAGCACTGCCCTAAAAAAGTGCAAGGGCATTTATTAAACCACATCGTGGAGGTGATTAAAGTGAAATAATTCCGGACAAGCGTTAAAATATGATTCATCTTTTAATGGTAAGATGCTAGCCTACACGAATAAAGGTTTACTCTGTCTTATAAAGGATACTTATGCTCTTACATGTAAATAATCAATATTCTAAATAGAATTGAAACCTTCAAAATTAGTGGCCAGAGCTTTATCTCCATGTCTTGTTCAAACTTGCATAAATATTATTTATTTTCTTTCATAAAGCCCCTAAGAAGCAGGATACATTTTTCATACTGTTTATTCTTCCACGACACAGCTCAGTACTTCTAAACACTTCATTATAAATACTTCTCCCAAGTCAGGTGACTTCCAGATCTTGTGTTATTCTCCTACAAGGTAGTAGTTAGTATCTCAAGAATTAATTTTTTCTCGTGTTCACCTACAGCATAAATTGGAGTCAACATCAACAGCTCCCTCTCTCCTTCTTTCCACATATCTACACCTCTTGTCGTATTGATCCCAATCCAGCTTGGATCTAACGCTACCTCAACCGAAATCCTCACTCTCGTATCATTCATGTCTTGATATACAGTGTACTTCCCCTGGTATGTCAAAACTCCTCTTGAGATATCAGCACGGGTCTGATTAGCCGCTTGTGACCAAATTCCTTTTGGAAAAAGAGCGTAGTTATCAGTATTTGTAACAAGAGCATTCATGTAGCCTTGAGGTGTAAAAATAATGCGTCCATCTGGATGAGGGCCGTATGGAGAGGGACCACGCCAGCCGTCGGTGTCCTGGATTGATATCAATTTCCAGATTCCAAGAAGGCCCTTCATTGTAAGAAGATAAAAATGATTATCTTCCTTGTAGTAAATTTAACAAAATGCTTGTGGAACAATCAGTAAAAAGGAGTTTGTGTTGGAGATGCTAGTCGATAAAAGAGCATGAGTACTAACTTTGAAGCCATTATAGAGACGGGATTGAGCAAATTATATAATAGTAAAATTACAATATTGATCATTTCCCATTCCCGCAGAAAACCGACCTTCTATGACTCTCCACCCCCCTTGACACCAAACCTAAATAGCACCGCACAACTGAAATCCAATTTTGGTAGTTTTTGCCGCACGGGGATCCTTTCTCAATTCGTTACCGGCCTAGGTACCAAGAATCATAATGCAACCAACACTTCAAGCTCAAGCGGGGTAATTTTATATGGTACCATTGAAAACCACGACATTCTACAGCCAAAAATTGATTGCATTTAGCTAAACTTCATATACGTAAAATGTGGTGACCTTTGGAGATTTTGGTGTGGATTGGTCTCTTCATCTCCGGTCCATGTGATTGGTTTCACGATATGATCTCTGGCAATCGCGGGCCGCTCTTAAGACTACAATAATATAACACCAAAAGATGACCCTGAGAGTTAGATAAGATGAAGAAAATGGAGGTCACGAACATATTCACCTGCACATAATTATGACAAATTCCCGTAAACTTGGATTTGGAATTTCCAGGGAACACGATTGAGATCTCGGGACACTTTGTAATTTACTTGGTAACATGTTCTCGGCGAACTCGCGTGGCAGGATTTATGCACGCTCAATTACAATCGTGCCGAAAAATGTGATATAGAACCTCTTGATTGAGGAAACCACTCTTATTCGTTTAACTTGGCCGTGAGATATAATAATCACACGTTGTGTCGTAGCACATGCAATCAAGGATCCAGAGCACATTAGATCAGATAGAGGAGCATAGATGGTGAGCCAGAATGACGGACTTAAATTAATTTCTACCACTATCAGTATATGTACAGTAATCAGGCTAAATATCATACTCACGTCAGCGAAAATAAAATAGTGTTATGCGAAGAACATTAATCAAAGAGACTCTGTACAGAAAGAGACACCGATTTGTGATTCGCTTGTTCGTTTCTCGATTTCGTGGCTTGGTGAGATCTGCATATACGATTCTAAAGGATTCGGAGCTTGTGCCTATTGTGTTCAGCAGCTTTAAATCAAAATATCATGTGATACTCTATTTGCTCTTACAATTTTCGACAATTTCAATTCGATTGATTGATAGTACTTCCTAATTTTTATTCCATGACACTCTACTTCATTCCTATTGGATATTACTTTATTATTATCAGATATTCGCTTCCAAGGCATATGATTCGTTTTACAAACAAAGATACAACCTTACTTTAAACTTAATATAGGTTAGAAGAAGACACAAAACACACCTCTTTCCACAACCCTTTCATTTTAAATCTTATCATTACGTTCTTTAGTGAACAGAACATAATTATTCCCAGAGCTTGATGAAGGATAGTGCTATAAAACAGTACTTGAATCCCCTATGGAAGGGTTTCATCCATTTTCAACGACTGCTCTACCACCATGCTCTCCTTTCGTCTCTAATCATGTCAAGTGAGCTTCTCATTGGCCTAAACAACAGAAAGCAGAGTTGGGATAAAACGGGAGGAAGGTCTTATAACACTGAAAACAGCGGCTGTGGAAGGCGCGAAACCATTTGGAAATAGTGGGGTTTCGGATTCAAGCTGGTGTCCTGAGGCGAGAATTAGCTCATGCTCAAAATAAGTTGTAATCCATAGAGAAAATTCGAGTCACTGTGCGATGCCATATCCCCTTCCAATACCACACACGCAACCATCAGCCACGCTATATCCGTCTTGTTTAGTTCTATAAAAAACTAGGGATCAAGAGCACATCTAATTATACTACTTGTAGAGCTAAATAAAAAGATGATAGGTTTTACTGACTTTATGAACAGAGGATGACCCTGAGAGCCTCCCAGGTGTACCAGGAAAGAATTATGCGGTCGGTGCAGGGTCAGGGATCGGATCAAGCCAGACTCACGTGATCACTATGAAATTATCAAGCTATATAATAACACTTTAAAAGAATAAAATGAACATAAATCCAAACTAAAAAGTTTGAGCAATTCAGAGCATAGCAAACTATGCCATTGACCAAAAATTAAATAGTAATGCTAGCGGGTGGGTGCTTTATTGCCAGCTTCGAGCTCGGAGAGGTCAGCAGAAGCTAAAATTGGTGGTTGTTCACCCAATAGCTCATATTCCTTCGTATAACCAATCACCTGTTCATAAGCAACCTAAATTTTTGTTAATAATCGAATCTTATATTGCTCCACGGATGTTTTATCCAAAAGTTCTTAGTCTTTTCCAAGGTTCTTACGAGCAGTCAATAACCGCTCTACTATATAACTATCCTACTTAATCCCCCCTCGAAGACTGAACACTATCCCTAGTCGCGAGAACGGCATATAAGTGACATGAGTCTCTATTAAAAAATTGAATGGTGAGGCTAGATCTGGGGTATGTAGGATGACAAGACCTTGGCAAGTAGCTAGTAACAACTGGATGGGCTACGGTGATCAAGATCGAACTAATTAGCTAGTTCGCCACTTCAAAGCGAAGTGTATGATCACTCCCATGATCACATACTTGAGGCCCATGGTATCAATCATCTAATAAGATATTATTTCAAGAGGTGAACAAATTAATGTTCTAGATCGACATTGCCAACATCTGTGTATGTTTGCTGAAGTGTGCTTGTTGAAATCAACACCACAATTTGTATAATCCTCCACGAAGAAAGATTGTAACTTTCCTAGATTTTATTAAGCTTTGATTTGTCAAGTTTCAAGATTGATGTCTTGTAAAGAGTTAATACCTTAGATGTATCCTATTTCAGTGACACGTTTTCCTCACCCCAGCATCTAGATTGAAGAAATTTTTATGTGCTAAGCTCATTATAGCAATAAATTTAATCTTGTGAAAAAAGGTCAAATTTAAATGATTAATAAATCAACTTGTATCTCTCTTGTATTGTTTTAATCCTTCTAGACTCCTTTTAACATCTTCGAACGGTCATCAAATGTTACACAGACTCCGCCAAGCCCTCACTCCGAAGCCTTGCAGCAATGAGTCTTCCCACCATTTTGCCAAGCTGCATGCTCACTCATTGACTCACAACGTTTCTATCAGCAACTAGAGGTTCACAGTTTGCTACAATCCGTTATATAATCAGTCCTACAAGAAGGTTATCCCGATGGCAAAATGCCACCCTATTTTGAAATGGACGACTCCGTGAGTATGCAGACCACCAGTACTAGCAGTAAAAAGCGGAATCCGAGGGAGACGTCTTGTACGGAATGTCAGAAAAGGAAACAAAAAGTGTGTTTTATCGTATTAATTTAAGAATATCACTGAGAAGTAATCTAGTGCAAGCCTGGCAAAACTACAAATGGCCCATGTTACTGGTGCGCGAGAAGATATCCCCCTGTCCCTTGTATTAAAAGGTCATTGAAAATCCCCTTCTTAATTCGCCAAGCCATAAACTTAGAACTAAATACCGGTTGTTAGAGCTAATACATCCCACACTATTGCGGCGAGCAATACCCACATCACCCAAGAAACCCTCCAACTATCCCTTCGTCAACAAGAAATCATCAATTCATCAAGCAGTGAACCACACCCCGCCCAACCCTACCTCCCCACCCCAAAACCCAACATCATCAACCTTAGCCATACCTTCGGGACCACTCTTCTCACCTCCGCCAACGCCAAAACTCCCTTCCCAATCCCCTCTTCACGACAAAACTGCGAGCTCTTCCATTTCTGTCCGTCCCCCTTTCCTCCCTTTCTTACCGAGACGTACTCTAAACTAACACCGTGGTGCAACCATAGTCCACCAATATGTCATCCCAACACTATGTTCTATAGATAGTAGCTCGTCTCCGTCGAAGGAGTCTCGCATCGTGCCATGGATGATGAATTCCTCGCTCATGCCCAGGATCGCACTCCTCGCTTCAGTCGGCGCACGCTCGCAGATGCAGGGTGTCCTGGAGCCAGCCAACTGCCCCGATGCGCTTGTGATTAAAGGAAATGTGTTATCATTACTTAATAGTCTTTTAAAGGAGAGGAAGGCGCTGGAGAATGCAATGCATGCTGTTTCGCACCTAGTGCACTTGGAGGTACGTTTTCTATGCGGTAAATGGTGGAGGTGGTCTTAGGGCTAATGCTTAATAGTGGTATTGGGGGGAGTGGGACGGTATGTGGGCGCATATGCGGGGGTTAAAGGAGATGATGAGATTGAGGGGTGGAATGGGAAAGATTGAGGATGAGAAGTTGAGGTGGCAGCTGATATTGTAAGTCTCTAATATCCTAGTTGAATGAGAAATGGAAACTATGGGGAATATTAACTTGGAAGTATAGGACTGATTATGAGCTTGCGTGTTGTTTCGACCAAGATCTATTTCTCCTGCAACCAGAGACCTTTGAGCACAAAGCCCAACCGCTTCCAGTACCTTACCCTGGAGATTTCAACTGTCCATTACTTGATTTCGTCACATCATTCGTGGAAATAAGAGAGATATGGGGACTCACCTTAGAAGCCGCTGAGACTTTGAATGAGATGCGGGCTATCACCGTCTCTATTCTCTCTTCGTCACTTCCAAATTCCCAGATCCAGGTGGAAGAGATAAGAACGAAAGCAAAAGATGTACACGCACACTTGCTCAGTAGACAACAGGCTATGGGAAGCATCCCAGCACCAAATGAACCTAACCTAATCACCATAACAATCATCAGCGCAGCACTCGCATACACTACCTCAATATCAACCCTCACACCCCTGTCCTCCGACGCCCCATCATCACACTTTTCATCCCCTATAACCCGAGAAGCCTTCTACGCCACTCTTTGGAGTGTTCCACTTTCCTGTTGGAAAAAGATGCCTGGTATATTTCTGTGGGTACTCCTTGTCGCTTGTCCAAGCAGTGGCAACAACCCGCATGGGAGGTATCTGAAGAGGAAGATGACAGTTGCAGCACTGGGCATGGCGGTGGAGGATTTTGATTTGGCGAGGGCGTGTTTGGATGGGTTCTGGAGAGTTGGCGCCTGGGTGAGGAATAATGGTGGGGTTGGGGGAGAAGAGGTAGTAAATGAGGAGGAACCTTTTGAATTGTAATAGTACTATTCCAGGAAGTCAGGTATACATTAGATACTTTGTCGTTGTTGAATTAGCAAAGCTTGTGTAGATAAATGCATATTTTGGAGGTTGATCGTTGGCCCTTGGACGACAAATTCGGGAAGGGATAAAAGTAAGGAGGTAGGAAAGATTGGCTGAGTGGAAATAATGTTGATTTCTTACACAATGAATCACCCTATTCATCTTGTGTACCGGAATTGGAGGAAATCAAAATAAATTTAGGGACAATTGTCACATAACTGACTATCATTTACATTGCCGAGACGATTGTCGTTGTGGGTGTTTCGCCTCATTCCGGCCATGGGCTTGGGCATTTGTCGATTTTGAGAGACCTCGTCGATATACCAGGTGTAGAGAAATGAGGGAAGTGTAAAGTTTAGGGAGAAAGTATCAGAACCCACGATACCTGCCTCACTGTATATTTCCCGTTTACTGGTTGAATAAGTGGTAACACGGAGGGCTGCTCAGAGTCCTAAAGCATGAGATAAAAAGCATAGAAATGACTAACATGACACTTGCTACGAAGAGATCCTTTGTAATAAATATTAACAGGAAGTAGAGTAAGTATAAGTCCTATGATGACAAAATTTCGATCCCCATATGTAGCACTAATAAAATTAGATATTAAGAGGCAGGCAGTTGTCACATCGTTGAGCTACTTCGCTTGTGAGCTCTGCTGGAAGATCGGCAAACAAAGAACACTCCACACATCACTCTCCTTCTGAGCCATGTACCGGCACCATTACCAATGCCAATCTATGCCGTTCCCGGTTATTCGTCGAGGAAGCTGATATTGTTGGATAGCCCGAGAAGCAAGTCAGAAGTGACCCCCTTGTCCTCAATATCGATCGTGACGTTTTCAATTGGATGGCCACAGGCAAAGGCCGGGAAACGAATGAATAGATCTATCGGAATCGCAAATCGCTAGTACGTGGAACGAATTCGGGGGAGGTAGAAGTTACTTTTTAGATGGAATGGCTGCAATATTGTTCGTGGCTTAGACAAAAGACGATGGAACATTGCCGTATGAAAAATTAACAATTCACAATCCTGTCGACGTACCTACAGATCTTCGCTCTAGACCTCAATTGTGGATCTTCATGTAGAAAATAGTTAGTTCGGCGATGATCTCGTGAATTGTTGCTAGCAAGAATGATTGTGTAACATTATTGCGAAAATGACATGGCAACTTGGTAGTGAAACGTTCCGCAGACCATGCAACATAGCACCGCATAAGCTGTCAAGCACGAGATGTCAAAATCTTGCGGCTGAAGATGCATGGCAATATCGAATATCGAATTCGTAGTTGATGGGGAATATGGCTATACATGAAGCATTCGAAAGAATGGTTAAACCTCAACTCAATGTTCCGGGGAAGAGATCAACACTCCCCGAGACGCCACTATTCGCAACTTGGCTTAGTGAGCTATAAAATATGCCTCGGCTTGATGTCACGACTCGAGAGGGCACGTGACAAGAACATAATGTCCTCCTTTCAAGCCTATTTATGTTATTGATATCAATGTCTCTACTTCTTCTAGACACTCGGCTATGAAACTACATGATGTTTCTGGAACTGCTCATAAATATCAATTCGAATTAGAAGAGAGGGCAAATGAATAGTTTTTTCGAATAGTGTACACGTGATGATCTTCAAAGCTCCATCTACGAGTGTTGACCCACTACAATCAATATCAAAACACTCCTTTTCTTCTTCGCCCGCGGGCCGCTCTATTTCCTAACTATTCGGAAAGCACCGTCTTCTTCAGCTCGTACAAAATCGAGTGTCGTACCTGAAATGCGTAAACACAAGCATCATTCGCAGGCCTAAGCAGCTTCCTAATTGCAATTCCAGAACCCTTCTTCGGCCTCCACCGGCCGGGTCTGACTGCTGCCAAGCACGGCGAACTGATCCATCAAGACAGTGACCCGTTGTTTGGGTCGAATAACACGATGCGGCCACGATGCCAAGCTGAACTTGCCGCTCGGCGGCTTGAGATGGTGGTTTTCGAAGGCGTTTGAACAAATAGAATTGGCACAGCTGGTGATAGCCGCAAGATAAGAGATACAGAATTCACTTCGGTTGCAAATCAGATGGCAATGCGAAGGATTCTTAAGATGAGAACCTCGTCCGAACTTTCGATCCTTCAACCTCGCAACACTACAACGTATCGCCAACATGGTGGGCTTCACAAAGAAGATCAACGACGCTGTTGCTAATAGCATCGTGGGCAAACGATTCCGCCTCGATGGCTCCGGGCATAGGAAATCAAGAGAGAATGCGCGCTTCTTGACTGAGATTCGCGCTGGACTTGCTACCTTCTTTGCTATGGCATATATTATCTCTGTACGCTTCGGCTTTTCCACAGGGTGTGATCAGAATGCTAACAAATTCAGGTCAATGCGACAATTCTCACCGACAGCGGCGGAACCTGTGTCTGCACTGATGCGACAGATCCTACATGTGCGAAAGATGTCGATTATAATCTCTGCCTTGGGGTCATTCGTCGCGATTTCATCACTGGAACTGCCGCCATTTCTGCTTTGACGTCTTTCTGCATGGGCCTTTTCGCAAATATGCCAATTGCTCTGGCGCCAGGAATGGGCCTGAACGCCTACTTCACTTATACCGGTCAGTCTCACCATCCTTGCTCGATATACAATACCCTAATTTATTACAGTGGTTGGATTTCATGGTCTTGGTCCAGTCAGTTATAGGCTTGCGTTGACGGCGGTTTTTGTGGAGGGCTTCGTTTTCGTGGGCTTATCGCTTTTCGGATTGCGTCAATGGCTTGCGAGAGTCATTCCCGCTTCGATTAAATTGGCTTCTGGTGTTGGAATTGGGCTATACTTGAGTACGTGGTTGCAGGCGCCTTTTAGGTAACAGATCTAGACTGACTTTGACTAGCAATTATCGGTATGACCTACAGTGCTGGAATTGGCGTTATTACTGGAGCGACCTCAACCCCTCTCGAATTGGCTGGCTGTTTGGCTGAGGATATCGTGGATGGCGTCTGTCCAGGTTCCGCAAAGATGCGCTCGCCAATGATGTGGATTGGTATCTTCTGCGGAGGTTTCCTAACGGCAATCCTCCTGGCATACAAGGTCAAAGGCGCAATCATTGCAGGCATCTTGCTTGTTTCCATTATTTCATGGCCTCGCACGACATCCGTAACATACTTTCCTTACACAGAGGTCGGAAACGATAATTTCGACTTCTTCAAAAAGGTTGTCACTTTCCACGGAATCCAAAAAACTCTGGGGGTCAACGACTGGGATATAGGTGGAGTTACGGGCCAATTCGGCTTGGCTTTCATCACCTTCCTCTACGTTGACATCCTCGACTGCACGGGTACATTGTACTCTATGGCCCGATTCGCTGGCGCGATTGACGAAGAAACTCAAGATTTCGAAGGTTCTGCAGTTGCATATCTTGTCGACGCTTTTGGTATTTCTATTGGGTCGCTCTTCGGTCTATCCCCAGTGACTGCATTCATCGAATCCGGTGCTGGTATCTCCGAAGGTGGAAAGACCGGAATAACAGCTATGGTTACCGGAATCTGCTTCTTCATCTCTATCTTCTTCGCTCCAATTTTTGCTTCCATCCCACCATGGGCTACTGGTTGCACCCTCATCATCGTCGGAGCCATGATGGCGAGTGCAGCTAAGGATATCAATTGGAGATACTGGGGTGATGCCCTCCCAGCATTCATCACCCTCGCAGTGATGCCATTCACCTACTCCATCGCATATGGTCTTATTGCCGGTATCATCAGCTACATGATTATCAACACCACAACATGGCTTCTTGAAGTCATCAGCGGTGGCAGAATCGTCGTTCCTGACAAGGAATTGAGAGAGCCTTGGACATGGAAGATTAAGGGTGGACTCCTTCCTCAATGGATCGTTCGTGCTGTGAGTGGAAAGAAGGATTTCTGGAGAGAGCACGAACATGTCGTTTCTGCTTCTCCCGATGATGGTAGCGTTGGCGAGCCAGCTGAGAAACGCACCCCAACTGTTGTCAGCTCTGACGCCGAACCTAAGGATCCCAATAAAGCAGAGACTAAGCTGGCTTGATTTATTTATGTTGAACTAAGTTGAGCGGGAACGATACCAAGGGGCGACGCAATGAATGATACCAAGTGCGCAATAATGACCAATGGGTGGAGCGAGTGCGCCTTTGTTCTTATATGTAAATCTAATATTTTCGTAAAACTAGTGGTATTAATGTCGTTAGTGGTACGGCTAAAAGCTTTGGATGGATATGGATGGATATGATATGATATGGATGGAGAGACGTATAAATGGATTTGAGATGTTTCAGCATGCGTTGATACCATTGCGAAAGTTCTGCTGGTTGAGGAGGAAGATATAGATGCCTGTGGGACTTTTAGCTATCTGGAGACAAATTCACGCCTTGAAATGGGTATGGGATCGTGGCTTGGTCAGTGATGCTTGTGAGCGTTGGTTCTCTGCAGTGACACACTTGAGATGGTAAAGTCTGGTTCACGGCCCATAATTGGTCGGCTTGACTTTCCTCTCCGACTAGCTATGAATATCTTCTCTTATGATTGCGCCAGTCACTTATACCCAACGAAATCATCGGCTGTTTACCGCCCGTGTCTGTAATTTCCTTCACACGGCTCCTTTCGTTGTCGTCTCAAACTAGACTTGGGGTCCCCCATTCCGTCGCAGCTATAGAATTACCACCCTGGGTGACGTTCAAACTCTCGCAGGAAAGAAAGGGAGATCTCTTCGAGTGCCGTGAAGGCTGCAATCTCCAGAAGAGGACTTAAAATCAGGATCTTTTCGGATCATGGTGGGTAGATGGAAAAGGCTGGGGCTTTTTAAAGTCTACCGAGGGACGAGGAAAAAGTAAGTTGAGATCTGATCGCAATACGCGAATAGCTGTTATTTTCGAAAGCTTAGGTGTTTTTCCAGAGTGAGCTTGTTAGTGAGAGGACCATGTCCACAATTTGTAGCTATTCGATCAGTTGTCGTCAAATTCCCTGTAAGCTAGGGGAGAAAGGGTGGTTTTTGAATTAGATCTAGTCGGTTGGTTACGGTTATATTCGAAATATACGTACTTGTGTTGTTTTCTGCAGAAACGAGCAAGCGAATGGATGAAAGGTAACACGAATGAGGTAATCTGTCGAACCCTCAGCGAAGAAGATAATATAGAGATGTCACTTGCGCTATTTTCATGTTTGTTGAATAAAAACAAGTGAATGAGAGATTTCGAGGTTGCGATGGATTTTGTAATGTGCGTTGAAAGGTAAAATGCTTGGCTCCGTCATCTTAACTCTGGTTCTACCGTGAAACAAACAAAAACATTTTTAAGATTCTTTTTGATTGATCTTTTATATTTATATACAGCCTTTGGTGGTTCCTTTAGAACAAGTGGGGGCTAGCAGGATACTGGGGCGGAATACTTATAATGTTCGAGTTCGGAGTGGACGAAGGCACGTGAGAGTGAAAGCTTTGAGGTCTACTTGAATTGTCTGACTGCTGGTTTCTTCATAGAAACACTTACGAGAGAATAACATCTTCTTTCCCATGCTTCAAGGGAGTGTATCATAAGAGGGTTGTTCAGGCAACGGCTCCGGGACTTCTAGGTTTTTCTTCATAGAGTATTGAAAAGACGAGGTAAAAGGTGCTTGGTTTTATAAGTATAAATTCTCAAACACTGTTCCTTACCTCTTCCCGTATTATAATCAAGTAGAATTTGTTTGGTTTAGTTCGTAGTACGTTCGTTTTATGGTTGTTGGTCAGCTACTTGCTTGTTGATGAAGAGCTAGTCAATATATTTCCAACTACCTCGCCACTCTCACATTTACCCTCAATACCTGAACCTAAAACCGAAGAAAATCACGAGTTGAGTTCTAACAAAGCCACACAAAATTTTGAGATCTAAAATCTGGGAATGCATCCCCTTAACGAGTACAACTTGCACAAATATAGAGCGCGGGAACTTCGGCACGGATATTCCCTCAAGTCCGAACGACCATCCCACCCGCATGTCCACCACACATCGCTTACTTTAACCAACCACCAACCTTCCCAATCACTCGTTTCAACCTATCAGCTTATACTTAGAGTAATTTGGTGTCAAGAATAAGTAATTGATACATCCGAGGCTGCACTTTATCGGCCGAGCCCAGGGCGTAGCCTTCCAATTCTGCAAGTCTTTCCTGCGAAGTGACTTTCTGGACCTCCGAAGGAGTGATTAAAAGTCCGAGGCGGCGAGTGATATGAGAATGAGAAGGGCTGCGGGCAGAAGTTACCTCCGCTCGGAGCTATCGGTGTGTTGGTGCGAAGTGCAACAAACCTGCTTCCAAGGTTTCTTTCACATTTGCAATGTGTCTGATTGGGAGATCTGAGTAGCTGAGTCTTGGTGTTTGTAACAGATGAGCCATGATTGGCGCATTGTAGACGAGAAGGCTAGGGAAGAAGGGGAGGTATGGGAAGGGTGAGTGGAGTGTGGGGTATTGTAGTCAATGTGGTGGATAGGTTGGGGGATAGTTGTAGATGGAAGCATGGTGATAATGAGTTTGTCATTGAGCAAAGCCCCTGAATGTTTCTCAAAATTCTAGCAATTGCTTAGGATTCAATTATCCCTAGTCAGTTCAGCTTCTCAGTCAGATGGGAATTAAGGTTGATATAACGCTCAGACATCTGTTGCAAAAGGAAATCTATCAACCGAGTGCACACAGTGGAGCTTCAAAATTGGTTAGAAATCGGAACTAAGAAAACAAAATAGTCCCTCAGTAGGCCCCAGAACCATGAACTAGAGAGCGAATTAGAATGAGCAAAGCACAGCAGGTTTACAAAAAGAAGGGCCAAACTCGATATAGCAACCCTCGTCTATATAACATATGTATGGAGTCTTACAGGCTAAACATTATCTCAACAAACTCATTCTCTGTATTGATCTATTTAATCATATATTTTCTGTCCAAATATATTTCGTATCAGTATCTGGAGCTCTTTACATCTTTTGACAGCGTAATTTTCAATGTTTACTTGGACCCCCAAAATTGTCTCGGAGTAAAGACCCAGGGCGATTTAATAAGTGCCGGAAATACATTGTATGTTTGAGCTGAAAGTAGTATTTCGTGTTCACAAATCACTCCGAGTCGGCAAAACCCCCCGATCGCTCCCCTTAAACCCGTGATGTCCTCGGGTGTAACGGCATTAGAGATGCGAAATGCAACAAAATTCGATAAAAAGTGATCAAAGCAAACATAAAAGAGCCATGTGTGCTTTTGTGGGAACTGATCGTATATGTGGGGTGTGGTGGGGTGAAGTGAAGTCAAGCTTAGGAAATTCATCCGATGTAAACACCGCGGATATAGGAATTGTGCAAGTGTGAGGTATTAGAGGCACACCGTAGATAGTCAGAGATGAGAAACATAATGCTATTAGGAACTCTTTAAATTCTATTTTCGATACAAACTAGAGACAATTGCGCGAGAAGGGAAATTATTACAAGATGTGGTGGCGATCAGGTGAAGTAGAGGCAAGCCTCATCTAAACCCGAAATCCAGCGACCCTCCACTTGCGACATGCAATAAAAGAGCTTCAAATATGCTATCTTATGCTTCAAGATGATGTAGAAGACTTGGCACTCGACCAAGTCCGGTATCACAGTCTGGATTTTATATTGAAAGCCAATTTCACAGCAGAGGTTTAAGGATAGGAAAGGGTAGCGAAGTGCAACATCCTTTGTGAAAAACATTCACACATGTGCTATAAGGTTGAAAGGAACATTCATAGAGCTGTAAGCTTACTCAGTGTTCAAACGCACTAGGGAAATCAAATAAAGAAGTGACTTACGGAGACCCGACAAAGCCGAAACCCCGTTTCTCGGGATACGATGTGCAACAAAACGACATCTTGGTATAAAAGTGTCTTGTAGAAGACTAGTAGAAAATAAATCCCTCCCTTAGCTTGAACAGGATTTGTAACAAAGCGTATAGAGTGGATATCTTAAGAAGTGAAGTAGTGGGCGCCAAGATCCTTCACTTATAAAGCCGAAAAACACTTGCGGATATTGCGGTTCTTGGCTTGGGATTTGTAACAAAACAGAAACGAAAGGTGAGATCTTGAGCACGAAAAAGTGTATCAAGGAATAGCCAATCCTGAAAGGGGCGCGCAGTGGATAAAATATATTACACTCTTGACTTATGGTGTAGCGGAACCATGTATTTCAAGGTGGGGAGTTCCTTCACCATGCGAAACAAGACTGCCTCTAGCTGTAATAACCACTAGGGTACCTGAATGATATAACAATACAGAAAAATAGATATAGTTCAAGCCACTACCGCGGCCACAGCCTTGGCGCTCTCCCGAGACGCCGCAATATTATGTGAGAGTAAGATTTATTGGTCGGAAGTTTATTTCTTGAGGCATTTCCCGGGTCGGACTTGCGAAGTGCAACAAAACAAGAAAAACCATAGATGTCACCGAGAGCCAGTAATCGGCGTTCAATGGTAGAGAACGGATGTGCTATCGCTGACTGGGTATGTGCCCTGGGGCCATCTAAAGTCCGAAAATGCGTCGGCTCTAACGGCGATTCGGGAAACGACATGCAACAAAAAGAACAAAACTAATTAAAATATCGGGGTTGAATACAATCACTTCTAGTGTCCTAGAAATACAGGAGCCATGTTGATACCGACGGATTGAGAAGAGTTGTCGAGATTCGATTGTTGACACCATGTTGCCCAATGGAAGACCGGAAAACCACCAAATCTCACTGATTAGAACGCAACACTAAAGAGGAGCAATAAAAACGGGAGGAATGCCACAGAAAGATCCGTTTTCATTATCTTGTGTAGCAAGATTAGTGATCACCGCCGTGGACGGGATTAACATATAAACATTCGGTAACAACCACTCAAAATATTTTAATCATAAGTCCGAAAAATTGCGAGGTACAACAAAATGACCCGTCTCCATCAAGGTCATCGAAAGATACCCGAGTACCCGGTGCATTTTCCTTATCCGGACTTCTCAAATGGAGAGATTAGAGAAAATGGTGGGTTTCGGACTTAACAATATTCGCCTTTCGGCTGAGAGAAAAAGAGTATTACCAAGTTCGAAAATCACGAATTAAATTTTGGGAGATCGAAAAAGGATAAAATAAAATTCAAGTCAAATAATTGACCGTTTAAAAAGGCCTACTGGATCTCCAGCATTTCCGTTGTGAAAGTGAACGCAACTCAAGCTAGAAGACTATCTCCCAAATAATCATGAAATCTAACTAACGACCCCAAATCTGGAACTCCTGCATTGATACATGCCCAAACAACAGTATACCTCCAAGTCTACCCTTTCCGATTCTCATAATAGCTTTATCTTCTACTCCACATCTGCCCAAAGATCCCGTACAGATTTCCAATATCTCTCCCCATCCTTCAGCATATGAATCACATGCCCCGTCTCCTCCTCCCTTAACCTCCTTACCTCAACTCCCATTTCCTCAGATTTTTTCACATGTTCATCCACCGTCTCAAACCCGACAATTTCATCATTAGTACTATAAACATAGAGTCTCCTTGTCTCCCTATCCACCAACTCCCAATCATTGAGGCTTTCCCTGGCTGTATCAACAATCGTTCTCATCCCAAAAACAGTATTCGCAATGGCTAAACTTCCAAGGAGGAGAAAAGTAAAAGCAGCAGCGGGATACCAAAGATAATTCTTAGGGAAGCCAGTGGACATTGCGGCAAATCCACGACGAACTGAAGAATCGCCTGGTGCACTATCAAGCACCAACGCTTTAACATCCAACAACCTCCCCGTTATCTTCTTATACTCCGTGCAAACATCCACAAAACTCAACGTACCGCCATTACTCAACACGTGTACCATAATTCTCCTCTCCCCATTCCCTACCGGATCAGAATCAATAGCATCGACAATGGGCTGAAAGAGGTTGGTACGTGTGGAGGTTGGGGTGGTGGTGAAAAATGATGATAGAGATGAGATAGTGATGATGCGAGCATGAGGGTAAAGGTTTCCGTATGTATTATAGAAGGAGTTAAGGTATTTAGATTTAGGAGGGGCATCCATCCAGGAGCAAAAGATGATGGTGGTTGGGTCGGTTTTTGAGTGTTTGGAATCCTTCTCCGAAGGCTTTGAAGTGGGTGGTGTGTAGAGTGAGATAATTGAGTTGAGTTTGTGGAATTCAAGATTTGGTGTTACGGGTTTCGTTGCCATATTGTACTTGATTTCGATATGAGAAATGAATTTTACTTGGGATTAGAGATGGAAAAGAAGTCACAAGCCTCCTTAAGATTATTGGTACTTCTGAAAAGTCAAGGAGGGAACAGAAATTAAACACAAAATTGTCAGTTTCGATGAGAAGTCACTGGATTCAAATGTCCTAGGCCGGGGAACCCGGGGAAGCAATAACTTAACACCATTATGGATTTCGCCTTCCAATAGCACTGTGTTTCCATCACCATAAGTCTTTTCAAGAACAACTCTTAATATTTTTGAAGAACAGAAGAAGAAAATGGTCCGTCCAAATTTGGAGAGTTTCGGAGAATCGGCAACCTTACTCAGCAGCTGTCACTTCTAAGACTTAGGAGTGCTCCTGAGCATGCAAGGAGATATGATTTCCCGCAAGTGCTTACATGTGAAGAGGAATTCGAAGCGGAAGTGACAGAGAAATCACCCCAGCCCTCGGGACGAGCAACCTTGCTATGACGAGGAAATGGTGGAGTAAAAGCTCCGAAAATGCACGTGTCCCACATCACGTGGAGTAAGATATCTCGTCGTTTGTGGGGCTAGAAGTTCGTATTGATATCCCGCCCTGCAGAAGCTTTTTTGTTCAAAACGAAGCCATATAACTGCCGAGTATCAGCTATTCACAAGTCTATACTTACCAATTGCTGAGTGAGGCTTGCAGAAGTAGGTTTAGAGCTCAAAGTGATGCCTAGCTGGCAAACAACTCATACGGCTTCAAGGAGCGGCAAATCGTTTTCTCCGGTGGCCTCCCCCTATTTTCTCGCTTCGCACACAATTTGGCATTCTCCGGGTGAATATCCAATAATGTGTAATAATATGCTCTCCCAGATTAACAAATATTATGGTGCTGCCAACAGTGTTGGTCGAGCCGCCGATATAGGCCGGCTTAAGCAGTATTTTTTGTCGCTTTGGGCGGATTATGGTATCTAGCTTATGTGCGAAGGATTGCATCTGCCGAGCTTTCTTGTTTCCTGTGGCCGTTTGAATCTCGATCTTTTGTTGTCTGGTGGTGGATTGGGCTGTCAATAGTCCTCAAGTGTTGGCAATCGAAGGATTATTGGGAAGATGACGGCAATTGAGAGAGGTATAATTGCCGGTCCCACGGCGCAGAAACCCGTGACATCCTCACACACAACTACCCTCCCTTGCTCTTCACCATGCTCTGCAACGGCTGAAGCAAAACCACCATGCGACCAGCCCGGAACGTACACCCACCACATGGAAATATATCCAAAGATCGAGAGGCTATTCAGGTCCTGGCTTGTTTGCCTCCAATCAACCCTAGGTATCTCCGCCACATTCAACGCCACATATCGCGGGGTCACCCCTCCTCCGGTCAGACATCACAAATTCAGACTGGATGAGACCGATCTCTATCCAAGATATGCACTTCTCGTCTGACCTTACTCTACGGCTCGCGCCAACGCATTCTCTGGTTTCTAGCACGTCTTCCATCACACGAAAAACCCGATGCCATCTGCCGCTGACAGCGGGCCCTACGCCCAAAACAATCAAAAGCACCCTGTCAGACGCCTCAGTCCCACAAGCGCCCCTCTTAGCATCTCTCCCAAGCTCTTGTTTTTGTCGGCAGCTCTCTTATACGCTGTTTTACTCCGTAGGAGTCTATTGCTCGGCCTCGCCTATGAATGTTGTGTGGAGGTTCCCACATCCGCACTGTGTGACTTCAATGATTCATTGCACTTTCTGTTGTGTGCAATGTGTTTTGCCGTGCCGCGCCGCGAAATGGCAGAGATTGAGTGCTTACCTGCCGGACACTATCTTGTATTTGGAAATCCAGTCAAGTGTCCTGGGATTGTTATGCTTGTAAAGTATAATTCTGTTCTGCCCGGCTCCCAAGCCAACATTTCGCTACTGTGGTTTCTTCGGGTTCGGTTCTGTCTGCATATCTGTTTCAGGGAAGAATTACGATTACTCCCATCCATGAAACCTTCTCTCTCTTTCATTATCTGACGTCCTATTAAAGTTACGTCCTCATATTTGCGAACTTGTCAATATTGCGATGATTTCCTGAAGGGCGTGGGCATGATATGGCTTATTGAATGACCGTACGGAATTGACGATTTAAAACTTGTCGCTTCGTCTTCTTGCTTCCCAGAGATATTTCGATTTCCACCCAACAGAAACAATGGCTCTGCTCACAGAAGTGTTCGGGCTCGCTTGGAGTTACCTGCCTGCAATTTGTTTGGGTTATATTGTTGTCCATGTTTTGCACAATCATTACCAGAAAGGACTCAACAAATATCCAGGACCTTTCATAGCCTCCCTCACGAATTGGTGGCGCGTCTATATCGTTGCTCAACGCCGTGCTGAATTAACACATATTGCTTTACACCAGAAATATGGAGATGTTGTTCGCCTGGGACCAAATTTCCTGTCCTTTTCGAACCCAGATGCCTTGAAGACAATCTACGGTTTGAACAAAGGGTTCACCAAGGTATGTGCGGGTACAAAGGAAAAGGTTGGGTGGCTGACCTCCAGATAGTCCGAGTTTTATCCAGTTCAACAAGCTGTCTCTGGTGGGCACCGCTTGCCCTCGCTTTTCAGTACAACCGACGAATCCTTTCATGCAAGACTGCGGCGTTGCGTTAACTCCGCCTTTTCCATGAGTACTCTCATTCAGTATGAGCCTTTTGTCACATCAACCACCGAACTCTTCCTTTCGCAGACTGAGAAGTTATATTGTGATGCTGCACAGAAAGGATGCGATTTCTCGAAATGGTTACAATTCTATGCTTTCGATGTCATTGGCGAGATGACATATAGCAAACGACATGGCTTCCTAGAGAAGAATGAAGATGTTGAAGGTATCGTGGCGTATCTTGGTGGTTTGTTCGATTATGTGGCTCCAGTAAGTATACAAACCCTGCTACAGACCTCCAACTGAACGAGCCGGGGTTTAAAGTTATCTTGGGCATCAAGAGCAAATGCTGATGTGGAAGCAGATTGGACAACTCCCAATCTTGGATTTATTTTGGTTGAAAAATCCCGTGCTGCTATGGGCAGCAAGGACTGGGATTCCAGGCTTCGGAGATGTGACCTTCCCTGTAGCTAAATTTGCGAAGGAAAGAATGAAAGAGCGAATATCCGATGAGAAAGCAGCAGCAATCCAAGCCAACTCCAATACAATTGATCAGAAAGGGACACTTCACGCTCCTCCAACTCCGCCAGCAACCCCACCTAGTATGAAGGCGAAAGAGTCAATTGTAGCCACTTCAGAAAAGGCACCTCAAATGGATCTGTTGGCGAAGTTCATGCAAGCGAAGATTGATCGACCGGAATTCATGACTGATGGTCTTGTAATGACGATGGCTGTGAGCATGGCATTCGCAGGATCAGAAACGACAGCCATTTCCCTCTCGTCGATCTTTTACTTTTTGCTGAAGAACCCAAGGTGTCTAGCGAAAGTGTATGAAGAATTGGATGCGAAAGCAAGAGCTGGATATTTTCAAGATAATGAGAGTGGCTTGGTCTCATGGCATGAAAGCCAAGGACTAGAGTATCTTGATGCCGTGGTAAAAGAGAGTTTCAGAATACATCCGGCGCCAGGACTACATCTTGAACGTGTTGTCCCAGAGCAGGGGGTAGAGATATCGGGAGAGTTTATACAAGGTGGTACAATCGTTGGTGCTTCCGCGTGGGTGTTGCATAGAACGAAAGAAATTTTCGGTAACGATGTTGAGACATTCCGACCAGAGAGGTGGTTGGTTGGACAGGGTGAATCATCAGGTTCTGTGAACGGTCTCGGCAATCGAGACAGAAAAGATAGTGGTGTTGATATGAGCGCCGAGGGAGATTTAAATGAAAAGCAAGAAGCTTGGAGAAAGGCCGAGGAGAAAAGAATCAAGGAAATGGGTGCTTGCCTATTACATTTTGGCGCGGGGGCTCGAACATGCATTGGAAAGAATATTAGTCTTTTGGAAGTGTATAAATTGGTACCGAGCTTCTTGAGGCGATTTGAGGTAAGTCACCCTCGATTCCTGATTGGTATCTCCAACTGTGGCGTTCTACTTGTTGGAGCATCGTTGGTAGAGAAAATGGATGGCACACGGGATAGAACTGACTAGCGATAATTAGATATCACTTGAAGACCCCTCAAAAGAATGGACTGTTCGGAATTCATGGTTTGTAAGACAGCTGAACTTCAGAACAACTTTCGAAAGACGGGCGCTTGTTAAGCCGGGCAACAAACCGGCAAAAGTTGCAATGGACGCAACTGTGGCTTCATGATGTTAGTACAGGTTGGTTACACAAGTGTATGCTTATGTATCACAAGTTTGTTGCATATGCAGCTATATACCTAGTCCTGGTTAGTTTAGAGTTCACGAACACATGCTACACAGCAATTATAGCTGATCCGTTTTGTCTTTGATGTTGAGTCATTCCACTTCCATGTGAAATCTGATAAGATGAGGGTTTTGTTTACTAGTTCCTATGGCTGGTTGTGCCGTTTCTATGAAGAAAGTGATAAGACAAGAGATAAGTGATGTGTTCGACCTGCAGGAGAAACCTGTTCAACCAGCATTGATGCTGAAACCTCAGCCATCGTTCACAATCAGATCAAATCCCTCGAATCAACTGAATTACCCCTCGCACGTGACGACTCAGCCCCAGATTAATAGCGGATTGCTACCGAGCCGAGACGCCTCGAAGCCTGACATGGCACGATATGACGATCTATTCGACATTCATCTAGAGTCCCATACACCCTGCACGGAGAGTGATTTGGTGCTTCCATTGCATTTCTCCTCGGTTCGGCTCCAATGAAGCATCTTGGGTTGAGTAGCCCTGAATGTGGAAGTGTCTGAGCCTCCTTTGGCGTCAATTGCTAACCGCGATTGGGCGTATGTTGTTCGAGGCGCTCGTCAAGACGAATAAACTATCGAAATAGAGGGGAAATCGTGGGAGGAGCTGGTTTGCTTTTGTGTGACTTGGTAGATTGTGATAGGGTAGTGAGACATTGTGCACTGGGCTGAAGGCGTGATATAAGAAGTAGATTGCATCTGGAGCATTGGGGAAACCATCCCTTTATACTTGCTCCCCCCAGGCTGACGAACAATCTGCTCAATTATTCTCAATTAACCAGCTTAATTGTCATAAAAGCAACCATAATCGAAAACGTTTCGCGATGCATCAATCTATCCTCTCCTTAGCTGGCTTGACGGCTGCCGTAAATGCAGCCGCCATATCGATTGCGGTCGGAAACGGTGGTTTGACATTCAGTCCGAGTGATGTGAAAGCGGCTGTGGGAGATACGTTAGTGAATTGTATGTTGTGTTAGGCAGGGCTGACTGGTCTCAAGTCTACAGTTCCACTTTTATAGTAGTTCTCAATCGCATAATGTTGTCTCTGGCACTTTCGACAGCCCCTGCACTCCAGGTGCGGCTCCATTCTTCTCTGGTACACAAGCTGGAGATGCCAAAGGCGTATGTTTATTCGGTCCAAAAAATAATATTTACACAGAGACTAACAACACTAGGACACGACCTTTTTGGTCAATGTTACTAGCACCGACCCAATTTACTTTTATTGTGCAGTATTGAAACATTGTATAAATGGGATGGTCGGTGTGGTCAATGGTCCAGCTGGCAAATCTTCAACTGAATACAAGGCCGCAGCTGCAAAAGCCGTTGCAGCTTCTGCTCCCTCCGCTCCCACAGGAGGGGTTTTGACCACAATCGATGATTCCAAGGCAACCTCAACCGCCTCATCCGGATCAGCTACATCGGCACCAGCAACAACTTCTGGATCCGCAACTAAGGCCTCAACTGGATCAGCAACAGGAACAGCAACAGGTGCTTCAGCGGGTAGCACAAGTGCTGCAGCAACAGGATCAGCAACGACTTCCCGGGCTGTTTCAAATGTCACTGGTACATCCACTGCCCCTACCTCAGCGGCAACTACCAAGAGTGATGCAAGCCGTATGGGAGAGATGTCAGTTTTCTTGGGAATGAGTGCTATCATTGGTGGCCTGGTGGCAATGATGGTTTAAGAAATGAACATGAACGAAGAATCTTGATCGAATAAAGGGATAAGGACATGAAACTAATGAATAATTTATCAGCGCAAGGGGAAAATGAATATGTAGAGATTGAGTTTGTAGGAGTTAATGAAAGAATTGTCAACATAAAATATATTGATGAAATTGATGGTGTTGTAGAAATGAAGATGGAAAAGTGCCTAGGAAAACATGACTCAAGACCAAGCGAAAACACGCGTGACTCAATCAACCCCACCAAGAAGATTTACAAAAACACAACGCAACCCCACCACCAACACAATTTGCACCACAACACAGACAGTAGCGCAAACATGGCGGACGAAGCAGGTCCATCTGCTCCTCCTACGGAACCATTGGCAAATCTCCATCTTGATGAGGTCACTGGAGAGAAGGTTTCCAAGTCGGAATTGAAGAAGCGTCAGAAGCAACGCGAGAAGGAAGCAAAGAAGGCAGAGAAAGAAGCTGCTGCACCTCCCAAGCCTGTCACAGCTAAGAAATCAAATGCTGAGGCAGATGAGAAGGAACTGAATCCAAATGTGCATTCATAACCCTCACATCCCTCTAATAGAAAAGAAAGTGGTACTAACTGCGGGGTACAGCAATATTTTGAGATTCGATCGCGCAATATCAACAAGCTCCGACAAACCAAGAACCCAAATCCATACCCTCACAAGTTTCATGCGAATTACGATCTGCGCAAATTTGTCACTGAATATGGCTCTTTGAAGTCTGGAGAGCATAAGAAGGATGTGGAAGTGAGACTAGGTGCTAGAATCTACAACAAGCGTGCCTCTGGAAACAAACTCGTTTTCTACGATGTCAGAACAGAGGGTGTCAAGGTTCAGGTTATGTGCCAATTACAGGAAGCCAAAGAGGGTGGAGTTCCTTTCGAGCAGCAACATGAGCATCTGCGACGTGGTGACATTATTGGCATAGTTGGATACCCAGGACGGACAGCACCAAAGAACAAGATTGAGAAGGGCGAGGAAGGAGAACTTTCGATTTTCGCAACTGAAATTATTCTTCTTACGCCATGTTTGCACCAGCTTCCAGATGAATATTACGGTTTCAAGGATCAGGAACAGAGACACCGCAAGAGGTATCTGGATTTGATCATGAACGACCCAACACGAAATGTCTTCTTAACTCGCTCGAAGATGATCACTTTTATCCGCAAGTACTTTGACGAGCAAGATTTCACCGAAGTCGAAACTCCAATGATGAACCCAATTGCCGGAGGAGCAACAGCGAAGCCTTTTGTTACTCACCACAATGATCTCAACATGGACATGTTCATGCGAGTAGCACCAGAATTGTACCTCAAGATGCTTGTCGTTGGTGGTTTAAACCGGGTGTATGAAATCGGTCGTCAATTCCGAAACGAAGGCATTGATCTGACTCACAATCCTGAATTCACAACTTGCGAGTTCTATATGGCCTACGCCGACGTCTACGACCTAATGGATATGACCGAAGAACTTGTCTCCGGTCTCGTCAAGCACATCACGGGCGGTACAACTACCAAATTCCATACCCAACATGGCGAAGAATACGAAGTCAACTGGGCCGCACCCTGGCGACGAGTCGAGATGATCCCCGCCCTCGAAGAAGCATGCGGTGAGAAGTTTCCTCCGGGAGACCAACTTCACACTCAAGAGACCAACGACTTCCTCAAGTCCATCTTGAAGAAGATGAAGGTCGATTGCTCCCCACCCCTAACCAACGCTCGCATGCTCGATAAGCTTGTCGGCGAATTCATTGAAGAAACCTGCGTAAACCCCACCTTCATCACAGGCCACCCACAAATGATGTCCCCCCTTGCCAAATACCACCGCTCAAATCCTGGTCTCTGCGAACGCTTTGAAGCCTTCGTTTGCAAGAAGGAAATTGTAAACGCTTATACCGAGTTGAATGACCCCTTCGATCAACGACTCCGATTCGAAGAACAAGCACGGCAAAAGGATCAAGGAGACGATGAGGCGCAGATGATTGATGAGAATTTCTGTCAGAGTTTAGAGTTTGGTCTTCCGCCAACAGGAGGATGGGGAATGGGTATTGATCGTCTTGTGATGTTTTTGACGGATAATTATAGTATTAAGGAGGTTCTTGCTTTTCCTTTTATGAAGGAGGATAAAGATAAGAGAGTGGAGAAGTTGGCGGCGGAGGAAGTGGGCATTCAGGCACAGAGTGTTGAGGGTATTCGTGAGTTCTTTTGAGCCTTTTAAAATTTGCTTCACTAACTGATTTGTTGCAGCACACAAATAAGCATAGTGTATGACCATTCTAGATACGACACTAGACCCCCCTCTCTATCTGGGCAGTTCTGTTCCGCAAGAGCGGATGTTGACTTACGAATGCATGATTCTACTACTTTTTCTCCTCACGAGTTATACATGCCTCACTGAAATTCCGGCGAACTAGATAGACCCAAAAGCTGTTTCGAGATATCATACACTACAGAGCTGAGAATTGTCACACGCTATCATATCGCCCTTCTTCATAAACAATGACAACGCGACCCAAACACCACCACCTATGCTGCCAAATTGCTAATCAAACATTTCCTCCATCCCTTATATACATTTATCTCTTCTTCCCCTTCCCCTCTTGTAACATGTGCAAGGGAATTAGTTCCTCGGCGGTCCCATCTCCTTAATAGCCTTAAACTCCTGTCCCTGCATAGACACCTTTCTCGCCGCCGAATTCCTGGCTCCTGAACTCATCTTCGCATCCGCGACCATCACAATCCTCTTCTGCACCAATTTCCATGTTGCTCTTGGAATCCACACCCTACTCCCCAACACTACTACTCCGGTCAATAGGGCCAAGCTACCCGCTTGGTGTGTCGCAGCAAGATGTGTAGGAACGAGGTATATCAATGTTCCGATCCCTAATGAAGCTTGTAAAAGGACAAGGTGCACGACGCCGAGCATGCCTTTCCGGCCATTAGGTGGTAAGGCGGCGCGAACTCGCGGGTTAAAGCGGGAGTAGGCCCAGAGTGCTAGGATGGCTGTGAATGTCGTCATGGCGAGAATTCTATGGTCGAGTTGTACTAAGGAGGGATTCTCAAGCATATTCCTCCACCAGAGATCACTTTGATCTTCTTTACGAGAGTAGAATGACGACCACAGTTCTGATTTTGGGGGGGTTAGGCCAACGCCCATGCGTGGGAATTCGTTGTATATCATTCCTGCATCTAGACCGGCTACTAGACCGCCGGACATTGCCGTGATGAAGACGAGGAGGGCGAGGCCAAAGACGGATTTTCGAAAGATAGAAAGGGTGGAAGAGGAGAGATGGGTTAATTGGGCGTGCGAGGTGGTGGGATGTTGGAGGAGAGAATTTGTGCGGAGAATTTGGAGACCGTTCCAGAGCATGGCTGTGTAGCAAACGAATGCTGCTCCTAAGTGAGCTGTGAGCCTGTACTGTGAAACCCTTGGATGAGAACCGGGTGCGAATAGGTCGTCATGAAGGCCGGATTTCACCATATACCAACCTAGGAATCCTTGGAAACCAATCAAGGTGGATATACCGAGAAGGCGGAGAGACATATTTGCCGATACTTTGCGCCGGGAGACGAAGTAGATTGCTGGGATCACGAAGGAGAGACCAACGAATCGACCCCAGAGGCGATGACCCCATTCCATGAAATATATCTTTTTGAATTCTTCAATTGTCATGTGTGCATTGAGGAGCTTGAACTCGGGGGATGCGCGGTACTTTTCGAACTCGGATTCCCAGTCTGCGGCGGATAGCGGGGGAAGGGAGCCGGTGACTGGCTTCCATTCTGTTATGCTGAGTCTATATCAATCAATTAGCTCGTGTACTCCTTAGACAGTAAAGAGATACCTACCCGGATTCTGTAAGTCGTGTAAGGCCTCCAAAGACCACAATTCCAAAGACACTAGCTGCGCTTGCTAATAGCCAGTATGCGACTGGCTTAGAAGTTGTCTCCGGAAAGAATCCTTGTTTTCTTAATTTTTCGGCGCCTTTCCCAGCAGCTTCTTTCTCTATGGTTTGGCTTAGATTTACCAAAGGCGACGAACTTGTGCTATTCTTGGGAAATGTTACTGTGCTGCTATTGAAGCGGATCGTTCGTGCGAGATTCGACTTTATGGGTAGTTGGAGTTTCCCTAGAGGCCGTACTTGTTTGACACATTGGTGGCATACGAAGAAATCCCGTGCCAATCGAGGTGTTACCCGTCGAAGCCCAGGTAATATTGAAGTCATTGTGAAGCAATTGACCCGACCTGAGAAGGAGAGATCAAAAAAGATTCAAGTGGGACGATATCTCAGAGCTCTCTGTTATGTAATCAGGTCAGCTCAGAATGTCGGGCTTGGCGCTATGTCTGGCCGATGGGAACTCCTTGTGGCTTAAACATCAAAACGCGTGTGCCAAATTCCACAGTAGATGTGAAATTAAATGTAGTGAACAGCAACTAGCAACAACTACCCTCCAAACGATCAAGTGCGCAATGATCCAACACTAAATAATAAAGTCTGAGTTCTCGTTGCCTGCGAGGACACATCTTCAAACTTTATGTTCTCCCCCCGAAATACAGAATCCCCAAATCCTTTTCGTCCAGCGCTCCAATACCTCATAGACACCGCAAAGCCGCAAGCCAGCCATCGACACAGCAATTCTTCAGGGAGCCTTGATTCTGATAACGAGGGCGCGCGATCTAGAATGACTTCAAAATCTTCTACAGAGCTTCGGCCACATTCAATTCCTCTAATCAACATTTCAAGATCCCCTTCCCCTTTTCAACGACGGCACTCCGGATCGAATCCAGCTTCAGAAACGGACGATGAAGACTGGGCGGATCAACCTTCTTTGTCACGGCGATCTCTCCTACCACAAGATGGATATAAAATGACAGGGTGGAGGAGGCTGTTATACCAGGGAGGGTTTGGACAATGGCTCTTTACAACCCAACTAGGATGGTCGGTGTTCATCGGTATAATGGTTCTGTGGTTAGGAGGATGCCAAATTGGCCTCATAATTATGAACAGAATCATCCTGTGGAGTGGGTATCTCAAAGAAAACTACACGTCACACACGAAGCTGATGGTCATAATAGCGGGGGTGTACAAATTTCCATATCCTCTCACCACGACTCTCATCGAAATGCTTATCACCCACTTCTTCATCCTCCTTTCGGCATATATAACAAGGTGGTTCAGTCCTTGGCTTGTCAGTGCTGGTGTCTCTTCCATGGTCGCTCCCTCAAGACCTCTCTCAAACCAATCCGGTGCCCCAGGATTTCGTGGACAGCAAAAGAAGGTTGGGACTTTGGAATCAATAGTGAGGTGGACGGCTAGCTTCTCTGGAGGAATCGCCGGTGGCGGGTTATTCGAGTTCGATTTGGCAGTGGTGAAGCAAGTCCTCCCAGTTGCCGTTATTTTTGTTGGAAAAGTCTCGCTGAGCAACATATCATTTGCTTATGCACAGCTCCCAATTTATGTTCTGGCACGAATTGGGATGGTCCCTCTCTCCCTCATTTTCTCAGCATTTCTCAATGGTGCATCACATAGTGTTACGATACTTTCATCAACTCTGTGTGCAACTTTGACCCTCTTGGTTGCTACAACTCGCACAAACGTGCGAGTCACCTGGGAAAGTATTGTTGCTGGAGTCTTCTCCTCACTGTTCGTTGCACTATATCCTGTGCAGATCCAGAGGACATATAAGTCCCTTGTTGCCTCATTAGTACCACAAGGCGAGCTTATTGGAACATTTCCATCGTCGAATGCGTCGGCCGACTATTCGGGGTCCAAGGAAGAGACACGAGCATACTGGCGCTTGTTGCACTATACCTCACTCCTATCAATCATTATTTTCACGCCGATCGTGTTCCTATCGGGAGAAATCGGGAACATCTCTAGAAATTGCTACTTCCTGGACGTGTTCTTTCACTGGCTCATGGTACTCTGTGGGGGCCTTGGTAGCTGGGCAGTGTTTTTCTGCACAATTGCACTCACTCGAGCTACAAGCCCGCTTACTACAACGTTCCTTTTCATTCCAAGAGCAGCATTTCTACTACCGATTATGTCAGGTTGGAAAATGCCTGCGTATTCTTGGATAGGGATCGGAATGTGTTGGGCGAGTTGTGCATGGTTCATGATAGGCCGGAGAAGAGAAGGGAGGCCCCTCGAACGTCTACGATAGGTGAATATTTCACCATCTCTGTGAATACTGTGTCGCTTTATTGTATATGTGCATTGTATGGCGCTGAAGGTCACTACTATTTGGATTTGGGCTCATATATGGGACGGAAAACCTTATAAAGTTATGGAACGATAGTAATTGATATGCATATATATATATATATACCTAGGCAGGGAGTACATCTAATACGTAGTGGTGTAAAATCGTGGTAACCGCTAATTAAAAAAGTTTATTCAATGTCAGCTACTTCACATGTTGGTGATTCGTATTAGCTACACCTTTCTTCCATCCTTCCTTTCCTCGAACCATGCAGAGTTATTCGGTATCCATCTCATTTGCCCCTTAGTTTTTGCCGGAGGATCCTAAATCGCAGCTAGCAAAGCATCGTTCATCTTGAATTAACATGACAACAGCAGTGTCAGAAATCGTCGAATAAGTCATGACGCCAAGCACCTCCTTAGCCAGTCTAGCACCCACAACCACCATTCCATAATATAAATAGCAAAACACGGACATAATTTCTAAAGATCAATCAATATATTTCCAACCATACTCGCCTACGCAATTGGCAAGCAATTCAGCCTCATATATTCTCCATGATTTAAAAAAAAATTTGATCCCAAACCAGATGAGAACGATCAAATTAGTATAAACTCGTTCGATGTATGTGGTAGTGTGAGCAAGCCCTTGATAGCTTCTCCTACTTATTCTCATGGAGCGTAATTCGACCCCTTCAATCCTGTCTGTCAGTCTTTTCCTTTCGAACTTACACACTCATTTCTATTCGCCCCTTGAACAGCCTCACTTCACCGTGTCATTTGGTAGCATAGACCCTACCCTAGCAATAGTCTAGCACCTATTTCAATAATTTAATAATTATATCCTTGGGGAAATCAAAATCATTCCTTTTGATATTGAACACCTTTTGTATTGAAATGAAAAACGCTCTAATGTTGAGCAATAGAGCGACTTTGGCGCATCTACCTTCCAAACTCATTAGTGAAGGCGTCTTCTGGCTTCATTATAAACCGAGCCAAGCAATAAACCCTAAACGATTTTCCAAACTTATTTACTCTCCCTAACTGGGTGGAATCAATACTAGGCTAATACTTATTTCTCACGCCATGTCAAAAGAACATCAAGTTCTTCCACGGAAAAATTTTAGACCAACGACAAGAAATGTAACAAATTCAAACGCCAGCCAGCAGGTTGTTTTCGAAGCTTGTACAACAACTACCAACAAAAATCTGGGTTTTTCGCATTCCCCTTGACCTGTAAGCAAATGCGGGCATTCGCCTAGCCACTTATCTTCCAACTCCTAGGTTTGGCTCATATACTAAAATGGTTGTCGATTACCTACGCTAGTAGCTCCCCTTTCTAAGAATCTAACACTTAAAAACTACACATAATCTTTATCGCTAATTCCAAGCCCTCCTCAGACAATTCAATCACTATTTTCCACTTCTTGGCATTGCGCCATTATTCCCCGCTGTACCACAGATCCGATAGAAGACATATATTGTCTAAAGTATTTATTCTGTTATGTGATCCGGAAATAATATTACTACTGTATTTAACCTGAATAATTTATTCTCTAGAATACTATATAAACTGTATATACCTCTATTATAACCCTTAGAATATAAATAGTATACCTATATAGCTTCTTGTCACGGAAAACGGCATACCTAGGCACAACAGGAGAAGCTCTCCTGTAGCTACTAAGCACAGGCTTATCACCTCGCACTCCTGTACATGTATATGGCTATGCTCTTTTAGTTCTTCTAGAATCAAGCGTCTCAGTTTTCAATATACTACACTCACTTGAATGCCTTAGCAAATGTTTACTCTATTAGTACAACTATCCCACGTTACGTGACAAGAAGCCTAAAGGTATTTGCTCTTCTCTTTATTTTAGTATATTTAAAATATTCTTCAATATAGCCTATTAGCCTAAGTATAATCAGACTCATATTCGCGCCTTTATGTCTCAGAGTAGTAGTAGGGTATAACAATCTAGTTTCGTCGGTACTCACATGAGTACTAAGGTCGTCAGGTTAATATTGTAGCAAAAGTACTACAGTCATATCGGGTTAGTCACTTGGAAGTGATCTCGTTATATCAAATAGAACTTATATTCAGGATAATAAACTAAGATGAGCACGAAGCTCCCATCTAAGGAAACTACTTAGACTTATATAAAACCTTCCTGTTTATGAATCTTGGGATTTCACTTGAAATCCCTGAGATCCTGAGATCCTAGATCCTTGTTATACAACTATATACGTGGCCTTTATATCGACTGCTTTTAGATTCTTTGTGCCGAGGGTTAAACAGATTATAGCCACTACTAATTCGCTTAATCCTAGCCGAGCCTCAGGTCTGGGCCATATATAATAACGGAATCGTGACAGTTAACTATAAATATATCTAGGTTTCTATTATCTAGCTAATCAATTTTTAATCGGGTAAGAACTCTTTCTATCTTTCTAGCCCTAAAAATATCCCTCAGGCAGCATTTGTAGGGCAAAAAACGGCCGCGTACTTAATACTCTCCAAGTAGTATACCTTCTGTGACGAGCAAGCGTCTCATATATATCATATATAAGTATAGGAAAGGGAAATAGTTACGAAGGGGCACGTATATACTCGAAATATACTCTAAACAGGTCACTGTTATATCTCTAGCGGAGGTCCGTCATACTCCGTGAGGGTATAAGAGTAGCTAGAAAGAGGGCTACAGAAGGGTATCAATTAGTTTACTTATTTGGATGTTATAAGCTTTTGAATATCAATTGAGTTGTTCTACTTAAAGTTATATTATACTCTGCTATTTGGGCTTCTGACACTATTATTTTAATATACTATATAAATTCTTTCTACTCTTGGAAAATACTTTATATATATATTAGAATATTAATAGTTTCGTTTTTTAGATAATTAAATAGATTTAATAGTTAAAGATATTTATAGTCCTTATTTTAATAATTTCTTTAAGCAATTATTAATATATATATTAAAGATAGAAGATAGTAAGATAGAAAAAAGTATATAACTTAGTAATATTTTAGATTAGTAATAAAGTATATATCAAGAAAATACTTGTATTAATAAATATACAAAATTAATTATATATAATAAAAGTATTTAAAAGTTCTAAAACTTCTAAATGACCGCTTTCAGTAGCTGCCTGCAACGCTGTCCGTCCCTCAAGTTTAGCAGCAGAAGCATAAACATCAGCCTTAGCATCAAGGAGTGTCTGAACGACTTCTAGGTGACCACCTTCAGCAGCTGCTTGCAATGCTGTCCGCCCACTATATCTGGCAGCAGAAGCATTAACATCAGCCTTGGCATCGAGAAGTCTCTGAACGACTTTTAGGTGGCCACCTCCAGCAGCTGCTTGCAACGCTGTACGCCCCTCAAATTCGGTAGCAGAGGCGTTAACATTAGCTTTGGCATCGAGAAGTCTCTGAACGACTTCTAGGTGACCACCTTCAGAAGCTGCTTGCAACGCTGTCCGCCCACTATATCTGGCAGCAGAAGCATTAACATCAGCCTTGGCATCGAGAAGTCTCTGAACGACTTTTAGGTGGCCACCTCCAGCAGCTGCTTGCAACGCTGTACGCCCCTCAAATTCGGTAGCAGAGGCGTTAACATTAGCTTTGGCATCGAGAAGTCTCTGAACGACTTCTAGGTGGCCACCTTCAGCAGCTGCTTGCAACGCTGTACGCCCCCCAGTTTTAACAGCAGAAGCATTAACATCAGCCTTGGCATCAAGGAGTCTCTGAACCACTTCTAAGTGACCACCTCCAGCAGCTGCTTGTAACGCTGTCCGTCCCTCAACTTCGGTAGCAGAGGCATTAACATCAGCCTTGGCATCGAGAAGTCTCTGAATGACTTCCAGGTGACCACCTTCAGCAGCTGCTTGCAACGCTGTCCGTCCCTCAACTTCGGTAGCAGAGGCGTTAACATCAGCCTTTCCATCAAGAAGTCTCTGAACGACTTCTAGGTGACCACCTTCAGCAGCTACTTGCAACGCTGTACGTCCCCCACTTTTAGCAGCAGAAGCATTAACATCAGCCTTGGCATCAAGGAGTCTCTGAACCACTTCCAGATGACTACCTCCAGCAGCTGCTTGCAACGCTGTCCGTCCCCTATGTCTGGCAGCAGAAGCATTAACATCAGCCTTTGCATCGAGAAGTCTCTGAACGACTTCCAGGTGACCACCTCCTGCGGCTGCTTGCAACGCCGTCAGCCCTTCAAACCAAGCAACAGGAGCATTGACATCAGCATTAGCATCAAGGAGTGTCTGAACGACTTCTAGGTAGCCACCTTCAGCAGCTGCTTGTAACGCTGTCCGTCCCCGACTTTCAGCAGCAGTAGCATTAATATCGGCCTTGGCATCAAGGAGTCTCTGAACAACCTCTAAGTGACCACCTCCAGCAGCTGCTTGCAATGCTGTCTGTCCCCAACTTTCAGCAGCAGTAGCATTAATATCGGCCTTGGCATCAAGGAGTCTCTGAACAACCTCTAAGTGACCACCTCCAGCAGCTGCTTGCAATGCTGTCTGTCCCCAACTTTCAGCAGCAGTAGCATTAATATCGGCCTTGGCATCAAGGAGTCTCTGAACAACCTCTAAGTGACCACCTCCAGCAGCTGCTTGCAATGCTGTCTGTCCCCAACTTTCAGCAGCAGTAGCATTAATATCGGCCTTGGCATCAAGGAGTCTCTGAACAACCTCTAAGTGACCACCTCCAGCAGCTGCTTGCAACGCTGTCCGTCCCCTATGTCTGGCAGCAGAAGCATTAACATCAGCCTTTGCATCGAGAAGTCTCTGAACGACTTCCAGGTGACCACCTCCTGCGGCTGCTTGCAACGCCGTCAGCCCTTCAAACCAAGTAACAGGAGCATTGACATCAGCCTTAGCACCAAGGAGTGTCTGAACGACTTCTAGGTAGCCACCTTCAGCAGCTGCTTGTAACGCTGTCCGTCCCCAACTTTCAGCAGCAGAGGCATTAACATCAGCCTTTGCATCAAGGAGTCTCTGAACCACTTCTAAGTGCCCACCTCCAGCAGCTGCATGCAACGCTGTCCGTCCCTCAACTTCGGCAGCAGAGGCGTTAGCATCAGCCTTTGCATCAAGAAGTCTCTGAACGACTTCTAGGTGACCACCTTCAGAAGCTGCTTGCAACGCTGTCCGCCCACTATATCTGGCAGCAGAAGCATTAACATCAGCCTTGGCATCGAGAAGTCTCTGAACGACTTCTAGGTGGCCACCTCCAGCAGCTGCTTGCAAAGCTGTACGTCCCCTATGTCTGGCAGCAGTAGCATTAACATCAGCCTTGGCATCAAGGAGTCTCTGAACGACTTCTAGGTGACCACCTTCAGCAGCTGCTTGCAACGCTGTACGTCCCCCAGTTTTAGCAGCAGAAGCATTAATATCAGCCTTGGCATCAAGGAGTCTCTGAACAACTTCTAAATGACCGCATTTAACAGCCGCTTGTAATGCCATATATCCCTCAATTTCACCAACAGAACTGTTATTGTTAGCCTTGGCATCAAGGAGTATTTGAACGACCTCTAAATGGCCGCTTTCAGCAGCCACTTCTAACGCTGTTCCTGTTCTATATATTGTACTAGTTGCATTAATATCAGCCTTAGCATCAAGGAGTCTCTGAACGATTTCTAGGTGACCACCTCCCGCAGCTGCTTGCAATGCTGTATGTCCCTCACCTTCGGCAGTAGCATTAACATCAGCCTTGGCATCAAGGAGTCTCTGAACAACTTCTAAATGATTGTGACTAGAAGCATACAAAAGTCCATGTGATAACGCTTCCTTGCTTACTAAGTTGATGAGAATATTTATATAATTCAAATGCCCAAGTATTGCATGGTGACGGACCAAATCCTGTCCTTCTGTAGGACTCAGCTTGGCAATGGATAAAACATGTAGAAACACAGCTAAATGGTTGTATTTCTCAATCCATTTATAAATGACAGGGTTTCGGCCGTAGAACTCTGCTGGTGACCATGGAGTTCTTGCCAGATTATGCGAGCCGTGCACCATTTGTATCCAGAGATTCCAAGTTTTAGATTTACCCTCTTCAAAATTGCGGGTGTGGAGTAGCCAGTAATCTAAAGCGTACTCTAAGAAAGGGTGTCCTAACTGTAGCGCAACCGTCGGATCTTCGAGAATGTCTTTGATCACTATCACCCTCTCCGTACTGCTGGTAGATTTGCGATAGCTCCGGGCGCTTAGCTTCTGTATTATACGTGACGGGACACTCTTAACTTCCGAAGTTTTCTTAATAATGTGCTCCGGAAGTCGACTTGGAAATACTGCGGGATTTCGAATCAAATCAGTTTTGAAGTCATTCGAGTTGAGGTACGTTACACATATTTCACCAACAAAGTGATCGGCTTCTTCCAAATTAATGTGAAAATCCTGCAGGCTCGAGTCTAACGGCTGTTCCAGGAAGTGCTGAAGAACGCTGTGATGTGTAAATTGAACAATTTGTAGTTCTTCATCTAGCTGGACTAGATTCTCACACCAGGTAGTAATGCGTTCTAGGCCGCTTGGTCTCTTTCCTGCTGTGGAATAAGGTTTGCCAGGTTCATATGAGAGGGCCTCCCTTAGCTCATCAAGCGTGAGTGCTCGTTTGGCAGCTGCGGCCCATCGGAAAATGCGGCGGGCTGTTTTGGCAGAGGCACGCTTTGCGATCCGTTTCATAGCACGGTTGAAAGTTTCTCCCAAACTTTTAGGTAGAGTTGAAAGCACTTCCCGGATCTCATCGTCACAAGCGCATTCGCATATTTCGGCAATTTGATAGTCGACCCAGAGAAACCTGCTAAATTTAGCAACGCTATTAGATCTTTAAAGAGTAAACACGCACATGCCGTTCGCACCATCACTCAAAGCTTTAATTATTTCTTTAGCTAAAGCAGGGTCCTGTAAAAGTAGTTGTTCTCCCTGCTTGATAGTTATAGTCTCTCGTGTGTACGCCTCAATATCGGCTTGGACTTCATGACAGTCGGCAGATTTCTCCTGAGAAGCTGGGAACCATCTTCGGGTATCTGTTAATATACTGCTTCGGCCGACAAGGAAGATTTTCGCCTTAGAATCGGGAACTGATATAATAGATGAAAGACTTCGAAGGAGGATACTGCGCTCCTCTCCTTCAAATTCATCCAGAGCATCGATAACAATATATAGCGTAGGATGTTTACTAATACAATACCGAAGTAAGGTTTGAATTGTACCTAAATCTGCGTCAGAGGTCTTAAATCTGCTTAGCTGTCTCTCGACCTCCCCAGTCACGTCGTCGGGCTTAATAGACTGTCGGATAATAGATCTTAGTATAGTTGCGGCACTAAGTGATATAGAGTCGTCGAAGCGGGGAAATGCGAAAGTAGTAAGTTCGTTAGATCCAGTTCTCTCGCAATGAAGATACTCGATGACACTCGATCTAGAGTCATCGTTAGTAAACAACAGCTATAAAGCAGAAGAGGTACTAGCGTAAGCACCGTTTTCCCGGAACCAACTGTGATCAGATTAGTATGGCCTTGACAGAAAATCAGTAAACTTACGCTTTCCAGTCAATACAAATACCGAGAGCGTTTGACTATCTTTCCACTTGACAAATTCAGGAGTTGAAAATAACCACGTAGCTGTGTTGACGTGCCGCTTTTTGCGAGCCTGATGGAAGCCCGTTTCGTATTTGTACGTTGACAGAGAGTCTAGAAGTTTTATTTTCTTCTCCCCTGTTCTTATTAATATATAAGATCTACAAGAGAGTACAAGAGAGCTCGTGAAACTTACTTAAGAGTTCCTGGTCTCTTTGAACTTGCCATTTTCTGAAACTTTCATGCTCTCTCTGGGATTGAGACGCGAAAATCGAAAATTGCTTTCGGTGTATAGATGCAAGCTTTCGCTCCTGCTCCTGAAACTGCTCTTCTTTTCGATCAGATATAGCTTTGGCTAGGGCAATAGCTGTCTTGATATCTTTAGCACAGATCTGGACGTTCTCAATGTGGGGGCGGAGCCTCCCGCGTAAATCCAAAGTCACCTTCCTAACCCCTTTAATTTTTAGATTAGCAAAGCTTTCTATGATAGGTTGTAGTCACTTACATGGCTGCCGTGTTAGCAGAATAGCCTGCTTGCACAGTTGAACAATGGAGGCATGGAATGTACATATTGACTCCTGAAGTGCGGAAGAGTTAGGAAAGAGAAGCTGATATTCATCGAATTGAGGGAAAAGTTTGTTAAGGCTCATGAAAAGGTCAGCAAGGGATTCGAAGTACGAGGTGATATTAGCTGCAATCTAGGGGCATTGTCAGGTTCAGCCAAAGCACTGTCTCGCCTCCTCGATAGTCTCGATATGACTTACGAGTACTGTAAGCTTTACACTGCCCCAAACAAGTGCTGCAATATCCGGATGGGCTGAAACGAAGGTGTCGACGATTGTAGAGAATTGCTGGATTGACTGTAACATGGAATACGCTCGAGCGCCGATGCTTTTCCCCCGCCGAGTTAAATTCGATGCATCCAGCTTGGCGGTGAAAACGAGCGCAGCGGAAGCATTAGGCACGCCCTTAATCTGCTGTAGCTGTTTCCTCTCATCGTCAGTGAGGACGCTTCCGAACTCTGAGAGCGCAGTTTCAAGTGACTTTATCACCGGTCCATTGGTGTTGCCAGTGTGAGACGTGCTATCAAGAGCGACCACAGACATCCCGGCTCCCTCTAGTCGCAGTCAACGATGCGAGTAAATTGTAGTAAGCGAGCTAGCGATGAAAGAGAAACGGGTCGCGAGGGACGAAGGCAGGATAAAGAACAAGATGCAATGGAAGATAATATTTCCTGGGAAAGAACGTATAACCTCCAAGCGGGACATAAGGCTGTAGGCGCCTCATCTGCAGCCTAAGAGGCTGAGCTATTGGGTTGAACTGCATATATGTCTCCAAGCCACTTGAAGCAGAACAGTGACGTGCCCGCAGTGCTACCAGCATCCGAACCTGGTGCCAACATGCTCTGTTGTGTCTGCACAATAACTGATCTTTACTGTTCCAATATTCCCACCAAGTATGTTTATTAACCACGAAGTTGGTTTCCTACCATCTTAGAAGCTGAAATCTTATCGCTATTTCAAATGTTAGGGAATCAGGGGAGAGGGAGAGGGAATACGTCTTCCGATTTTCGTTTACTAGTCCTGATCCACGCAAGTGTGAGAGTTTAGCATAGTAGCAGCCTGTGTCACGCTGTATATTCTATCCTGATAGAGGGGTGATTATCACCCCACCCAAACTCGAGCTCTTTCTTTCCTTTCCTTAGCGATTAGTTGATCGAATGATAATACGATTATTTCACTAGCGAAGAGCCAGCGGTATGCTGGAGAATTCAGTGATATTCGATTGCCTAGGTAAACGTGGGTTTTAGCTGGTCATAACAGTAAGTATGTTCGGGGTTGGCCGCATTGGCGCTTCGAGAGACAGTTGCAACCATAGATTCTTGATATGTGCAGCCATCTATGCTAGGGACTACAACATGTTTCCTGATATGAGTGTTAGGGGGGGGGGGGGGGTTATTATTGAATAAGTATGGTTATGGTTATTCTCGTGATATCCTATCAAGTATACGATCAAAACAGGAGTTGTCGTTGAAACAGTTACTAGGACTTGGCTATGGCGACAAATAAATTTCGCCCATGAGTGAGCATATTCTCGGAACCCGAGATCGCTTGGCTACAACCCAGTAACAACCTGGCAATATTTATCTTTTGGTATTTGTTAGTGTATTTCACATTTGAAAGAATATTCTCTGATTTTGTGAGGGTGCAATACAGGGTGACACAGGCTGCTCCTATGCTAGACCCTTACAGCAATATGTATATCACTGCCAAAACTCAATAGGGCACGAGTCATCCACAACCAATAGCCTACAGAACTAACCCGTCTACCAAGCGCCGCCACCTCTCCCAATGCCATAGCCCTCACTAACACCCGAAAACAAATTGATATTTACCTCCAACACCATTTGCCCCTATCTTTGGCGCTATCGCAAAAGAGTTCCTCTATATCAACTTCCCTCACTTGATGTCACGAAATCTCCTTGCATTAGACCTACATCAGCGCCCGACACAATAAGGTTGACGCTTGACCACAAGAAGGATATTGCCACACGTTGCCCCTCAACCCCACCCCGCATCGAATCCGAGACTTGCATGGGCTTCTCTTTGGTTGACTTGGCATTCATAATTTTCGCCTTAGAAAAGAACGCTTTCTGTCAATTGCAAATTCAATTCTTCTAATCGCCTCTTTAACACTATCTCAATTATTATTCTAAAAGCTCACGTCTCGTTACATTTCTCCAATACAAAAGAATGGCTGCTCTTTCTCCAAATGGTGTTCCGAAAGCAACTGGCCTCGTCCCAAACACTTCCAAAAACCAAGACTTGATTGCAAAAGCAAAACAATACAAAAACATACCATGGTGCGAACAATATGAACGGATGATCTCCGGAATGCTGTACCTACCCTGCATCCTTCTCTTCTTGGTTATCATTAACCAATTTCTTAGATACGAATCTTTCGTCCCTGAACTCGAAGAAGCGCGATTAAGATCAAGAAAGCTGATAAAGAAATACATGGATCATTTGCCAGATGATGCAACGACGGAAAGTTTAGGAAGAGATCGGGAGACGATGCTAAGTGAACATGTGGGAAAGCTAGGGAAGGAGTGCTGGATTGAACCGCCGTTTTATTTTGATTATGGGTGCAATATTGCTCTTGGTGATCGATTTTATGCAAACACAAAGTCAGCCCCCATCTCACCCAGCACACCTCTACTCGAGCTGCAAGCTAACCTGTAATGCATAGTATGGTAATTCTCGACTGTGGTCTAGTAACTATCGGTGATCGTGTCATGTTTGGCCCTTTCGTGTCCATCTTCGCCGCAACGCACGAAACCGAGGTTCAATCCCGCCGTGACAACATAGAGTTCGCACGGGAAGTAGTAATTGGAGATGATTGCTGGATTGGTGGGCATGTCACGATTCTGCCGGGTGTGGTGATTGGTGAGGGATGCACAATTGCGGCGGGGAGTGTGGTCACGAAGGATATACCGGCTTGGAGTGTAGCAATGGGAACACCGGCTAAGGTTGTGAGGAAGGTTACGCCTGTTCATCCAGTGAAGGAATGAAAAAATAGAGAAAAGATAGAAGGGACGGAATACTGTTCTAGGGGAGATAGAAAATTAGAATCGCTAATATTAGTTCATTCTAGTGCTCGCTCAGTAACTAGCACAACACCTTGAGCTCCAATGATACTGAATGAGCTAGATTTAAAGTAGCGAATTGCCACTAGCCAACTAAGTACCTTTTTTTTCTTTCAATTTTTTCAATTTTGATAAATCATGCGGTCGGAAAAGTGTGGAAAATTCCTTATTTCTTTTCAAAGTGCTGTCCAGACATCCTATTTATCGTACAAAAAGAGATTATAATGTTTCACAACGAGCCTGTTCAAGATCTATGGAATATCGTGTCCTATTTATATTATATCTTAAAGTAATAAAGAAATCTGGCAATAGTAATAATTTTCAATCTTAAATTAAATATGCCCAATCGTGTAGTCGAAGACAACTCCTCAAACAGCTTTCGCCCCACAAGTATTTCAAAGGTCCTTTATATTGGCATTCTCGGATTCCTCTGGTCACATTTGTAAATAGGGTCTATCAGTTTCACCATCCCACAAGCAGGGTTTAAATGGGGGTGACCCACGAACTTTTGTATGTTGGGGTCGTAATCAAGCACTTTTGCTCTTAGACAGCGAGGAACATCGCACAAAATCGTTAGTGCTTATCTCAATTAAAGGGGAACAAAACCAACTAGTATTTAACTCTTGCCAAGATTCCCACAAGTAACGGTGCCAAATAAAAGACGATAGTCAGCGGTTGTTGTACTGGTAGAACCACCATGGTAACAGGAAGCACACATGAAGAAAGAACCCCCTCTTGTATAACTCTGGGCATAAGCAGCCATCCTCACTCGGTAACTGCGGACGATCACTTTTCCTCCTTGAATCAACACGCAGTATTTCCCACAAGGAATAATGATACCCACCACACATGCGACCCTGAATAAACCTCGTCGCCATGTTTGACTTGCTCGTCTTTACGCCTGGCACAAATAACCCAGCTGCAGCTTCCGTATGCCTCTCTCTCCATCCCAAGGACCAGGCAGCTTATCATGAGTGTTCTGATGGATATAATTATCACGATGCAATCCCTTCATCTCAGTGCCAGGGCCAATGCGACTTGCGACACGGAAATGAGCATATATGGCTCTGAGACTAATTCTTTTCTTCCATCGCCCCATAAGACCCAGTTTTAGGTTGTGAGGAAGTGATCGTAGACCGCTTGATAGACAAGGTCTATGAGCTGATAAAGGTTGAATATCTTGGTGACTCCGATTAGACCACGTAGTGCTTGGTTGGTTCCTATGCCAGAAGTCAGAGGAAGATCTTATTATACTTTCTAGTGAAAAGAAGACCTACCAAGAACTTTCCTTTCTATAGTTTGCACCCGTTCATACGTGGCTTGATATCCTGGGATGAAATATCAATGGCTTTGTGGAAAGCCAATTGCTCCACAGTGATACCGATTTCATACTTGAGACACATTATCATGTATTCAATTAGGACATTAGCTAGAACATACTGTATGCCTTTGCCATATTTGCTTGTAAGGCCCGGCATTTTATTGTTGATGGTGAGAAGTGCAGAGGATTTTGGGCGGCAGTAGTTTGTGATCGAGAGATACGAGTCCTTGTGCAAATCGCGAACTGCAATAGGGGTTTCTTTAGGTAATGTCTGCGTATTTATCTCTCTTGAACGATTCCCAGATATAAAGGGCTAATAAGGCAAGCTCCAGGAAGTTATCTTCGACGCCATATGACCCTAATCACTATTAGTGATGCTAAGCGATTAAGAGTACCCCTGAATGTGTCTGAAATTGTGGAATGTTGTGCTGGTTTGAGATGACACAGGTTCATGTGCGCTGAAGAAAGTCGATGTGCAACTGGCAGCATGATAGGCACAAGCGCAGGGCTATTGCTTTGATAGTACATCTGTTAAGTTTAGGGCTAATGGGGTTTTGAGGATTTTTAATCGCACCCAAATCCTTAATTATAAAGTTCGCTTCTCCAAACAAAAAAAAAAAAAAAAAAAAAAAAAAAAAACCCTGTTATCATTTACAGATACTGTTCCTTCAATGTGGTCATTTACGCACTTTCAAAGGATTAGATAACAGTGCTGTTGGTCAAGATACTCGTCACATCTGTATGGCCTTTGTTGTAGTAGACCCATAAACGCTAGGAGGGATTCTCTACAGATTCCACTCATGGGGTATTGATTTGATCATCTTCGGCATGAGTAGCTGTATTCCGAAAATTTGTCTAGTGCCGAATAACATCGATACGGAGTAGAAGATACTGTCTCTGATGTAACGACAACGAGTCCGCACTTGCCATAAATAGTGACATCGACAAACGCGTCACCGTTAGCGATGTGATTGGTACATGAGAGTATGCATCGAGGATGATAGATACTGAAGCCTGAATCTTCTGACCGGATGCAGTCGCCATTTTCGCCTGACCCTCCGCTGTCAACACTTCAATAATTGAAAGTCTTCTCAAAATTTTTCTCTCTTCGTATATGCATTTCATGATCTGCCATCAAGAGAATATCGTCGGCAAGTCTTCAGCCAGATCCTGCGGATATTTGCATCTCATTATGCTGAAGTGATTTGGTAGACATTCAACTGATGCCTCACGAAGTACATGAATATATATAGAGGAATGAGCCTTATATTTTCAAGTATTTATCATGATATGGAATTATATATATTATGCAGGTGTAAATATTTAATCATAAGTTACAATGCAAGCATTCAGAACTAAGCCGAACACCAACAAATCAAAAGCCTTCCCGTGACCATGGGATTCTAGGCTGCCCTCCAACGGTTAAACTCAAAACCTAATCTCGGAATTGGTGTAACACAAACATACGCCAAAGCTGCATATATTAATTGGAATATCTCAGGCTAATATGTGTGATTCCGAATCTCTCATCTGGGTGAAGACTGCTTACTCATGTTCGATGAGCTGATTGCCTGACGGCATCACGATGTGGATTATAAGAAGGTGGTGGGTCCCTGGCTTGGTGGATATCCTTGTTGTTATTGAGCTAAATATCACTGAATTTATTACAACATTATTTGGGGGGAAGTATCAAACATGCTCTTCTCAACTATCGTCGGTGCTCTGACATTGTTCGCTTCTTCAGCGGTAGCCCAAGAGCCTAGCTCCGACGATGTAAAGGTTGTAGGAATCACTTATGGAGGAAGTGGTTGTCCTCAGGGGTCACTAGGTGTCTCGTATGGACCCGATAAAAAGTAAGGCGTTATTTTATCCTTCAGCACAACTCAGTGGTATCACTTCAAACATATCCTAATCGTGACTTCACCAGCTTCCACGTACAGTTGCAAAACTTCCGCCCTTCAATCGGAGCCAATCAGTCCGTAGTATCCCAGCGCGTCAACTGCCAACTAAACATCAATTTCTCCTATCCCAAGAACTTGCAATTCTCCCCAGGATACACCACCTTTACTGGCTATGCCTCCCTGTCTTCGACCGCATCCGCCCTTTTTAGATCTACCTGGTATTTTTCAGGTTCATCGGCTCAAGTTTCGATAAGTGACACATTAAATGGAGAGTATAGAGGGGACTATGTTTTGAAGGAGGAAGTTGCGGAGGAGAATAGGTTATGGAGTCAGTGTGGTGTAAATTTGCCGTTGAATATTAATATGCAGATAAGGATGAGTGGTAAGGGTGAAGGGTTGGTGGATAATGGAGAGCTGGTTGCAGGGGGATTGGTCTGGAGATATTGCTAGGGCATGTTCGTGATGTGGAATTCTAGTGTCAAACGTGTAATTGGGTGCATTTTATCTATCTCTCATTAACGAAAGATCCTCTTTTCAGGCTAGATATCGAAGAGTGGTTTACTTATCGACCATTTTAGCAGCCATTCTGACCAATCGTTCTACCATTTCTTTAAAGCTTAAACATCCATAGGGTATATAAAACCTTTTATAGCAAGCAGTAATATTTTATACCACACTTCATACCATCGAAGATTCCTAAATCAATGCTTTCCAATCGTACCAGTCATTATAAGGGCTCAGTCACTTCACAAGGTTCCTCAATCTTTAGAAATTGCCACCGATGGCAGTACTTCCCTTAAATCCTTGATGGAAAAATGGTACTCCAGCTCCTACACTCAGATACCTTAAAAACCGAATGATCTTTATTCTTAGTTAGTATTATAACTTAGTAACCTCGGATTTCCTTGATAGCTCGCTAATTTTCCATGATAATGCGTACAAACTTTCTCAAAGTTTCAGCCTTAACCTCCTATTCCCCGAATCTCTGATAGATTGCGTTGTTTAGTATCTTTCTCGGTGAGCCCTTTATTATGGTAAATAATGAAAAAGGCTCATGCTTAGCTGACCTACAGCTGATGAGCCTCGACATTAAGAGAATTACGCGATTCAATACCAGGCTTATCTCAACTACTGAAGATTGGGGTACCATTTGGTTTGATGAATGACCTGGACTCCTGAAGAAGCACTATCCCATAATTTTAGTCCTTCAAGTGTCAAATCTAAGTTAGTAATGTCCAAGTTGGCGTGGGACATTTGATTAGAGCCTTTCGCTAATTAATGCTTAATGTTTGTCTTGGCAGGCGACATCTCTTTGACCATAGGTTTTGATTCCATCTTGAGATGCAACCGCTTTCAAGTATGCATAATGTGAAACTTGTAATTGAGAGCGAAAAGTGATATTCTCCCAGCTTTGCAAGAGTGGTAGTTGTCGTTGTTAATAGAGAAGGGAAGACAAAAGGGGAGACGAGGTTCGAAGGTAGAAAATAAGCGAGCTTCTTAGGCAATGGACCCACTCTCACTCTTACCTTTCTAATATGCCGAGCCGGATGGTTCCAAGCTCTCAACTTATGCTAAGGCCGGAAATAAATGCAGAATAGTCGCTGTGTTTTACTACTAAAAGAATAGCAATGAGAATACGGGGTGAATAGCCTTCTTAAAATAGGTGATAGTTCGTTGAATAGTTTCCCAATGTGAACCTTTTCCAACTATGCAAACCCCTGGACACCTTGATAGAATACTTAGGATGGGTATGACGCAGGGCGGCTATCAAAAAGGTTGAATGACCCAGCTCGAGTGTTTAATCTAGTAAGTAAAATGTCACATTCCTACCGATGTGTACACAGTCTCCAACCCCACAACTTCCTCAGAAACCATTAGCCAAAAAGCAGAATATAGGAGACAAAAACAAACCCTTGAAGGAATTTAATCACTCGATTTGAATAGCTTGTCTAGGAGATTCTTTATTTTGTATGCACGAAAATCTCGTATGATTAGGATTTCCGATACCCTCAACCTAGTTCTAGGGTAAGGCTTTTCAACCTAATTATACTCAATTACCCTTTGCCTTTGTAGTCGAAGTTGTTGATCTGGCCACTTTTTAAGGTCTTCATTGCTGTTCGCACCGTTTCATCATCATCATTGCCATTCCCATCATTTTATCTCTTGCTTGTCGAAACTAAATCCACTCTTAACCACCAACCCATTTTCCCAAAGTGTTCTCCAAACCCCAAAACTCCACGAAATAATCCCAAATCCTCTTCAAACTCTGCCTACGAAGCGACGAATGCTGCAGCCGCAACAGCGTTCTCTCCGTATAGCAAATGTGGAGGCAAGATCAAATCACCATTTACGCAAATATTGTCGCCAACATTGCAGAACGTCTTGACCTTGCTTGCTGCTACGTTCGCGATGGCCGTTCCATTGTCTATTTTGTTTATCAGCCGCTAATTCCAAAAGAAAATAGACAAGAACGTACATGGATCACCAAAAAGAACAACTTTCGAAATCCACGCTGCGGTAGCAGCAGGAAGGAGTGCCGCAGCGTTATGGACGATCTGGCCACCCTGCGAATACCCTGATGCTACCAGTTTCGTGTTTGGGCAGGCAGCTTTAGCAGCTGCAATTTGTTGTGCCCTGTTTTCAGTTAGTGTTTAACTTCTCCTAATTTCTGAAATACCGAAAGCACAGTGAAGAAGCAGAGGAAGTTTAAGTGGGACATACATCATCGCGCTTCCCCCAGCATCGCCCCCCTCAAGGTAACCACTAACATCAGCCTCATAATTATTCACCCCTTGCACTGTAACTACAGCACTCCCCACCTTTGTCTTCAGTGCCGAGAAAAAAGGCGGTCCAACTAAAATCCCTACATTCCCTGGCTCTGTCGTCCCCCGCGCAAAAACCACAGTATAAGTTTTACAAGTTCCTCCTAACTCGTTGTACGTGGTCTGCGTCCCAGTGATTAGCGCAAGGAATTGCTCGAAGGATGTTAGGATCCCCGTGACGGCATTTATGGAACCGTCAATGTCGGGGAGGTAGTCGAGGAGGAGAGCGAGGAAGGCATTGAGCGCTGTTTCGCGCTTGGTTAAGGGGGAAGCAACGTCACTGTCCAAGTGGATTTCGGGCACAGCGACAGGAGCTGCCTCGCGGACGGTTACGGCACCAGTGATGGGGGAGGCGGCGGAGAGACCCAGGAGAGTAGTGAGAGTTATGAGCGAGAGACGCATTTTGACGACCCTTTTCTTGATTGAAAATCAAATAAACAAGAACTGTAAGGTTCAACGTGACTCAAAGGTGAGCACAGAGAAGAGTAGGTTATCAGATAGATCTGTGAAATGATCTCCTAATTCACTCCTGAATATTGAACGAGATGGTGTCTCAAGGTAGCACTTTATAGTAATTTCAGTTCTGCTGTTCTACACCCTCCACGTGGAATAGCAGCATATGAATTCCAATTCAATCGACCCAAGGAACCAATGGAGAGGTACAGAATGCGGGGGGATCGGAGACAAGGATAAAGAATTTATAGATCCTGAAGGAGCTGGATCTTAAAAGAGTGAGAAGCCCGAAGTGATCCTCAAGAAATTGCAGTAGGAACTAGAAGCTAGTCATCTTGTCTAGGGCTAAACACACATAAGTACCTGCCTCCGAGAGAGTTTAGAACTCATGACCACTGCCTCCGGCGCCAGTCACTACCCAATAGAGGGGTAGATGAGCTACGACTGTGACAAGTAATAGGGGGGTGATATTGACCGATATGCGGGAGCGGGAAGGGATATGTGATCAACATCCTAACACGAAGTATAAAGCACGGGAACGAATAGGATGGCATAAAGGGTATAGCAAGTGATGGAGAGGTAATGCCAACCACTAAGGTTAAAGTGAAGTGCTTGGTACCTGATCTAGCAAGTGTGGGACGTCCCGCTATTCCGATGAAGTGATTCATGCGATATAACTCCGAAGTAAGTTTAGATTCTACTAAAGCTATTGTCATCACTGGAATCTCAACACAATCTCAGAAAATATCAGAGCGCTTCAACAACGAACACTTGTTGTCAAACCGGTATCTAATCACCCCGCAAAAGCACTTACCAATTGTTCCGACGCACGCGACTCGCACAACTGCGGGGAAAAAACGCGGGGAAGGAAAGACATGTCTCTTCAAAATAATTCTCGATCAAGTCCTAGGGGAAAAGGCATTTCGAAAATTACGCCGAGGCTCCATGTGACGAGTGCATAGCGGCTAGCAACATCCAAATCGAGGCTATGCTGTGTTGAGAAATGTTTCCGAAAGCCGAAGAAAGGAAGGTGTAGTGGCTAACCGGTGAGTGGTTGAGCCTTCGCCAATCAGTTTGTTAGCGAGGGAGGCTATTTTGATGTGTGGACAACCACGGCGGCTCAGAACTTTGAACGTGATGAGAAGAGAAGGATCGCAAGGACGATACTGGATGTGATGGGGGGAGTTGTGATACATCTGATGTGATACATTCTCTTGGTGAATTAAAAAAACCTTATACTGACGCTGCAAATAAACGAGGAAGTCAACACAGGCGTGTATCTAGTTTGAAATTCGAGGAACAATGCCGAAAGTGATAACAGTATTCAAGCATCGAAATGTGATTGTTAGTAGCTCTGGGTGGAGCTCAGGATTTGGAAATTTCCTCTGGGTACGCACCAGATTTACAGGTGCGCAGAGAGTTGCAAGAACTCATGAAATGAGACGGATCGTCGTCCACGGGCCTGCGGCGAGTAGTACTGACATTATGGTAAAGCTGATGAAATTGGGAGTAGGCCATTCCAAAACCTAGCTCCATGCTTGGCCAGATATTGCAAATCTGATGTTTGCCCTTAACCGAACTCAGAAGCATTCCACAACAGCAGGAACGTTAGCAGCCCTTTAGCCATTTAGACAGCTTCCACCTGATCTTTCGCTTCGCATTGCTAGGCTAAGAGTACAACGAAGGAAGTAATAGGGCTGCGGAAAAGGTCGTTGTGTTGTCATCTATCATGAGGTTCGGGGCCGCTTGAGCTTCACATATGGACTCCTGCGCGTGTTTCATTACGGTGACTTGTCAGAAAAGTAGCCCCGCCAGTTATTGCCGTTATTCAAAGTAACTGACAAGCCTCTAATGGTTGAAGAGGCATCTCACATGTTGATTAGGAAAAGGTTCGCAGGTGGTGGTCAAGATGTTCCATTCGTTTTGCTGTACCGCTCTGTCGATAATCCGCAAAATACAATCTGTATAGCAGCCAGTTTTAATACCAGCGGTTGAAAAGTATTATGACGATAGCAATTCCCCCCATGCCATAACCCTTAAAAGAAAAAGCTCGCATTGCTCATGAAAAAGCAAGGCCCAGCAATAGTACAGTTCTGCGAAAGCTCATAAATCGCAATGTCTCGTGTCAAAAAGAAGTCCAATCTATCCTCCACTGATCATCTAACTACTTTTCCTCGTGCTCACTACAGAATGATTAATACAATGGTCAAAGGTGATCGCAACACAGACTTACCAGAATCTCATCATCCATATTTGCATCACCTCCTGCGGCTGGCTGGGCGGTGCCAGCAGTAGCAGCATCTGTCTCAGTATTTCCACCACCAAAATAGTCGACCATCTCAGAGTCGAGTTCCTCTGCGGTCTTTTTGGCTGGGCGGGCGTTCTTTGCCTTTCCGCGTCCCCGAGTTGCTTTGCCACGGGTAGAGGGTGTTGCCTTGGTCACTGCAGCAGACTTCGGTTGTGATTTTGGTTGACTGCTAGAGCATGTTAGATAGGTTGCTACAGGATGATTTGGAAATACGTACGTAATACGCTCGCTGAGTCCCTTAGGAGGAGGAATCGCTGCGGCATGCCGAGCATCGAGTACAACATCAATCTATTCAAACGACATAAGTAGTGTCCTAAAAGGGATGGATGAAAAGCATACCTTCATGCTCTTGCCGTCAACTAAGACCCCATTCAAGTTCTCCACGGCCTTCGCGGCAGAGTCTGGTCTAGAGAAAACGATCGTCGCAATCCCACGGCTAACTCCACCAGGTCCATATGAAATATCAACTCTCTTGATGGCCCCAACGGATTTTGCAAAGTATTCCTAATTATCCACAGTTGTGGTTAGTTATCTGAAAATCGGTAGTGATATGAATATCGCGAATATCCAGGTCAGGTTTCGAAACGCAAAAGGAAAATCAATCGCAGTTCAGTTCTCCCTCGATTGGCCAAAATATGAGCAACAGCAAGCAAGCAGCGGGCGTTAGTACAATCCGTCAGCACATCTTCGTCCATCAAGGGTTGAGTCGGATATCGATCCAGTCGTTACCAGGGAATGCGGTCATTCAAGAATTCAAACCGTCGTAAAAGGCTAGTATTTGACATAGATACCTCGTCGAATAGTAGAGTCAATGAGTTTTGCGTAGCCTTCTCTCTAACTTCGTGGAAACCATGTGAGATAATCAAGAACCGTTGATCTTCCTGGGAATAATATCTATTAAAAAGGTCGTCCATTGCTGGTGGGGTCCTGCATGGAGCTGGATGCCAATAGACTGGGATGGTATGCTTGAAAAATGCTGCTATGCTGTGCTGCTGACCCACTGCTACGCTTGCTGAAGCTTTAATTTCATCGTTCACAACACCGAAGCCCAGAATAAGGGTTTTGGCACCTAATAGTGCATCGCCATCATCCTTTGTCTGCGCTATGTTCTGGTATAGTGCTTGCCAGGCGACTTCCACTGAATCATAGCTTTTGTGCAAGACAGGCTCAACTTCAGCCCACAAATGCTTCAGAATATTGCGAATGCAGGTGTGGAGAAGGAGACATGATGAGGCCCCCCGGGATACAATATAAACAGCCTCGTAAAATGAGGTTCGCGATCACGTCGACGGATCATGGATTCGTCGTGGATGGAAGGTTCGATAAAAGTCCAAAGACAAGATGCCTTATCGGTAACATACCTTAATCATCGCCTCGCTCACGTCCTTGGGCTGGAGCTGTTAGTTAAATGACCACGAGTGCAAGCAGGAGATACCTACCAAGTTGCTGACAAGAATTTTGCTCTCTCCATTTCCACCTGAAGGACCTGTTGGAATAACCTTGTTTGTCTTTCCAGTCTTGGGGTTCTTCTTGACACCACCAACGGGCGCAGCTGGAGTAGCCTTTGTAGCGCGACTGCTAACGCGGCGTCCTCCACGTCCTCGACCGCGAACAGAAGATCGTCGGGTTGAGAGAATCTCATCGAGAGATTGATCGAGCTTTCCAGACATCTTAGTTACGGTTGCGTGTTTGTTTTTGTTGAAGGTGAGAAACTGAAGTTCAGTGATGTTGATCCTTGGGATCAGTAGTTGATGGCAGATAGAGTAGCAAGCGATTTGATGCTTGCGGAGTGATGGATAGAAGGCTAGCTAACTCTAAAAGAGATGCGCTGTTTCGCGATATTTGCCTTGAGGGGGGAGGCTGTGTTTTGCGACGCGTGACTCGAGAAGTGGCAATAAAAGTGCGGCTATCGAAGTTGGATGATGCGCGCTGTGATGAATGTGTTCGCAGAAGTCTTTGTAAGAGACAGAGCGTAGAGAATTGAAAGACTGGATGTAGAAGTTTGTTTATGGTTGATGGTTCTTTGATGGGCTTTGGAGGATGGGTTGATGCGAAAGGAAGGAGGCCGGGGATTAGAAATAGAAAACACGCTAACACAGTTTGAGTCACCGGCATATTGCCACGTGACCGTAGTTGACGCGACAAGCTAATGGTGAATGTTCCCTTTTGCGCCTGTGATTGGGAGTTCAATGATGTGTTGTCAAGGGTGTTACTCACTTTGATAGAACCGTTAATAATTGGCCAGGTATTGCTAGGTTTTTGAATATGATGCATTTGAAATGGCTCTTCTTGAGCGCTCGAAGATATGATATTTTTACATCGAAATACCTCCGCTTCCCAACATGGGCAGGGAGTACTTTTGCATATACCCTCTGTGCTTTTGAATACAATTTCCTACCCTTGACCAGTTGCCTTGTGAATTTTTGCTCCATAACGCCAAAGATGTTTGTCACAGCCAGGGCTGGTATTGACAGAAGGCGAACTAGCATAATCCTGCGTGTCGTGCCCAATTATCGTTTCAAACTTCCATCTCTCATCTGCCTATTGAGGAGGCTTTTGAGTCCCGGGCCTTGTTCTGAGCCTTGACGTCCGCTGGTGTTTCTTCTACAGCATTTACTTCGAGAAAGTGGTAGAGGATGATGAGGATCATTGCGACAGAGCCGAGAAAGATGGCAAGTCTATAGAGATCGTCATCGGAAATCATTTTGGGTATGGTGTAATATGCGTCGATGGGCCGCGATTGAGGAGCGATCTGGCAATCGTAGAAACCACTATGAAAGCCACGTAATGGTCGTCTCGCCAGAGAGATTGAGCGTCCTAAACAATTATCATCAGAAAACAAACGAATATATCAATTGAATATATCGTGACTAACCTAGGAAGTTTCCGCGTACAGGAAAGCCTAATGTGAAGGTTGAAAGTTAAATCGATAATTGCTTTCCATGAGGCCAGCTTGAGCTTCAAGTCCCCGGCATGTACTAGCGTCATCGCTTAACCAGCCAACGAAAACCATCCTTCCCCACCAAATCCTTTACCATACCGACTCAGACAGTCAAAACACTCACCGGATTTCACCACCTTGCAGCCGTTTACCACTGTCTTTTCTGGACTTCCCCATAGCATACGAGACTCCCTACACCAAATTACTCCATACTTCAATATAAAGCTACCATTTTCACAGTTGCTGAGATCAAATTTCACCAAAATGCCTCCCAAAAAGGCCGAGAAGCAGGGCGGGGGCAAGAAGCCTTCTGCTACGAAGCTTGTTGAAGACCGAACCTTCGGAATGAAGAATAAGAAGGGTGCCCAGACACAGAAGCAGATTGCCCAAATGACACAATCTGCGAAGGCCGGCGGTACACCAGAGGAGAAGAAAAAGGCGGCGGAGAAGGCACAACGAGAGAGAGAAAAGGCCGCATCTGAAGCAGCTAAGAAAGAAGCTGCAGAACTTTTTAAGCCAGTCCAGGTACAAAAAGTCCCATTCGGTGTAGATCCAAAGACGGTTCTTTGTCAATTTTACAAGAAAGGCCACTGTGAGAAGGGACGGAAATGTAAATTCTCTCACGACCTGAACATCGAGCGGAAAACAACGAAGAAGGACTTGTACCAAGATACACGGGAAACGGAAGAAGAAGCAAAGAAAAAGGAGACGTCAGAGGACTGGGATGAAGAAAAGCTGCGATCAGTTGTCTTATCGAAGAAGGGAAACCAGAAGACCACCACAGATAAAGTTTGCAAGTTTTTCATCGAGGCAGTTGAAGAGGGTAAATATGGTTGGTTCTGGACATGCCCGAACGGGGGTGATAAATGCATGTACCAACACAAATTGCCACCCGGGTATGTGCTCCTTCTATTCTATGGATGAAAAATATTAACAAGCTCCAGCTTCGTTCTTAAGACTAAAGAACAGCGAGCCGCAGAGAAGGCTCTTCTAGACAAATCTCCTCTAAAGACACTCACGATCGAGGATTTCCTCGAATCAGAACGGCACAAACTTACCGGAACACTAACTCCTGTCACACCAGAAACCTTTGCGAAATGGAAAGCAGAACGGATGGACAAGAAGGCCGCTGAAGATCAGGCCCGTCTCGCCAAAGAAGCCACTGGCCGTGCCATGTTTGAGAAGGGCGACTGGAATGTCAGTGGCGATGAGGAGGATGAAGACGGAGCTGACGAAGATGATCCATGGAATATGGAAAAACTTAGACAAGAGACAGAGGCCCTCCGCGAAAAGAGAGAGGCTGAAAGACTTGCTGGTGCTGGTCAAGGGGCAGCAATAAATGGAGAAAATGATGTTCTGGGGAGTGTTAAACCAGACAGTAACGGTGGCGACGATGAGGATGGGCCTTCATAAACATCACCAATTTACGAGATGTCTTGGTGTTAGCATCACCAAAAGGAAGCAACTCTCGCAACCGCGGGCAACGGCTCCGTGCCGTAGAGTGTATGTAGGCATACATCATGAATTCTCGAATTCACACCTGGCAGACTCCAGTACTCCTACCGACACAAGGTATTTCACGCTGGGGGAGAGGGACCACTTAGGTCGCGGAGACGACTTAGGTTGTGTAACCGCTCATTTTCAAGACCAAGTCATGCTCGCATCTCCGCTTACAACCAAAAGGTCTACCATTCACCTAGGTACACAATTGAAATGATTCGCAGCCAGCAAATGGATTTTTAATGTCACAATTGATCTTCGTAGCCCATCTTTCACGTGATACCCGATACACTACCTTTCAACAGCCTCATAAATATCATCTGTGGTGACACTAGAGTTGTAAGTATTACTCAAGCTTTGTCATACCGCCAGCTACTGACGAAGAGTAGTGGGAGACTGACCAGGTAAGAGCCATGTTCAAAAACCTAAATATATATATATATATACAAAATATTAGAATATTAGACGAAGGACGAGCAATTATCCACAGCAAGAAAATTATTTATGCCATTCGCCAACATCTTCTATGAAGTTTAGCAGCAATCCTTCTCATTCAACCTTTCGTCTCTATTTCAATGTTAGCCAATAGCACACTCAGTACACGCAGTATTCACTACTTACACATCAGAGGAGGAATACAAGGTATCCCTAGTAAATAATGCGAAGCCAACAAGAGCGCCAAAAAGAATCGAAATGATAATGTATCCTACAACAAGATTGTGTCAGCGGTTACGCCCGAGCAAGGGAAAAGATGCGCTCACCATTACTATACATGAACAGCAGCATGATACAATAACTAATGGAGAACTGAACTGTGTGCAGGACACCTCGCGCGATCTGTTCTAGGCTTACCCTAATAATCCTCTTCTTTTGGAATGGACTCTCTCTTTCATCTTTTCCAAGTAGCTTTTGTTCTAAGTCCTCAGCCATAACATACTGCTGCTCAGAGTTGGATGCTTTCTTCAATTTCAGGTACCGATCGAGCCGTCGCTGCAGTCGACGAATGGACTCAAGAGAGATCACAAGGAGGAAAGCCGCAAGACAAGCAAGGAAGAATCCAAAAGATGATCGAATTCTGAAGGCCGATGAGAGGAAGCAAGCATCGATGGTATGCCAATTCAACAGCATCTACAGTTTCGAGTCAGCTTGGCAGTAGGGAATTCTGACCTGACTTAAATATTCGTACCGACAGTTTACAGTCACTCCCGCCTCCCATAGGCATTGCCATCGACGCAGGGCTCTCATTTGCAGGCAGCGCTGTCGGCATTACCATCGCTATAGTTGACGTCGACATGTCCATAGGCGTGGTTAACATCGACATATCCATAGCTGTATCAATTCCCACAGATTGCTGGGATTTGAATACAAGCAGCTCAATCAAAACACCAGCAAGTTCGATAGTGAAGCGGAAAGCTGAATAGACAGCATCCGGGCATATAGCGTTTTGTAGAAAGCATAGAGCAACATAGCCATTGTTTACGATTCAAGCCTGTAGTACCCGTCAGGAAATGTTGGGCTTGTTGGCCTTTCCTGCTTAATAGAGCTCAAATCAGCGCGGAAATACGATCAGCCCCTCTTGCATATAAGCATTTAGCTTCCTCGTGTTTCACAAGTATTCGCTGATGCTGTCAAAACCCCGAAATCCTCATTCGGGTGTTACCGAGATATATAGCATGCAGGATTAGTAGGAAGTGGGATGGAACTTGCTCAAATGTCCGCTGGTCCAGAACGTGACTTTTGACAACAGTTGTGAAACCTATAACATCATTTATGACAAGCATTTGGTACTACACAAGGTTAATTAATTGAACGCTACTAACACTAAAACTCTGTGCGTCAACGCCTCATTTTACATCAATTTTGCATATCCACAAATTACAAGAAAGGTAAGAGTCAGCCTCCGGAACCGCTACCGAGAGTCCTCTTCTTTCACCTATCTCTACTGCGACTGCACTCCGACCACACTACGAAATTCGTCTTCTAAATGTAAAATTCTACGATTGGTGACAAGTAGGCATGGTTGCTTCTCAAGTCGGCCACATATCTTAGGCTTCCGGAACGCACGCTCGGGAAACCTGCTCAAACCCACTCAATTGGAGCTTCGCCATATCTTTTCGTACGATGGACAGTTCCCAAGACAACTCACATAGTGGGAAACTTGCTCTTATAACCTTGACAGAGCGCCACAATCTCCGCAATAGAAGCATGATTGGCGTAGATTCATGGAGCGCAATATCACACGAACGGTTTGCCGTATCCACAATGGAGGGACCTCAACGAGGGATTGTATATCAAGTATTCCCCACTGCTGAAGAGGCGCTGCCTTAGATTCATTCCACCTGCTTGTGGCGACTTTAGAAGCACCTCTCATCTTGAAAACCTGTCGAGGCTCCCTTTGCGGATTTCTCAATAAATCACTTCACCATGCCACTCATCAATGGCTACAAATACAGTTGGTATGGTAGCCTTGGGAAGCTTCCTGTGACTCTGACTAACTGCGGCACAGCGAGCCATGTATTCGAGGTCACCGAGCAACATCCTGTGCTCACACCGACAGAATCCTGATCGAAGTCCGCAAGCCTGGCCGTCCCCTAGAAAGTTGCGGGCACCAGCTAGACACCTGCAATTGCGGAAGACTCCAAGAGATTTTCTCAATCGGTGATGGTAAATTTCAACGACGCCGCCTAAATTGTGGTGTCAAGAAATTCAAGAAGGGGAACTTACACTGTTCAGCATCGCTTGACCAAGCATTTATCGCCAAACCACCATTTGTAGCGACGCCATCTCCATCTACAAGCTCAAGAGACTCGAGGTCAAAGTCAAAGGCGAAACCGAGACAGACGTCTAAGGCGACGAAGAAGACAGGTAGAAGGAAGTCAACAGCTTCGGCAAGTACCACGCAGTCAGAGGAATCGCTAGGTCAGATGGGACAAAGCCCCTTGCCTACCTCACCCAATCCTACCAGTCCTCCATCCGGACAGTACACTCCCACCTACACGATCTCCCCATCCCAAACTCCTCAGCCTTCCATGTGGCCTCCAGTCCCTCCACAAAGCGGCCACGCTCCAACTCCTCAGGCTTCATACTTGCCATACCAGGCGAGTCATCGATTCGATTCTCATCCCCAAGCACCATATGGATATCCGCCATCAGCCCAAGCATCGCAGTACGGGGTTCAGAGTCGAGTAGAAAATGTGGGTATGGCTTCGGATCCTCAAAGGCAGCAGGGTGATGGGGATGGGAGTGGCCAGAGTTATGTGAGATCTCAGTATATCGCCGCTAGCCAAGATCCCCCGTGGAATACTCCGAGATGATCTAAGTATCTGTCAAAATCAGCGTAAGACAACCGTAAATCACAGCTCTTCAAAATATGAATCGTGGTATTTGAGCGCACCGGGTCTAAGCAGAATTTGAGGCAAATAACGGGCTGGCCACAAGCAGATGTCAAGTCACATTACCCTGCTGGATCATCTTCGATCTTGTCTTAGTTTTCTGTTTAATCACTTGGTTGTATGATAATACTGCAAGGGTATAAACAACACCAGCTTCAGGTGCCCTCAGTACTTCAAAAGTCGTGGCTCATTGAGAAACGCTTTCACCGCAGGGCGAAGGATGACTGAGCTGTGATTGAGAATGAAGATCACTTGTGAAAGTCTCAAGTATCGTATGGAGATTATTCAAAGAATATAGGCTTCACTTGCTAATTCCGTACTGCTCTCTATCGACTTCTTACGTAATATGTGAATGGTCTCAATGGTCAACTCTCCCTCTTCAGTAGCATTACGCAAGCTACAGACAGGCAAACAGACCCATCAAGGGGCATAAAATACCCCACTCTTCAACATCCTTCTTCATTATGCATAAGATTTCCAACAGCGCGAACCTATCAATCCTCGTATACCGAACAAAAAAGACACGCCATACCATCAACCTCTCCATTAGAGAGTATGCGTCCCAGATCCTCTACCCCGACTCTAACATTCTCCGTCTACTGTAGCCCAAAACCGCAACTCAGTCTCACCATATTGCCGTTCTACGATAAGTACTGGGCCTTTCACTGTGCGTTAATTCACCTGTCAATTTGTGGAAAAGACAACGAGATTCCAGGGGGGGTGGGGGATGTTAAGGAGGAAGGACATATTCTAACACGTTGTAAGACTTGCAGATACAATGGAGATCATTTCCATCATGTGGAAGGCAAGTATAGGGCTGAGGAGGTAGAAGGGGGAGGGGTTCCTGGTGGTGGTGTTTTATGCCTTGTTAATCATGATAATCATGTATATAATGGTAATTTTAAATGTAGATTTTGATTCTCTCTTGAATGCATTAATATTTTCTACGCTTGCATTAGTCATTCATTCCCCAGTGACAAGCGTCCTTTCACTCCCATTACTCCAAGTCCTCACCACCCTCTCAATTTCCTCTCTGTTTTCCCTCTCCCTCTCTATTCTCCTCCTTTCTCCTCTCGCTTCTATCTCAATCGCCCTCTCTAACCCCTTCCTATTATATTCCCTCTGCAGTTCCAGAACATCCTGTCGTCTCTCGAACACGCGGTCCTTGCTTCTTTTCGGCTTACCAGTCCATTTCCAGTGAAAACGGGTGTCTTTGCAGACACTGCAAGTAGTTTTAGGGAAGCCGTGATCGATACATGAGTCGTCGATGGTGAACTCCCAGGTGCAACAGGGACATTCATATGAGGTCGAATTCTCGCTAGTACGTAGTACGTGGGTGGAATGTGTGTTTCCCATGTTTTGTTGTGCGCAAATTTTGAAGTTGTGCTTGTATTGGTATGTCTTGATATTAACATAGGACTTTAAAGTTGGATGATGAGACCGTATTAATTAAGTTTTGAAGTAGTAGGATAGACAAAGAAGTGGGTGTGAAATATTATTAGCACAGAACAATACTGATACCACAAATATCCTGTACCCTCACAAAGCTTCTTATGATAAATAATATTTTACTTTGTTCTGGAAATCAACAAAGTCTTTGTTAAAGAAATGGAATCTATTCCACAATTTACGAATAATAAGGGCACACAAAGCACTTCCTTTGCTGTGGTGTTTTTGATCGAGTGTCATTTTGGGGGTATTATTTTGTTAATTCTTATTCAAAGGATATTGTTATCAGACAAAGATACATTGTTGATTTCTATGAAAATCTCCCATTCTTTCAACCCATCTTCATTTGATCTTGCTGCACCCATTCAAAGTCGAGTCCCCCCCCCCCCCCCCTAGCTCTTTATCCAGAAATCTAGAAATTATGAGCAGATCTACATATATCGCACATTCGCGTATAGATTTTGCAGACAATAAAAGTGCCGAGGGGCCGTATTGTGCCGTTGCAGATGTCGCATTCAAAGAAATGTATGTTCGATTCGGTTTGAGGAAATACTAACGCACGTCAGCATCCTCTGTTCCCTTCGGCCTAAAATTTCACTCCTATTTTCCAAAACGCCCTTAGCAACGAAACTTATACCCATTATTACGCTCACTCAAGTCTCCAACTTCGGAATTTGCTTACCCTAGCATTCCTCTCTTGTCTTGTTACCTTACATTCCTTCTATCGCAGATATGACTCGCTTGAAACAAAAACATACTTAAACTTACTTACAGGTAGAATTGCTGTTGGTATTTCACGAATTTGAGGTTGAAGGGGCATGCTTCCCTCAATGAATGAGGGTACTTCGGTTGCCATAGTGCTTACGTAGAAACCTCACAATTCACTATTGGCAGCAAAATTTAGGTAAATCCATCACAAGGATGTGTAGACATGATAGCCAGGGGAATAGATAGTGTTGATGCAACAGGGAGGAGCTTGATGTTGGTGTTATTGAAAGGTTGAGTTCTAACCGAGAAGTTGAAGTTCATAGCCTGCGTTATTTGAGTTAATCCGTAATCAAGAAATCACTATTTACTCTCCCCTATAACGGAAGCAACTAACGATACTGTTGACATTTGCTAAGTAAACCGCAAATACTTGAACTAAACCCGCGGCTTGAGTTCATCCCATGAGCAGCTCAGGACGAGGCCTTGGCTGCGCATGTGTCGTGGCACCTAGAATATTACATTTGTGTATAATATTATCCTTGTTAATTAAGCCCTCAGACGTTGCGGTTACCGACTTGTCGTGCGGGAAAGACTTTGTGTGGAGAAGAAGCGCTTTGTGACATGAATTCTATTGCAGCAAATACTCGCACGACTTGATATTCAATACTTCCCGAATTTCTCATAAAACCTTCCACTAGGCTGGTGTGGGTTTAGATGCAATGGAATCAAAATGCGGTGTGGTAGAAGTAGAGTTATTCTCAAGTCACAAGGGGGGCACAAACGCATCATTAGGGGAACAGAGAACAGCGTTAGACGGTATCTTCAACAAGGGAAAAGTGCTAGAGCGCCAGTATCCCAATCACGAGGCTACAGGAATAGATTTATTAATGAAATTTACCTCAAGAATGAGGCCTGAACTATTTTGAGACGAGAAAATAGGCGAGATTGCCCCTTTGGCTAAGCGAGTAAGATATCAATACCTCTGCAAGTAAATGGAGGACCCGGAATACTATGAGCAACCACCTATAAAACTCTATAATTCAAATCCCCTCAATTTAAAGTTCCATAAAATGTGGTATAGGAAATAAAATTGTCCTAACACATAGATTATGCCCATAAAAATTATATGAGCATAAGCCGTATTTGAGATAAATTTTATCCATTCTGCCTCCACACGGTGATATCAATAGGGGGTTCTAGCGATTATGTGATAACCATGAAGCATGATGCCAAACACTGACAGACTAAACTTCTAGAAGTTGTTGAGCAAAGAATGTTTTAGTTAAGTACAATCTGCCACAGTAGAGAGTAAATTAAAGTATCTAATGACCGCTCAGGAGAAGGTTTCGTTTGATCTTGCAATACTGGATGTAAAGGCCATTATCCGCTTCCTGCGAACTTCTCCATTTTGGCGTTGCTAATGGTTTTGCTCTTCCCTCCCACTAACTTCTCATTCACCTCAATTCAAACCTACACATCCTAGCTCTTCTCAAACATACCCTACCATCTTCTCTATCTTCCTCCCTCCCTTGACTCCATCTGCCTCCTGGGTTCTCTCATTGGATGCAACAGTGTGTTATTATTCGTCATCCAATCCCTCTTATGAATTATATGTTACGCTGGCACAGTCTCAGCTACCCTAACAGGCACAGCAAACTATAGTGTTTGGGCTTGGGTCTTGGGGTTGAGGAACGCGTAGAGTACACCACCCGGGGCGTGGTCTAACCTAACTTTAGAGACAAGATGGCCTAGGGAGCATTGAAAGGCAGGCGAAATTTTTTAATTTTTTTGGGAGGAAGTTGGCTATTGTTTACTCCCCGTAAAAGACTGCTGCTTTCCTATCGCTCTTAGAGCTCTTTATTTTTGGGGTATCCCTTGATCATGTCTGACATACTTGGGGAATTTAGCTTTCTTCGCAGACCATAAATAGCTGGTGCTTTTTCAGAGCCCTGAGCTGACTTCTTTGCTAGGGAATAATCCGCAGAAAGCCACTCATCTTTAGCATCATCCACGCTGACTTCATTGTAATCTGATCCCTTGTTCTTTGGAACTTGAGGATACACTTCCTAATACCTCGTTTTTCTATTTATTTCCCCCGAGATAGTGCTATCTTTTGCCTTCGAAATATTCTTTAACACTTCATCCCCTGCTATTTTCCTCCTTCATCTTCCCTTCAAGTTGTCTATTACCTTTAAGAACGCAACAAATTTGAATGAATAAAGAAACCACCTTTTTGGGTGGAGAGGGCATCTCCTAGTGGCCTACAGAAAGAAAATTTTAGTTGTATAGAAAGACCATGTTTGTCCTATACTCATATGAGACGGTCTGCGGACTAAAATTATTACTGGGACCTGAAATATTAGTTTTGCTGCTCATTTTAAGGGCTTACTGGATGAAATGCCATTCGCTTGTTCAAAAGGGGAATACTGCCTGTTCATTGATCTAATTACATGATGAGGGTCTATGTTAGACCAACTTAGATACCATACAGCTTAGATGAGATTATCATATGTATGGTGTCACGTAACGTGGGATAGTTGTACCAACAGAGTGAACTTCTGATAAGGTATTCAAGTGAGCGTAGTAGATTGATAAATAGGACGCTTGATTCTAGAAGAACTATAAAAGCATAGCTATTTATATGTACAGGATCACGAAGTGATTAGTCAGTATTTAGTAACTGCAGGAGAGCTCCTTCGATATGCCTCAAGCGCGCCATTTTCCGTGACATATGGTAATTTACCGTTTATATTATGCTGAATCTCTTAAACTATCAAGCTAATAAATAGTAGCCCGCCTGGCAAGAGCTATTGTCACGTGATAAACATATAGCGAAGTGGTTGGCTTTAAGTTTGACGCTTAGAAATGTAGAATGCATGCGAGGACAATATGCTGCTCCGATATAGACGTCTAAGTATTTGTTGACTGACAGAGATACTCTATCATCCAGTTGTGAAGGGCGAGAAGGGTATGTAGAAGGAGCGGTGGAGTACGGGGATTTCTGTCTAGCCACCTCAGTACTTTGACAGCGGTTGTAATAATATGTTACAGGAAGAAATGGATAATATTCAACAGTTTAAGCTCGATATTGCTGCGAAGAGGGTTTTTCCCCTTCTTTTTTATTCGTCTAACGCGCAATATATCACCTGCTATCCCCATTCATCTCACTCTTCGTGACGCCCTCCACTTTATCCTCACCAACCACACTCGCTGCTAAAAGTGCAACCCTCTCCCTTTCCCTCTCAATGTCAAACTCATCCATCTCCTTCTTTCCTTGCGCATCATACCCCTCAGTCTTCATGTCTCTCAACCCCATATCCTCCTCCTCCTCCTCTGTCCTCTCGTACTCCTCCTCTTCAATCTGAGGATCTTTCTCCGGGCTACAGAGATTCTGAACATAACTGCTAGCTAACGGGTCTCTTAAGATGACTGTGAATTCCCGCTCGCCTTTGATAGCCTCATCGATCCCATCAAAGAATTTTGTCCAGTTGGTTTTGGTTTCAGGTTCAAGAGAGTCACCGCCGGAGCCGGTGTCATCGCCTACATCGAAGATTTGCTGGTGAAGATCGTCTCGGACTTGTGTTAAGAGGCCTTCGACTGTTGTGAAGCGACCCCCGAGTGTGCCTGGGTTGACGATTAAGCTGAGCTCGGGGCATTCGAGTGCGCAGGATTCGGACTTTAGTATATCCCGGGCGAGATCTTCTGGATTTTTGACATGAAGGGTGATTCTCTTGCCAAGTTGGGGGATTTCACCCCCTGTCTTGACTTCATTAGAACGATAACCGCAGTGGTCGCAGACTGTGGACATAATAACCACCTGTTTGAAATGAGGGATATCGACCATTTTCATATGCGTGACACAGTGTTTCATGCAGCCAGGGCATGTTGCTGGGAAGGAATAGACTTCGTTGGGGATAATATCATCGCCTTCAAAATCGGCAGCAGTTGGTTGACTTTTAACTTGTTCCGTTGCCTCCTCCTCTCCAGATCCTATTCCCAAAGCCTCGTTCTGTTCCGGTGTCCTCGAATATTCCGTTTTCGACCACTTCCCTACGCCATCTTGCTGATTCGGTTCAATCCATGAGTTCCCTGCTGGATCATCCAAGGTTACCCTAAAAGGAAAGCTCTCCCCAGCCAACATCTTCCTCCCTTTCCCCACAACCTCCTCAATCTTCGCCCATATCTCTGGCATAGCCTCCTTCCTCTCATCTTGTTTCATCTCTAAATCCTCCAGAATCATCGTCAAAAGTCCCTCTACATTCGTTAATTGTCCCCTTCCAGCCGGAACCTCAATATCCAACTCAATAAAATTAACCACAGACGAATCACTCTTCACAACCTGTCTGGCAAAATCTTCCATACCGCGTAGACGTAGCTCATAGTGACAGCCTTTCTGTTGGATCTCACCTGCTGATTGGATTTCGGAGTTTTTGAAATAGCAGTGCGGACAGTAGAAGGACATTAATATTATTTCGCGGAAGAAGGGGATTCGGGTGAGAAGAAGTCGAGTAATACCCTGTGTCGCAAAGAACGGATTAGCATCATTCAACCGTAGGAGTTGAGGATACAAACCTGTTCATGGCAATTCATACACAAACTCTCAATCTCATCAACGACTTTTTGCTCTGGCTCCTCAGGCGCCGGCGCATTCGTTGCAGTTGACTCAGCACCATTATCGACCGGGTTTTTGGTTTTGTCATCGATAGTAAGATTTTCAGCTTTCTTACCTATGCTACTGAAGAAATCATCGAAAGCTTTGCCGTCCAGCTTGGGTTCTTCTTGGGTGCTCGTAGACATTTTGGTGTTCTGCTCTTTCTATAGCGGGGTTGTAATGTGGGATGGAGGGGTCAGCCTGATAAAATAAAATATTTTGTGACAAGGTTGAGTTGATAAAGACACACCCGACTAAAAATGCAAGGCTACTAAATTCTGGAAGCCTCACTACTCGACGCACATCTATCAGCACTCTTTTGCGGCTAGGTCCAGCAGGAGATATTTCACATATGCCCATCAATATTATGGACTGGCATTATTTTCACCTTGGCAGAACTCAGGAAAGATTGAAAGAATGCACAATGACGTAGGGCTGTTACCATAAGCCCAGAAGTGGAAAATCATACCATTTTATAGAAAATGAAGAGCTCCTCATCTCTAAACCAATGTGTTGCTCTAATCATAGTTTGAAGTTTCAAAACTTCTAAGCAGAAAAGAACCTGCAGAGCATTGCTCATGAATGCTCGCTTTAACACGAGACGCCCCAGCAAAAATGCATTGACTTCCATCTGAATGATAGGACTTCCTCCCAATAACAAAATGAAAGATGCACCAGAATTCATACACCTCATATACCGACGGACTTCCCAGCATCCCTAATGCCATCAACTATGCCTTTCTCAGCCCAGCTTGTATTTTCGGCTACTGGGTTCGCCTGTTTTGTGAGGCCGTTACGAATTTTCAAGACACTATCAACAATGACAGCGTCAATGCCTTGATTTACTTGTTGCTAGATGGTATATTAGTAGGGCTTCAGGACCTAGGTGACAGGATCACGAACCTGAACTTTAGCAGGGTCGTTGTTCAACGTTCCATAGCTGACACAAACGAGACCACTCTCTTTCACCACCCTAACAAGCCGAGGACTGTTGCATAGTGGATCTGCAGCACTTACGATTCCAAGTAAGTTCCAACGACTAGCAAAACGGATAGCTTCTTGAAGACTACTTGCTCGAATATCTCCGACTTTACACACACCAGCATCCGTCAGAAACAAAACTGGAATGCTTGGCTGTTTTAAGCTTAGAAGCAAGCAGATATCTGGATTGAAGCTGCTAAAAATGATCTTACGTTTCTTCCCAAGATCATAGACTTTGGTCAAGACGGTGTCGACAAAGCTGTTGAGCTCTACCGCATATGTGTCCATCTCGTGTTCTTCGGACTCATGCAACATTGGGTATTTCATCTCGATGTTGAAGCCAACATTCTCAGGAAGCTTGACAAACATTTCTTCCAGCGTGGTGAAAGGGGCTTGAATGAAATTTCCGCGAGAATTGGCCTTGAATCCCTTTTCTTTGAAGTCCCGAGTATGCTTCATCCTCTCCGCCATTTCGTACTCAGGTAAGGCCGGACCAAGAGAAAGTGATCGCTGACGATCTGCACCGCGAACTACCTTGAGTGGCGTATTTTCTTTCTCCTTTGGGGGAGTTGGTGGGCGAGAAGGTCTCGGCGTAACATCATTGACGTGTAAGAATTGCTCCAAAGTGAGGGTATGTACTGGTGCATCAATTCCCGTCTCACTAACCAAGAAATCATGATAAATAACCGGAACATGATCCTTCGTCAATTGAACATCAAATTCCACATAGTTTGCCCCAAGGTTAGCAGCAGCGATAAAAGATTGCAAGGTATTCTCTCCTAGCTGAAGGGATCGATTTGACGCCATATTCTTCCCTAAACCTCGATGGCCAATAACCATGGTTGATGCCACCTCTTTCCAGTAGGTTTGCTTTGCTGTTACCCCCATATTTGGATGAGAGAATGGTGTGATGATGAGGAAATTGAAATTGACACTTCCGATCACATCCAAATTTGTGCTCATAATTGGCACACTAACATCACCCTGCAGATTCATTCGCTTTGCACCAATTGTTTGTTTAACGCTGGAGAGTAGAGCAACCCCACGACCAACCTTATGTTCTTGACTTCCAGCATAAGTTGGGACGATATCGAAGAACAGTTTAACCTGTGAGGCATCGGTAGTCATAAACACCATAGGCTCGGTAGAAATGTTGTCTTGAACGGGTAGATCAATCGTTGTTGGTTCTCCAATAGCTCCGCTAGCCGTTACAACGACTGAAAGTGGAGTATCTAGTTGGGTTGAATGGGCTTCCGCGATGGGAATTCTGTCGAGTTTGACAGCCGGAATATCTTTTCGCATATCCATAGAACCAAGGCTGACGAGTACCATGCTCTCGTTTGTGAGATATCGATGACCAAAAGTCTTCACTGGCTCTGGAGCTCGCACGGCATTACTGATGGATTGTGAGCGGAGAGCCTCAATTGATGAGATCCCAGAAGAGGCTGTACTAGACTCATTGGAGTCATCAGAACGCGTGCTAGAGAGTTCTAGAGAGGCTTCTAGAAGTTTTTCTGCGATCTTAATGTGTCCTCTTAGAGCTGCATGTTCTCTGGCAGTCCACCCAGAAGCATCTAGCTTGTTGATATCGGCGCCAGCTGCAATGAGAAGCTCAACTATGGACAGATGGCCATCGACAGCAGCTACATGGAGAGGCGTCCAGGAGAAGGTCTTTTCTGTGAGCTCAATGTTAGCTTTTTGGTCCACCGTTCCAGTGAGCAAAGTTTTAGCGCATTCTTCATGTCCAAAGCGCGCAGCAATATGTAAAGCCGTTTCTCCAATCTTATCTTGCCAATTAATATCCACGCCAGCATCGACCAACTGCTTAACGATTCGAGAGAAGTTAGATTTCGTGGCGAGGGCAAGAACGGCACTTGATTTAGATATATCTCGTCTCATGGCGGCCTTGTGGTCATTCAAGCCTTGCCAATTCTCAGCTGTTAAAAGAGCTTGCGTCGTAAGAGGATGGCCACCAATGACACTGAGGTGCAATGGGGCGAGGCCTTCATTATCCTGCCATTCTGGTGCATCAATTCCATGTTCGACATTGAATTGGTCCCAGTCTTGCATGTATTTCATGACCAATTCACAAACAACAACAAACCCAAATTGAGCTGCATAATGGAGTGGGAACCGTCCGTATGTATCTTTGCTCTTCAGGGCATCGCGTTGGTGGTGCTCAAGTGTATCCAACAGATAAGCCAGGAGCTTGACTGACTCATCGTCACGGCTAAGCAGATTCGATTCCTTGAAAGTGCTGGGACTTGGCCCAGTAGCCGGGGATGCCGCTGGAGTCAAGAATCGCATCTGATGGGTTTCCACAGACAGCTTCTGACCGCTAGCAGGGTCAGACTTGGCTCTTCCAATGGATATCACCAATCTATGGAGACAGTTTCGCCGGTTTATGTCGTCTGGTTCCTCCAAGGATCGGATGTTCTTCAGAAGAAAGGCGATAGATTTCTTCGACTTACAGGAAATAGACCTTTGCAGAAGATTTACCAATAATTTCTGCATTGCTGGGTCGCTGTCTTCCAAATTCGCCTCAGCAAGAGCCTCTTTCAATATTGGGACATCATCACTACGAATTGCTTGGTCAACTGTGTCGAGAAGACCAGTGGGTAAATTGAGAATCGATCGTGAGGAAACGCGTTTGACGGAATGGACAGAATGTATAGAGGTAGCATCGTCGGTACCTTTCAATTCTCCCATCGTCTCTAACCAATCATTGATGGCCTTCATGGCCTGGGTAAGGGTAATATTTGTTGCGAAGGGCTTCGGGTCAACCTTGGATGCAAGGTATCGCTGTTGGGCGCACACGTTCGCAACCTTCTTGTCCAATTTCTTCGTAATCTTCATAAATCCTCGTCTGTTGACTTCTCCAAACCATTGCAATTTCCGTAGCTGACCCCGAAGCTCAAGCAAAGCTCCCATAAGTTCTTCTAACTCATTATGATCCAGAACTTCCAGTCCTTGTTTCGATGACGCATATCGTTCTTGGAGGAGTTTCAATCGTCTCGCAGCATCAGCAAATTTCTTGTTATAGAAGTCGTCCACATCTTCGACGTTCCGATCGAGGGAGAAAAGGAATTCTGTAAGCAAGTATTAGCAGATCCCCGTAGTTCTAGACAAGTACTCACCAGCAAGATCAACATCTTTGCCTGTCCTGCCAACAGCAACAGCAGCTTTGATGAGCTTCTTTAATCCTTTATAATTAATATAGGATGCCGACCATTCCGGTACCTGATTCCGGGGAAGACTGCGATAAAATTTAGCATAGAGGCGACAGAGGAGAAAAGTCTAAAAGAAAACGTTGGGCTGCTCACTTCCGTCCGAACTTCATGGCTGTATTGCCTTTCAGAAGTAAGTCACTTTTTCCGTTTCGAAATAGCCTTCCTTCAAGGATATTGGAGGGTAGTTGAGTAGCACAAGCTGCTCTCTGTAGTCAGACAGCCAATCCCTAATAGAGATTGCTGAAACAAACGAATCCTCGACAGGCTATTGAAGGAGAAACGAAATAGAGCTTCGCTGATCAAATATCAACTCAACAGAGGTAGCCATTCAGTTCGTAGTATTTTGGCGCGGGGTTGGAAGATCACCAACTCAATTTGACGGTGAATTAGAGATTCGCTGCACAATATTACGGTAATAAAGGCGCGGGGTGAATAGGTGTGAGGTAGCTGGAGAGCTCTGGTTGTCGAAAGAGAACCGTGTAGGGTTCGTGGGATGCGGTTGGTCAGATTATTTTCTGCCGAGTGAGCCTGCTGCGAGCAGTCAGGGCAAGCAGCAAAATATGGTGCTTAAGCGCCAATTCAACTTTGTGAAGTGGTAATTAATGGTAGACACGGGGATCCTGCTGGATTTAATTGCTCAATGTCTTGCCCGAGTGATCTCCTGGCGCTCTCGTTCAGACTCCCTCGGTGGTTTCGAAGCATTTATTTTCGGATTGCAGCGGTCACAAGCGGCGTCATTTCTTCGGTACACCGCCTTTAGTGGGATCAGCAGGTACCGTGGTACAGCTCAGCCCTTGCCAAATTTAATGACTCGAGGTAAAATTGGTCGCCGTTCTTTCTAGACCTCGAGTCATCTGATGTTAGGTTTGTAAGGGCAAACAAAGCAGCAAAAAAGAAACATTAACAAAGAGCTTACAATCAATAGAATCTGGTCGCTTTCAACGCTCCAGATTTAATATGCAAATGCATGTGACATCACTAGAGGGTTTTGAGTAAGCCAAGATACCGGAAGGCTTATCAGTTATAGGTATGACAGCGGCAGGTCTCATAGTCCACCATACGGACACAGGACCTCTAAGGTATTATGCAGTCTTGCGAGAGTGGCTCAATGGCTGCATGCGTTATGCGTCAAGAGTTCCGCTTCCATATTCGGGCACTGTGGGTGGCAATGCATCGTGAGGCTTTGTTTCCAGGTGGATGTTTGTCAGTATTGTTCAAACACAAACATCCAGACCTCATCTCCAAGACACGAGCAGTCATCAATTCAGTTGATGAAGGCATACTCATTGGAAATCCCCACCCTCTTGTTTATGGCCACCAGTGCCATTGGGTATCTCTGAGGAAAGAATTACGCCTCTTCGTTACCATCCTCGACCTCGCCCTCTTCCCCCACCACGGCTACCCCTGCCTCGTCCCCGCCCTCGTCCACCCCCTCTTCTGAATCCATTGTTTCGCCGCTCTTCTGCTGGTGTTGGTCCGTTCTTTATTCTCTGCTCTCGTTCTTCTTCTGTAGCGGAAAATTTATTTTCAATCCCGACCAGGTCACAGAACTGTTGCATCTGAGGGTTATCGTATTCAAGAGGACTTTCGTTAATGACCTCCGGCATCCCAAGCTCAAATATGGGGGCTGTCAAGGTAAAGTTACAGGGAATTTCTAATTTTCCTTTCTTAACGATATTTTCGTTCACCCATTCTAACTCCTTTTCGATTTGAGGGCGGTAGTGATATTCCCCAAGATCTGGACTGACAGGCGCGAATTTGTTCCCAAGCACAATATGTGAATTAAAAACTCTTGTTATAGCCAGCCATTCTGGATCGTACTCAAATAGGATTTTTGCTCTAGTTTCTGGTAGAGGGATATTCGTCACTGATTCATGTGGATGAATCTCCATAAGCTGTAGGAATTTACGACCAGGTAGGCATTTGTCCAAAGCCAGAAATCGAACGGTCTTATTGGTAACTTCGGGGGGTGAAGAGTATTTTGGCTTCTTATCCGTGGGGCGTAAGGGTTTAGTAAATGCTGCAGGTAATTGAGCACGGAGATCTGAGGGAACAGAAGAAACTTGAGGCGTCGCAGCCACAAATTCGTCATCGTCGAGGTTTATCTCGTCTTCATTTGTTGCCGGTAAGGCTTCACTCGCTGTGGTGGGTTGAGGCGATCCATCGTCATCGTCCATATCAAGGTCGATTTCATCTGCGTTATGGGCAACTGCTGCTACATTCAAATCTTTGGTACCATTCCTCCCATCTTCTCCCGTTGAATCTGATCCATTTGTAGCCTTGGTGGGAACAACATCTTCATAGGTCTTTGTTGCTGAAAATTTGCAGTGCATATGGGCTGCAAACCAATATGGGGGTCTGAGGCGATCCATAACGTAACTTGCTGCTTGATTCCCCAATGTACCATCCTTTGACTCCTGCTCAAAATCCGGCTTTGCACTAAACAATGCTCTTAAGTTGCCATGATTCTCAATAGCTCTCGGCCAATCATGGCTGATACCAATATCAATCTGGGACCGTAATTGCAAAAGCTTCCGTATATCAATCTCTCTGACATGATATATAGACTTAATATCGTCCTGGTTGTATGGTAGTCGCTCGTAATGGTGCTTGTTGTAATTGTACCCTTTCCATATGCCTGACATCCCGGCAATTCGAACCCCACCAAGTCGCACAACGTTTGCGGCTCCCATATAGTAGATATTTGGTGCAACCCAACCACCATAAAAAAGCTCCCAAAGGTGGCTACTAGCTTCATGGTTCCCTCCAACGAATATTGTAAGGTATGGTGCTGTGTTGACTCCACTGTAGTATTTGTAGAAGTCCCCGATTTCTCGATATTTGACGGGGCATGACATTACAGTCAAGTCAGAGGCATTTCGAACTGCCTAGCCTCATCAGTATATACTTTACAGTTATTGAAGTGCCCGATATGCAAATATACCTGAAAATCTCCTCCGATAATAAGGAGATCCACGCCATCCCAGCCTCGGACCCCAGCTGCCTTCTTGACAGACGCATAAATGGCGTCAAGAGTTCCATGACCCTAAACTTATTGTTAGTCTTTTCAATTAAAAGCAAAGGAAATTGTCTATCGTCATGGCGGCACTTACACAACCTTCGACCGCAATTCGCAAGCTATGCCCCTCTAGAAGTGCGGGGTTCATGGTGGCACAGACAACTCTTCAGCAGAAAATCAAAAATTAGAGAAGAAGATGATGTATTCACAAGACAAACAGTGTTCTCACTCCGTCGCCATGTGAAATTGCGGAGGTCTTGTCAGCTGTGTGGGTGATGTTAATGTTGGATTCGCGGTGTACTAAACTCGATGACAGCCGTGCCGAAATTTTGATGCTTTGCATATCCGGTTCCACCAAAACATCACACAATGTTCTTCACACGACGCGTCAGTGCAGTGCGGCAGTACATCATTTCACACGCACACTACAATTATGGCTTCTAAGGAATTATCGGCGCGTCTACAGTATCTAAATGAATCGTCACATCTATTAGCAGCAATTGCGCCCGTAACCTCAAAACACCTTATGGCATGCCAAAATGATCTTCTCTTCGAAAGCAACCTTGACCCCTCGGAAGATCAAAGGCGGGCAGCATGCAGAGCTTGTGGAACAATTATGATCCTTGGCTGGGAAGGCACAGTTGAAGTTCAAGGGCGGCAGAAGAGGAAGGGCAAGAGCGATGTGATTCAAGGGTCTTTAGTTTACAATTGCCATTGTTGTGGCAGAAAAACTCGACATCCTATCATAACATCGTCTTCACGGAGCAGACCTAAGTCGATATCTTCGAAACCTGAAATTTCACCTAAAGCTTCACAGCCTACCAACACTTTCGGCCTGAAACCCTCTCTCACTGCAGATACCGCTAGCACGAATAGCAAAAAGCGGCCAAAGCGAAAATATGGAGGTCTCTCAGCAATTCTAGCAAAGCAAAAAGCATCCCAGGTACAACCAGGCTTCGGTCTTGACATCTTGGACTTCATCAAAAAATAAGCATGGCATATTATACTCCCAACGATAGTAATGGCGGTGGCGCCTCTCTCATCGCGATCCTTATATCGCTCTCTATCATCGCGCGCGGTGTTGATATGACTCCAAAAGATTTTGGTGTGCGCCGAAGAAGACATGTAAGTACAGATCTAGCTCTAACTCATACGTTCATATTTTGATTTGGTTACAGAAACCAAGAAGCAAAAAATATGTACCACCAACCATCAAGTACGATTGGGAGCGGTCAAATGGAAAAGGTGTCGAATCTAGAGGACATTCCCAACAACACTCAAAGTCGGTCACAGGATCAAAATCCAACGGGGTTACAGCTCGCCCAGGGTAGAGAAAAGCTCGGCCAGGGTAGACGGGTAAAATTCGGCGCAAAGCTCAGCCAGGGTAGAGATTGACGCCACCAAAGCTCGGCCAGGGTAGAGAATATGCCAAGCATACGCCAGTCGCGTAGCAGATCACCCTAGCGCGTGCCGACGCGTTATGGACTAACGTGTCAAAGTAAACTGATGCGCAGAGCATCGAAAACTCCAACTTTGTACAATTAGTTTGATTTTTATAATGTCTGAGCCAGCAACTGAATTTGTTATACGGTGGATGAACAACCTGAGCGTAAGTAATTGTATATTATGTCCATGCAAAGCAGATTCTGAGCATATCCTAGCTTGACATCGAACGAGAATGCCTGGCCCGTGATAGTGATGATGATTCAATAAGTCATTCATCATTTTCCTCTCATAATACAGAGCCTGTAGAACCTATAGTGCCTCTAGTTTTACCTGAGCATTTACAAAACCCGATACCAATCCATATGGGATTGAGTATAGTGAGTTAGCATTTTGAATATGTTTAGCATATACTCAGCATATGCTAACAATATACAGAAGCATCTTCGAGAGCTTGGCTGTACTTTGAGTAGTAATGGTCGATCAAAAGTCTCTATTCACGAGGTGTTTGATCATCTTGATATCCCTTATTATCCAAAGACAAGTAATAACGGCATTGCTCATTTTATTCATTATTCTGCTCCTTTAGTTACATCAAGTACTACAAAAGAGGAGGTTTTTCAAATAGCTAGAGAGCAAATGTCAAAGGTATATTTAATATATATAAGAGTTATATTATTTACTTATATTATCTAGGTTCAATTCTCTTATTATGAGATAGCTCAAGGAACTACGAAGCTATTAATTTTTGAGGAAGGCCATCAGTTTCACCACTTATCATATAAGTGCTCAGGAATCAAGCATTGTGAATATGCCCATGAGGATATACTACGCATATGCCCAGCATACGACGACGTTAAGCTCAATAAAATTAATGACTTGCAGCGATCTGCTAGTCGACAGTATATTGATTCTTCTATTACAGAAAAATTAAGAACACAAACTGAAGCTTTTTTTCACGGATTTATAGATAATTGGAAACTAAGAAGATATCGTTGTACATTGTCTGCTGAGCAGACATGCTTAGATCGAGAAGTAGAAATATTTTCACGAAATAAGGTAAGTATAGATACAACATATGCTCTGTATATGCTTACAGTATATAGGTTACTTTTATTGGTTGTAGTTTGAATTGCGAGCAGGAACCTTGGCACACGGCACTGCCAATATCAAAAATGTCTCTCCGGATCGATCTTGAGTACTTAAAATCACTTGTAAAACAAGGCTTTCAAGGTCAAAGAAGTGTTTGTACATATATTGGGCATAGAACGAGTCGACGAAAGCTATGTGGTATGTCTTTCTTAATAAGACATATGCGTTGCATATGCGACGTATATGCATTGTTAAATTTACTTTTATCTCTAATTTTAATCGTACTAGCGTACGCGATATATATGCTGAATATATACAGGGCATGATCATCCACAAGGCCAAGGTCGTATAGTCTCTTTTAATCAGTGTACTGCCAAATTCGATATCTATTTCCCTTTTAATATGATACGCTATCCATATGCTATTCTTGTAGCACGTGGAAATCATTCTCATCATCCTCCATACCCTACTCGACTCCCATACCAAGTTGCGAACGACGTTGTACTTGCTCTTCGGCAAGGAGATATTCTAGCACAAACCCCACGTATGTTCAGCATATGCCCGGCTTCACCTCACGTACTAACTATATTAGGTCGATTTATCCTCTCACCTGAGTACCAGTGGCTTTTAAAGAAGTTTAGTACTACCTCACTACGAGCGATTCATACTTCCCTAGCAATTGAGGATCGACTAGCGGCTTTTATTCGCGCAGAGCGAATAAAACAATACCCTGAAGGCACTGATTTACTAGGTATTATACCTGCATATGTCTAACATATACTATACTTATACTCTACAGGTGTTCAGAGAGAATTTCGCTCAGATCAATTAAAGCTAAATGAAGACCAATGGTTTCGGAAGGTATATTTTACCTCTGATAATAGTCATTTTATTATTATCTGTTGTACAGCGAAACAAGCACGAGCATATGCTCAGTGTGAGCATCTCGAGATAGATATGTCATTTAAGATGGTTGCAGGGAAAACAAACCTATTTTCCTTTGTTGGATGGGATTCACTGAGCAAGCGTATGGTTCGCATACACTAGGCATATGCAGAAGGTATACTTACATGCTTTCTAGGGATTATTCCGTACTGTTATGCCTTTACAAATTGGAATACTCGACCAGGGTATAAAGTCTTATTTGATCTACTATTCTCTACTCTCGCTGAGGCTGGTCGGTTTATTATTCATTTCCCACATATTCATCAAACATCAACTGGTCTAAGAACAATTGGTCTTGATATGTGCAAAAAACAAGCAGGTGGTAAGTATAGCCAGGGCATATGCTAGGAATATACTAATAGTAGTCTTTAGGCCTTGGCGATTATTTTCATGAAAAGGATCCAAGTCGCGAGTGGTATGAACACCTTCAGCATATACTCGTCTTCTGCACAGTACATCTTAAGCGTAACTTTGCAAAGAAGTTCCCACTACACCCTGCACGTCATATGCTTCTTGACAAAATCTTTGGATCTGAGTCAAGTGATGAGATTACGACGCATATGCGGAACATATGCACAGTCTATCCTGAGCTTCAATCTTGGGTAGTTAATAAACAACCTACATGGCTTATAGCTGGCTTAGCGCGATCAGCTTCAAAGGTCCCTATCGCATATTGGACTTTCGCTCGTAAGCATACCGGAATTTCAGAGAGTAGTCACTTTCAAGAAAATAACTTTACTGGCCGAAAGACATCTTTACTAAATGCAACACTTAAGTACGTATACCCCGCATATAGTAAGTATATACTATGCATATGCTTACAATATACTTAGACTTAAAATTCATGTAATTGAGTTATTTAAGAAGACTGAGTTATATAGTACTTCTGGAATTTCATCAAGTTGGCGAAATCAAAGTGAACAATATCGTCAGGCAAAGATTACTCAGAAAAAAAGTTAGTATAATAATATTATTATATAATATATATAGCTAATAGTATATATCTAGATCAAATATATCGTAAAGCTGCCCAGCGTCGACAAAAACACTCGACAGTTCCTTTTAATCCAGAAAATCCCTATGATAGTATAATATATACACAAGATCAAGGGACTCAAGTAAACGCATATGAGCGTCTTATTAGCCCTTCAGTATCTTCACAGCATACGCTGAGCCAAGATCAAGAGAGCAACGAAGGCGACACAATTATTGTTGACACATCCTCAGTATATACTGAGCATATGCTAATACCCTTGAATGAACAACAGGGCATCCGACAGCGTAAACGACAAGCCTGTCAAATATCAACTATAGATTCAACTACTGAGCGAGTTCAAGACAGAGTTAATACCTTACGAGAACGTGTACAAAAAGCAAAGGAAGTAAAAAGACAACGACTTCTGAACGAAGAGCAGGAGTTACTGAAGGAGCTAGAGGAGTTAGAGGATTAGTATATGAATGGCACACACTCAGCATATGCACAGTATTTTTTTTAGATTGTAATTAAAAGCAGAGTTAGAGAATTAGTGTACAAATATCACAGACCCAGCATATGCACAGAATATTTTTAGATTGTAATTAGTTCATTGAACTAAAACCAGCGGCATATGCTACACATATGCAATAGAAAGGGTCCAAGTCATAAGACTGAACGGAAACACATATTCATATGTTGAGCATATGCTCAATTTAACCCAGATCCCAACTCCCAACTCCAAATTTGTAGTCACAGGAGCATATGCAAGACATATGCCTACTTCAAGCAACTGTTGTATCGCCCGCACCAAGGTTACGAGCGGAACGACCTGAATGTATTAGTAGTGCATATGCAGAGCATACAATGAACTTACGAGTACCACTCTTGCCACTGCCACGAGTCTTCTTCTCTAAGCATATGGTTAGTATATACTCGCATATGCTGAAAATATACTTACTACCTCTACCAGCTGATGGAGATTCAGGTGGTTCTGGTGGATCATTGCCGCGCTAGCATCTTGTCAGCATATGCTGAGTATACACTTACTATATGCCAATTTACCTTGCGCTTGGCAGAAGAGGATGGTGTTGGGACGCGCTGGAGTAGAGTCAGTATATGCTAAACATATGCTAATAGGGGTAGAGAAATTGTATCAAACGGGCTGAGATCTGTCCAATTGAGTAGGTTGGGGTTGTGCTGGGTTTGTTGTCTGCGTATGCTCGTCTTGTGCAGGAGGGGATTCAGAAACAGTAGTTATATTCTCGGTCTCTGCGAAGGGATCAGGGTAAAAGCGGAATCGTCTTTTTTTCGCCTTCTGAATAACTCGTTTCTAAAAAATAAGTATTTGTAATACGTTATATATAAGTATAAGGAAATATTAAGCAGAAACTACTCGGAGAATGTGCAGAACATATGTTTAACTTACAACGCGATGAAACTCACTACCATATGTAGCTCGGAAAGCAGCGTCAGTGCGACTAAGAACATCAGCCTAGCATATGCCAAGGATATGAAGAACATACGCAATTGCTTCACAAGCAGTTGCATAGCGATCCATGTAGCCACCAGGAGGACCACGACTGGCAAGCATCAGCATAGCATATGCACAACATGTGTTGAACTTACCCAGGCTCAACCGCGAAATCAGCATTGCGCCAACCACCGGAGAGAACAAACAGCTTCAAAGCACTTGCAGAGCATTAGCACAGCATATGCGCGGTATATTCTCACCTTACCTCTGACCAGCAGCGGTCTCTTGAACAGATGTATTGGTGCGAGTGGGATTGGTAACTGCATGTGTTCAGTATATGCACACAATACGTTCACGATATACTCACTGGCGCCAGGATGGACATTGCGGAGGTGGCGGCGGAGCTTGAAAGCGTAAGCATTGCATATGCAAAACAGATGTTCGGGATATACAGAGGGTTGGTTTCCAAAAACAACTCCACACATTGTACCACCACCCATATCGATTTGGCAGCTGCATATGATTAGCATATGCTAAACACATGCAAACACGATGCGAACTTACACTTCATTGTTAATTGATGACAAATTTACAGCTGGAATTGGTGGGTCTGTATATTGTCAGCATATGCTGTACATATGATGTGTGTGACATACTAGCATTGTCGGCGGTTGTTACAGCTGGTGCTGAGAACAGTTAGTATGTGTGAAGCATATGCTAGGCATATACTTACGCTGGGTGCCAGCAGCAGCAGCGGCTCTTTGACGGACGGGAATCCAGCCGGGGTTATTGTTGGGGATGGGGCCTGCATATGTTTAGCATATGCTCAAAGTATAAAAATATTTCTGCATATGCTCACCATGGTGCCAGCCAAAGGTGCTGGGGTTCGCGCTGTTGGTAACGGCGGGGTTGTTGAACGCAGCGGAATTCATGCTGGGCATATGCTGTTGTCAAATCTATATCGCATTAGTGCACTGTTGTATATGTCAAGCTTGTGGTGGGCGTATACTTACTTTTGTTGTTGTTGTTGTTGTTGAAGGAAATAATTTTGGAAAATCAACTTCTTGAGCATATATCCAGCATGTGCACGTTACCGAATTGGGTTAAGCGTTGTTATGATTTGGGATTTTAAGCACGTGAACATATCTCAATTAGTCTAAGCGCACGACGCGTGCGAGCGCGTTCAGCATGTGTTTAGCATATGCTGAAAAGAAAGTTCTAACCATATCCGGAATAGTCGAGAAGCTCACCCAGGGTAGAGAATTGCGCCACCAAAGCTCGGCCAGGGTAGAGAAAATGTGGGGCTCTCTCTAGCGCGACTCTCTACCCTGGCCGAGCTTTTTTCTACCCTGGATGAGCTGGAACCCGAAATCCAACTTAGCAGCACAAGATCTGGAAGGTCGGCTGTGTGGCTGTCCAGTCCCATCAAATGATAAGGTTACAAAGGCGGCTATAATGTCATATGGTACGATGGCATCAAATACCAGCACGTTAGCTCATGCATCCTTGGTCAGAACCTCATCGTATAAAGCTGTAACTGAGTGTATATGCGACGACTTGGCGAATGGGGAGGAAGCAACTGGGGTTGGATTGGGCAACCGTGCTCTTGCAACGTTCAAAAAATCAATAGACAAACGTGAAAAAAATAAAAATCAATAAAAGCGGCATATTCGGGCCAACAACTTTGGAACTTAAATAACCATGACCTAGGATTCCTTCCTGCATACTTATTACATTTTGAACATTCACCAAAATGCTTTACTAGACACGTATCTGGTCGCAGACAGTGTTGACTCTAATTGCTTCCTTGAATCATGTTCCGTCACTACCCACACCGCCTACTGCACACTCAAGGACATAATAACTGCGTGTTGCCTCTCATTTTCTTGCTCCGAACCACATTCCTCAATCTAGCTGCTTTAATCTCGTCCCAAGCTTTAACGAAATCTGTTCTAGTTGTTCTGTTCAACCTGTGGATTTCTGCATCTTTATAATCCATCAATCCCTTTGAATATAAAGTTTATCTGCGAAGTCTCTCAGCTTCTAATGTTTGTGATGAAGAGGTGAGAGGGTGCTATTGCGAAGGGCGAGGGTGCAGTATCTTCCTAGCATGTTAGAGGCTCGTTGTCTTTCTTGTCTAAGCTTGCTTTATTATACTGCATATGCCTTTACTGTAAATATTGTTTTCATGTGGAGTAGTGGCTCTAGTTACTGACTCGTCTGCACCATCCTTACTCTTTCTTCAAGCCTATCACTGATTGGGATATTGGAAGGACTGTTATCCTTGGCTGTGTTTTCTGTTCTCTTGCCCTTTATTAATGTTCGTATATTGCTCACACCGCCAATAATGAGTTAAAACTGCTAGAATGCTTCTGTTACTATGGATGGTTGTAAGATTGCTTCTGCTCATACTAGAATATTAGGATAGAAGAAATCTTTTCCAATACGCAATAAGCTAAGATAATCATGGTAAAGCCATGATTATAGGCGTATGTACTTATTTTGTTAAGGTTTTAATTATATGTTCTATATACTCTTACTGAATTAAATGAGATGCAAACAGGTATTCTGTGAAATTGTTTGTTTTTAGTAGATCCTGATGTTGATCTTACCCAGCTAGAACGAAGGCAGTAAGTATCAAGACTGCACTTGATCTCCATTACCAAAAATATACAATCCAATGCAACTAGTAACAGCGGATTTATAGTGGACCCGCTCTCGCATCGCACAACTCGCCCTCTTTGAAAGGACCAGGATATGTTCTTAAAACAGTCCGTGTATTGGGAGCTTACTAGCATCTTCAATATCATGCACATATAACTCAACAATCATTTCCATGTTCACCCAATCGTTTTTCGATGTGTCTGCAGATGAAATTTTTATATTATCAACTGATGGAATTCGGAGACCTTTTACTGACTGTACATTTGAAAGGGGTTTAGGGGCGAGAGTGCCAACACCAGCAAACTGATAGATACATGCAGCAGTCACATTAGACAGACAGTTTCCTTAGCTGAACTGATATCGCCCATCCTTGATCATTCATTTCGCTATTATCTGCAAAGATATCGCCCAGGGTAACATTGCTATCAACATCATTGTCAAAATAAGGCTCTAAAAAGATATTAGCAAAGATGAAAAGGAGGAAATAAAGAGTGTGGTGAAGCAGTGTATGCCAGCGGCAGGTAGGGAGATAGAGCTGATGCTCATAAGCTCGCTTGTCTTAAGAAATCTCTGTAGTGAGTTTGATTAGTTGTAATTGCTGCAAGGTTATTTTGAAAATTATACGCGTCTTGCCTCTTGGTCAGAACCTTCGCTTTGGTACTGAAAGGCTCTTGATTTCATAAAGTGGTTAGTAGGAAGAGCATATTTCCGATTCGCTGTTTGAAAACTCTGGTTTGTAGTTAATGGCCCGCAAAGATATCTTGACATGCTAGCCTAGTGCAGACTCAACTGAAGTTTAGAATTAAACAGCCTGCTAAAATCAAGTATCGATGCATCAGTAAAGTTGCTCCTTAATAGGGAGCGATACTACTGACAAAGCGAGAGGAAAAGTGATGGTCCACTTGAAAAACTCTTTACTAGTTAAACTTTTGTCTATGAACTTGTGTGTGGACGAAAGATTCTATGTGGCAATTTTAAATGACCCAGAATTCACTTTTGCAGTTCGTCACGGCAACCTTCCACCATCATAACTGTAAGAACTTAACTTGCTACATAATGTAGGAGATTTCTATAAATTGCACACAGTTATCTGCGAAATGAATCACAAGAATGTGAAGAATTAGCACGAGACTTAGTTTCCTTCAGGTGTGTATATGGCCTTTCAGTCTCGATCAACTGCGACTTGCTCAATGCTCGGAAGATTTCCAACTCCTACTATGCTTCCTTACTACCTTCTTCATAGCCCCGGCATCTAAAGCAGCCGTCTCAAAATTATAACACAGCTTTTTAGTTTCTTTCGCCATTGACCGAACTTCCTGTCTGGGATTGTTAACTCCATCGATGAGCAACTTCATAGTTTGCTGAATTTTCTTCGCAAAACCTGCCCCAATTTTGGACTATGAGACGGATATTGTTAATAAGTAACTGCATGATAACGTTAGAATTCATTGGCTCCTTCATTGGACGAATGCCTGGTAAAATTCGTGACTATAACCTAACCGTTTACTTTACTTTCCGGCTTCTTGTGGTTCTTGAATATAGGCTATTCTTGATTGAGGGTACCCATATCCGGAAATCAAATTATAAGAGTAGGCAGCGGGAGTTCCTTTGGAGGCTCTAAGATGAGTATTACGGGTAGTGACCGGAAGGACTATATGATGACTAAATCGTCATTACTAGTGTTATAATACAAAGTCAATTCTCAGCACTCTTCACACGAGACGCAGTAATCTTCATAACTCCGCCTTCCGCGATTATGATTAGCGAACTTCCAGCTTGGCCCTAGACTGAGGGCCCATTAGTTGTATCTGACTTGATGTTCTTAGATTCAGTATAGCCTGTATCGTAAAGAGTTCAGCATGAACATAACGGTGGATTGTAGAAATAAAGCGAGCAAGTTATACGGAGTTAAGCTCCTTATCAATCCCGCCGACTTTCATAATCCGGATATAAACCTCTATCATTTAGTAGTCATAAGTAATTGATTTCTTCATATGACTTGAGCAAGACATTGACTACTATTATTTCATAGAAGAAATTTGCCTTCTTACAATTTCAAGGACAGCACAGGGTGCTATTTCTCTCATGTAAATCCTCGATGCATCATCTTTGGTCGACTCCTGACGCCAACGAAATTCGGCTCGAATTGTCCCAAAGCCTCCATGTGATTTGTTTTGATTTTTTTGATTTTTTTTTTTTAAAAAAAAAAGAGCTATAATAACCAGTTCTACCTACTTACGCTTATAGAATAGCAGAAATAACATTCTATCCCACCTAGGGTAGATAGAGCAATATGGACCATTTTACAACCTAAGCATCCTATAAGGAGAAAATTAAGCATTGTCCAATTTTGGATATAGAGAAATGAAAGCACTAACTAAATATTTTAGTAAAAGTTTAATTCACATTTCACAGTAGTAAATTAGTCGGTTTTATTTATCCCGGGTTCTTGTTGGCTCTGAAGTATTTTGTTCACCATGAGGCTATATGATGTTGTTGGAAACTCCACAGTGCAGGGTAAGCATTGGCAAAGGCCTCTAGCTGCGTATAGCCTCATATACTTTCAATTTGATAGTGCTGGTGAAAGTAACACAATATAAAATGCTTAGTAAGTAACCATATACAAGGTTTATAGTCCTAATTTGGTATTTTAATTTTAAATTATTCGATGTCAATTTGCTCTTCTGGTAATATTAGCAGGAGATAAGAATATAAGAGAACATTTGTTCCTACCAACAACTGAATCCATATTTACAACTGTCACATCATCTCAATCTTGTTGCCTCTTCTTGCTTTTCTAATTCAAGTTATGTCCGTGTTATGTGAGCGTGCATAAGGAACAAAGAGTCACTATGAAGCTTATATGGCACCTAGAGTTCGACTATTTGCAATAATAAAGCAGGGAATGGTTAGTTATCTACAGGCTATTACTCTAATGCTCAAATAATATTTATGTTTAAACTTCCCTATTTTCTCTTAGGTGTTAATAATTCTGCAGTATCAAGAATTAGCAAGTATTAGTCTCATACAAACATGCAGCCACATATCTGACAAGCACACTATTGCTGGGAAACGTGAACTCGTCAAAACAGCACCATACTTCATATGCTGCAAATTCAACCTGCTCTTCTAAGTTTTCTACTACAAGGATATAAAATATAAAGTGAGACAGAATTGCATGGAGTGTAAGATTAATACTCCCTTTTCCTGAGTCCGAAGTAACAGAGATATGGGATGAGGGGCCTATAGGGAGGGGGAGATAAGAGGAGAAATAAATCAACTCAGTTTGAAAAGGAAATGGGATACCGTTTAGCACAATAGTAAAATCATGAAACCTCACCAAACTCATGCCCAAAACTAGCCAAAACCCTCCGAATACATATAAGACAAGATGCATCCTTATGCAAGCCACGTCAAGGCGACGGGGACGAGCAAAGCCAACACTCGATCAAGCCAATGTCCGTGAAGGAGGCCCGTCACAACTGATAATAGGACTTACTGCCAACAACATGATTACGACTGCGACCTCACATAGTCGTGTTCGAGGCCATAGACACGGCTGAGGACCAAAGAAGGATTAGACCATTGTTTTGTTCCTGAGCGAGGAGAACATCATGGAAGAGGCTTGTGTGGCGGTGCCATGGGCGTAGTATCGCCGCTCCCAAAGCCTCCGTGGGGAGGACCCAACCACCCGTAAGGCCATAGCTTCGTTGCAATAAGAGTTAAGCATTTTCAGCCTCATCTTTCCAAGCATGGGGTACATCGCTAAGAGAATCGGGATCGCTTCCCGAGCCAACTAGCCAATCTTTGGCCATATCTGTCATCCTTTTCACGTGACGCCAAGATAAAAATAAACTTGACGTTTCACGACAGGCGCCATTAGAATGATTCTGATATCACGCTCTCTGACAACAGCGCAACGGCAACATCCGTACTGTGGAATACGAGGCCACTTCACTTATCACACTGAACCATGTTCTTTTGTCTCCAATTAGCCATGGAGCTGAATGTTCGAGCACTTGAAAGATGTCACTCAAGGTCTATGGCTTGGCATATCAAAATGCCACCATGAATCCTCTCAGCTTCAGCCGTGGGCGTCGCTGATCCAGGCGAAGTATAACTCACTGGCACAAACCCGATCAATCCCAAATATTTCCATCAAGTACTCATTTCCTCCAGCCTTTACACCTTCAACCTTTACACGGTCATCACCCTCTCACCGTCACTTCGCTGTAATCTTCTGTGCCTAGTCAGCAATATGGAGAAGTTCGTGTGCGTTCGGACTTTTCTAGGGCTACTGCTCTTAGCTGTAGTCGCTATTGCACAGGTCCCTTTTGAAATGATCGGGCAAATCAATGCGTATGTTAAGTTAAACACGTTGGACGTAACCGAAGCTTACGAATAACTATTGCAGACTTACTTTCAGTGCTGGAAACGCTTTGAAGGGCGGTACAATGACCCTTGATGGTATCAAAATCACAATACCCGATAATGCTCTTGTGACATTACCTGCAATCACCGTCTCATGGCAAGAATTGAGTGCACCAGGGGCCATGCCTGGTTTTGGTGCACCTGGTGTCACTTGGGCCGCAACTGTTCGTCATCCTAGAAATTTCCTTTGCCAACTTAAATTCTGATTTTTATAGGTCCAAGGCAACATTGTTAGCGTTGGAGGAACCCCAACTTACGTTGCTGGCCTCATCTTCATTGCTCAAAACCCGGGACAAGTCCTTCAAGGCACCATTGCTTCTATTAACCCGGCGACTGGACATTTCACTGTTGCTGCGGCCAATGGACCAATCGATTGTATTTTGAATGACCCAACTGGGTTCTATACTGGCATTCCGTATACTGATGCGCCACTCTGGACAGTTGATCCTAATAACCCAAGCATACACGCCCAGAGCGGTTTTCCAATGTGCGTGCCTACAAGTCAAAATGCCGCCACTTGCCCTCCCAACAATCGCCCTGTTGTCGGAGGCGTTCCAGTTACAAAGATGTATGTTTGGCTCTTGTTATTACTTTAAGTTCTAGATTAACATTTTCATTCTCTAGTACCTTTGGGGCACCACCAGTCGCGGCTGGCCAGCCTGACCCTATGTTCATGGTTCCGCTTGCTGTCGGTGATTTCATCTCATTTACTGGTACTTGGGTAGGCGGCCTTCTGACGGTCAATTCCTTAACGGCCAATCTTGGACTTTACACGGCGCCAGGAACAAAACCAGCTTATGTCAATTGTGAAGGAGCCGCATTTGGCATTGCCAGTGCTACTGGTGTTGTCGAAGTCGCAGAGACTCGTGCTGTAGCCTTCGTGACTGACCCATCAACAACTCTCCAATGGTTCGCCATTGATGTCAACCCCTGTGATGGCACGACCACCGAGCGAAATATTCAACTCCTCCAGCCCAGTCAGGTTGCACCTCTTGGACGAGCCGTTTATCGCATGGGAAAAACTCTTGTTAGCCCTGCTACAGCACAAGTTGGCTTCCGCTTATCTACCGGTACTATAACTACCGGCAACAATCTCACGGCTGGCCAGTTCATCCAGCCAATCTTTGACTTCATCTTCCCCGAGCTTCTGAACTTCGGCGATGCTATGATTCCACTAAACCTCCCAGCCATAACCTTCCTTGCTCAGGGAAGCGGCCCCTACATTCCCGGGAACCCTCTCGCCGCACCTCCAGCCACTTGCCTCCGCGTCGGTCAGCTAACTCCGTGGCCAGGAGCTGCAGCACCTGCACCAGCCAACTGTCCAAATCCGTGTACATTGCCGGTTGCCGGTGGTGCTGCGCCTGGCCCAGCGCCCTCGCCATCCCCAGTTGCAGCAGATACAATTCTTTCAGCCTCTGGCGTACTTTCACAAGCCCGTGGCGTTATCACCTTGACTGTCAATGCTCAAGTCAATAATGCGCTTTCAACCTTATCTGTATCCGTTCAAGGCCCGTCACCTATCGCCTCGCAGGTTATGATCAAAGGAACGACGGTCGCTGGTGGGGTCACGAACTGGTCCCTCGCCATCTCAATCAAGGGGAACAAACCCACAGGTATCACGGTGACTTCTTCAGGTGGTGCACCACCGGTATCCAAGGCGGTTGCCTAATCGGACGAAATGTTGTGTTGCATGTTAATGTTAATGTAATAGCTTATGACTTATGGATATTTATTGTAGTAATTTTAAAAAGTTTATGCTTCTTGATATATTTCGCAATCTAAGAATTTAATTGACAAGATTTTGCGGGAGAGAAGTTTCCCGGCTGGTCACAAAGATTGTTTCGTTAATGTATGGCTGAAAAGCCAGAGTTGGTCGGTAATTGCCGTACTGAAACATAACAGCTGTACCCGAAGGCTTTTTGATAAGATTATCTCGGTGAAACACGTCAATATTTCCCAATTCTCTGCCACGTAATTGACTCTTCGTTATCTCACCAGGTCAAAATGGGTTTCCCCGCTGGTTTAGCAGGATTGCTTTTACTGAAGTACGTTTTGACTCGAAGGACAAGCCGAGATGTCTAGAGCGCCTGTGCAGCTCTGAGCGCTACCGTATTCTTTTTTTGGTTGGAATCATGTAGTTACTATGTGGCGTATGATGGGATGAACCGTAAAAAACCCACTCCGAAAAATTTAAAAGAGAAAACAAATGTGATATTGAACCACTCTCAAGTTGAATGGGTTGCCCTTTGATAGACTGTATAAAGAACCAAGGTCGAATACGCTACTGTTGGGTAGCAGTGCTCCTTACTGGTTTCACTTGCTGATTGGCTAATGAGCTTTATGTATGCATAAGCGCCTGTAAGTATCGCTGAAACCAAATATAGGTGAATTTTATGAGATGTGTAGTGCATTAGCTAGTGGACGCTAAGGCAGTGCTTACATTGTGCTAGGGAAAAGTGCAAGTGAGCTTCACATTGTGTCAACTGTAATAAAAATATTTAGAATCATTGAAAGTCACAGTTTATAAGTACAAGTCCCTTTGGATAGGCAAATCCGACTGCGATATCTGTGCCATAGCAGCATTTTAGCATACAGACCCCCTGTACTCAAAAAACTAGAAAGGAAAAAAAAATTAACCTGGCGAGACATACGTTGAGTGTAAATTGAGAGTTTTGTGAGAGCAAATTTATGTTGACGGCTTACTCACTCTTCAGCTGCCTATCTTTGCGGTGTGTGGTGGTGTTCCTGGGGTCTTAGCATGATTCCCTCCGTATGCAAAAGTCGCTCAAATTCTTGTGCACTGTGTATGTCAAAGAGAGATACTCATAAACTACAAAGAGATACCTTTTAATTTTTTTAATTTAGAAAACTTCACATTCCAAACTATAACTGGAAGGAGTATTGGGGTAAATTCTTTTTTTCTCTTATTATAGGGTAATACTATGCGATGTTAAATCTCGTTCTCATTTGCAGCAATATTCTTGCCTATGCTACACCTACCTCAAATCTTCTTCTCCTTGAATTTATTTTCTATAATCTTCCAAAGCTCGCTAGGAAACCCTCAATCGTAATGGGAGCACTCATTTGCTTTAACCTCCGCAAGCCCAGTGTTATTCACGGAGAACTTCACGGTCCTCATCACCTTATCCGCCCTCGTCCGCGTCCACGTTCACATCCACATCCTCTTCTCCTCATTTTCACCCCTTCACTAAAATCCTTATTTTCATCCTCCCCATATAGTACTTCTAACTTACTTATCTTCTGCTAGTTCTTTAATCTTATTGCGCATGTCTTTTCTGTCATTTCGCAACCGTTGTACCGTAGCAGAAATAGGTGTAATAGTCCCCCCTCGGAGGCACTGAGTTCAGTCTTAAGCTTTTAAAATTTGCTCGTCCTTCTTTGAAATTATCCCCCTCTTATGATCGCCGTGTTGAATCCACTTCTGGAGATTCTTTCGAAGCCTCATAATTTGAAATTGCATCTCTTTAGCGGTCCTGTAGCCTCCTTAAAGTAGTTCGCTGAAGGTCTAATTCTTTGCCACTTCGACTTTGCCACAGACCTAGTTTTGCCGACTTCCTTCTTGAAATCGCCAACTTGTTGGTTCCTCTCAGTGATAAATCCACTATTTTGGCCATATAGGGAATAAGCCTACAACCGAAGATCACTACAGAACAAAATAATCTCAGCAGCTTGAGGATCAAGAGCTGATGGCTCTTTCAATTGGGCTTTCAAATTTTGACTTGTCAAAATCTCAAACTGAGTAGCCGATTGTGCTCGCTTAATATCTTTATTGAGATCTCCGACTAGCTGATCATACTCTTTGCTATAGTTTTATTCATCGAAGGAATAGATGGTGGCTTGCTTCACCTTTGAAATAGCGCCTTCTTTTCCCCGAGCAGTATCCTTAGCCGCTGGGGTTGGCAAAGTTAGCCTGGATTTTAGAAATCTCCGACAGGGTAACGGCATATGCTTCAGAAACTTGTTCGAGTATGCCCTCAATGTGCTAATTCATATGGACATTCCTATTCTCGAGCTATTACATATACCCAGTGCTGAACCTAATCGCTTCTTTTATGTCATTCGTAGCTTCTTGTAGTGGTGCAGCTCGCTCCTAGGTCTTGAAAATCCCCCATTCGGTAGAAGCATTTGGTTCGTCTGCTTCCTTTTGTATAATCTCAACCTGAATTCCGTTTCCTTACGCGTATAACAGGTGTCGCCATGATAACTTCGATTCTCGAATCTCTCCGCAAGCTCAGAAATGACAATATCATTGACCCCAGCAGTATCAACAGTTGACTAGACTTGTGCAGCAAAGTCTTGATTCTTGGGTCGCTCGGCATTAATCCTCAACTTGATCGCCGCAACCTCTGCGTGGAGGATCTCGATCATCCCCTGTTTCTCGTTGAAGGAATTTGCGCCTACGTAGGTAGTCAATACTAGTTTCAACGAAAGGGAGTGGTTAATCAAGAGATATATATTAACTGTACAAGAATCAAGCTTATCACTTTCACCTCGCCCTTAGACCCGGCTGTCTTATAAAGCATATTCGCAAAAAGTTCACTCATGGCTATGAAATTATTGCGCCTCGCATCGAAAATAGTTGTTAGGTTTTTGAAAGTGATAAGCGCGTATGGAAGGAGACTGCTCGGAAGGAGGAATCGTTGATAAGGAAGGAGAGAGAAAATTTCTGGAAATAAAATAGAAAAGATTAGATACATATAAATACTTTGACATATATCTCCGAGGCTTCTATAGTCTGGAGCCGGCAGAGAGGGAAATTAGAAGAGGAATGTCACTCAAACGAGCGAAATTGAGTTTGATGCTCTCGTTATTACAGGTAATCACTCTTGTCAACCAACCCAAGACACTAACCGACAACATAGACATATCTAGTAAACGCCGACGCCTGCAAAATAGGATTTGGAATTCAAAAATGCGATAAGAGTTGTAATTGATATGAACCGCGAGGAGCAACTTCCTCGATAAAGACGCTCTTACTGAATTAACGAGGCACGACTGATTATGAAGCAACTTAAGGCCCTGTTAAATATTGTCTGGGAGTGGGGAGTTCATGATCCTTCTCAGTATAGTAGGCCTATGGACAATCTCAAACCTTGGACTGTTGCATCTTGCTCTGGCAACAGCGGGACCTTCGAATTCAGACCGTTAGTAGGAATGCTTTCAGGTGGGAGATAGAGAGGTACCAACTAAAGAGATTGGGTTTATCAACATGAAGATCTTAGTGAGACTAAATTATATGCCTAATTGGAGCAGATATTAGAAGGGGTGTTTCTGTTGTCGTGCAGGTTCCTCAAAGCTATAGTTTATTGCCACAGAAATCAAGGGAAGGAAGACTGAACAGAGCAGACCATGTTAATCTAACAGATGAGAAACTCATGGTGTAGCGAGACTGGATCATCTACATAAATGCCATTGTCACTTGACAACTGTAAAATCTTGTGGGTAAGACCATCACTACGACGGCTTAAAATCTGTGAGAACGACCTCCGTAAATATTCAGCAGGGCCTAATTGGGTAACCAATAGCCAATTGCACAATAAAATACGTTTGTAGGAAATTTCAATGCATGATCTTTCATTGAGCCCGAAAAACCTCCAGCATTCTACCAATTATTCCCAATCCTGACCGAACTCCAACATGAAACATACGCTTTACCCAAGAATATCTTAGCTCTTCAGAGCCTCTAACCGGCCTCGCATCTGGTCCAGCATAGCCTCCGCATCTTCTTCGTCTTCTTCCTCCGCCACAGGTTCCTGTGCCGGTGTCGGCGTGGTAGGCGTCGCTGCCACCTTGCCCATACGATCTTGTAGAATTTCACCCAGCACCTTGTCCACTTCTGTCTCAGCTTCTTCCTCATCCTCCTCCTCCAGCTGATCGGGCAGCGAATCCCCCACCATCTCCTCAATTATGCCCGCCTTTACTAATTCCTGACTCAATTCCCGCATCGTACCCATTAGTTCTGGTAGTCGTACGAGACTGTTAACATCCTTCATTATGCCCACACTTGATCTGATGCTCCCCTCAATCTTCCGCACTGCGAATGCTTCTGTGACCTGCATCGCGACACTATTTAATTGCGCTTTTGAAGTAATGAGCCTACTAGATTGCTTCCGTATCCGAATGAGCTCTTTAGCAAATATCCGTGTATCTTTTGCCGCCTGGTTGGCTTGTGAGGGGTTGCGCTGGGCACGTTTGTTGGCAGCAATGATGCTCGCCCTGGCCTTATTCTCTACCACTTTCAATTGTGCAATATCGCGATCGAGCTTCCGAGTATTCTGGCGTATGAGTTGATTGCATTTTCTGACCTAGATGCGCATCAGTTGCTGTGCAAGGCTGGTTCTCGAGGCTACTTACCTGTGCCTGAGGATCGGGCTTGAAGAAGACGGCCTTGATCGACTCCATCGTGATTCTTAGAGAATAGAGCTCGTAGAGACTATGCTCTGCAGAGGGGGTTTGCCCTCAAATACTCACCTTGTAATGAAGTGTTGTGGTTGCAGATAAGGTTGTGTAGATTCTAAAGACATTCAGGGTCGTGAATGATACTGCGGACCAGTAGTGACGTCCCAGGCCACCACATTGGTATTTGAGGCTCAAGTCGCAGGGCTGGCCACCATAGGACAATAAATTTCCAATGCAATATCCATAGCATAATTAGAAGCTGAGCCTTCGTAAATAGACTTTATATTGAGAATATAGCTTCTGAAGCTATTCGCATCCTTCCTGCACCGCCTCGTCCACGTTGTGCAGCGATTTGCAAGGGTCGTAGCACCCCTTTCCATGACTTTCCATCCATTTTCCAGCCTCGTTCTGCGCACTTAGCAACATTGATCTTGTCGAAATAAATTCTTCTTCTTCTCCACACCACATCCCACTCCACATTGTAACTCTACACTGCAATTCTAATCTGCTGATTCATTTGACGAGTTCCATTACCCCTCTTCATCATGGCTACTCCTGAAGGTAAGCTCCATCACCCCGCAGCGATAACCAGAGCTATTAGGCACGGGATGAAAATGAGCAAACACTTGCCAATCCCGCAGCGCCCCTCGAACTTGACCACGATTTGATGAATATAGCTAATGATTTGCAGTTCTCTGGGCTCAACGCTCAAACAAGACTGAGGCTGCCAAAAACTTCATCTACCTAACAATTTCCGTACCCGATGTCCAACCCTCAAAGCTCAAGCTTGACATTACACCCACCTCTGTTATTTTCGCTGGCCATTCAGATTCCCTCAAGAAGGACTACGCAGTCACCCTCGAGCTCTATGGCGAAATTGACGTTTCTGCGAGCAAAACCAACCACACCGCCAAGAATGTCGAGATGGTCCTGAGAAAGAAGGAGCTTAAGGAGGAGTTCTGGCCACGATTGCTGAAGGATGCAAAGAAAGTTCACTTCCTGAAGACCGACTTTGACAAGTGGGTTGATGAGGATGAGCAAGACGAGGCACCAGAGGATGACCTTGGTAAGCCTAATATGAACTGAACCCCGAACTAAAGCTGATCAACCAGCAGGCAATATGGGAGGTATGGGTGGCATGCCAGGAATGGGCGGCGATATGGCATCGATGATGGGTGGAGCCGGTGGCGATTTCGGTGGTATCGATTTCTCCAAGCTTGGCGGAGCTGGAATGGAGGGCATGGGTGGTGGTGCAGAAGAGGAGGAGGATGAAGATGAAGATGAAGAGATGCCTGAACTTGAAGAGGACGATGAAGCTTCAAGCAGCAAGCCAGCAGCTAAGATCGAAGAGGTTAACTAGATGGGTTTTATCAAGGCGTACAGCACAGAAGGTTGGCTTTTTTGTCCCTGGCAACAGCATTTCGAGCATCTCAGATCGTTGAGGTGGTCAAACATTACATGTCCTTTGAAAGTATCAATTGACAGATAGACTATCGCGATTTGGTGGCACAAGAATATCTAGTGGCAGGCAAAATCAAACACAAAAGCAAGATTGACCCATATTGTGTTCCTTCTACCTACACTCAGGCTTGGCAACATTTTTGAGAGACACATGATTGGACAGTGCATTGTCTTGCCCAAAAATATCTTGTCTTAAATAACATGTAGCCTGTTTCAGAATTACCCATCTATTACACAGGCATTAGTTCTCAAGGCTATAGCATCAATTTCTCAAGTGAGATTCAACATCGCATCGACGCCAGCAGTTTTAAAATTTGCAACTTTTTACACCCAGTTGATCCAGAAGTTCTCACTATTCATAGATCATCTGTGGCTAGATTTATCCATTATTCGGCCATCCGCATATTGTGGTCCTTCGTATGAATCCAATTTGGTAGGACGCAAAACCTCAGTTAATCTCACTTTTATTTGGAGTCTCGTTTTTTTCATCTCTGTCAAAAGTTCTAACAACTCTTATATCTTCTTTTAATACTTTTCTTGCCATGCAGTGTATTTACAGTAGCTAAAGAGTAATCGAAAGTTCTCCATCCGAGGTTTCACTTTCCCTATTCATAGCACAGGTCCTCACCCTATCTACACTAATTACTCATTTCCATGCCTTAATTAGTATTAGCTTCACCGATTGTTTATCAACAGGCCATGAATTCTATAAAAATCCATCTCTTTCCCTGCTTGTCTACCATCCCCTCACTCCAACTATCTCTCGCGAATACATGGGAAACCAAAGCAACGACTTCCTCAACAGCGAAGGCACATCACCATCTACATCACCATATACATTACCGTCACTGGAACTATCACTAGAAACTATGAGCTCAAGGCTAGCAAATATAAAAACAAATCCTTGCCTTTGTTGCTAATTCTCATCTGCTGTATCTATGACCAGCAATATGAGGTGCGATGTTTGATCGATGTTGTAGATGAGATGGCTCATCGTTGCGGAATTTGTTTGCCATTTCAGCAGAATTGAGTGAGCTTTAGGGGAAAGAATCAGGAAATGGGATAGATTATAAACCCCTACAACCGAAATCGAGGATCTAGTAGAAGTTGTTCACGAAAGTGGATTTCTAATAAGCACAAATTGACTTTTTCCCACTGATGTGTCTCTGTCGTGCTTGGCCATCCATGATTTGAAGCAATTCTACCTCGAAAATATTCACTCCGTTTTCAATAAAGTTCTAAAATTTATGTTAGATTGCATTACTTGCGCTCATTTCAAAATACGGAAGACATTTTCCTTCGTCGCTATTTGAGGATCGATGTTTATAAAAAAGGAATACAAAGGTTTTGATGAGAATAGGTAAGGATGTGGGAAGTATGTTACACTTGCGTTGGAAGTTACCGGTGTTATAGGACCTTAAGTTATGGGTATTGTGAGGTTTGGGGAGTGTGATTATATTTTGGGGGTTTCATAAACGAAACAAAACCAAGGGCAGGCTATCCACAACGACATAAATTTTGAAGCCCATGTAGGAAATGGAAGTGGGAAGAAATGGAATTAACAGTGGTATGGATTAAAGAACCAGACCTCTGATTTAGGCTTCCCAACCCTAGTTAGTTTCAGAAGTCTTTTTATTCTTTCTATTTATTTTGCTAGGCCTCTGTAATATATGGTTTTGAGTCAGTAGTGACGAAGGCCTTCTTGCATGAAGTGATTTAATGTACTTTCTTAGATGGGTTGTGTTCCTTCGTTCCTTCACAGCCCATTCATGCTCCTATTCCCATAATGCCATATTGTTGCGAGTTCAACTAAGCGAATTACCCCCCTATCAGTATAAAGATGTATGAGTCAAAGCGCTGGTCTATTACTGTGCATTTGTCGCAGCAAGAAGGGCGATAACAAGAAAAATTTCATACTTGTGACGGAGATATAGGGCCAAAGGACTCACTCGCTTTATCACCAGTGGAGAAGCCACGTGAGCATGGTAAGCTTGAACAGGATCTTAATCACGTGGTTATACATTCGTCCGGGTAATTTGGGTGATCATCTGTGATAAAGTACAACATCAATCTCGCCTCGTCCTTAATCATTGAAGTAACGCAAAATTCGAAGGTTAAACTTCAAGTACTTGGCTTTTATGGCAGATGATTCAGCTCCGACAACATCAGAAAAGCCAGGAGCTGGTGAAAAGCTGCTGCCTGATCTAGGTGGACTAAAGGTTTCAGATTTGCCAGAAAATCTAGAAGCATCTGATCTAGATGATCAAGAAAATAAGGATGTACCTTGTAGCTGTGGCGATGAAGCGCACAATAATCTGGAAAAGTGGTACAAAGAATATTTAGCCTCCTCGGCCGCAGAGAAAGTGCTTCTCAAGGACAAATTCGACAGGGCAACTGTGAATCAGCAAATACATGATCTACTCCCTCGAATCCCAGTAGCAAACGATTACTGTCCTAGCTGTCAGAGGTTGCTCGAAAAATGGCCCGAAATCGTCGCAAAGGTACCAGATTATGTTCCTGATGAGTTTGGTGTACCTTATCAGCAACCACATTTTAAAAACACTCTTGAACTCGAGGCCGGTTATCGCAATAAATGCCGGCTCTGCACCCTTTTTGTACAATGTACAATCAAAAGGGGATACTCGCTTGAAGGGTGGTATAGGAAGGAAAAGCGACTGAATTGCCTGGGGAAATCTACAGAGATTCTGGTTTCCGTGCATAGTGATAATGGCTACTATTGGCTGACACTGACATGGCCAGGACTAGATAACTATTGCTGGCTTCCAGCCGATCCTCTATATTGTGTTAAAAACTATGATCAGCGTACGTTAGCATTGCTCCGGTAATAGGGAAAATCTAACATGTCGCAGAACTATTCACCGTTGGCAAAGAAGCTACTCGTCTCACGACAGATACCGACCCTTCACAGCTTGAGCTGGCAAGAAAATGGCTTACGGCTTGTTCTGAAACCCATATATCCTGCAAAAAACCGCTAGACTGTCAACTCCCAACCCGGCTTATTGATGTGGGCTCCACACCCATTCGTCTTGTGCAAACCTCCTCCCTCGCAACCAAGAACCCTAGCTACGCAACCTTAAGCCATTGTTGGGGAACCCGTGATTTTTTCACGCTCCAAGAAGACAACCTCGAAGAATTAATGATCGCAATCCCAGAGGAGAAGCTCACCAAAACATTCCTCGATGCCATCCACATCACCCGCTCTCTCGGACTCCAATACCTCTGGATCGACTCTCTCTGCATCACCCAACGCTGTCAGATCGACTGGCGTAGAGAATCAGTACTCATGAGTTTCATCTACGGTGGCTCTACTATCACCATTGCCGCTGCCGGCGCTGCCGATGGCACCGAAGGCTGTTTTCTCAAACCTCACGGCTTTGTGGGAAAATTACATCTCTCGCCCTCCCCAAATGAATCCTGGGATATCGCACCCAGTGAATTTTACAACTCGGTGTCGAAATCACACCTCGCTGGCCGAGCCTGGACACTCCAAGAACGACTCCTCTCCCCACGAATTCTCCATTTCAGCAAGACAGAACTCTTTTGGGAATGTCGGCACTGCGATGCCTCTGAGTCATTCCCTGAGGGTTCCCCTTCATTCCAGCACCAGAATGTCTTTCATCGTGACCTCAAGCCGCTGTCGGATATTTGGGATAAGATTGTGAGTTTGTATACAGGTGGGAAATTGTCGTTTGCGAGTGATAAGATGGTGGCAATCTCAGGGATTGCCCAGAAAGTAGCTAAGGAGAGCGGAGATGTATATGTGGCGGGGCTATGGAGGAAGGATATTGAGTTGCAGGTGTTATGGTGCCAGGTTAGTCCCGGGAGAAGGTTGAAGAAAGGGAGTACGTATAGAGCTCCTAGCTGGAGTTGGGCGAGTGTGGATGAGAATGGATACGTGTATTATTCGCCGAGGTTAGAGGGAGTGGAGCACGTGTATTATGCGCATGTTATTGATGTGAATGTTGTGCCTGCGGGAAATGAATTATTTGGGGAACTGGCAGGTGGCGAACTGAAGATGAGTTGTTCAGTTATGCTTACAGGGAAATTGAGACTCGTCAAGGGTGAAGAATGGGACGGGATTGATTTCAGCTATAACGAAGTTGATATTGAGGGCCTGGAAGGCAAGAAGGAAAGCTTTATGATGCATCCCGACTCGGATGAACTTGATGGAGAGAATATCTATATTCTTCCCATCCTTGAAACGTTAGGGAAGGCCAAGTATAATAAGCGGAATATTAAGGGGCTTCTTCTTTCTCCGACGAGCAACAAAAAAGGAGAATATACCCGTGCGGGCTTTTTCGATCTTTCAGCTTTTGATAAAGGGTTTCGTAAAACTCAAGAACGGTTTCTTAAATTACTTGAAGCAACTGGGAAATCAACTGCTAGGGCGCGGTGTGCTAAGGTTCTCTCGGAGCCTGATTTTCCAGATGAACGATATATGATTACAATTATCTAGTTCTCGGCTATTGTTTTAAAATGGAAATCGGAATTTTAATTCACTTTAATGGCATATTAAGCTAAGGGAAATATGTATCGTGGTTTTGGTACATATGACCCGGGGTCGAGATGGAGTCTTATACTTGCTTTTTTCTATACACTAGGCTCACTTGCTAAGATAACGAAAGACATTCCACAGCAATGTGCACATTAAAAATAATCTTACCCATTCGATACTTATTTTCGTTTTAATTGTCCCTCTTCTTGCCTATTTTACACTGTATTATTAATACGATATGTATATTAGCTAGCTACAAACCACCTGGCCAATTACTGTATATTATACCCCATGGCAACTTACTTCCTTCCATCACAAGTGTACGGGTTCGTAATGAATGGGTGTCCGTATACAGTTGGGCAGTGTCCTAAATATGTTCCATCGAGACTAATAGGATCCGAAGGCGTCACTCCAGGGTCGGTGTAGAATGGTAGCTCCCAGAGAGTCTGTATTTGCAGCACAATTTTGGGAGTATTCTGGACGCAAGTACGAATACTTCTAGTGAATTGTCAGCGTAGTTTTATTTCAGAAATATTGAGGAAAATACTGACGACTCATCGATTGTACAGTCGAGGTAAGGTGTAAGATTTGCAAGCTGAGCATCAACTCCAAAAGAATTTGGATTTCCAACCGTCCCATTAGCAAACGTCATTCTGAAATTGCCGTTAGCATCTCTTTTCATTAACCTTGTAAGTGACATACGTTGGAACATCCATACACCAGAATTGCTCAAAGACATAGAGCCATGAATATCCATCGGTGTCAACTTCGGTTAGTTGTGCGCCGTCACAGTCCATAATCAGAGGATCATAGGCATAGCCACTGGGAGGCAGTCCGGTTCGCTTCTTGGTAGGACAAATCAAGGTTGTGTCGTTGTAGGAAATGCTGAGAGACACTTTGGCGGTACCATCTGTTTCGTTGAGACTATTCGTCGATGATTTAAAGTTAGTAATGGTGATACTGTAAGGAACTGGACACTTTGCTGCCCAAGTATTCGTTGGAACTGGAAGCCCTTGTAATATTGGTCAGTTAAGGAGTGGCGGGAAGCAGGGAGGCAAATACCTGGATATGTTGGAGAAACCCATGGAGGACGAGTTGTTGGCGTTACGTATGGCAGTGTAGTTGTTGTAGTAGTGTATGTAGTCCGTGTCCATCTGGTTGAAGTTCGGATCGTTGTTGGCGGTGAAATAACAGGAGGTATTGTGTGGTGTCCACCTCCAGAAGATCTGGTACGTGTAGGGTGAGGTCTATGTCGTCCATGACCTATTTGGATATGAGCCATCTAGTGCTTGAAATTTTTTCATGGGGCAGTATTAAATACCATCGTCTCCTCCATCCACAGCTGTTTCTTTTGCTGGTAGTGCAGAGTCGCAACGGACAGTGGCAGCAAAATATGCTGCCAGGATAAGTGGTTTGAACAACCACATTTCGATTAGTAGCACCTGAATGAGAGAGCTTAAAGAATTAAGACGGGATAGTGGTAAATAAGTGAAAAACTGACCTCAAACCACTATAGCTAATTTCATATCTAGTGATCCCACCCCACGGGCACATGGCATACTCATACCACCTTGTTGTGCGGCGACACGAGGCATCTATTTAGCAATAAATTGTTTCCGAGTCCGCATGTTGACTTAACTTTGGTGCCTGGGTTTCCGGACATGCGGACATGCGAATTGTGTGTTTAGCCAATTGATTATATCTCCATTGCTGACGCATCCCGTCCGGGTGAATTCATTATCGGAATGATAAGGGCTATGAGAGTTGACAAATTGATGAATTATCCGATGGACCGTTCCGACTTCCTTTGAGTATTTAAACTTTTGTATTGAGACAGCTATAACAAACTAGATGGTATTACAATCTTCAAAAATTGTTATTCATATATCTTTTGAGTTCGATGTCAAAATGACTCCGTTAGCGTAATATTTGGCAACAGGAAAAAAGTCTGAGAGATTATGGCAAAAATAATCAAATGTAGTCTTGATGTACATGCTACTATAGTAGGTTATTCGTTGAGATAGCCCATGATACCGAGTGTCCTTTCGAGATCACGTGACTCACGACCATCTGGAAGCTTCGTCGTAAGTGAAGTTCGAGATGCCGCATCAGTTCATTGTTGTAAATCAAATTTCCAAACTTTATTATTACAATAAGGCTGGGATAACGAATTAAACATGTTGATTTAAACATATTTACATTTATAGGGGGGCCGTTCGCTTAGCTGAGCCTGATCCTCGTCACCTCAACGCCGCCAAAGGTCAGGTACTAGGTCACCGCCCAGTGCTTTGCTTCAATTATCTAGAACTTATATGTAGTATTCGTTCCGTTACGAAGACCAGAATCTCCCCACCTTCAAGATATTCGCCACGACTCTAAGTAGAACGCAAAATAACATTCATCATATGCTGCCTTAATTCTAATTCCTACGCTCTTAAACTCCTTTCCCCTACTACCAGGTTTAGTTGCCCCCAAATTTTAAGGGGCTATTACTTAGATATGAAGAATAGGGAAGAGTATTTAAGGAGCAGAAACTGGGGGGAGGGGAGGGGCCAGAGATTACATTCCCATGTTCAGATTTCCTTCCTTATTTTAGCCGCTTTTGGGGGACAGCTACCTTGTGCCTGCTTGTGAAATTATTGAGCTTGTGTAGTTGACGCTTTGTTTTCTCTTTTAATCTTCTACTTAAGTGCCGATCTATATCGGGTTAAAGGAACGATGCTTAGCTGCTAGTTGATATCAATCAAATGTGGTCATTTGAGGTATTTCAATCTAAAATTTGACACTGACCCCTTGCAATCGCAGGGGATTCCAATCCTTCGTGTCCGTGCTAAAGCGCTGCAATAAGCCTTAAGGAGTTCACCTTTTGGTGGAGCCGCACAAGTAGCAGATATACTCAGGGTAAGCACGAGAATAGGAAGCATTAAGAGCTCTGTAAACTACCGACAGGAAAAGCTCCAGAGAGGGATTCATAATTAATTTTCTGTAAAAAATAATTCTTAAATAGTACATTAGCTTTAATACCTTCCTCGAAAGACTTTTTGTATGTGATTTGGAGCGTTTTTGAAACCATATGCTGTGTTAGCCATTTGGTTAGTATATGGCAGTGCCTCTCCACATGATTTTTACATGGTAGTATGGAATTTTCTGAGATTTTGCAGATACTAATTTCATTTACCTGCCTTTGGTATTAAGGAAAGAAATCTAGCTGGATCGTGAATCAGGGGGGGATCTCGTACGAGGGGATCTCTTGTCACTTTAAACAACTTCTGTGTTGGCAACAGCAGCACTCAAAATATGTACTTCATCTCAAACCACCTGTCGATTTGGATATTTTATTTCACCATTCTAATTGAAAGTTCAATGCTTGGAAAGGAGTTCCTTCCCTCGTAGGCATTCAAGAGATGAATATCTATTCCCGCTTGCTATCACGCTTACTCAACTTCATGTTGCGTTTGTAGCTCATTTGATGATTAGCACTCAAATTCAAGTCTAAATCAGCTTGATGTGCAGTTTGAGACATCTCCACATCTTAGCTTTATGCTATTTGCCAGGCTCTGACAACACACCTTAGCATATTTGGAAGATAATTTCTCAGGCAACTATGAAATATCACATAGCTATAGTCTACATAAGAAGGAAAGCGGAAGTAGATTTCTATCTGTATGATAATATTAAAGTATTCTACAACAAATTGAGTAGGATACCCTAGTAGATCGAAATGCTATTTTATAGGTATATATTTTGGGAGGAGGTTATTCTTGCTGCACTATCAAACAACATTGCATGAAAGATACCACGCCTTCACTTGGAAACCTTCAAATCCATGATCAAAGACTTAAGGCTAAGCTCGATAGCAAGTTTTCGTACTTTCCCATTTATGAAATCATATCTTACAAACGAGAATCATCTAATACACCCAATCTCTGCCAACTCTGAATTGAAAGGGAATAAGTCACGCCATCTCCCAAATATCAGAACCGATCCCTTTTTCTCCCACAAGATTCATGTCAGCCTAACAGCATCACAAATCTTCAAACTCTAAATGTTGGCACACCTTCTTGCACCTCTTCAAATTTTCTCCATCTGACGTACTGCTTGCCATCATTTCCGATGATCAGGGTGGGATATTTCTGCACCCACTTCTTCACATCACCTTCCTTATACTCTTCGTACAGTTCCTCGCCAATCATTCTTCCGTTTCCCAATCGATCGCCGCTGATGTTGAACTTATACTCTCGCATAATGTCTCTCTGTTCCCACTTTGACATTCCCAATTCTTTTGGTACAGTGTGCTGAGATGTATCCTCATATAGCATGCCACCGAGATATGCATTATCTTCAGGTACGATCTGGAATCGTTTTGAATCGATCGTGACTTTCGTATTTCTCGGAGGGGGTATCGAGCACTTGTTGTGGGCTGCTTCGAGGGAATTGTACTTTGTCTTCACTTGGCGTAGAGCTTCCTCGAGTTCAGTGATCTTCTTGCTTTGTGACTGAAACTCGCCATTTCGCAGGTCAAGCCCCTTTTTCATATTTTCTAGAACACCCTTGCTCTTTTCATGAAGCTCTTCTCGCTTCTTCATATCTCTTTCCCTGATATTTAAATCGTTCTCCTTGATTTTCAGTTTCTGTTTTTCTTCCGCTAGGTTTGAAGAGTGTTCAAGATGCAGTCGAGAAGATGTGTCAACCAAATTGCTCTCCTTGATTTTGAACTCGTCTTCGCGCTGTTGTACATTCTCCTCTCGAGTGATAATGTCCCTTTCTCTCCTGTCTAAATCCGTGTTCAGTTGTCGTACCTTATGCCGTTCTTCCTTGTCCTTCAAACTTTGCTCTCTGAGAGAATTTGTATATGAAAGAAGTGATTTTAAAGCAGCTTCAAATTTATCAATGTTATTAAAATCAGAATCCTCTTCAGCCTCAGGTGGCCCTAGAGTAATTTCGGGCAGCTCAACAGCTGAGCCAGGTGGTTGTTCTGGTTCTGTTAATTATGTCAGAAATTATGTACTATAAAATCGTAAAAGTAACAGAGGAGCTTAGAAGAACGGTGCGAAGCTGCAAAATTTCTAGGAAGCACTTACTCGTAGGGGTTGAAATTTGTTGAAGCTTGGATCTGATATATGCCTTCGTGTCGGTGTCAGTATCTTTCTTGAGTTTAGTATCAAATACAATATTTGGAAATCTGACACCACTGCCATTGAACTGTATATTACTTCGACTCATATCATCTGCGTGCAATCGGAAGAGGAGGTTGCCATGTGAGGTAGTGTACGCATATACAATAACATCTCTATCTTGCATATGAACACCAACTCGTATCTCTTCACACTCGTTTGGCAGCTTTGAATTTGCTTCAGGCTCTCCCGTTGCCGACTTAGGCTTTACGGTAGGATCTTGGTCAGTCTTCTGCTGTCCTTCAAGAGGATTCGTATTTCCATGGAGAAAGTTCCTGATAAGACTTAATTTTGTACTTTTAGATGGATCTTTCTCTCCCAAACATCCTGAGAAGATCTTTCCATCTAAAACTACCTGCTCGACTCGGACTTCGTTGAGACTGGATGTAACGAGGCTCGTCCATCTCTGTAAGATAGTTGGAGGCATATCAACACGCTTGATGGCGTACAAAAATACATTGTCCCCATTCAACTTGGCGAAAATGTGCAGGCTGGGTTCGTCCGAGTGGGTTCCGATTTTGGCTATGTTATTGATCGATGATCTTTCCACTTTCAAGCGCTTTCTATCCGGGTCGGCTTCATGCGTGGATTCACCATTGTTGGAAAGCTCCACAGCCGCAATTGTCCGGGCTTCCCGTCCAATAGCTTTCACCTTTGTCGAGCTAGAACTGAGGATATGCTTAAGTGCGTTGGAAGGGTGCACTTGGGGGGTAGTTGGCGCTCGAGGACGTGGTGTAGTGGAGGCAGAAAGCTTCGAGGAAGTTTGCTTTGCATTAGGCTCATTCTGGGTCGGATTCTGCAACAATACGGGACGTGGCCGCGTAGCAGAGCGCGTACTATTATCCTCCTTATACGAAGGGGTTCCAAGAGGTGGAGGAGGAGGTGGACAGATGCTAAGTAATCAATCAGCCTCGAAGCCTCATTCAAACATTGTTAGAGAAAACTAGAAAAGAGACAATATTTACTCTTTGCTAGCCATAGTTAATATGTGACACAGCAATTAGATGCTCATATAATGCAATGCCACCCAAGCAGTCAGAAAGATGTATGACGCGTGATAATAGCAGGACCCGGCTGGAAAACTCAAATCCAGAGAGGTAGTGCACCCTAGCTACTTAACGTGCTGAGTGGTATGTTGCGGAAAGAAAGTTGTTCGTGTCGAGAAGCCTTTTACACGTGGATTTTTATTTATTATTGACTTGAGGAACGTGTATGTGACTAAGCGAGACTTGGATGCAGCCTGGTCAAGACTTGCCGGAATCTTTATGCACCCGCCATTGCATCCCACCCTCAAAAATTAGTGAGCTTCAATGAGACGAGTAACAGTGACATTAATAGGCAAATTTCGGGTTTCTCCTCCACACATTTACTTACGTAAGCAGACATATCACCTCGAATATGGCCTGCTCGAGAGTTAAGGCGCCTAATGTAGGACTGCAATGGGTTCTGTTGCTTTTGCAGTTGATCTGCTGTATTTCCTTAGTGTAGGATTTGAGTTCATTCAGCTCGTGATTACACCTTTGAACTTATTATGATCCATCTAAATTTCGCTGCAAGGAGTATTCCGGTTTTGGAAGGCATGCACAGAAGAAAGCCTCAATCTTCCTTATACGGAGTGGTATTCTTCAACATTTTATTAAAATAGTCGACACTAGGATTGGTGTAAAAGGATGTTGCCAACTTGTTGCCTTGTAGTTGATTAGAGATGATAATAAAGTCTTAGGTCACGATTAGGCCGTTCTTGCCAAGCATTAGAGTGTTTTATCGATCGAGTCAAGTTTGGTTTTAGTACCTATGTGAAGCTACCGTATAAAGTTCAGAGAGAGTAAGAAAGACATGATGACTTTCTAGCAGCTCAAACATGGTTTTTGTTGTAAAAGTTTTAGCCTACCCCTTATGTAGGGGGCTAGCATATAAACAACATAAAATCTGATTGTCAATGTAAAGTTCGTCATATTCTAGTCTCATAAATCATATGTTAGTCAAGGTAGAAGAGTCATGAGCAAGAAGCTTGCGGTACTTTCACAGCACCCTTCTTAGTACACATCCTGTTCTTTCATCTCGCGTTTATATGCCTAGCCTACAAATAATCCCTTCTCATACAACTTCATGTAATAAAGATTAACTTTGAACAAGAGCACATACTTACTAGTGGCTTGATAGACGCCAACCTTCTGACCATTAAACTGCTCCTCGCACGTCTTCTCGCTAGCAACGTCGAATTCAAAAACTTGATTTTAGGGTTTCTAGCTGTAGGACTTCTCATCAACAATTACTTGGTGTGTATACCTAGATGTTTTCATACAAGCATTGCATATTGGCTGACTCGTATCAGCAGTGATAGCAGGAATGGTGAAAAACCTTTTGTCCGTGAACTTTACCTCTTTGACCATCCCCTGCACAGATATATTGAGGTTGTTGAGGGGAATCGCAAGAGTTGGAGACATGACTTCAGAACTGATAAACGAACTAGATTAAATGGAAGTTATTGCAGCTCCATCTGTTCCTTTCTTCCTGGAGTCATATAGCCAAGTCATTTCTGCTCTCCTTGAAATCAGTTGTTAGGGGTGCTAAGTTATGTTGTCACATGGTAATCCACTATTCTATTTTCGATTTAGCTTCTGCTAGTATGTCATATCCCATCCCATTCGAGCTCTATTCCCTGCCCCTCAGACAATATGATCACTGCTTTTCTGCTTCCTAATCCTAATCCTGTATCACTATCCTTTTCCTTCTTCACTGTACCACAGTGCTGATAGCAGTATACCGTTTGAAAAGCTGGCTTTTTGTTTTTGTAAATTGGTTACCGATTCTGTCGAGACCGGGAAAATCCTGCCCTTGGAAATCTTTGTTTTTGATTACTTCTGACTCTAGCTTTTGGCATGGTTCTGTGAGCAGCCGAATCTCATAGCCTTTTCGTGACTCTAGTCTCTGGCATTCCTCGGCGGGTAGATCATTGTCAATATCTCGCTGCTGGGCTCCGCATTAAGATAGCAAACTGGGCGCGCGCCTAGTCTTCGATAGTCGGAATCTTGTGCTCTTGCTTTTTCTCTACCCGCAAGTTGGTAGGCTAGTCTTTAAGCTAGTGTTCTCATCACTAGGCAAAACATTTCCCTCATTAGCTCTTCTCGCTTCATACTTAATACAATATTCTCATGACGTGGACTAATAATATCTTCACCTAGTCGCGTTACTTTTACGGCCTGTACAATTGAATTGGCTCTCTGTCTAGTTTTCATCTACTGTTGCACGTGATTGTTTCCGTATTGCGTCTTGGAGAGATTTGTAGACCTTGTAGCATCTCCAACAAGATTCGAGTGTTTTTGGCATATAAATTGGCATATCAGTGTTGTCGAGCTATCTCATGTGAAATTAATAGGGCATTAGAAGTTGGAGAGAACCTATGTACCAATCAGCTCTCAATAGAGCACTAGATACACAACCATATACATGATCCACATAAACCTCGCATTAATCGGTACGCATTGATGTGACAATCAAGTTTACAAATTAGTTGAAAGTTAACTTCTGGTGTTAACCTCAAGATGTGTTGTGTGAGGACCGAGTGATCGTAGCAGAACCCTTGTCCTCTGATGTTTCTAGCATAGAATCCAAGCGTGACAGCACTACCTTATACAAGATCGACACGAGATTTTCTAGTAGAGCAGAGACTAGTGATGCCTTGCTTATGACTCCCAGCTTGGCCAGAGACGGTCGAATATAAAGAAACATCCCGCACGATGAGTGCGCCTTGGTGTGCGGAGGTTGAGGCAAGTTAGTGGAAGCTGAGGGATCTGCGCGAGCTGTATGTGTTTGGATATTCTCTCCAGATTCGTGCGAACTGGTTCCCTTATTTCCTTCTTCGCTCACAACATATCATGCTCTTCATCTAAATCATTACTGCTACGTTGACCGTCCATAGTTCATAAAGTGTATTGTCAAGTAATATATTGCTATTACACAAGGGGGTATGCTGCTCTGCTCAACGTATCAGGCGGTGTCACCTCACCATTTCTCACACAAGAAAATCTAAATAAGCTCCCATCTCTGCCTCGAATCTCTTCCCAATTTGTCTTCCCTCTCCAAGAACGTTCAGAAAAACAAAACACGCTTCGTAAAAAGAAAACGCCTACAACGCCGTTATAAAAGACCAAACCATATCAAAGAAAATTATCCATCCAGTGTTCTGGACTGATTACGTATGACTCGTTCGCTTGTTGACTGCTCTGCTGCTGGTCGACATTCCCCTAAATTAGAAAGAAGGTTTTGTCAAGATGCGATACTCAACGTAGTCCTCTCCATCAATGCTCAATATTTGCGGTGGACCAACAAGCTTTCCGGCGAATGGACCGTTTTGCTTACGCTCATACTTGATGCCGTTGTGATATTTAATCTCATCGGAGACCGGTGGTGGTCCCCCAACAGTGCCACCATTGCTGGAGGTAGATTGAGAGTGAGTGGCCCTGTTCTGAGCAACCCAAACCTTGTTTAACTTTTTCAAGTTATGCTTGAGCTCCATCTGTGCAGCATGCTCAATGATGTTATTCTCGGCTGCAGCGACTTCCTTCCTAGCCTTCTCATGCTGTCGCTCCGTAGCCTCCAACTTCTCTTGCCTGGAGCGAGCAGCAGCAGCAGCGGCCTCAAGCTCAGCTTGTTGGCGTACATGGTGCTTGTGTTCGGCTCGGGCACTGTGACGGGTCTCCATCTCGAGTGGTGGTGGTGCGGCACGGGGGCTGTATGTCTGAGTCAACTCTCCGTTCATAACCTGTGTAGCTACAATAGCCTTAGCTGCCTGAACAGCCTTAAGCTCGTTTGCCTTGCGCTCCTTCTCCGTCTCTCGCTGTTCTTGCTCATAATTTCTAATGCGACAATACTCCTTGACTTCCGGGCGGCTCAAGCCTTGTAGATGTGGCTCCATGACAACCTTATCGTAGTGAAGCCAAAGAGCACCAGCACCAACGGGAAAGTTACCATCAACGTATCGACCATCACGAGTGCAACGCTGAACCTTGACGCGAAAGCAATCTGATCCACTGAGAACACCATAGCATGCATGCTTGTCTGCAACGTTTACCTCTGTCGAGTCAGCCCAATATCCAAGCAGAACACCAGGTGACTTGCTATCACCAGATGGTGATTGCTTCGGACTCTGAGCTTGGCCAGTGTTGACAGCTTGGAAGCTAGGAGTTTTTTGAATTGGTTGACGAGGGAGGGACTGACGATGGCTGGATTGCCGAGCGACGGAAGGGCGGTGAACAATTGGCTTGTTACCTGGGGAAGCAGCCTGATCAGAAGCGATCTGCTTAGCCAACGCAACAGCTCTACCTTCTGCAGCGATGCGTTCTTCTTCTGTAGCCTCATATACATCTGTACGAAGCTTAACGTATTCCTTAATCTCCGCAGAGTTAAGTGATGCAAGGTGTTGCTCAAAGATGATTCGAGGGAAGGTAACCCAACATCCACCAGCTCCAGTGGGGACATTGCCAATTAGCTCCTCTCTCTTTTTGTTCATCGCATAGATGCGAGTGCGAAGACGATCATGAATGTCGATAAACCCAAATATCACGTGTTTATCATTGTCATTTGGCTCGCTCGAATCACGCCAAACACCGATAGGGACTCCGCGGACCTTGGGTTGAGCTCGAGGCCGCTTGATAAGAGGTGAGTCTGCGCGGGGACTGCCACGAATCTTTTCGAGGCCTTGGCTCTCGAGTTCGGCATAGTTGACCGATTGGCGGTCACGTTTTCGCTTTGTGTCTCGAGGTGGGGATCGTGGAATAATATCATCCTCATCCTCATCATCTGGATTCAATAGAATAGCAGAAGAGTCTGCAGATTCCATCGTAGGTGCATCAACAATAATACCTTTCTCTGCATCCTCACGAGCAGGAGTGTTGCGGGATGAACCAGAAAGCCTATCGATTATTAGCAGGCGGTTTACTTAATATGGTGTAATTGTAGTTTCAAAGCGCTTAGTAACAAAAGAAAAGCTCAAACACGTGTCAAGCTAATTCACCCCCATACTTGTCACCGACAATGACAAATTCTTGGTTTCGAGAAGAATTGACGTTATAAACGCGACGGGAAGGGTGTAACAGTAGATGATTGAAATAGAAATAGTACAGCTTGTCGCTTATGCATTGCGTGTTGTGGTTGCTATGCAAGGCGCAGTAATGCACTGTCAAGGGAGCGAGAATAGAGAAGTTGGAAACAAAAGGACACGGAACAAGAACATACCCCGAGTCCAAATCCATCGTGATAGCAATATCAAGAGAATTGGAGTGCGAAAGAGTGCTAGACAAAACCAATTGCATGAGATCGCGACGATGATAAAAAGTGTAGTGCGGGTAATACAAAACAGGAGTTGATAAGGTAAAGGGCCGATGACTTACGGGCTTCTTGGTTCAGCCGGCGTGTTGCCCTCAAATCCGTCCAGTTCCATACTGTCAGTACTCCTGCTCGTCAAAGAATCTGATGAAGATAATTCCGGCTCTTGCATGGCTCTAATATAATGTAATAGCCGTTCGAAGAAGAATTTCGTCGAAGGTAAAGGTGTTCTTGTGCTATCGAAGTAGAATGGTTGAGGAATTAATGAGGAAGAGGGAGAGAGTTCGATTGATGAGACAGAAAGAGCGAAGTTCCAAGGCGAAGCGAATCAATAACAGGTGCCAATTGAATTCGTCTTAGCGCCGCTTTTGCGTTCCTATTCCATTCACCCTTCGCATGTCAAAATCCCTCGCTGCTCTCCTTAGGTTAAGCAAGCGGTAATCTGTAATCAAGTTTAGAGTGATGAGGTGTACGAAGGCACGGCTTTTGCAGGTGTGGTAACAGTGATGCAGCGTAGAGTTGCAGGTGCAGAACTGCCTATTTTCAATTTTAGATGAGCAGCGCAATGCGTCTTGCAATTGGGGCAATTATGCAATTATGTGTTTGTCAAGCTGCAGCTTGCCGGGTGCCTTGAGTTCGATACCAAGGCCAAGGCCAAGGACAAAAGGCTTTCCACGTCGACCGTAGCCTGTAAGAAAGGGACCTCATTAATCTAAGTCCAACAATCCATACAATCCATGGCAATTCATGATCCATCGTCCATCGTCCAACCAACATTTATCGCTACCTGCGACCTCTTCCTCTTCCACGTCCTCTACCTGGTCCTGCGCCACCTCCTCGCTTGTTCCCTCGAATGCTTCCTTCATCAAACCGATCGCTCAACTTCTCTTCTCCAAAGCCAGTTTCGCCAAGCCGCAAATAGCTAATAACGCCTTGATCAACTACCGCTAAAACAACATTTCGCCAACCATGTCTCAAACGATGATAAACTTTAGTCGGACCACTCATATCGGCTCTTGGCGGATCCCAAGGCGTACTCTCCAACAAAGAAGTAAGTTGTGGAAGTGACGGAATAAAAGTTGTGCGTGCATCAGTAATTGCGACGCGGAAATCAGGCAATCCTGGATTAGTTTTTGCAAAGTTCATAGTATTTGTGGGCTTCCAGAGGTGGAAAACTACACGATAGGGATCTTCTGCGGGCGGTGAGGGATTCTCCGGAACAGGTGAAGGTTTGTGTCTCGGAACGATAGCGATTTGTTGATAGATCGCGTTGTATGATCTGTACATCCCAGGCTTTACCAATGGACCATACGGTGGATGTTCAATTTTCGCATCAACGAAGAGCTTGTCAAATAGCCAAGTGAAGAGACTGGTAGACTCCTGCGATTTGACGACTTGAAATTTATGGCTTTCACCAGGCTTGGTTGGATCCCATTCTGGTGCTCTGAAAACAACATAACCATTTCTTTTGAGATTGGCATATACTGTATACCGATCCAGGCTGACCTTGCCTCGCTGTCCATCATTGCCAATCAACATAGCATATGCAGCTTGTAGACTCATTGGTGCACCGTCGTCAATTTTCTCAGAACTCTCTGGTTGCTCTTCTGCGCCACCATTCTCTTCACCATCACCTCTTGCGATAAATGAAGACCGAGTCGGCCACCATAAATCGAGATTTCCTCTTTCCACAAGATATAGCGCCTCCTCTGGGAGCAGCCATAAACTCGGCGACTTCGTTCCAGTGGGAGACTTTCCCATTGTCTTAAAATGCGGACCTTTAATCGAATGAACAACGACACAATGATCTTCGTCCAATCCCTGAAGCAATTCCGCTGGTACAACCTCATCTCTCTTTAAACTTTCATCCCCATAGTAAAAGCCGCGGATATGATTTTTCGGATTATGAAATCGTGTATATGCTAGAGCATCGTGCATTGCTTCTCTGCTAGCTGCAAGAATTCCATCTTGGTGCTTGGTACCGTGAGGTTCGAAGTCCTTCTCGCCGCGCTTCGGAAGCTGGCCTGATTTCGAGTTCAAGGCTGCAAGGAGGCGGAAATCCTGCGTTTCATCGCTAGGATCATTGTCTTCGAGTGATTGCGGGTGTAGTGAGGCAATTGGCGTGTCTTCATCCATATCAGCCATTGTGGTTGACAGTATTATTGTTTTTCTTTCTTTCTTGCTTAAAGCTCACAATTTTTCTGACTCCCAAATCTCAGCCTTGCACAACATCGGAAAATCTTCGGGAGCTCGGCTAAATTATGCTTCATCCCACTTCTCACCCCACTTTGAGACAAATAGTTTATGATCACAAATAGGCTGCAATTTCTTTCAAGTCAAGCAAACATGATCAATGGGAGTCTGGCCGAGTGGTTAAGGCGCTGTGTTTAGGTTGGCTGAAAGGCAATCAAAACGATCCGCAGTGGGAAACCGCGCAGGTTCGAATCCTGCGGCTCTCAACTAATTTTTTTGTTTCTTTTCTGAAGTTTTGATATCACATTTTCTATCCCATCTCTGCGTACTCGAAACCTTGTTTTTATTTGTTTTTGGTGTTATTATCTTTAAATTTTAGTTGTTCTTTTCATAATATATTTAAAGCCTTTTTTTCATTACACGAGAACTTTTTCATTTCAAATAAGAATTTACACTGCCATGTCACGTAGTGTTGACAAAGGAATGCACGTCCTAAGAAATATTCACACCGCCGTCAGCTATTCGGGACGCTTATTCGCTGTGATAGATTTCGAAAAGCTCAACCAGTTACACAAGAACAAGTATCAAGCGCGAAACGCTCTCTTCAGCCGCTGTCAGCTTCCCCACTGGCAGGGCGTTTTCTAGGTTTCTGGGAATTGGGTTGGTGGCACGAGTGGGGGACTAAGGTAATGAGAGCCTGGCCCCCAAATATCTGACTGTCTGACAGTCAAAGCGAAACGATGAGGCGAATTGCATTCCCTAATTCGCCAAATGTTGAGAAGAAAATTTGAAGAGATAAATTGAGAATGCGACGGGTTAAGAGAGGTAGATCTAGAAGATAGCGGCCGGCGAGAAGTGATTGGGGGGATGGAAATGCACTATGGCTGATTTGGCTGATTTCCACTGGTATTCGGAAGTCCGAACTTAAGGTCAAGACTGCCAACGAGTACGCAATTGAAGCGATTTGTAAATCATCAAACTTGGGATGACTTGGGAGTTGTAGTCGAGCAGTAAGAGAAGGCACACATAAGTGATTCAAGGGACTGATAGAATGTATCACATCTTTCATTATCTCACTTCCTTACTTTCCCCTGTCACATAGGTAGGTAAACTACACTATCCGGCCATCATCTTTGCTCATCCGATCCCCTCAACAGCTAGCTATCTTCATATTCAGTCAGCTAGTGTTAAATGTCATATACACATGAATAATATAATGGCACAAATCCAGTTGCCCAACGCCCATGACGATGCAAGGCTTAAGCAATCCGTCCATCCGATTCAAATCCACGCCTCAGCTATAATAGCCTATGTGACCTGCCTAGTATCCTGAACGCCTTCTGAATCAAGGTTGTGCCGCCCTAGGTGTCATTTGATGAAATCCTATTGTGTAAATCCGACTTCTGCCTCTCTTGACGTCCTTTGGGTCTTGCCGAGTCTACTCCTTCCTAAAATTTGGCTCCATGTGAAGTTTTCCTAAATTAAGCTCAAATCAATTCATGGATCCGAGTCCTTCTGTAGCAAGCATATAGGTTATCTCCTTAGGACCACAAATCCTTCTTCCACCAGCAACGTGCGTGCATACAGCGTGAGAGCAAGGCTATCATTCAATAACCATCTTCCTCTGTCCACCAACCATCGTCCATCCCAACGCTTTCAGCGCATCTTTATCATTTGCTCGAATAATCGTGCAAGCGGGTAACATAGGATTATGCGGGTCTACATGCGAGGCATCTTTGGCTGCTTGTTCGATGGCGTCCATTTCCTCCTTGCAGTCCTGCTGGTCGAGGGGGCAGACTACGATCGGTTGGCGCAAAACGATATCTCGAGCTGCGGACATATGCGCCTGGGGTTGTCAGCCTAGAACTAAAAAGGTTCCGGTTTTCTAGACTTACCTTAATTATCAGAAAGAACTCAATCTTGTAAAGAGTTCCTGTGGTAGTGAAAGAGTTGACCGAATACATGGGGAAAGCGGCCTTTCCTCGCTTTATTATCCCCTCTGCATCTCGTAATTCCTTTGATGGGAAGACCAAACCTAAATTTGTGAAGTAGCCAGCCTCCGGCAGCTTGACTCCTACGACTTGCGTATGTTTCGCTATTCGGTTAACCTTTTTTGTGGGCTCGTCTCCTTCGGGGTTATATGTTATTTCCTCCTCTATACCAATCGTAATTTTCTGGATCACAACTCTCTTTGCCTTGCTTAACCAATCCGGGTTCGGTGATATTTTTATGTAGACGCTCACTGGATCTAGTGGGCCATAGGACCATCGAGGTAATGATATCCCAAGCGTAACGAGATGATCTGCCGTCTTCTCTGCAGCTTCAGGTCGATTGTACATCCCAAAAGTTGAAAGCGTGTCGTATCGTTGTATCGGGACCGGAAACGCGAATTTCTTCTGATCCTGCCCTTGCTGTACCGTCACCACTAGCTCATAGTATGTTTCCGCCGTCCTACTAGGAAGTTGCAAAGAAGCTGGTGGAATCCTCCGATTGCTTTCTTCCCCTCCCCGTCCAAATGGTATAAATAATACGAACGGTAGATCCATTAAAACCACACTTTCCGACTCTTTCCCCGCTTGACAGCGAAATAATAACAGCTCTTTCCCCACCACATCTGTGGTTTCCCTCCGTGGCGTTCCTAGATGCTTCTTTGCGAGTGACTCGGCGGAAGGATGTATCGTTTCTCTCCTTTGTAGACATATTCGAACCAACGATATCGCAACAGGCGCAGAGATACCAGTGAGGGGTCTAATCTCCACCTTTCCCTCTATCCTTGGCTTCGTCATAACAAACATCAGCATATTCACCAACATACCTCATCCAAAACCAAAAAGAATATTCTTACCAGCGTCGCCGATATGCCCGGATATCCCACAAGGAAATTACTATTTGGCGGCCCCGAGACCCTGACAAACGCAGCCATGTTGTCCCGGGCTCACACAGAGTCGGCGCAACCGCGCGGTCTGCGCCAAAGTGGTAGGTGTGTCGACAGACAATCCGATTTTGCAACTGGTAGGGGGACCATATGTTCCAGCAGCTACTCAAGTGTGTATGGCGCAAATTGAGGTTGTTGCGTTGTCGATAGCTCGCTCGTCGTCACCATATAAGCAAGGCTCCAGCTCAGCTGTTGATGTCGAACCCTTCGTCGAATCGTGGATCGCTGCTCTGTCTCGGCGTGCTCGTCCGTCCGCTCCTCGGCGAAAAATGTACGTTCAGCTTTACACAAGGCTGGCAGATTGCAAAATGCCTTTCATTTGCAGGACTCAAGACTGCAACAGAAATTGCGTTATGGTAAGGGATGAAGAAAAGATATCTGTACAAAACCAAATGCTAAGGCTTGAACACAGCGCGCACGCAGTATCCACAGTTGGTCGCTTATTTACAGTCCAAAGGCTTTGCAACTCTCGCCGCACTCGCACTGTGGACCTTCCATCAAGCCATCATCCATGCCCGTCCACTGAGCACCGCACGGAGCAATAAAGCTTCTTAGCGTGACCGATAACCCTCCCAAACTCGATTAAAATCTAGAACCCCGCAATTAAGCTTCTGATTGTTTGATTGACGGATGCGCCTTTACTTTTTTTTTGACCACACCACACCCACACTCACACCCACACCCGCGATCCTGAACAAGCTCCAGCTTCAAACATCACGCCTTGACGGCCATCGCCCGCCCGTGTGTGAGATCTCTCCGAAGCTTCAGCCTTCAGCCCTACGCACCCACCCCACTTCAGACGACAGCTCCTTCATACAACTCATTGCCATGCAATTGCTGAGCTTCAGCTCCAGCGCGACCAACCCTTACCATGTCCGTAACGCTCCACACAAATTTCGGTGACATGAAAATCGAGGTCTTTTGCGAATCAGTCCCGAAAACTGCGGAGGTGCGTTTATACCGAGCTCCCTAGTTAACTAATTTCCTGATCCTGCAACCCCTTTCAAACAAATTTAAAGCTCAAAGAAATCGCCACTAAATTCCCTCCCTACCAATTTACCAAAGACAAGCTCACACCTTCCCCTTCTAATAGAATTTCCTTGCCCTCTGCGCATCCGGGTACTATTCCTCCTCCGCATTCCACCGCCTGATCCCTAACTTTATGATCCAAACCGGTGCGCCAGTATCACAACCCAAAGGCGGAGTCTCGATATGGGAAGAGCCTTTTGAGGATGAAATCAGACCCACATTGAAACATAATGCGAGGGGGATAGTAAGTATGGCGAATAAAGGGCCAAGCACGAATGGGAGTCAGTTTTTCATATGCTTTGATAAAGCACCTCATTTAGATGGCAAGAACACTGTGTTTGGACATGTTATTGGGGAGGAGGGACTAGAAACACTAGGGAAAATGGAAGCGATTGAAGTTGATAAGAAGAATCGGCCTAAGCAAGAGATTAAGATTGAGAAGGTTACAGTACATGCAAATCCATTGGCTGGTTGAATGCAATGACGGCGATCCAGTTTGCGCGAGACAAAGAAATAATCGCATTGGCGAAGAATTGGATGGAGAGGATGGAGAGGAAGGTCAGGCGATGATATCATGAGATCTGTTGGATACTCTGAAGAGCACAAGTATACACGGAAACGGGGAGAGATTGGCTAAAGGGCTAGCCTGCTATTGCTGCTGTGGCCATCTTGTACCGCGCTTGCGCATAGATGGGGAGTGAGCATCAAGATTCTAGCTGAAAACATCAGCAAAAACAATAGAACAAATGCCAAAATTCAAATAACAACATAATAGGCGTCGAACAGCTGTTTATAGGTTTCAATATTAGCTTCTGTACATGGTGGGTCATTCAACCCCATGGCTACTAAGGTTTCTGAGAACAATCTTCGTACGATGTGTATATCAACGTAGTTTGTACAGAGGTGATTAACATATACTTATGTAGGCGGCCTATAGGTATGTCCAAACGCCCTCGCATGCAAGCAACCTTGCCAAATAATCGACGTTGAACCCCAACGCCTAATTAGCATGCCTTCTAGTGAACGAGCCTGCAAGATATCGTTATGCGACCTCACTGTGCTGATCACCATGGAAATCCAAAACCATGACCTGATATGTCCTATCTGACTGGCCGATTATGACCACCCATTCCTAAACCAATGAGCTCGAATATTATTGGATTGCCCTCAACTGCCAGCCAAGCAATACCTTGTAGATGTTAGAAACCGATTTAAACTAAATGATTGGGAGCTTACCTGTATAGACAACAAGCTTTGTCACAACTTCCACGTCATACCTAACTCGAGGCTTTTCCAGTCTCAAAAACAACTCTTTCTCATCAAACTCGTTCTGCTGGCCCACCAAAATGGTAGCGTCTTCATCCTGATCCTCAGCTTCCGAAGCTGGTGGAGGCGTAGATGGTGTAAACAAAACATGTCCTTGGCCCATCATCTGTTCGAAAGACCCAACCCTTGATTGAGCCGGCGTAGGCAAGTATCCCGCTTTCTTAACACCAAGTGACGCTGAGATTCCTGAAGATTGGGAGATAGGGCCATCTTGATCGACATTTTGAGAATTGGAGAAGTAGTCTTTTGACTGGGAGGAGGATCTAGGAGATTGTGCTGTACCAGACTCGGGCTCTCTAGTCAAGCTATCTCTTCTCCTCTTCTCTCGGTATGCCAACGTTTCGTAAGCATCAGCCGCCGATTGAGGTCCTACTGATACTGAACGGCCACGTCCTGGGTGTCTGATTGATGTAAGGAGACCTGGAAGGTCAGAAACAGACGGCATAACATTGTCCACCTTTAGCCGAGAGGGGATCTTCTGATATTCAGACGCTGGCATGAAGAACTTTCGAGGTAGAATAAAGCCGTATTTCTCAATGACACGGAATAGGCCAGGTAAGAATTTGAGCAAAGTTGGCTTCATCACTTCTCGCCATGCGAAGATAACGAGAACACCAATAGCAACTCTTGCGATTACGATGATCCAACCCATGTGCTCAAGATCAAATGGTACAGTTGCTGGTACAGGGACATTCCAGGCCCAATCGCCAACTGCATAATGCCATCCTCCTATTTCAATACCTATCATCACTCCCGCAAATGCGATACTGTCATCAAAGCAGGGGCAATCGTCGGCAGGTTCAGGATGAATGCGAATTAAACAAATAATCACAAGGGCAATTGTTGCCGGAGCGGTCCACGAGCTGCTGTGTAGCCATCTGTCGATACCTGGACCATATATGCACTCGAATGCCGCTATAGCCGCCCCCATGATACTTCCAATAATCACATCAAGGAACCCATGCATTCCGCAATAGAGGCGCCCCAGAATAATCGAGAAAGCATATCCATAACTGGCAATCTCTAAAATGAGCTTAGTCGATGCCTCGAGCTGACAATCGGGTGCATGGATGGCAAAAAGAGCATATACTGCCACAGATACAGCGTTGGCTGAGTGCGTGGATGGAAATCCATATTCCAAAGCGGCAGATCCTGACATAGTAATCCGATGAAGAGGAGGAGATAACGGCCGTGGAAGGGAAAACATATCCTTTAAGAATCCAGTGAAAAAAACTCCAGAAGCTAGGATGTGAACCATTCTGTGATATATCAGTAGTTGACCCACGTAATACACTTCCGTGTCCCTACCCTCGGCCCAAAGATGTATGCCCACACCAGAACAATATCGGCAAAGCAACCATGAAGAATGTGTGTGTCCCAAGGTTCGCCGTAATAGCGAAATAAGTATCGAGTGCAGGCGACCGCATCTTGTCCTGCATCCATGCTAGATAAGGGGTTTCCCATCGAATGAGGGGTAGCAACTTCTGGCGCAAAGTATATCGCCATGGTGGAAGCTTGCGCTTGTCTATAAGAATCACTTAGAAAGGATCGCAATATCGGGTTGGACAAATCCGAAAGTTGCGCAGTGCCTTCGTGTCAGAACTCTCCCAGAGTCGGCCTTTAGAGTCGAGCACTTGCTGACTATCTGATCTGCTACAGCATGGACCCAACCTCTGCACACCGCAACATCTTGAGCGCGACCGTATATGAAAGTCGGAAATTCTCACAGTGATCCAAACTTCGTAGCCCAGCATCGGGAACATCTTCTGACGTCGCGTTGATCGCTATCGTCGGTGGGGCATATGGGGATTTCTGAAGCTCTGGGCTAGAGCCATTGGCGACTGGACACATCGATGCATTCGGCACTGAGGATATAGATATATTGTAGCAATCTTGAGAAGGTCGTATGGGAATTGCAGGAGCGTCCACAAAATCTGAAGGAGTGACAATGGACGTGGATTAGAGCTCGAAGTGAAAGTTGACCGTTGGATCAGCTTCCTAAAACATGATCCACCCTCGGCCTGACAATCTTTAGTTAGGCGCCTGCCGCAAAAGTGTGTGGATGCGGGCCAAAACTACGCGAGCGGGCTGCGTTGCGGTAGCAACTACTGTTGACAACGATTTTTAACCTTTCCCCTCGTGATGAAACTCCTAGAGCTTTTCCACATTCCTAGAATAAAGCCAACTTCGAAATTATCCATCAGTATCTGCGATTGTATATTTAAGACCGTCGACTGATACATTACACCTTTCATTTTATCACGCGCTACTCGAGTCCGAACTTGCACGCAAGACAAACGTGACGATGTCGGCGCAATACCAACAAAAGGAATACTACAGCCGACGCTCAGATATGTCGGAAAATTACGATGCTCCTCGAAGGAAACCAACACGACGTGAGCAAAGCGCAAGATCGAGCGAAGGGACTGTCAGCACCATGATGAGCACTTCTTCTACAGGAAGAGAGTCTTCCGGCACGAATATTACTGAAGGACCAGCTTATTCTAAGAAGATAGTGGTTGTTGGGGATGGAGGATGCGGAAAGACTTGTTTGTTGATAAGTTATAGTCAAGGATACTTTCCAGAGGTATGTAGTCCCAAGGTTGCATGATCATCAACAGTTCTAATTCTACACCAGAAATATGTCCCAACAGTCTTCGAAAACTATATTACATACCCAACACATCCAGCGAGCGGAAAGACAATAGAATTAGCTCTCTGGGATACAGCTGGACAAGAAGAATATGATCGCCTACGACCGCTCTCATATCCAGAAACTGATCTCTTGTTCGTCTGTTTTGCAATTGATTGCCCGAACTCCCTCGAGAATGTTATGGATAAGGTAAACAACCATTTTTTGACATGTGATTCCTTATACTAACATCATGATAGTGGTACCCAGAAGTCCTTCACTTTTGCCCATACACACCTCTCGTCCTTGTGGGCCTGAAATCAGATCTACGAACGAAACGGACCTGCATCGACCTTCTAAAGACCCAAGGTTTAACACCGGTGACCCAGGAACAAGGCATGGCAGTCGCACACAAGATGGGAGCCCGATACATGGAGTGTAGTAGTAAAGAGATGACGGGAGTTGATGAGATTTTCAACGCTGCGATCAACACCGTCGTCGAGAATGACCGAAGTAACCAACCAAGCCCAACACAAGGAGGGGGGTCAAATCAATCAGGCGGCGGCGGGATAAGAAAGAAGAAGAGGAACTGCAGATTCCTGTGATGATTAACACCCTTGGACCACGACCTGATACGATGACATCGACATGAACAACGACTGCATAACGTGGAGTACTAGATAATGCTGGATAGGGTTGAGGTATTGTGGAAGTCATACGGATCCTGGGCCCAATAGCATCTCTCTAGACTCTTTCGTCCATCTCTGGACACCGACTCATTTTTCCATTTTGCGGCTTCTGTTGTTGAGTAATAGGGTACCTGTGCTGGGATTGGTATGGCACAGCAATGGGGCTTTTCTTATGTATCATGACCTTTGACCTTTCCTGTAGTAACAAGGAATTATATCTACCATCATCCACATTATTTTCGCCATCCATGCGTATTCGTGATCATTCCTGGGTATCGTAAAATCCAACGCCTTATCTTTCAGCCTCGAGCCCTATGTCTCGTTTCTGATTCCTGCTTCCTCTCAAATGATAATTTATCGATTCCCACGCTCGGGTAGCTCCGTCTCCTCATCCTCACTCCGCTCTTCTCTCCCTTCCTCCCCAGCCTGCCCCTCCGCACTTGCATCAGCGTCAGGATCCTTCGCCATTACATTCTCAAATGTCGACCATAGCGCCTCGACGCTGCTGAACTCGTTGCCAACCTATAATTTCTCATTAGCCATCTGCCCCAATCCCCCCTTCCCTCCTGTGCACCCACAGCAATAACTCCCTCCAAGCTCCGGTTCAATTTATTGATATTCGCAAGGACGTGCTCAAAACTCTACCATAACCAGTTTATTAGCTTGGAGATCCTAAAAACAATGAATGCGCGCAGGAAAACACGTACAACTCCGATTTCTGCGAGGAGAGCTTCACGCTGCTGTTCGAAATATGATTTCTCGCCATTACCAGGCTGCACGCTCGTTGATGAGGTGGGTGGGGGACGCGTTGATGTTGACATTTTCGCAATTTTGTAGGAAGAAAAGAGTGTGGAAGTGATGGAGGGGTCGCGATGCACGTTTCTGGGTGCTCCGGGATTTCAGGACGCTGGGTGGTTGTGGCTTGCCAACCCACCAGATCCTTGGGCTGACAGCAGCAAGAGGCCAAGGGATTTCAACGACATGGTTGGGAGCCTCAAATTCTTACTCTCATTTGTTTTACTGTTTCTTGAATTATACTTGATTTTGAGAGAGAGACTGGGTTTTCTATTTGCTGAAATTTGAGAGAGACCTCCTGTGATTTTAAAGCTCTCTAGTGAGAGTGCAGCTTCCGTGTTTTGTCCGTGAAGATGCTGGTGTTGCAACTAGCCACCGAGTCAGTGGCAGTAATTAGGGTTCTAAAAGGGCCGGTTCTCAACGCTCTTTGTTCTCCAAATCTCAAACAGTGTACCCCGCTGTATTTCAATTTCTCTAGGGACCCCACGAAGTTGACGTGGTCCCTGTCCATGGGGTTTGTCTTAGTTCAGTATGGTTGTGGGGAGCGACTTTATCCAGAACCACTTTGAAGTCCTAGCAAATTTGAATTATTGCTACGACACATTTCTCATGTTAATTCATAGTCAAGATAGATCTCCCAATTGAAGGGATATTATGGTCAACTTGTTGGCTTAACTCTGAGAGTTTTATGTATGAGTGGGATACAATTGCGAGGTTCTGTATGCTAATAGCATGAGGTTTTGCGACTCAGGCTTGACAACAATTGACTAAAGTGTGGTCCGCAGTGCTCTCATGACAATCTCCAGAACTTGAGAGTCTTGTAACAGCTCCTCCCATGAATTATAGGCTGACTCTCCTACCTAATAAGTAGCTAAATACACAATTGCGCACAAAATATAGAAAGTCCAAAGAACACAGAAGCCTAATGAGCTAGGTTCTGAAGATACACTTTCTCACTAATGTATACATAATGCCCCTATTCCCTAATGATTATGCACATTCCTGTCTCATCTCATGCTTGCTCTTTCCGGACAATGTAGGCGTTTTGCATTGCCTCGGTTTATTATTCCTTTAGCTCCAATTTGCGGGAAACTAGCGGCAAAGTGCCTAGGGGCTCTGGTGTCTTGCCCGCAGTTAGTGGCGACATCCGCCCAAACTACATACCTGGAGGCTTGAGGGCGGTTAGATATCCTTAAACCTACTACTTAATTTCTAATTCTGGACAGAAATGCTTTCATGTGACGTTGCGGTACCGTTACCAACTTCCTTTCTAAGATGTCTGCCAAGCCAATGGCTGGAAAAGGCGTTGATAAAGCATTTTCTAAGCTTTCCAAGAGATGCGTGTCGATTGCCATGCCGGGAGTCAAATGCTTGTTCACTCCACTAGGGGAAGGCCCGGATTCAAAGAGAAATCCGGGCCAAAGCCGTGTGTCAGACTCTCAATCCCAGCAGATATGAATTTGCTTTCAGAACCTTATCTGATATCATAAATATTCCAGTATCTCAATTCAAATGCACTTTTTATATCAGGTCCCACACCGTCAAGATATTAGAAGGAAGATCTGTGGCAGTAGTTGGTGAATCAAAGGATTCTAGCTACGGCAAGTTTTCAATTCTAATTGGATTTTATGACAACTAGCGGGAGTAGAAGCTTCAGAAACTTTTCTTGGCATCCTATCCTCCTGCTAATTGCGGATGACCTCCTTCTTTAGACCCTCTTACCTTTCTAGCGCGCGTCTAGTTTTCACTCTCTGCCACTCGATTTATGGAATTTACTTTGTCCGAGCTTCTAGATGCCAAACCCTCTTCTAATCTCCCCACTTCCAACTAAGAAAACAACAACTGTCACAGATAAAACTTGCGATCTTGGCAAAAATGGTGTCAACTACCAGCTTCTTCTTTGGGTTTGGTACGTCGTCAAACAATTCAGTTCGCCCCTATCCCCCGGCTCCCCCTCCAAACTGCTCCTCGATGGCTGTCGCCTACCTCGGAGAAGACCCAAATCAAGGATGGATTAGTAAATGATGAAATTAGGAGCAATAAGTCGTGGCCAACAGCTCCATTCTATAGTCCAAGAATATGCACCTATTCCGATAACAGAAAGTCGGGACAGTGTTATAACTTTGGCAGAGGGTATATGATCTCCTCATGCCCCGACTTCATACTGCCCAGACTCTCAAGTACCTTTTGAGAGAGTCACATCCATCATGTGTAAGTTCTCTGCCCCTTATCCACTATGATTGACTGACATGTTCAGCAACGATCCATGCTCTTCCAGAGGCCCAACACATTGTTGGATCAGAGGCCCCTCTCGCTCCTGCAGAGAAGGGACCTCTCGTCCATGCAAACAGCTTTCACAACCAGTTGGGAGCATACCATGTGGATGAATCAGAAGCAACAGAGGAAGAGATGAGCTCTCTCCGACGAGTTGCAGGACATATCCCTATCACTGCCTATGTTCTTTGCATTGTCGAGTTCGCTGAGCGTGGCTCCTTCTATGGTGTCAAACAGGTCTTTAGCAACTTCGTCAACCGACCTTTGCCGGTTGGTGGAAATGGAGCTGGTGCTCCTCCTCATGGTACACAACAGACTGCTGGTGCTCTTGGAAAAGGGACTGTTATTGCTGCTGCTGTTACCAGTTCTTTTGGTTTTCTCGTCTACGGTCTGGTAAACTTTCCTGCCTTTCTTCGAAAGGAGCTGCACTAACTATCATTCTCAGCCAATTCTTGGCGGTTGGCTTGCTGATACCCGTTGGGGTCGCTTCAAGACCATTTGCATTGGGGTCGCCATATGCGGCATTGCTCACGTCATTATGGTCATTGCTGCTATTCCCTCGGTCATCCAGGCTCACCATGCCTATGCCCCATTCATGATCTCTGTCTACGTCTTGGCCATTGGTGCTGGTAAGTGTCCATACATAAAATTACTTGCCTGAAATTTGTACTAACTTTGTCTAGCCCTCTTTAAACCCAATATTTCCGTCGTCATTCTCGATCAAAACCCGCACAAGAAGCCAACCACCAAAGTGCTTGAATCGGGAGAAAAGGTCGTCATCGACCCAGAAGCCACCACAGAGCGAATGATGCTGTGGTTTTACCTCCTCATCAACATTGGGGGGTTCATGGGTGTCCCAACATCCTATCTCGCCAAGCTCGTTGGTTTCTGGCCTGCCTTTCTTCTTCCCGGCATCATCTACTTCCTTCTGCCTCCTCTACTCTGGTGGCTCCGCCCCCGCTTGATCCTCCATGCCCCAGGGGGAAGCGATCTTGGCAACGTGTGTAAAGTAGTAGCCATGTGCTTCCGTCGTGGGGGGATCAAGAGAATTGGTCAGCAGGGTTTCTGGGAGCCTGCCAAACCATCAGTCATCGCTCAGAGCAGCAACCCAATCGCTGTCTCCTGGAACGATAAATTCGTTGATGACACGCAGCGAACCTTCCAAGCCTGCGGAATCTTCCTCTTCACCCCTATCTTCTTCATTAATGATGGTGGTATCGGGGGTGCTTCAGATGCTCTCTCCGTAATGTTGACTACGAATGGCGTTCCCAACGATGTCATTAACAACTTCAACCCTCTAGTTATCATCCTCGGTATCCCCCTTTTCAACTACGGCCTCTACCCTATGCTCCGAAAATACAAGATCCACTTCGGGCCCATTGCACGTATGTTCACTGGCATGATGATTTGCTCTATTGGTTCTATTGGCTGGGCCATCATCACTCACTATGCTTATATCACCGGTCCTTGCGGCGACCATGCCTCCTCCCTTACTTGCGTTGATGCTGATGGAGTTTCTTTGGTCTCCCCAATCTCAATCTGGTGGACCGCAATCCCCCTCTCCATTACTGCCCTTTGCGAAATTCTCGTCAACGTCACCGCCTATGGAATCGCCTACTCGCGCGCCCCAAAGAATATGCGTGGTCTTGTTTCCGCAATCAACTGCTTCATGTCTGCCATCCAGTACGCTATTAATCTCGCTACCGCTCCTGCAATTCGAGATCCATACATTGTTTGGGCTTTCGCTGGTCCTTCAATTGTAGGATTTGCCAGCGCGATTGCGTTCTGGTTCATATTCAAGGATCTCGACAAAGAGGAATATATCATTAGTGACAATGATGATTATCATCTTAGTGAAAGTACAAGCACAAGAAGCGTAAGCGACGAGGAGGCTATCGGCGGAAAGGGTTTAGAAGTGCATGATTTAGAGGGAAAGAATATGAGGCAGCGGTTAAGCGAGCATCAATGAAGAGAGGAGCTTTAGACACCCGAACAAGGAAAAGCATAGGGGATGTAGCGCAATGATGAGGTGACGATTAATGAAATTAATTAAGCGGATTCGTGCATGAAGATGAAAGTTAATGGTGAAAAGCAAGTTAAAAGTAATAAGATACCTTTACTACCTTAGATATTAATCACCTCTATGTGCCTGCGAGCTAAAGAAACAATGCAACCTAGTCCTCAATATGATTACGATAACTAACAGCGGCATTAATTATATGTTCCAAATTTACTGTACTGCATTGCAAACATTTTAATCAATATTGCAAACGCATTCTCACCAGTCCAAGACGACTTGATACATGAACGGAATGGTGTGTTAGTTAGGCGATCGACATGAGCTCACTGCGAATTAAAATGGATACCTGCAAGTATTTATGTGATAGTAATTATATTGGCTTGACAGCATTGACCCGGCGGTACTGTAGATAGAAATTCCAAACCTATTATACGTCAAACCCTCTTATGGTCTATTCAAGAAACAGTAAAGAACGAGAATAAAATCCAAGCAGTCCCCAAGGATGCAAAGTTCCGTTTAATACTTTCATCAGCGTAGAAAATAGTACGCTTGCTCAATTTACAATTAGGTGTACGACCAGCCTCTCGATTACGCTCCAAGTCCCTACAGAAAAACCAGAGGATAAAACAAGAACCAGGTAGGTAGGTAAATTTACCCCAATAGCCTTCTTAGTGAGGAGAGTTATACGCTTCCCAAACTACTCTAAAGATTTAGTACATCTAACCTCCAGACTATACCCCTAAGAGCGCTTTCTGCCGAAGACAGAGCAGGCACCAGAAAATCCCGACCACCCTTAGGCGTAGAAAAGGTGTGAAAGAGGTGCTAAAGTCCTCTGGTCAATAGGGTTTTCTCCCCTCTCAACTCTCCACCGATTACTACTCCTAATCAACCCCTCACACCCACCAAGCAACCAACTCCACTTCCTCAGAAACTTAGGAGTAACTTCCCAACCGTCTGGATCCCAACTCTCCCCCCAAACAATCATCCCCGTCCTCTTCCACGTCAACCCATCACTCTCACTCTCAGATTCGTCAACGTCAGAAAAAGTGCCCATACGAACTGATCCAAAGGCTCCACTTCCATTCTCCCGAACGATCTCTCCAAACAGGTCATTGCAGAGTTCATACGGGTTAAAAGAATCCTGATACCGGATTAAATTATCTCTGAATTTGGGAAAGGGGAACATGTTAATGTAGGAAGGATGTGAGATCGTCTTTTGTGTATGAGTTGGATATAGGGCTGGTGGGATCGGCTGGCCTTCACTGCACAGTACCACAGAGACACCATCACAGATTGTTTTTGTTGAGAGACGGAGGACGCTGTAGTCGAGTTTTTGTGCGATTGTGGATTGGGATAGGATTGTTTTATTTGCTGTTAGGGCACGGAAGACGTTATGGTGGATTAGGTGGAGGAGGTGGTCGGAGGAGAGGGGAAAGGTAAAGGAGGAGTGGGTGCCGTTTGGAGACCAGGCGTGAGAGGCGGTAGGTTGGCTCTGCGAGGAATTATCTGTGGAATCAAGGCTCGTTGCTCCGAACATGACCTGCATCACGGCCATGTGGCTTTCGTTTTCCTCATCCACCAGATCGGCCAATGGCGGGATACCAACGAAAGGTGTAAGTTGGAAGTGATTGGGATTCGGGAGTGGGTCAGATATTAGCGGCATATCAATGCTGGCCACTAAAGAAACAGAATCTTGACCAAGACTATCCAATAGGCTGGGGATGGTCCATGATTCAGGGTTAAGTGATGTTTCGCAGTTTGATGGATTTAAAGGTACCTCCACCTCACTACCCACAGTCAAGAGCGCCGGCGAATCATCTTGAGGATTCGTAACAATGAAGGATTCCATAAGACTCGGTATCGTCCCATTCGCTGGGACAATTGCTGGAGGCTCGGCCTCCTTTACGCTTTCCATCATCCCATTCTCAGCAGCCGATGGCAATTCAACAATCCGAAAACGCTCAATAAGGAAGCCACCTTTTTTTGATTTCGTCTCCTTCTGGCCATTCTTTTTCCGATGTGCTCTCTGATTCAATCGATTCTGTATCTTCTTCCTTTCCACCCTAGATGAAATCCCCGTCCAGTCCTCATCTTGCTTCCATGCCTGCTTAAGACTTGTTGTAGTAGCCATAGAAAGCTTATATATATTGTGGCTTTTCGAATTGTGCACAAGCTGATGAGAATGTCCTCTTTGAGACAAGGAATTGAAAGATGAGGAAAGAAAATGGTTATCAGAGGTTACGAGCTTTCTTAATTGCTATTGAGATGAGGAAGTGCTGTGGCGGTTGATATTGGCGGGCTTACATTAATTACCTAATTGGGGATGGTGGATCTTGGGACAGGGCCCGGCTTGATCTTCGTACATGGGAGCTATAGCCACTCAGCACGAGTCGTGGTGCTAGTAAAACTTACTAAAACTGCTCGCATCATCTTCTAAAACCAATAAAAATATCTTAGCGTTGTTGTATTATCAATTTCGGAACTGGAATTATCTTTAACATTCAATGTTTACAAGATGCGCTCTATTATCATTATTGAGACCATGCTAATCTCTATATAGCGTAAAACACCCTCCCAATGACATGGCACGAGAGGTTATAGTATAAATCATCTTGTTGAATTCAAAGTCGACAAAGAGTTGTTTTAACATTTAATTAGAATGCTACGAGGCGCTACTCAAGATATTTTCTGTTCGGGGAGAATTAGCCACAGATCCATTAAATATTACTCGTATTGAGAAGCATATTTAAGGCTTCTGAGGAATTCGCTCTTGTTCGGTACCTGGTTCTAAATATTCTACAACTCTTCTATCATAAGAAGTAGTTTTCATGATGTAGAATAACACTTGGCAAAGAGTGGGTGAGACCTACTTTGGTTAGCGCCAGATACCCCTGGGATATGTGGGGTTGCCTAAATGCTTAGCACATGAATCTTGGACGAGCCTCTTCTTACAACAAAACGAAATGTAAGTGTCTGCCAACCTCATGAACAAGCACAAATCTCAACTGACAGTGATAGGTATTTCAGATCCCAAGAATCCTTTCCATAACTGAGCTTGGAATTTGGGCTTCGCCTTCACCTATCCCTAAACACTAAACTTATTTTCGATGGCACAAGCAACGTTCACTTGTTTCCCAAATTTGCCTCTAGAGATACGCTCGATGATATGGCACGAAGTCGCAAACCTCCCTCGAAATCTCGACATTTGGGCGCGAACTATAGGCGCCGCCTCCTGGCAGTGGACGAGGGGTGGACTTGCTTCCGACATTGAACTCTTCAGATTTACCACAACGCAACCAAATCCAGCTATATTAGCTGTCAATCAGGAGGCAAGGAAAATTGGGAAAATTTACTATAAAATGAGCTTTGGCCAATTTTATGATATTGCTGATCCTGACATCAAACTCACAATCCCTGGCACCATTCTAAGAAATTTCGAAGCGGATCGAATATGTCCAATGGGTCGATATAGCATGAACCCACATTTAGAAATCTGGAGTTCAGTCCCGCCTCCCTCCTGCGCTGTGAATATTTACGTTCCACCAGAACGTAGCCATCTTCCTGCCCCACTCTCGAGGGTATGTCGATATGCAGATGGGGTTCATGTTGAAATTCTACTTTACTATTCCAAGGAGGAGTTGCCAAGCGGTACACAATTCGACTTTGTGGAGATCACCGAGGAAAATCTTTTGCCACTTGATGAGCAGCGCGCTTTACGTACTGGTAGCAATTATATACACAATGAGTTTAGGATGTGGAATCTAGAACACAAAACGTATGTTAAGGCAAAGTTCAAACGAGATGGTATGAAGGCTCCCAAGGATGAAGACATCGAGGATGTCTGCCCCATGCCACGTATTAAATATGTAACCCTTGTCATGAATGGCAACCGGCCTGATTAGGCCATGTGGATGAGAAGGCGTCAAGACACGAGAGGGATGTTTTGCACTTTGCCGATCTAATCTTGAAACCTTCGGCGGAATATTTTTGAGGAGAAAACTTTACTATGATAACTGGAAGTTGTGCAGATCAACTGTGTAATTCTACGACAGGCGTGTTCCTCGGGTTGCGGAATTGTCATTTGTATTCAGAGTGTTCAAGTACAAGTGAGCAAGCATCGGAGAACTGGGTTTCACTTTTGAGAAAGCATCCACAGAGGTCTTCGAGAAACTCAGGTCAACCATCTGATTATTTATCAAACAATCTCTAAATGACACTCCCGTCAGGCATCCCGACACTTTCTTCCAGTTGGCCTGCCTTATCAAATACCCTCCTTCCTGCCATTGCCCATAGTAAATTGGAAGCCGCGATCTCTGATTCCTTCCGTATTCCTTAAATTTTTGCACCCAGGCAACGACCCAACTTTCTCAACACAATCTAAACAGATCCTTTGAATAGCATGTTGCTCTCAGGATTGATCTATGAGTGTCTAAATTATCTGCGAGGTCAACCAAAACAACTATGCAAATATCGTGCGACTGTACCATACTTTCAACTGAGTCAACCTGTTCTTGTGGATTCTGTCGTCATATTCCCCGACGATCCCTTGTTAGACTTTGAACCAAATTGCCTAAAGGGCAAGATATATTCATGGTTCCTTGGCCTTCTCAATTCTCGGTCGAAAATGGTACTAACAACTTTGTGAAGCAGACCTCAAGTAGATCCGTTCATTGCACAATCTTCAACGGATACTATCTAAACTCACACGTTGATCAATGTGCAGAAATTGTGTGGAGAAAGCAGTGAAAGCTTCATAAAACTAAATTTACCCTCGTTAAGTTAAACCAGGTCTCGGGTGAGTTCTTCTCCTTTCATCAAGAAGTCTTTTGGATCTCGTTTTCATTCCAGAGGTTGGAATCTCGGCTAACCGCGGTTTCTCTCACTTAGTAGCTTCAAAACGACAAGCAATATGGACAGCCGTACTCCCAAGACTTCGAGGGATGACCAATGTACTGCTGCAGGTCACAAAGCGCCTTCTATGCCATGGAACAAGATTGGTACACCAGACATTGACAAAAGTAACATCTTGAAGAGCTTGGACGGTTCTCGACCTCGCCGGTCAACTTCAAGAACGGCCGCAAAGGATCAAATCATCACACCTACAAGATCTGGGTTGCTGAATAACGATGAGAGGCCCAACTCCACACGCAAGCGTCCAGCTCAGTTTGACTCAGATGCTGAAGAAGGCCAGTGCTTCCCAGAAAAGAAACAGGTCGTTGAGGAAGCAAGCCACCAAAATGCTAGAATTCCTATTGGCACGCACATACATGCAAATGGACTTCCTATCTATGCTAGGCTCACAGCTGACACACAATCGATATTTTTATTCGTTCAAATTGATCCAAAGACTCGTACCAATATTATTAAACATTAGGACGGTCTACTTAGCAAGCACTTAGGCACTTCTTTACATAGCTTGCTTCGACCTGTATCTAGCATTCCTCTTCGTGACATTTGCCTCGATAAAACCTTGTTCGATAGGGCTTATACAGGAAAGCATATTGAGGAACTTTCTGAGGGCGAGAAAGCAAATCTAATAGCCAATTTATTTAAGGCAGGTCATAACAAAGATCACGAGGACCTAGATGATGATAGTATTGTTGACTTCGAACAACAATCTAACGTGGAGGTAAAAGGTAAAGAACTGATCAGGACCATTTCAAAAATTTGGAATGTCGAGAAAATTCCCAATGGCGGGCTTCTGGCCAAGAATATGAAGGATACTAAGTCGGATGGGCCAAAGTCAGATCAACAGAGGCTCAATGTCTATACAAAATCGAATGAGCCAGAACTTCAAGTTGGCACTCTAGCTGTTGATTCTAATATTCGTGTACACAGATTTGTCCAACATTCAAATGGCCGTCTTCATTTATTCACTAGAAAGTGCAAGATATCTGAGGATTTATACTCTATTGACAAAATTGATTTTGAACTTGTCAGAGTTATGAAGGAGCTGACAGTACGAAACCGACACCAGATATCGATGTTTATCAAGCAGAAGTTGGGTAGTCTTCAAAAGGGTTTAGAAAAAGAAAGCCCTACCGTAGCACCAGGTATATTTCAAGTCCTCGCAGTCTATCCAAAACAGATCAGCTAATTTTTATTAAAGCTGAACAAAGTCAAGATTGTACGAGGCATGAAGAAGATGACCCGGAAGAACTGGGAAGAGAATCACAGGTCCAAAATGGAGGAGAAGTGTCTTTACCTGAAGAATGCATGCGTAGCTCCGAGAACATCGACAAATCCTTCAACGAAATAGAATCACGGTACGTTAATGTCATGAGGGCAGTCAGATCCCACGATGATCTCATGAGAAAGCAACTCAAAGACGCCCTTGCCAAGATTGCCAAGCACGAGGAGACAATCTTGCGGTTGAATGAGGAGCTTCACGGATTAAGAGTATCAGACAGCCTCGCTGATGTAAAAACTACGCTGACCAAGTCACCGGAGGATATTGCATGGAACGATGAGAACTTCAATCTTATCAGAGCCTTTGGCCCACAGTCTAAGAATCCCCTTCGTGGTACCGAGCTCGCCGTACCGAAATTTCATACCGAGGATCCCAAGTCTGGAAATAAGCTTGTGCAGAGAGTTTATTACCAGTCGCTGAATTTCGACGTTGGCGGGGAGTTTGCTGGCATGTTCCAGAAAGACAACAAACATTACGGCAAATTTATCAAGGACGACAAAAGCGTGTATGTCTCGTGCCCATACAGTGAGAACTGGATCACGATTAAGGAAAGACCTTGTCTCAAATGGGTTGTCATCGAGGAGATGGAGTAAAATAACATACTGGTAATTTTGAGCGGTGGCGGTTATGGAGCGAATGGTAGCCACTATTATGCAATGAGAGGCAGAAGGAGTAGACGGAAGCTTAACTACGGTTGCAGCTTATTAGAACACTTGGGGCTAATTTCATTACCTGCGATATTTGAATTCTCTGTTAGTTTGTTGGTGGAGGGGTACTTGTGAGGATTCTCTGGCGTATTCGGCGCCGCATACAAAGACTCTAGTCTCGATGTTAACAATGATTTTGGCACTGTTTTGGCTGCTTCGTCCCGGCTCCACTCAGTCATTAATTTCATTTACATAGCAAGTAGTGTGGAATAGCTACACCTTAGCATGTCTTTGAGAAAAATAAAATCCTCGTGTCAGTAGAGACTTGTTCCTGCTCCCTGTGTGAAATATATATTACTGTATTCGAAACCTCCATCCGTAAACTGGAATCGTATGCATTGCTAATACAAAGGAAAGGAATAGCTAGCAAGTATGAATCCCTCGATGATTCGGCTTTCACGAGTACGAGCTTCCTCATCCTTTGCCACACGATAGTCTCCAGTGATCTCCCTTCGTCTTCTCTATTCCATCCAACTCACCACCCACGTTTACGGATTTTCAAAAATTTCCCTTTACGCCCGCCGCTTACCACACTTAATCGAAACGCAATCAAAGTTCTCAACATCCCTTAGTCGCGCTGGATGAATCTGGAGCCAAGCTGCAGCGCCATACCAGGGCACGGTTTGAGGCACGGAATTCTCCATGTGCTAGTTCCCCTCCGCTCGCGGTACCTGATCGAACACCAATGAAGGTATTCACGTCTTAGCCCGCTTGAACGTGCCGAGTATGGGCTTGGGTGGTAAGCGAGGGTCTTTTATGGATGGCTTGTTGACGCGAGTTAAGAAGGATAGTATGCGAGGAGGGAGGGTAAGAAGATGGAAGTCGCATGCTGGAGAAAGGGGGAAGGGCGAGTATGCTAACGGAGGGGGTTTAGTATATTATAGCTTTTACTATAGTATATATGACACAGTCTACGATTCTCGTGGTGGATTTTAATGCTCGAATTACTGGGAGTGATTTCACTATTACCCTGTCTGATACGGTTTAAGCCTGCTGCATGGATAAGAGGGTGCTTAAATGCTAAATGTGGAGAATACCGTGGTGTATTAGGACCTACGGTAAAACTGTAATTTGTGCTATTATAAGTCCTAAATGTGTACATTATAATCATAACACAATATCTACTCCCCTCTTCCCACACCATTAGCACCAAACGTAATCAATCACTCATCTCAACATCTTCCTCCTGCTGTGTTGATCCTCGATGTTTAGGTACCGAACTTGGAACACGACTCTGCTGCCTTTCCCTCTTAATCTGTCTAACCTTCTCGGCACTATCCTCCTCCTCCTCCTCACCATCATCAACATCACTACTTAGTTGAGTAGGTCTAGGCCTTTGGCTCCCTCTTGGCACGTCATCAAGATCGCTGTCCAGGTCATCGACGCCTTCCTCCTCGGCGGCTTTGGCGCGTTGCACTTGGCGAGCTATAATAGGGTCGAACAGCATAAGGTTTGGTTCAAGCATCTAGATTATAGCAGTAAGCATGGGGAAGAGAAGAGAGGGCGGAGAGAAAATCGTACAGCATCACAACCCGACATTGGACACTTCGCCAGTTTAACTCCATGTCTAGGAGCAGGACCACGATTTGGCGGTTGCGTGCCAGCTCGGAAGACAGTGCCTTGGTCGGCCCAATAGCTCATAAAGGATGTTTTGTCGAATGTGTGGCGGCATACACTACTTGTCATTGGCTCTTTGAAGTATTGTAACGTAAAGGGATCTTTCAAATCAATGGTTTCTCGCTCAATGACGACCTCGTCATCAGAATCTTCTGCCTCATTGCTGCCATTTGGACCTTGCGTGCCGGAGGGATTGTCTTCTGGGAACCAGTATTTTGCATTGGGGAGGGGAGGAGCTTCGGAGTTCGGGTATTTGGCGTCGTGACTGACTTTTTTGAAGGCTCTGTAATCATTGACGTCGTATCTGGCTTTCGATTAGTGTGCGCTGGATCCAAGATGTGTAATAAATTACCTCGTACGCATGGTCTGCTCGTTATACTTCGCATGATACTCCTCCCTCGCATTTTGCAGCAGCTCAAGCGGACTCAAAACCTCCACATCCTCACCTGGACTCTCCTCCCTTTCCTCCTGCTCATTCTCCTCACTTGGAACGCTACTGCCCCTTCTCCGTCTCTGCCTATCCTCGCTGACAACTGGAACAGGTGTCTCAGCAATCTTCCCACTAACACCCCTCATAATCGTCTCCTGCATCGCAAGCTCATCCTTAAAATCAATAATGTCCCTGAGACTCTTCTCCGCCTTGGCCTGCCACTCATTGACCTGTTTCTCAAACTTCCTCAGATATGCCTCATCCTGAACTTCTGGCTCGGATTTCTCATTTTCACCTTTTCCTGCAGCCTTCCTCTTTTCAGCTCGTCGTCTCGCAATCTCTTTGCGTGCGGAGAGGCGATCGCCAGTGAGGCCTGCGCTGTCATTTATGTAGCTGACGCCGAGGTCAAGGGTCTTTTTATATTTTGAGTAGTCGTGGTTTTGGCGGATATTATCGAGGTCGCGGCGTGCGGTGGCAGTTAGGGGACAGCTTAAGGGTTCATATTCCGGGAGGGGGGGAGGAGAGTGCTCGCGCATGCGTTGGGATGATGCTACGGTATTTGACGGCCGGCCGCGAGGTCGGGAGGAGGGTGCTGGTGAGGATTGAGGTTGTGATGAATCTTGATTCATGCGCGAGCGCTGGACGAGTCTCCGGCTTGCCATGTTAGGAATTTGCGATGGATGATTGTTCTAGTGATTTGAAGTGTTGATAGAGTTTGGCGGGGAGACGCGACAGGCATGCAAAAGCGCGTCATTATGTTTGTGCCTGAGGCGCAAGCCAAGAGATGTCAAAGCGGAGTTTACTTTCTTTTCAGTTAAGACTTCGTATCCATCCTTTCCAAAAAAAAAAAAAAAGTATTTGGTTCGGAGCTTTATTACTTCATCTCTTTTTCAAAAAAATCATGCATATACTCATGACAACATATACTCGTAACAATCAATGATATTAATTCGCTATCCGATGTCGAAGATTCAACATAAGCAACTGTGTATTATGCCGAAGAGACGGAATCGGGAGGTTCGGAGGTTGTGATAAGTCCCGAATAGGGGGACTAGGGTGAAGGGGGCTGTGTCAACCGAACACGCAAACCCAGAATCAGGACTTCATAAGCTAGGTGAAAGCAGCTTTACTTGTGTTCAGTGTTGCTCGTGATCTTTGAAACAGTTCGATCTTAAGGTTTACGAGTGTTTCATATCTTTCACCTTCAACTATCTACCAACCATTAATTTATTCCCTGCCAACTTGAAAGTAAACATCATCTCAAGGGTCTGTTGGGTCGCTTAACAGGCAGACTAGAAGGGTGGCATTTGGCGAGGAGAGTTTGTTGCTGTGAGTTATTACACAGTATGTCAACTCGAAGACCGCACACGAAATCAAGATGGGGGTGCAAACGATGCAAAGTAAGAAGGATGAAGGTAAATCTCCTCCCCTCGAATTTCATTGTCTGATGCAGTGCTAACAAGGCCAGTGTGACGAAGTCCATCCAACTTGTGGAGCTTGTATGAAAGCATCCGTCCAATGCGACTATGGCCTCCTAAGCTCTGCTCCCAAGCTTCCGAGAGCAGCGGCAATACCTTCACGGCCTAAAACTGTCATCCCTCAAAATGCTGTCCAAAAAATGGCATCTCCCTCTTCGACGCCAGCGCCTACCTCATCTCCAAGTGCCGTTATCACCACTCTATGTAATCAAGCTTCTCCATCATTGAAGCCCAGCTACGAGCTTATCAAAAACAATAGTATGCTAGCTCTCAACATGTCACGAACACCCTCGCCCTCTCGAGTACCAAATTTCCCACCCGAGAAAAAGCTGGAAATGCAGCTTTTCCACCACTATGTCGCAATGACTTATGGTGGAGGTTCAGAAGCAGTAAATCCGCACGCACGCTCAATCTGGACGAATTGGATTGTTACACTTGCACTTGAAACGCCACATCTGATGGATGGCTTGTTGGGGTTCGCCGCCTTCCATCTACATCACCATGATCAAACGAATAAGGTCCTTCGAGAAGCTGCACATCGCCATATGCTGAAAGCCGTGGTAGAGCATAGGAAGCAGGTACAGAGAGGAATAAATTCCGAGAATGCAGATGCCGTGTTTGCCACGAGCAGTTTTATCGCGTTCCATGTGCAGAGCGGTCGTGCTATGAGCGATCATAATGGAAGCTTGGTGCATTGGTTTCAGCCGTGGGAGGGTGTTAAGACCATGCTTGCTGCGTGCTGGATGCATTTTAAATCCCAAGAAATCAAGAGAATGATCTTGCTAGAGCAAACGAGGGAGTCGGGTCTATATACACCAAATGAGCTTGAGACCCCATTGGAACCCTCCCAACCTTTTGATTTCCTGTTGGCTGACCTGGATCGTGAAAAAGTTGATGCTGAGACTTTACTAGCGTACACGACTAGTGTTGAGTCCCTTAACCGGGTGTTCAAGGATAGAATGGGGAGACATGTAATGAAATTCACAGCGATGGTATCCAAGAGGTTTACGGAATTTGTCGCTATAAAAGATCCCAGAGCAATGACAATCGTGGGATACTTCTTGATGGTTGTGAAGCAGATAGACTTAGTTTGGTGGCTGCAAGGCGCCGCGGAGAGGGATTTCGCCATTCTAATGGAGGGCTTACCGAATGAGTGGAAACCTAGGATGGCATGGGCTGTAAGTGAGTTCCAGAGTCCAACGAGGCTCATGGGAAGAGTTGAAAGCGAACGGCTGGCGCGTGAGAGCGCTCTCCAGTACCGGGCGCAACGGGGTTTTGCCAATGTTAATGCTTTTCCCGTTCGAGCCTTGGGCATTCAGGAACCGACGGACTCAACTATTTTGGACAATTTCGATTCGCATGTCTAAATTTTTTTCCAAGTACGTCTGGACTTTCTAGCCCTGTAGGAAGAAAACGCCCACGTGGGTAAACTCTTGGTAGACAACAATGAGCGGAAGTCAAGTCCCATCCACTTGGAAACGCACTAGAAAAACCCAGGTAGCAGAGATAGCAATATGGAGGCTATTGCAATTCAATCCCGAACCTGATTGCCTCAAATTGCGTGGACATGGGCAGTCATCAAATTGCTTCCCCCACGTGAGGTGGTTAAAATATGGTGGCTCAACCTCCTGATTTCTAGATGAATCCGCAAAGACATACTTTGGATATGCTTTAAATATGAGTGAGATGAAGTTTGGTTTAGTGGAACTGGCCATTCAATTACCACCGTGCAGGATCGAAATAGGAGAGGAGGAAAGTTTGGGAAATACCTTTGTATAATAAGAATTCGTTAGGTAGTTGTGCAAGCCTAACATATTCTCGACAGAAATTACGTATTTAGAAGTGCCTGGTGGGCCGAGTCTTCTTCTTGGTGACTGCTCAGTAACTGTGTGTCCACTGAGCAGTGACGGGCAATCTTTGGGTATGGTCTATTGGTTGAATTCTAGATAGAGGGGAATTTAATTAACATTAAGCTTTGTGGCATGTACGCCCCAGCCGAAGCCGCCCGAGTCTAACGTTGTGGCTGGATTGTTGATGGAGGCTCAAGCAGTTTTCAGGGTGCCAATGTCTTGAAGAAAAGAGTTAGAACTCTCAGGAGGGGGGGGCATTCTCCCCATTTCTGATAAGAGAGGTAAATCAATCAACCCAATTGGTAATTTACCATTGGTGGAATCTGTAATCAGACTTCAAAGTATGGAGACTCCTGCGATTATCTTTTGAGACGTTTGCAAGTCCACTTCGTGATATCTCACGGCCTCTCCACACCGTTATGGGTCGATATCGGGCAATGCCAGAAACATCGGAATCTCCGAAGCACTGAGGCAACATATCGGTCAGATTTAGATTGGCGTCTGTTATCGCGGTTGGGCGTGCATTGGACGTAACATCGCATTGGTCAGAAGGAGGACAAGCCTTTTTAATGGAGATTTCTTGCAGTTGCGTCGTCAGAACAAGGATAGGTTAGAGGGGAGAAACATCGCCAATTGAAACATTTGCACATGCAAGTTGGTGATGCGGTGGCTGGAAGCACAAGATCATGAGGCTTAGTGGAGATGAGCTGGCATATTGGGTGTTGTGTGAAGCTCAAGTCAGGAGCCGGGTGCTCTATGCATGGCACTTCGTATAGGCAGGAGAAATAGACAAGGAACGACTTTGAAAGAAGATAGAATTCAAGACGAAAAATTCGAGGAGGATTTTGCCAATTTTTGAGGCGTTTGCCTCCAACGGCACTCCCGTCGAAGTAAAGCTCCCCATTGGTTGAGTTGTGTCACGGTTCACTTAATGGTGTGTGCACAATTCGGCTTTCATCCTTCGAAAGTATTTTCCGAGATTTGAAAACAACATGAATTAGTCTATGAAGGCTTCAAAGCATGTGGAAAGACTTCGAAAAACATAGAGCGTATAGATACTCATCCTTTGTAGCTTAGGTTGGCCTCTCTTCTACAATCTCGGATGGTAGGGTATCTAGATCGCGCTTTCTTCGGCCTGTTTGCCGTTATCATTTAAGTGGATGACCCTCGTTCAGTTGCAAACAGGGCAACACAAACCCATAACCGCCTATCTTTAACAGATCTGCAGTCTTGCCTCGGTTCACAGAGAAGACCAAGCGCATATACTTCCAAGTAAATCTATTCCACATTTCCTACGTAATGTTACCTTTCTAAATCTAAGTTACAGAGGATGTTTCTGAACGTCATGTTGCGGGGAAGCAAGATGGTGAAGGAACCTTGAATAATAGCCTACCTCATTTTAGCAGAGGAGCTCCCGGTCCTAGGAATTATAACATACCACCCCAGCGATATTCTAGGGTCTCTAGAGCTCTCTATTGAGAAATTCCTGCCTCCTATATTTGTGGTGTCGAAAGAAAAGATCAGCTGAACATTTTACCATAATAATTGAGGAAACATGCAGCTTACAGTCCCGCGCCCATGGAACCCCACAAGGGTTCGCAGAAAGTCGGTGCATCGAGCTAGATCCAACTAAGAAGCTTGAATCCATGAAAGTCTGTTTTCCCACACCGAACCACAAAAACTGGCCACACTTATGCTGGGGGTTAACAATATCCTAGCTCTAGCTTCCTCCACGGAAAGGTGCCAGTCGACTATTCAATCCCTGGTTGTGACCTCCGGGTCTTGTTAGGTTGGTACCACTCTAGATTCCGAAAATTATAAGTATTCCTAGCTCCCATCCCCCGTCTCTTCTTTCTTTGTGTTCTGTCCCCCCTCCCTCTGAGGTCACTTGCTGCTGTCGCGAACTGCAAATAACTTCCCCCTCCTTCACCTAACCTCAACCCGAGGCTCGCTTTGACGCAAATCATGTTTGGCACAAAAAAGAGGAGCGACTCGATGGAGTCGCCAACTGAAGCCCAGGACAACTACGTTCAGAATGTTGATCCATTGGCAGAGCTTCCCAAGACGAGATGGGAGCGTCTGATGCCTGCGATGGCTTGCGGCTCTGGTCTTTTCAGCGACGGTTACATTAACAATGTAAGGCTCACGACTTCGCACCTACTTTCTGGGCCATTGCTGATTGAGTGAAATAGGTTATCGGCTCTGTATCAGTAATGCTTGGGAAAATATATGGCAAAGCATATACGAATTCGCCCTCACAGCAGAATATTTCTGCTATCACATTCGCAGGAACCGTCCTAGGACAACTTATTTTCGGATATACCAGTGACAAATGGTCTCGTTCGGGATCCCTCCTCGCCTCCACCTGTATTCTTGTTATTTTCGCTGCTCTTGGCGCAGCTTCATACGGATACCATGGCAGCATTCAAGGCATGTTTGCAGCACTCACAGCATATCGTTTCCTGGTCGGTATTGGAATTGGCGGAGAATATCCAGCCGGGTCTGTGGCATGCTCGGAAGCCACTGGGGAGCTCAAGAGTGGTTCGCGAAATCGTTGGTTCATTATGTTCACCAATGTAGCCATTGATTGGTATGTCGATGCTCCCACTATATCCTGTAGGCTTTTATTTAGAACCCTGAATCCCTTTCCAGAATTCTGATAAGACGGGGCGGCCCTTGGGCCTCAATGATTTTGAAAATATGTGCTAATCCGTCCTAGGGGTTTCGTCATTGGTGCTTTCATTCCATATCTCTTGGTAGTCATCTGCACAGAGAAGCACCTACGAGCAGCTTGGAGAATATCTCTAGGTTTGGGCGTGGTCCCACCTTTAATTCTCTTATATCTTCGGTTGAAGCTCAAAGAGCCAGAAGAATTCACAAGGTAAGCTCCAATGCCTACGAGCTTGGTGCTAAGACTAACATATCATAGGGAGAGTATGAAACACGTTAAAATCCCATACAAGCTTGTCTTGAAGCATTATTGGTTCAGACTGGTTATTGTCAGCACGATCTGGTTCATCTATGATGTAGGCTTTCCATTGTTCCTACCTTGCTAGCAATTCTAACATGGTTGTGCAGTTCTCCGTTTACTCTTTCGGTATTTACTCCTCAAAGATTATTGACACAATTATTGGCGACACGGCATCTATTGCAACATCCTTTGGCTGGAATACGGTTGTCAATCTATTCTATATTCCAGGTGCTATGCTTGGTTCAATCTTCTCTGATAAGGTTGGCCCACGACTTGCTCTTGCAATCGGCGTAACATTACAAGGTCTTGTCGGATTTCTCATGGCGGGACTTTATCCCACCCTTTCCCAACCACAAAACATCGCAGGGTTTGCTGTTGTCTATGGTATCTTCCTCTCTCTTGGTGAACTGGGGCCGGGTGACAATATTGGATTGGTGGCATCGAAGACCTGCGCAACTGGTGTTCGAGGTCAATACTATGCTATCGCAGCAGCCACCGGAAAGATTGGCGCATTCGTTGGAACATATGTATTCCCATACATTGAGAAAGCAGGCGGAAAGGGTACAAACGCCTCGGCCCAGTACCCATTCTATGTCTCAAGTGCTCTGTGCATCTTCACTGCTGGTCTGGTATTTCTTCTACCACACATTGGACAAGATACTATTACTGCTGAGGATATCAAATTCAGAGCTTATTTGGAGGAGCAAGGATGGGACACGAACCAATTGGGTCTCCAAAAGGGAGACACTCTTGAGAGTCAGGCTGGTGTAACTGAGGCCGAATCCACAAAGGAATAGTTTTCAACCGCTAGGTTTTGGTAGATTAAGCCCTTTGGAAATTGGGGTCAACAAGGAAATAATCATAATTTATAAAATAATTAGATGGTGTAAAGAGGTGAGACATGTGCTGATTTCTCAATTCTGGTTTCTGCCCATCCGGAACGCTCGGTGCACCTCGTAATTTCATAGACCACTTCATAAGACTAGGAAACACCACTCGAAAGCTTATCATTGGCACATCCGTAGATCGTGCAAAGTATATCATCTTAAGCATCCGCAAACTTTGCCCTTCAAGGTTGTTTCAGTTCCTAGCGGGCAAAGTATCAAACCGATTTGACCCAATCATTCTTTTTATTTACCTTCGTGCAATCCGGATCCGAGCCAAAGGTCTCTGGAGTTACCGTTTATGTCCTGCGACTAAACGTGCTCAATTCAATTCACCGAATTCACCGTCGCGACAATGCCAGCACCTCTTTTTAGAGAGCATCTACTCAAGAAGGGGTCTCTATTTATATCAACTTTGCCACCAGCCTAGAATCAAACTAGCAGCCTAGAGGCATAACAATACAATGCCTGGATTCATCAATCGCGTGTGGACGACCATCTATCCGCCTGTGCCTGTGAAGACGGAAGATGCGATTCGATTTGGCATATTGGGAGCTGCGAACATTGCGTAGGCTCCCTACAGTTCTTTTACCCTATGCAGTATAAAATGGGGCTATAGCAGTTTTGAAAAGCATCACCAGCTAACATTGCATCTCAACTGCAGGCCCATCGCACTCATCAATCCAGCGAAATCCCACCCCGAAGTTATCATTGCAGCAGTTGCAGCACGCGATATCACTAAAGCTGAAGCATTTGCAAAGGCAAACTCAATCCCAATTGTTCATAAATCCTACCAAGGTCTCTACCCCACTTGCGCTCTCGAGCGAGTATATGCTTACTCTAAACTATAGAACTACTCGACGATCCTTCTATAAATGCAGTCTACATCCCACTACCAAATGGCCTCCACTATGAATGGACAATCAAAGCCCTCCAAGCTGGGAAGCACGTCCTCCTCGAAAAGCCCTCCACATCAAACACAGCACAAGCCGAGTCCCTCTTCCACCACCCCATCCTCAAGCCCTCTTCGGAAAATAATAATAAACCCCCAATCCTCCTCGAAGCCTTTCACTCTGTTTTCCATCCCGCGCTACAAACTTTCTTCAAATTATGTAACAAGGATACAGTGGAATATGTGAAGGCTTCAGGAGGGGTGCCAAAATACCAGTTCCCGAAGGATGATATTAGGTTTAGACATGAGTTAGCAGGCGGCGCGACGATGGACTTTGGAACATACTACATCATGCTTCTACGCAATATTTTTGGAACAGAACCGGAAGAGTGCATCGAAACAGACATGGCTATCATGCCTCAACCTTTCGACCAGAACTGTGAATCAAGCGTGAAAGCAAAGTTCCGCTTCCCAAACGGGGGAATCGGCGAGATCGATGCAGATCTGATGAGTGGTGTGAAATGGGGCGGGGGATGGTTTAGCTGGATTCCTTCACTTGATTTACCCATTGTGGAAGTCAGGCATAAGGAAGAAATTACAAAAAATCCTTTGGATGATGAACTGGAATCTGCATGTGTGCGGACGGTTAAAATGTCTAATTTTCTTGCGCCGTCGATTTGGCATAAAATTACTGTTCAGGAGGAATGGACTACGAGGAGGGTGAGTGATAAGGTGGTTTTGAAAAAGTGGACCGGGAAGGAGAGGAGATGGAAGGGTGTGCCGGATGTTAAGAAGGTTTATACTTGGCCAGTTGAGGAGGGCAGTGAGGCGAAGAAAGGGGAGGATTGGTGGACGACTTACAGGTATGAGTTGGAGGAGTTTGTCGATAGGGTTAAGGGTAGGAAAGGGAACGGCGTTTGGATGAGTGGAGAGGACTCGATTGGCCAGATGAAGGCTATTGATTCTGTGTATGAGAAAGCTGGATTGCCTCTAAGGCCTGGCGAGGTGTAGGAGTAATATTGAAACGATAACTATGGGGAAGGGGGTCTTAGTCTTTTGGAAATTGGAACTGGAACTGGTACGGGGAGTTAGTAATTGGACATTGAACCTCATGGAAAGGAAGTGATTTTTTACGGTTGACAGTAGTCAAACAGGAAATGTAATAAATTTGAATAAGAGAATGTTACCAATTTTGAATATTTGGAGGCTCTGGCAAAATCTTTAAGAAAATCCTTCCCAAGTCTATCCAGCACAGGCAATGACTTAACACCATGCCAGTCTTTACCAAAAATCCTGTCGTAGCCAGTTTGCATTATTATGAAGAACCTATTTATTTTTTTTATATGTAATAATTTAGTTCCGGGAATCATCCACCCTAGGCATTCTCGGTAAAGTTCCCCGAAGCTTCAAGCTTATCGGGCCCCTATCTGAAGCTTCATCTGGCTTGTTCTCCCCAAAAATTAAACTCTCATCAGCCGCCATCCCAAGCTTCCCAACATCTCACTTGCCCATCAATTGGCCTCAATTACTTAATCATCGAACCCCTCATTTGCTGCAGCTCTAGCTACATCTGCGCGGCATCCCATATATCGCAATTGACCCTGAGGAGATCTGTTTCACGAAATCGATATCGAAACCTCCTAATCACCACCAGCAAAAAAAGTGAAATGTCCTCACGATAACCCTAGGAACCGCCTGAACGCCTACAGCCAAATCGCCCAACCAAAGTGAGCTTAATTGGCAGACTCCCGCGCCCAGCAAAGGGACCGACTAACGATGGCCACCATGGCTTCTCTCAATGCGTCATTATTATCTTTATCTTTATCAGCTCGAGGAACCCTCACACACCCACGACTTGCGCAAATCCCTCCGACTTGCCATAAAAGCCTCTCCTCCCGCTCTTTCTCAAATTGCTTTTTACGGCCATACGCGGCAAACTCTGAAGGTATGTGTGGGATTTTTTACATGCGCGGTGTGGAGAGGTGCGTAATGGGCTGGGGAAGCTCTTCGACCTACACCGATCAGAGATTCCGGTGTCGGGCAGATGCGGCTTGCCCTCGCCTTCTGGCCTCATGTACCTTGGTGGGGTCATGCGATGTGCTGTTTTTCTGCGAGGGACACAAAGAGCGCTTTTCTTTTCTTTCTTTGCACTCGAAAATCATTTTTATATCCCTCATTGGTGCAGTGGATTATTTAAGCTTCTAACTTTTGGTTTTTGGACTTTCTAGATAAATTCTCGCCTTCTATTCATCACACTTACACATCTCGAACCACCCCGCAATATCGAACCATGTCGACCACCGCAGCACTCCGCAGCTTGAACATCGATAACATTAACCCCCACGTTAAGGAGGCGAAATATGCTGTGAGAGGTGAGCTAGCGGTACGATCTGAGGATTATCGGGCCAAGCTTGCAAAGGGTGCAAAGGACTTGCCTTTCGACAAGATTATTTCGGCCAACATTGGGAATCCCCAGCAGCTGGACCAGAAGCCAATTACTTTTTTCAGACAGGTTTTGAGCTTGCTGGAATACCCGCCACTTTTGGAGAAAGAGGATGTTCTGCTGAACCAATTGGGATATAAGAGTGATGTTATCGAGAGAGCGAAGTGGCTACTGAAGACGGTGGGATCAGTTGGTGCCTATAGTGCCAGCGCTGGAGCTCCAGGAATTAAGGATAGTGTTGCGAAGTTCATTGAGGGTATGTAGTGGTCTGATACCTTATCTGTGGGTTTTGACTTACGGTTATTCGTGCAGCGCGAGATGGCTTCCCAGCGAACCCAGCGGATATCTACCTCTCCGCAGGTGCCTCTTCCGGAGTTAACACTTTGTTGCACATCATCTGTGCTACACCACACACCGGTGTTCTCGTCCCAATCCCACAATACCCTCTCTATACTGCATCCCTCTCCGTTCTTGACGCCAAGTGCGTTCCATATTACCTCGACGAAGCGAAATCCTGGGGTACTGATTTAGAGGCGATCAAGGAAGCACACAAGAAAGCAACCTCTGAGGGAACAGATGTCCGAGCAATCGTCATTATCAACCCTGGAAACCCAACGGGTGCCTCTCTTTCCGAGGATGATGTCAAGGCCGTGATCGATTTCGCTGCGCAGGAAAAGCTCGTCGTCATGGCTGATGAAGTCTACCAAACCAATGTCTTCATGGGCAAATTCCACAGCTTCAAGAGTGTTCTCCGTGCCATGCAAAAGGAAGACCCAGAGAAATATAAAAATGTCGAATTAGCTTCTCTCCACTCTGTCTCCAAGGGAATGGTAGGTGAGTGTGGACACCGAGGTGGATATTTTGAGCTCTGCGGTTTCGACCCAGCTGTGCAGGAGCAAATTTACAAGTTCGTTTCTATTAGCTTGTGTTCGCCTGTCATTGGGCAATGTTTGGTTGAGTTGATGGTTAACCCTCCTAAGGAGGGAGAGCCAAGTTACGAGTTGTACAAACAGGAATATGATGGTATCTTCGCTGGCTTGCAGAAGAGGGCTACCGCTTTATACGAAGCCTTCAAGGGCATGGAGGGTGTTGAGTGCGGGGAGCCACAGGTATGTTCCCACTCCTCCCCACATTTCTCCCTTATACCCCCAAACTAACGAAATTTAGGGATCCATGTACCTCTTCCCCACCATCACCCTTTCTGACAAAGCAGTCGCAGCTGCCAAGGCAGACGGCCGTTCCCCAGATGAATTCTACGCCTTCCGCCTTCTTGATGCCACTGGGGTTTGCGTCGTCCCTGGTGCCGGATTTGGTCAGAAGGAAAACACTCTTCATTTCCGAACTACATTCCTTGCTCCTGGCACTGAATGGGTTGGACGGATCGGAAAATTCCACAGCGATTTCATGGATGAGTTTAGATGAGGTATACATATAAAATAGGGGGGTAGTTTACATATTTGAATGGTCTTTGGAGTTTGGGTAGAAAGAGACCCTGGTTGGGATGGACATATGGCTGGATAAAAACCCCCAACTCTGGATGGATGGAGATTCGTTGATTTTCAGGATTTCATGAGAGTATTGACCTTGTGTGGTCATCGATGGTAGATAGTAGATACCATATTTTTGAGCGAGATGTGAGACTTTGAATAGATGATCTTCGTTGCCTTCTTTTACAAGGAGTCCTAATTTTATTGTTTTTATTGTGCTCATTGCTGTTTAAAGTGTTTGGCAAGTATCGAGCTAAGCCGAAACATGCTCCTCTTTCTAAAAAATAATAAAAAATGAAAAAAAATGAAAAAAATGAAAAGTATAAATAAATCGCTTCGACCACTAAACTTTTCTAGTACATTTCGCTTTTCCCTCCTCCCAGCCCACCCTATATATCTTAGGGCTTACACATTCATACAATACGACTACACTTCCCTAAAGAAGAAAACAGAACCACAGACATCCTCTTCAAATATGTAGCAATTCATGCAAAGCGTGAACTAAGTAGGTGCTTCTATGTCCTGGTGACCTGAGGGAATGTGGTATGATTGTGCATTTGTATTTTGACCGAGGTTCACAAGCGCCTGTGCAAAGTGATGGGGCATAGAGCAGTGAACAGGTGTAAGGGGGGTTGACAGTGAAGGAAAGTTTGTGATGACAGGATCATTAAATTATTCATAGCTAGGGAGAAAATGCTTATGCCCTCGCTCTCTTCAGTAATAGGTTTGTTTCTCTTAGTAGTCATTCGGAGGTGGAGGATTGGGCTGAATTTATACTCCTTAAAGCTCAATCACTTGTTCCCGACTAAGTTATCGCCTCTGCCCAAAAGCCCGTAATTTATAGAAAGTGCCTGATGCTCGCCCCCACGCCAACTCCTTATTAGGAAGGACTTTGTTCTATTAGATGAGGATAAGCGCTCTCTGTGAGATTTTGAGACAACAATGTCATGTTGGGGTCTTGATTTGTCAGCAGTACTGAGTTTGTTAATGTTGAAAATAAGCGAGAATTTCCAAAGGTGGCAAAATGTGAGCGACCTCAAAGCCCGGTTAGTCGTCAACATATACAGAAACAGCCTTCTCCCCCGATATAACGCATCGCAGAAGGATTCACACGAGCTCTAGTAGTATAAGTTATTGTATGGATAGACCATGGCAACCTCGTGAGTGAAAGTTGGGAGAAATCGACACATAACTTGGTCAATAAGTTAGGGGATACCGAAGCTAAAGCTTGAGACGTGGGTGAAAGGAAATCTCTTTTGATACCATACGTCCAAAATGAATCTGGGAGAGTACTAGTGCAACGAAAACTGCAGTCAGTTTAGTCAAAGGATTTCAAATTGGTCTCAAAGTAGCATACAATTAGCTGAGAGATCACTTAGATAACCAGAGAGTCTGGGACTATATGCCTTTTACCAGTATGGAAGAAATAAAGTCCTGGCCACCAGATGAAAAGCAGCTCAAGCACGTTCAGGATGAAGACTTTCAGGAAATGGCAACCCTGCTCGACGAAGTCTTATTCTCGGACAGTCAATTCTTCAATAGGATGTGGACGCTGCAAGAATTTTGTGTAGTTAATTGCAGCCTAGTGAAATTTGCCCGGAGTGAGAGATTATGGCCAGCCAAGCTCATTCAGAATCAAGAATTGACACCAGAAGAAGGCCAGGTGATTCGCAATGTCTCAGATCTCGTGGCAATATACGCCGAGTTCTATCAAGACTCTCATCGAGCCACATTTTGGGATCGTAACCCCGAAAAGCTAGGGCAGCTTCAAGCCATTATCGGATGTGCGTACGACCAAACCGGGAGTGAGCTTGGTCTGAACTGCATATATTTTCTTATACTCCTTTGTAGCCGAATAGCAGTAGGAGCTCGCCGTAATGAAGAGGAACTTTTAGAACACTTGAAATGCTCGTGTACCTCAGATCGGGAGGGCATCGAGACACTCGAAAGATTGTGTATGCTTGGGATGCTGGAACACGAGGTCGTCGCCTCATCATGTCAGAGGAAAAGCAGGTGGGTGCAGCCGTAGAGCAAGCACAGAAGGCTGATATAATTTATGTCTTGATTGGGTGTAGCACAACAGTCATTCTGCGCAAGACAGCACGACCTACAAGTTCCAATTTGTTGGGGAGTGCTATTGGCATGGCTTCATGGATGGCGAAGCTTTAGCAATGAGAGATGAGGGCAAGATAACTGCACGCCAGCTCAATTGGTATGGTAATTTGGTAATTTTCATTGGTTTTTATCAAAATAGCCTTGTCAATACACTCTTGGCACAGTCCTCTATTTCGGAGATAGTCAATTGGAGAATGTATCCTCGCCCCCCCTTACCCAACAGCATGCCCTACCACCTGCTTTTTCTGTGCCATCCGTTTTTTGTTGTCGCTGTCAATATGCGTAATTTTGAATTTGAGTTTTGTTTGCTTCACATTGGAGGCTTGATGTCAATGTTGAATGGTTTATTACAGTTACTAATTTGAGTCCCGACCCGCGAATTGGTGGAAAGAATTTATATTTCGCATCTTGTGCCTTGCCATTGCTAAAATACCATTAGTCAAGCCTGGCATAGAACATAGTCTGAGCTCTGCGGTTGTGGCATTCAGGGGGTTTTGTCCAAGAGCTTTCAGGACCAGTGTCCTTTTTAATCTTATGTCAAGGTACCCCAGGAGAAGATAAATATAGAGCTTATTTCATTGTATACCGAAGTAAAAGAGGATTTAAAATAGATTTAAAAGTAATATTTTTCTCAATCAATTAAAAAGCTTCTTTGCATATTCTTATAAAATAAAATATCGTATTAGGTGTTTTAGGAAAAAGAGCGTGTAAGGTTGCATGTAATAACCAAGGGGAAAACAGCATTCTCAAGAAGCTTGAATTTTGAAGAAAGTACAAAGAAAAGAGTGTTATTTACAATGCAAGCCTTTAGAAGTAAGCGCAAGACACATCTGGATCATTGGTACCTGATAATTTAGGTATAAACTCGATGATAAAACTATATATATTACACGACTGCCTTGTTACCTACGTTTTTTTATTGCTTTAACCAGTGCTTTCTAGCTTCTCTATATATGTATAACCCTTAAGATGTGCCGAAAAAGGGGGGGCTATAGGTAATTAATCTAATTGGTTGCATGCGGCGTAAACAAACCTCTATAAAAACTCCAAAAGAAATTCCCTCCACATACCACAAGTGACTCAACTTACGTGTCCTTTCGTACTCCCAGCTTCCTTCAGCAGAGCCGGATCCCTTCACCCCGCGCATCTTTTACTTCCTACTACTTTTATCTATATTAAAATAATTTTATCACATCACTTTAACCTTACGGAACGTCGATCACGATATCTAAATCGACCGTCCTAGGTGTTAGGAAGGTACGACCAGAAACAAAGGGGCGTAGTTATTTCTGTCCAGTGATTCGGTAATACCGGTATGACCGGCCTCTATCATTACAGCAACCTGCATATCCAACTGTGATCATGCGACCTAGGTGTTAAATACAATACAACACGGACGTGCCTAGTTTCGTGTTTATCCCTGTTGCTGCATGTAATCGTGCATCATATAAAGGTCAAGTCAACTGCAAGACGACCACTGGCTTATTCGCTCTCCCGATACCACTTTCTATATACTTATTGACCACATCCAACTAGTGAGGGAGTTCAATTGGAGCAGAATCATACCCATCTCGGTAAATAGCGATTATTAGTACCAAGTTGCGCTGATGCTTTTATTTCGCATTCGAATCGCCTGTTAGACGTCGAAAAATCACCGCAAGTTGGCAGGAAAATATGATCTGGGAGGCCGCAGACAATTTCTATGTGGTATCTACGCTTTTTGCCGTCATATTCCTATTGGCTCTACCGATCAGAATTCGGGAGCTTCTTAAATCTAGGATCAAGGCCGCTTCGGGTTGGCGAGGGCTACTCAAAGCTGTCAGTATTCCTTATCCCATATTCTTCATTATTCTGTCGTACGGTTATATTGACTGCCATAGGGTCTGGGGAGTCTATTGTCGATAATTCTATGGGCATACTTGGTAGACCTTTTGACCTCGTCTGCGCTGCAGGATAGGGCTTTCATTGTCTCGCTAGTAACTTCTATATTAGCTGCCCTAGGTCTAAGTTTGCTATTGTTTCTGGAGCAACAGCGGTCACTCAAGTCTTCAGATCTAGTTGCTCTATATCTCATTGCATCTATCTTATGCGATGTCGTCCTTTTGACTATTCCGTCTTCGATACCTTTGAAGAGCAAGATCTCACATCTAGTGCTTGTTCGCTGTCTCATGCATTTGATACTCTTGATACTTGAGTTTCTTGTTAAGCCTTCGGCATTGAAGTTCATCAACGAACCTCAATCACCCGAAGAGTTAAATGGCATTCTGGGTAGGGTGTTTTTTACCTGGGTCAATTCCATTCTACTGCAAGGTTACAGGAGAATCCTTGTCGATCAGGACTTACCACCCCTTAGTTGGGATCTGAAACCAGAGGTTACAAGGGAGAAAATCCTTCAAGCATGGAAACAGCGAAGTTAGTTAGCAGCCTCAAAAAGAAACCCTTTTCCCTTTCTCACGAAATCTCTAGCCAAGCCCGAAACGAGAAGAGCTTTGCCTTTGGCATTAATAAAATGTTTGGGACAGCAATTTCTCGCTGCCATTATGCCTCGAATATTTTTGATTGCTTTTCGATACTCTCAGCCTATTCTAATCAAACGGTCAATCAGATTCGTCATAATGTTTCCTACCGACACCAGAAGCAACTATGGCTATTGGCTCATTGTTTCAGCTGTAACTGTCTACATTGGCCTTGCTGTTAGTTTTGACTTGTTACTCTATTTAGTAGCACACTAAGACTTTTTCAGGTATCCACAGCAGTATACCAGCATCGACTAAACAGGTTAAAGCTTGTGACAAAAAGTGCCCTAGTAGCGCTAATTCATGACAAGGCTATAAACTCACCAAGCGTCACTTATGACAACGGCGAGTGTACGACATTGGTGAGTACTGATGCAGAGAGTCTTGACGGGATTGCCGAGATGTTCCACGAAATATGGGCACAGGTTGTGGAAGTAGTGATTGGTATAGTTCTACTAGCTCGTGAGGTCGGCTGGATTTGGCCTCTCCCGCTTTTTTTGATCTTTTGTAAGTTCTGAACCTCATAGTCATTTGACATAATAGTAAATTTGTAGTGTGTTCTTACATGAGTCGGTTCGTTGCAAGACAACTACAGCCTCGCCAAAAGGCTTGGAACAATGCAACACAAAGTCGCGTAGCGGCTACAAGCTCTATGCTAAGCTCCATGAAAATCATTAAAATGCTCGGGTTTAAAAACTACATTACTCAGCGCATTACGGAGCTCCGGAACGAGGAGCTCTCGGCTGCATCGAAACTACGATGGATAATGGTATATTATAATGCCTCTGGTCTGTCACAATCTCGAGCCGACCTTATGTATCTATCTACAAGCTAACGTCGGTATAGCTAATGCACTTGGCATCTTCTCGCCAGCTATCACACTAGCCATTTTCGCAGTCATCTCAAAGGCCCATGGCCGTAGCCTTGACACTGAAACTGCATTCACCACCATAGCCATCTTAAGTATGGTCACACATCCCGCAAACATGGTCATGACTTTTGTGCCACGTGTAGTTGCATCATTTGCTGGATTCGACAGGATCCAAAACTTTCTGCTCCGGCCATTTTTACATGACCATCGTGGAAGATTACCTAAAGCCACCTCGCAAAGTTTGTCTTTAGATCTCGTATCTGACCAGTTAACCAAACCTGGTCTTGCTATCTTGATCCAGCAGCTAACCATTGACAAGAGACAGCCTATCTTAGAGAATGTAACCATGGAGGTAGCTTCTGGTTCCATAGTTATTATCTCGGGCCCAGTCGGTAGCGGAAAGTCGACTCTGTTACGCACTATGCTCGGTGAGGTCATTCCTGCTCAAGGGTTGATTAAGTTATCTACTCGACGAATCGCATATTGCGCTCAGAGGCCTTGGCTTCCCCGTGGTACTATCAAAGAGGTCATTCATGGTAAAACTGACCAAGTTGATAACAAATGGTATCATGAAGTCATCAATATGTGTTGTCTCATCCATGACTTTAATTCACTTCCGAATAGAGATGATACACAAATTGGCAGTCGGGGGCTCAATTTGTCTGGGGGACAGAGGCAGAGGGTAGTAAGTGGTATTTTAGATTTGTTATTTGTTATTTGTTGATGTGGAATTGACTAGGGTAGGCACTCGCACGTGCGATATTTGCGGGATGTGACATTATTCTGCTAGATGACAGCTTCAGCGGGTTAGATGGGGAAACCGAGAACAATATCTTCAAAAATTTATTTGGGCCTAAAGGATTGTTCCGAAAACTTAAATCTACCGTTGTGCTCGTTTCTAATTCAAGTCAGTCTCATCATACAAACCTCAATGATTATCAACTGACTCACCCGTAGTTCAGTTCTTCCAAGCTGCTGACCAAATTTTCGTTCTGGGGGATCATGGAATTAAGGGACGAGGAACTTGGCAAGAAATACAAGCAAAAGCTTCCTTTGTAACTAAATCCATCCTTGGCCCTCGAGGCAAGGATGATATTGCTCTCTCGGCTAGCTTTGACCAACTCCGCGCCCAGCTTCGAGCAAAAGATGAAGCTAAAGTAGATCTTGCTAGGCAGGTAGGAGATTTCGCACTCTACGGTATGTTCTCCACATTAAATAATGGATCCGACCAACTTTAGCCCAGGATACTACTTCCGCTTTGCTGGGTTGAGAAACCTTCTCTTGGTTGCTGGTTGCACATCTTCTCACGCTTTCTTTATCACGATACCACAGTATTGGCTTCAGCTGTGGACAGAGTCGACTTACGGAAGTTATGTGTTCTATATTAGCGGTTTTCTCCTTCTGTCAGCCATCTCATGGACCTCAGCAAGCGGCATTATGTGGTAAGTGGCATGTGGATATCAAGTCAGTCATCGTTGCTGAAAATTTATAGGTCTCAACTCATCCGACTTGCGTCAGGGTCTGGGATGCTATTGCATCAACGTCTTTTAAGTATTGTGGCCAGGTTAGCAAATATTATCTAAAATCTCCTAACAGGCTGGAATCAAGACGCTGGCTAACCCTGACAAAGTGCACCTTTGTCTTACTTTTCCAAAACTGATAATGGATCAATCTTAAATAGGCAGGGATTTCCACAAGCATAATATCGACCAAGGCTAACAGTTTTTAGATTTAGTCAAGACATCCAGCTTATTGACAAGCAACTGCCAACAGCACTTTCGAATATAGGAAGCCGTGAGTAGTAGAACATTAATCTCTCATTCGTAGGAAGATGTTAACCGCACTAGAAACCTTTAAGCTTCTCGTGCAAGCCGCGCTTCTCTTCGTTGCTCAAAAGTCGCTTATGCTATCTCTGCCGGCCTGTATACTCTTAGTCTACATCATCCAGAAGGTTTATCTACGGACGTCAAGGCAGCTCCGATTCCTAGAGCTGGAGTCTAGCGCAGCAGTCTTTTCGAGCTTCTTAGAATCAGTTAGTGTTAATTCAGGAGTCCAAATAGAAGTTCGCTGAATCTTGTCAGGTTGAGGGTCTCGAAACAATAAGGTCGTTTGGTTGGTCCCAAGAAGTCGTGCAAGACAACATCCGGTGTGTAGAGAGCGCTCAACGCCCCCAGTTTCTCCTCCTGTCACTTCAAAGATGGCTTAATATCGTCCTCGACCTTCTAGCCGCCGCATTTGCAACGATTGTGGTCGCTATAGCCGTATCATTCAGGGGACATATCAGTGGTGGCCAAGTTGGAATTGCCCTCAATATTTTGCTCGTGGCAAACACAACATTGCTACGGCTAGTAGAGAACTGGACTACACTCGAGATTTCCCTTGGTGCAGTGGCTCGCTTGAAAACCCTCGATCAGATGACACCATCCGAGGGGGGCAATGATGAAAACTTCGAGCCCCCCGACAACTGGCCGTCCAAAGGAGGAATAGAATTCAAAGATGTCACTGCCTCGTACCAGTGAGTAGTTTACTATGCATATTTCAGTAACTCTGCTAATAAGTAGAATATTAAGTGCCAACTCTGTTGCTTTACGAAATATAAGTCTAAGTATTGATGCTGGTCAAAAGTTCATCCTTTGCGGGCGTACTGGCAGGTAAGCTTCTAAATATGACACAGGAATGATGGAGGCTTACAATGAATATAGTGGCAAAAGCACGTTGATTCTAACACTGTTGCGGATCTTGGAGTTACAATCGGGTAGAATCGAGCTAGATAGTGTCGATATCAGTCGGGTGAGGTTAGAGCTGCTACGACAACGGTGTTTCATCACTGTGTCTCAGGATGCTTTGCTTTTATCAAACGAGACCTTGCGCTTCAACCTCGACCCAGAGGCCTCGCTTTCAAACGACATGGTGATTAGCGCATTGACAAGAACGAAACTGTGGCTACATTTCTGCGAAGGGTTTGCAGATGTAAATGGATACTCGGGGGTGGGATCAGGCGACGCCATCGACGAACACCCAATTCTTGACAAGAAGATCTCACTGCTCCAGGAGCTCTCTGTAGGCCAGTGCCAACTGTTCGCACTCAGCCGGGCACTTATCAAGGTTGACATGATACGGCGCACTGGAGTGAAACCTGTTATTCTCCTAGATGAAGTTACTTCGTCCCTCGACTTTGCTACGGAATCAACTATTCATGATATCATCGACGAGGAGCTCACGGGTAAGGGCCACACCGTCATCATTGTTGCTCATAGATTCGATGTCCTAGCTGAACACATCGAACCTGGAAGGGATGTAGTAGCATTGATAAAGGATGGTGAATTGCAGGAGATCATTACAAATATAAGTTCGACGAAAGTCAAACAGTGCGAAAGGCCATAAAGTGTGTTGCAAGTAGGCCTGAAACCTGCTTCATAGGTACGCTTTAGCCTAGTGCCACACATAGTATAGGCTCTGGGAGCCCACCCGTAAATTAGTGGCCGTCTTCTCCTTGAATAGAATACACTCTTCTCACCAAATTCCCTGAGATTCCAACAAAGTGTGACGAGCAGATGTGTCACGTATACTGCACTTAAGCGTAGGAGTGGGGAATGGTTGCGAAGGGGCAAGTGTGTACTCGGAACATACTCTAAAAAGGTCACTGGTGTGTCCTTAGCGGACGTCTATCATGCTCCGCGCGGGTATAAGAATAGTTGGAAGGGATAGCTGTAGGAGGTATTGATTAGTTTCTCCTTTTTATTGGGTACTACTAGTTCTTGAATATCAATTGATTTACCTTGCTAGTAGCTGCGTTGCGCTCTGATATTTGGGCTTCCGACACTTGTGCGCTGGCGTGATTGACTCATTATATTATATTCTACTAGGGCATATATATAATTAATCGTTACCCTAATAGGCCCTTAGCCAATCTACGTCTCCGTGGTCCCTTATATGCTGCCCCGTTCTTCCTTTTTAACGTTCAGTACGCCTTTCAGTATCACAGTTAGCACCCTTATTCGCTAGTGAATGGGCTTTTAGCCCTTGAAAATGGTGAGTTCTTCCCTGCCTCGGGGTCCCTCCTTCGCAACCGCTTCTTCCAATAAGTGACATCAGTGACATTCATATAACGACCCAGCCCTGGCGGTAGCTGCCGTGATGAACCCTTGATGCTATTATTTCTAACTCTCATGATGAAGTGCAGACCCGATTCTCCGATCCTTAAGACGGCATCTCTCATGTAGTGGGAAAATGGACGATTTTCAACAACGTGTCCTTCGTAAGCTTACATTTCAGCCCTTCTACCCTGACTCTCATCACCAGCCAGTTCATCCAATTTCTAAAGTTATCAGAAGCGCTTGCGCCTTTATCTACGGAGTTGAGGATTATGCAGTGATCAATACTGCTGGTCCCCTCGGACATGGTGTCAGAAACCCAAATAGCAGGGTGTAAAGCAACCACAAGCAAAAGTCACTTCATTACTGTTTTTGAAGGCAAAGATGGCAATCACGTTTCGATCAAGCACGTCTACCCTTGAGCTTGAGGTGTTAGGCTGGCAAAAGCGGGAGGGCATGGAGGCATGATGTATTTAGGAGTAGCACATTCATTTGATATGAGAAGGGCACGGGAGAAATGGTGGGATTAGAACTTGGATCTTCGTTTACCTCTCTGTGATGTAGCGACGAAGATAATATAGATCTATTCCTGAGCGTGAGAAAATGGCGGAGAGATCTATAATGCAAGGATATTAAAACGAAAGAGTCAAAACTTTTATACCAAACCTTGCTGAACATAGTGTGCCTCCATGGGAACTCAGTACTCCAAGATACCGCCTGCCTTGCATATTTGACTTCTCCATTAGCACGCTAGGATCTTAACTATCTTAAAATCTCGTTACTGTGCCCTAACGCACTGCTCATGTGCCGAGAGATAGAGAAAATATCAAGGCGGAAAGTCTCGCAATGACGAGCACATTTTTTCACTTCTATCTGGCAAATTATTTAGCACATCGTATGGATCATCAGAGAAGTTGCTGTTGCTGTTGTAGGCGATGGTAGTTAAAAATATGCCAAGTTCTATTTAATACATTCCTGATCCATTCTAATGCTATACATCCGTCAACTAATCTGGGTTCACTATCTTTATCGTTTGTAATGCTATCGATACCGTGGGAATTCAACTCAATTCCAATACGGATCTATTATAATATCCGACATTAATGCTCTTTTCGCTGGATCGAGATTGGTCATCCTCAGTATCAACCTCTTTGCCTCGCTGTCAAGGTTTGGAAACATCTCCTCCGGCCACTGCTCGAAAAACTCGTTTGATTCGTCCTCTGTTATGGCCTGCCACAAGCCCTTCAAGAGCGCTCCCGCTTCCTCGTCCTTGACATGCTTTACGAGCGCATCCGGTAGCGGGCCAAATGCTGAAAGCAACCTATACAAAACCACTAGTTCGAGTTCAACATCAAGTTTCTCGAAATCAGGGTGAAAACATTGTGCGCCCGTGATTACATAGAGACACTAGGACCCAGTATTAGTAGGATCAGCTTGGCCAAACTAGATTTGACTCACTAAAAGCCCAAAAGAGAATACCTCCGAAGGTTTGCCAACACCTTTCCCTAGTTGCCCTTCCGGGCTGCGCCACATGACATTCCCCATTCCTTGGTTTAAGAGTTTTTGGCCTTCTAGTTTCAAAGCACAGTCCATATCGCCCAATGCCACCTTTTCCAGTTGGAATTGATCCTTCTCGTCCACATACCAATTGAGAAAGACATTATTAGGCTTTACGTCTAGAGAAGCATAGGTTAGTGGAGATTTATGGGCAACAACATCTAAGCCTCTACGGTATTATACCTAAGTGTATCCAATGCTTTGTATGAATATCGTTCAGCCCCAGCGCAACCTCTTTTAGAATTGTCTTCCTTGCCTCTATCGGAAGGGCGGGGTAATTTTCTACCAGTGAAAGCAAGTCACTCTTAAAGTACTCGTAAACAAGCACATTTTCTTCTTTACTTTCGTCTACATGGATTCGGAGGCGAGTATTATTATCAAACTCATCTTTGAACTCCTGTAGGAGGTCAAAGATTGATCGGGAAACGGGCTTTAGAACGAAGGGTTTACCCTCGCAGCTAAAATTATCTTTCACTCAGTTATGATTTTGCTAAGAGTTATATGATTGAAAATGGCTCTTGAACTTACAGAGCAAGGTGGATATCAAGTGCCGGCTTCGTAGGATGATGCTAGAGTAATTTTTGGCGGGTATACTCGTGACCAGAGTGGCCAACGAGTGTTGAAAATATCCTCGAAACTTTAAAAATACGGGCACGGGAATGAATCATAGGGTGGTACCGTAGATGGACTAAAAGTAAGAGCGTGGGTAAGGTGGAAAGAAAGCGCAGCACGAATGTGCATAATTTTGTAAGGGGTGCTACAGGTATTTAACCACGTGATCAAGGTCTAACCATAAACAGCAACGCCAATTCTAGTTGGGGTAGTTATCTAATATTTTTTAAATAGTGCAAATGTACACAGGCATGAAGCATGAATACTACTGCATGTAGGAGTTTTTTATATGTTAACTAACAAGTGATAGTGTTACCCCCATCACCAGTTTTATACAAGGGGCCACACCAATAGCATATACAGTGGGGTGCCATAAGTTTGAATACATGGTCTGCGCGATTATATAAAATGCGCCAATTTCAGGGTGTCGTATATCAAATACGCACCCTCGCACGCTGAAGGGTATGGATCAAGTATTCAAACTTATGAGCAAAATTAGGTCATGGAATCTCCATGGCATATACTGACGCCAAAACACCTTCACATGCGCAGCTTTCTTGGGATGGCAAGCTACATGTTCAAACCCTTTACTATACTATGAGGCGTTCTATTAATCATACTCTCTACCAGCACCCTCAGTACAGAAGCCGACAGGTTCAATACGCTCTCAAGACACCCTACCCCTCAAAAGTCGGGATATTATGGAGCTAAACCTCCCATCCGTACGCCACAGCTTAAGGAGCTTGCCGAACTGGTTAATTACAGCTCTTTTACTCGCAAGATTCCCTGGGCAGAGATGCCGAAATGGATAGAGTGGGATTATAGAGATGTGACGAGCAATCATGTCACATGCACTACACGTGAGCATGAAAATGGGGAATAGTTGCAAAGGGGCAAGTGTGTACTCGGAACATACTCTAAAAATGTCACTGATGTATCCCTAGCGGAGGTGCATTGTGCTTCGCTCGGGTATAAGAATAGTTGGAAGGGATAGCTGGAGGAGGTATCGGTTAGTTTCTCCTTGTTACTGGGTACTAGCTCTTGAATGTCAATTGATTTACCTTGCTAGTAGCTGCGTTGCACCACGCTATTTGGGCTTCTAACAAGAGAGAAAGGAGTACGGAATAACCTTCTTAAGGATGGATACTATAGAGCTATAAGGCGAAGAAGCCCCTCTCCTTCTGACAAGAATCGGCGATTATAATAAAATTAGGCAGTCTAGCACTATCATTAGACTCTAAACATGTGAGATATAATCCTTTAGGGTAACAAGGCTTGGGCATAACCTTGTTACCACAAAAGACAATGGGTAACTAGGCTTATAAGACCTACATAGCCCTACCCTTACTATATCAGTAACAGATGGCAAAGGAAGGGTAGGTGAATGTTTTGGGGTTGGATAAGTAGCCTATATAGGAAAGGAAATAGCGTTTTTGAGGGAAATTAATGGATAAGGATTAACACATTCTCGTACCCCGGAATTGTCATTCCTTCTCTATATAATTACTGTTGAATCAGGGAGAATATATGAGGCTGAATTGTTTGCCAATTGCGCAGGTCAGTATTATTGGAAATATGTTGATTGATTCGGAAACTATATGTGTGTGTGTTTTGCTATTTATATTATAAAATGGTGGCTGTGGGCGCTAGACTGGCTAAGGCGGCGTTTGGAGTCATCACTTATTCGACAATTACCTTCTTGGCCATCCATAGCCTGGTTTTCGGCAGGACAGCGGTCAGAGCACACACCAGGCTTCATAAGAAACGTCTTTATGGCATATGGGATATACATATCTTCCAACCTCCCTTCCCTCCTGATATCACTAATTGGAGCAATATATATTAGAATTAAGGATATTATACAGCAATTAGACTCTGAGGTGCGCAGAAATCACAGAAGTCTTAGGGCAGCTGTAATTGAAGCGTAGGAGTCGATTACAGACACGGAAACCAGGGCTATTATTCATAGTATAGCATAGCACTGTCAAGATGTAATAGAGAACCTACAGAATGGTAAAACCTTTGGGTGGCTTTATTTATTCTATTATTATAACTTGCTATTATAATTCTGGTATCCAAGAGGTGGAGTGAATAGTGTCGTTCCGTGCATTAAACATTTATTATGCCTGCTACAGATTGTTCATATCTTGATCGAGGATTCTTGTCCCTTCACGAGACGACACTCAGTAAAAGCATCACTAAAACAATTCATTATATTACAAGGATATCAATTTACTTTCATTACAAGTCTAAGCGTCAAAATGATGGCCCAACCTCTCTCCGTCTCGAAAATTCCAAAATCGTTCTGAGTCCTGAATACCACCTCATCAGCCTTTACATCCATAACAACTCTACCCTCATCTGCCTTGTCGTTCATCCCAGGCAGTCTTGAGTCACTCTCCACTTTGGAGTCTCCCCTCTCGTTTGCTGGACTGGCGACTTCAGGTTTCACAACGCTCTTCTTCCTTCCCCAAAAGCTTCGTCCAGGGCTCGATCGTCCCGCCTCGGGCTGAGGAACCAGATCTTCTTTTCGTGGCGGCAATGGCATCTTTCGAGGATCCGGTGGAGGCTTGAGGTATTGCGCGAGCCTCAATGCCATATCCTCATCCTTCCAGTACCATGTTTCGCCTGTCTCACCAGACCAGTCATCTCTGACTGGATCGTCCTTCCCTTTTACTCTCGTCACTTGATCATAGCTTTCCGGGTCTCGGAAGTCATACTGTGAAGGTATTGCTTTCTCATCTGTGAGGCCATTTGCTGGGACTAAGATCAAGGTCCCGCGTCCCAAGCCGGAGTTTGCGAAGTCGGAAAGGAAGGCTTGGATGTGGTTCGTGAGAAGGGAAAGTATCTTCTCATCGTGGGCATTGGAAAGGAGAAAGCGCTGGGTTTGCGCTGAAGAGATTTGGTGTGTGAGTGTTGAGAGCTGGGAGCGAATTTGAGTCGAGTAGTATGATGATGTAGATATCCCTGCGTTGTCACTATACGCCGGCGGTGCATCTCCGTCGTCGTCGTACTGAGACGGCGGAGGCCCTTGTTTAGCATCCATCGTGAAGATAGTGCAAGAAGCCTAATGTGGTAGAAATGTAGCGCCTGTCGTGTTTCGTATAACGGTTCAAAATAAGAGGTCCCTGCTTCAGGCAGGTGTTATCTTGGGTAATCGAAAGCCGTAAATGTCTTGGGTTCTTGGTACTATGTCACCTGATATGTGAATTGACAGTATGACGTCGGGTTAATTCTTGGAGCCTAGGACATATGCTGATGGGGCTCTCCGTCACCGATAATTAGGAAATATGTCAAAGGGAATTCATTCTGAGGGGGCTCGAGTTTCGTTTACTAGGACTGAGCGAGAAGGGTGGACTTCGAGCACCGAACCAAGCCTAAGTCTGCCACCAGTACGCCTTGCGGCTGAAATAAGAGGGCAGCTTTTCAACCAGCTAGATATCGTGAGGACCTAACACAAGGTCAGCAGATCGTATTCAACAACGAAATAAAAATTATTTCCTCTAGTGGCGGTGTTCACTACAGAGCGAGAGCTGGGCAACAGGGACAACGGTTGCCTAACATGCGACTGAGAAATTTATGGGGAGATTGGCAATATTAACCAGACAAAGAGGCAGTTCGCACGGAACGAGCAGCTTATGCTGTGTATCTGTCTGCCTTACCTGTGCTTCCAGTCAACCCCTTGATGGCTCAAACGTGTCTTTCGTTAAAGCTAGATGGGGCATGTGGCGCGCCCAAACCCATGTTTTAGGACCCGCTATCTTCTAGAAAGCCGCTAGAAACTTCAGAGTGAGACATATATTCTAAAGGCAGCCTCGGTGGTGAGATGAGTGCACGCCTGACACCCTCTAGGTGGTTTGCTTGGTAAATAGTAGAAACTAACCTTGGTTAACTAGCTCTTGGCGCCGAGCTTATTCCAACATTCCACCGTCTTATTCGATTGTTCCAAGAACCAGCACTCATAAATTTATATGCCCACTAATTCGACGACCAAGTGTATGCTAAATATTATTGGTTCTTGTCCCGCGTTATCCTCAAACTTCAAGACGGATGCACGGCTTCGGGCTGCCTCAGCGAATGCGCGCGTGCGGGGCAGATTGGGCAGTGCAGTGGAATCCTTCAGGGTGGAAGCTCTTTCCATGTAATTGGACAATCGAGCCCTAGCATGAAGGCTGATCTGCCTCACATTGTTTAGTTTCCTAGGAATTTACGATATTGCATCAACTAATCGCTCCTATACGCCCTGCTATGCTGTTCCTGTCAATACTCTCACACACCATCAAAGAACCATGTATCACCGTTCCCCAAGCTCAAATGGCGCAAATGTCATGGTTTGTCTGGGCAGTTGCGTGACAACACACAGCCCCCTCTGAATCATCACCTATATAGGACCATCAGGTGTTACAACAAACAAAGCAGAACAACCATCACTTTGGGATATTTCATTCCATCTCCCTCTTACTCCAATTCCTGAATCAAAACTATTGTCATTTCATCATCGTTCCACTTTTTTGGGTTGTCTAGAGTTATTTGTATACGTATTTCAAAAGACCTTAAATTAGCGGTCCTTGCCCACCAAGTCTACCTACCAAAGGGACCGTCCGTCGCTGGCATCCTAATACAGCAAGGTGTGTATACTCGGGAGTCATCTGGGGCTTCACATGGTAGTCACTGGAACAAATTAGCTAACATCCCGGTCTGGGGTTAAAGGATACCTGCTTGAGCCGCCTCAACCCCGGTCAACGAATAAAGAAGAGTAGACATCGACACAATCATCAAAGTTCTACAAATACCAAGCACATCACCCATTCAGTTCTATCTGATTTAGGACTTAACCTACTTACAACCCATAGCCAAACATTCCCAGTGTTTACTTTCACTTTTGTCATCTTCACATATTTCAGGGTTCTTTGTAAACCTTGGACTACCTTGCAACACCAGATATACGTTAAATCCAAACCCCATACACGATGTATGTTATCGCTAGCCCAGATGAATACCTGGCCATCACTGGCGCAGGTGTCAAGTCAGTTAAGATTACCAAGAGTGCTTGGGTTTGGCCATTTCAAAGAGTAAGTTATCATCTATGGATTGCGTTTCAGAAATTTTAGCTAACTCTAAACCCTAGTGTCAACGATTCAGCATTCAGCCACATGACTATTCTATGAACCTCCAAGCGATGACCCGGGAGAAGTTACAGTTCCTTCTTCCAGTAGTTTTCACAGTCGGCCCAAACGTCACGAAGGAGTCAAACGCACCAAATCCTCACCATGACCCCGAGCACCCAGAAGCCGACCATGGTGACTCTTTACTGCAATACGCTATGTTGCTTGCCGAAGGCGAGGCGAAAAAGGGGGTTAGCCGAAGTCAACATATCGAGAATATCGTCAAGGGCATCATCGAGGGTGAGACTCGTGTCCTTGTTTCTTCGATGACGATGGAAGAGATTTTCCAGGAACGAGAGGAGTTTAAACGACGAATATTTCGCAATATTCAATCCGAGCTTGGTCAATTTGGCTTGAAAATTTACAATGCAAACGTCAAGGAGCTCCGTGACGCGCCACAGTCCAGCTACTTTGAGTCTCTTTCTAGGAAAGCACATGAAGGTGCAATCAATCAAGCGAGAATAGATGTAGCTGAGGCCCAAAGACGTGGTAATGTTGGAGAGGCTCAGCGTCAGGGAGAGCAGAATCGAGAGATCGCAAAGATTAATGGTAAGAGGGCACATCAATAAGGCACACACAGATTCACTGACACTCATAAGCCGAGACTGCCGTTCAAAAGACAGAACGAGACTCTGAGCGTGCTGAGGCAGAAGCTACCCTCGCAACCCGCAAGACAGTCTTCAACCGAGATGTCAACATCGCCCAAATCGAAGCCACTCGGGCCACTGAATCACGCGACGAAGAACTCCGCCGAGAAGTTGAGACCAAGCGTGCTCACACCGAACTCGAGCGTCTTCGTGCTAGTGATGTTGTCAAGGCTACCATTGCCAGAGAGGCAAAGCAACAAGCTGCTGACGCAAAGCTATACGAGGAACAAGCCAAGGCGAATGCCGCGCTTTTCGCTGAGCAAAAGGCTGCCGATGCCCATGCTTATAAGTTGAGAATCCAGGCTGAGGCTCAATATCTAGCTGCTGCTAAGGAGGCTGAGGCGCAACTTCTGAGACAGCAAAAGGAAGCTGCTGGTTTGTCTGCCATGGCTGGCGCCTATGCTGATCTGAGCAAGGCTCTCGGTGGCCCGGCTGGTCTTATCCAGTACATGATGATTGAGAAGGGCGTCTACACCGACCTCGCAAGAGCCAACGCTGATGCTGTGCGTGGCTTGAACCCCAAGATGACAATCTGGAATACTGGCTCGCAGGCTGGACACGAGGGTAATAACGGAGAGGGGCCAAGTGGCGGCATGGGAGGTGTTGAATCCATCCGGAACATGTATCAAATGCTTCCTCCTCTCATGTCGACCATCAACGAGCAAACTGGTATCACCCTTCCTGAATGGCAATTCGGCAAGCTTGCCAGCCAGATCAGTGATCGTGAGACGACAGGAAAGCAGATCGGCGGCATTAACGGTCAAAAATAAATGACAAATCATTCTTTCTAACGGCAGATAAAAATCAGGCTTCATCCTCACAACGATATTTTCTTTTGTTTGTCCGTTTAGGTGGAACCGTGTGGCGTTCAGGTTTATATTTGCTTAGCAAGGGCAGTTTATACCACTGATTCTTTATTTCTTTACGCGCGTAAGCGAATTTGAACTACGTTGCAGGGCAGGAATGGGGGGAGAAGGCAGGTGTAAGGCCAGGTGGAGGGAGAGGTGATTGACTTGGTTGCTAGTCTGTGTTAATACTGTAACTTCAATACTAAATCCATCAAATAATTTATAGCCTGTTGTTTGTTGCTTACTCTAGCAAGGCATCCAAGCTGCTAAGTAGGAAAAATATTTCTCAATCCTTATTGATTCTTTCCATCACACATTTACAGTAGAAATTTTACCTAACTTTCGCAGATTTACTTTCTAAGAAAAGAAACAGGGTATTATAGACTCACCCACTCTGTGAATACAAACCTTGGCCAACTGTTATACTACATACCTGAAGACATAGCATTGGTCTAACTTCTGTTGAACTGCTTTCAAGTGTGAGCCCTCAGTTGCATATTTGGTCAGGAGTTAGGTATGTTGCGTAGTTCTTATTTATGAGAGGTGTTAAGCCCGGTATAAGAATCTTTCTGAGGCTCGAGGAATGGGGCAGCAAATCGTTGAGAACTAGCTATAATTTGGGTATAACTCATTAAACTGACCCCTCAAGGTGGGGGGGGGGGGGGGGCTAGCCTCATTGAAACTTCTTCCAGCCTTGCTCGGAGCTAATATTCAAATTTAATTCCTGTGCCATCTCCAATAAATTCATCGTACCGTACTTCCTAAAGACTCGTCTATACTTCTATCTCATGCGCGGCTTGTTATCACAAACATACAAGACTACTACAGAAATCCCAGATAGGCAGCTGCGAACGAGAGACGCATTGCTGAATTTCTGAGCAACTCCTTTGCTACACCAACTGATACTTGCTAGCACTGAGTTGGTATGATATATGGGGGTCAAGATGCTTTGGTAATGTTGGGGCAAAACCTAAGAATGCATGTGCATTTCTCACCAGCTCGATTATAAAACTGCGAATTGGTGAAAAATCACAAGAGAGGGGAGAAAGATATTGATCTCCTTCTGCCTCTGCAGTGAGTTCTAAACAATTTAAGTTATGGAGAAACTAGAATGTTGTTGCACAAGTGGGCCCTCTCACCACACTCGTTTTAATTCTTTTTTTTTTTAAAAAAAAAAAAAAAAATGTCCCAGCATGTTTCAGCAGAGGATCTTCAATATAACTCTTCGATTCTATCCCACACAGAGCCTTGCGCATGGCTAGATGTTTCTATACATGCTTAAATTGCTTAACATCGATGATTGTACGAGTACTCCAACCATGGAAGAATTTTAAGAAGACATCGAAATGAGAGGACTTTTGAGAGTTTGATGTGGAGCTTCAGGAGTTTTAAGGGCTTTTGCAGTATTTATTAAGACCCTATCAAGCTTATAGCGAATATGAGTCCCATAGAAGGTGTGGGGATATGGAGTAAAATATGTTGTTAAGTGGAATTTAAGATATGTGTCTTCGAAAAGGCAATTCTACACATTCTACCTGTATTGCTTCTCAAGATTGGGCATAATAGAGAGATATTTTGCCTACCAGCGTGTGGTTTTGGCTCAGAATAGTCCAGGAATTTCGAGAAAGAACGGAAGAATAGCCTATAGATGTCGAAAGAGAGTAACTGCAATATTTCGTTCAGACCGTAGCTGAAAGGTGTGTGAGAAGCAAGAGCTGAAGTATTTCTAACATTTGAACTATGAAAACTTAAGGATTTATTGTAAGACGATGGATATCGGTTCTGCAAAACGTGACGGGTGATAGGCGAAGTGAGTTGCTAAACATGGACGAAGTCATGGGAACCACACATGGAGTTTTTTCTGTACGATATGCGAACCCTGTGCACTAAATCTAAGTATGACAGCATATGGATACACCTATCCTGTCTACTTCTAATAAAGTCTAATCAGGATATTATGTTTGCTTACCATAATCAATCAACCTAGCAGCCGCTCTGCATTGTGAGTAATCGTTAAACAGAAATCTCACCGGTCATCATATAGCTTGATGTGAGATTAGATTTTCCGGGAGAGAGGTCAGTCTTTGCAGATCCTTATCGGGGCCAGTTTTGTACTTTAAAGAAGTCTATATTTTCTCATTCATCTATATCGCGATTAGCCTGTGCAGTTGATGCTAGGCCGAGGAGTAGCTAATTCCAACGCCATTTATTTTTACCCAAACCACTCACTCTCGAACATCTAATTCCAAACCCCTGGAAAGAGGAACTCTACATTCTTCATTCCCTCCTTCCCCCGTCCCTCGGCTTTCGTCATGAACTTCACCATTCCACTCACACTCCCCTCCCAATGCTTCCCCTTAACCAACTCTACATGCTCCTCCTTACTTAGCTCATCTAGCACGGCCCCAACCAGCCTTTTCGCATTGCTACTATTCGCATCCATATGGGCCATGACCATTTCAACGTCAACATCTGCTGTGGAATGCCAGCAGTCGTAATCGGTGGCCATGCAGATCATTTGATAGACGATTTCGGCTTCACGAGCAAGCTTGGCTTCCGGGAGGCAGGACATGTTGATGACGGAGCCACCCCAGGAGCGGTACATGTGGGATTCAGCACGGGTGGAGAATTGGGGCCCTTCCATACATATGATTGTTCCCTTGTCATGCATTACTACTCCTTCCCCTGCAAGAGCATGGCCGCAGTCGCTGATCACCTGGATGCAAGTATTAGCATACTTGAACTCACTTGAACGCCACGAAATATCTCTAGAGCATGGCATACCTTTCCAATCTTAGCATCGAAGGGATCCGCAAACCCAACATGCCCTACAATGCCCTTTTCGAAAAAGGTAAAAGGTCGGACCCCTATGAGACAGCGCAATTAGCAGAGATTCTAGACCCCCTCCCCCCCTCCCCCCCGCCCCCCGCCCCGCCCAGGTTATTCCCATTTCAAAATTCGGAGAGTGCATTTGCACAAATTTATATTCGGCCTACCTTTCGTCCTATCAATAACTTGATCCGGTACCACAAAGTCCCTCGGCTTAATCTCCTCCCTCAAACTTCCCACTGCACTAAATGCAATGATCGTTCGCACGCCTAAAATCCTCAACGCCGCAATGTTTGCCCGACTAGGTACCTCATGTGGCGCTAATTGATGGTATGTGCCGTGCCGCGAGAGAAATGCGATGGGCACATTGTTGTGTTGGAGGACCGTGATAGGAGAGGATGGGGAGCCCCAGGGAGTGTTGACGGCAAGGGAGGCGATGGGTGTGAAACCCTCCAGACGCTGGAGGCCGGTGCCACCGATCACGGCGATATGGATTGGTTCTGTGAGGAGGGGTTTTAGCTACATTTTTGATATTGAGAGGGAAAAGAATTATGTTGATATGGAGGGGAGGCTTACTGTCAAAAGTTGTTGGGAGAGACATTGCGATTGGGTTGCGGTGTGAGAGGGTGATAGAGGAGAGAAGAGGGTAACGAAAGTAAGAGTGACGAATGCCGTGAAAATGAGGTAGATGTAGAGCGTATGCCCCACGTGTTGAAGCTTTTCGTATTTTTTGAAGTTGCGGATTTGCTCCGGACCCGAGCTACCCCTCCAAAACGACCCCGCAATTTCTAAGCGAGATGCTGTGATTATCTCTGACGACTTCCCCTGACTTCATTTTTTGAAAGTCAAGCGCTATACATGCTTGACGAGGAAGGTTCCAAAAGAGGAGAGTGTATGCAAGTGCGGATAAGATGGTGGTGGTGACGGGAAAGATCTAACTTTACAGAGTAAGCTCAACGCTTATATACGGTTTTTATACTGTTGGTTTTTGAGCATCTGTCCAAAACATGCGATTCCTATCCTAGCTGTGCTGAGATTTATACTTTTATATTAAATTGCACTATCGGTTCATCACATCTATTTGAAAAACAATTTCATAACGAAATTCATCTTACATTTCTCCTGCTCCTATGGGGCAACCTAGCCCAAACCACAGACAATATTAAAGCAAAACATAGCCTAGAAGTATGAATAAATTAGTCTTTGACTATGTTAAAATGAACCCACATTTTTGTTCAGGGCCTAGGAATATGTATAACAATTACTAGATTCAAATTGACTATCAATATATAGTCGTAAAATAATACATTAGAGATATGAATAGCATACTTCGCTTCCCCATATCTCTTTCCATTTTCTCAAGATCCCAATACACAAACTCAAACCCCATCACATTAGCTGATATAAAGCCCTAACCGCCTTCTCCGCAGCTGCAACATGCCAAGGCCTCCCATCCTCCACCCCCACCACACCCCTAACCCTAGCAAGTGTAGCCAACCCCCTGTAGATCATCAGTACCTCCCTCAACAACCCCTCATGGAACGTCCTCGGGTTTCCCACTACTTCACAATGAACAATATTGACCTCGATTACTGAAGGAGGAGAGGAAGGATGTGCGCCGGTTCGTTTGAGAAGGTAGCCGGAGATGAGAGCTTGGTTGAGCTCGAGGAGAGAATTGGAGTTGTTAAGGCGGTGAGAGAGGATGCAACCCCATGATTGGTCGGTTAAGTCAAGGAGACGTGCATCAGAGTCGGGCTCGAGGGGTGTGTCTGTGGCAGTAGTAGATGTTGGTGTTGAGGCGTTATTTTGAGGTTGGGGGTTAGGGGTTGAGGTTTCAGGGGAGACGACAGAGGCGTGTGCTTGTGGTGTAGAGACGGGGGTTACGGATTGAGGTTGAGTGCCATTGGCGGTTAGGGTTATGGCGGGAGGGAGTAATCGGAGTGATGGGTCAGGTTGGACTGCTAGGAGGGTGAGGTTTATTTGGGTATCAATCTCGGAGGCGGCAGTTTTCGACCAGAATTCGATTTCGGTGGGGTCCATTACTCCAACTCGAGCTATCATTATGCGCCAGTGGATCTTCTTGCTAGCGATGAAGTCGAGGGTTGTTTCCCAGATTTCGTGGGCAACTTCGGCGAAGGGCATGGAAATTGGTTCGTTTTTTCGACCTAGGCAATACGAGGCTGTCATTTGTTGTGTACCTCTATTGTCTGTCCATACTGCTGTTATCCATCTGTCATCTATACTTTGTGCATAAGCAATGTGGAAACACGTGTTTTCTTGAAGCACTGCTGCGGACGGGTTTGCGTTTAGTTTGAAGTCGATGCCTCGAGGTAGTGGTTGCTCTAGCATAATTGCTGGACTTGATGACGACGATGTAAAGTCTATGCATCGGTCATAGACTTCCATAGCTAGTCGTGCATAGTCCGACGGTAAAGGCACCACTATCGAGGTTGGTGAGGCGATGAAGTCCAGTGGAACTAGTTGTAGAACAAGCTCAATTGATGGCTTTGCTTTCTTATCTGTCAAGGCCTTTCTGAATAGATTGAAGAGATGCTGGAATGCTGAACAGATATGAACAAGGAGTGAGGCATCGTTGGTTGGATAGACAAAATAGACTACAAGATTCTTTTCTTCAACTGTTAATGAGGAGAAGGTGCGGCTCAATTCTGCTGCCGTCTCCTGAAGAGCAGTCATATGGCGCAAAATATTCGATCGATCTAAATCATAGGGAAACGATATTAGACCATCTGAAACTTCCTTCGAGACAATCTTTTCGTGACTGCCTAGCCTGTAGGATTCATATGTACTCCTTATTTGATCCAAGAACGTATTTGCATTTGACGCGAGGCCATCCATATTTGGGAAAACGCAAACAGCATAGATATCTTTATTACCCTTTGCCGGACCCAATCCAAGATTTTCCCAGAACCTAGTCGCGGATGGAAGTACTGAAAGTTTTGAATCAGACCTTCGAAGTTCCAACTGCGGGGGCGGTATCGAGAAAGGGTTATTCGGCTTTCCCATTTCCATGGAATTTGGTCCTCGCGGATTCAAGGGTCTCGGAGGCAGTCTGAGCCCTTGATTTAGCACAGGTATGCCGGGTATTTCCAGATATGATTTCAAAGAGCAGGCAGTGACATCTTTGAAAAAGGATTTTACAGCTTTAGTAAGTGTCTTCACAAGAGCCCTAGTAACCAGTGCCTTGTTCTTGCATGAATCTATTTGGTTCCCCGATAGCTTGGGAAGCTTTAGGGTACCTGATATAGCCTGGTCGGCTAAGATCTGCGCCGTTGCGATCCGTTCAAAATCAGAAAGTGTACTTAAGTGCCCCTCTGGCTCGGGCGATGTAAAGTAGCTAGTTAGAGACCAATCGGCAGGATCTGGTTCCAGTAGAGGCATTTGAGACCCAGTAGCGGATTGTGGAGTGCTCACTGATGGTTCTATATCTAGAGCCATTGGATCGAATGGCCCCGAAACAGGATCGCTTTGAAGGCTCTCTCCTAGCCAATTTTGATCAAGCCCAAATCTTGGTATAGAAGATACATCGTCGGTGGTGAGACTGGTATCATCCTGCTCAGAAACTTGGCTCACAGAATCTGAGTCTATGAGAAAATCCATCGGCTCAATTGTGGTAGGCTTCTCCACGACTTTATCCTGAATGAGTGTACGTGCAATGATACTAGCGTCTGGCTCTATATTCTGGGCTTTGCGTCGAGATGCTAAATAGTCAGTTTGTGGTAACTGTAAAACTTCGTCGCGGGCCGATCCTTTTCTGACTGGGGAAAAATTGTATTGACCATGAGCTCCATATTTTTCATCAACTAAGGACAAAGATTTTTCGAAATCCACTTTGTTGAATAAACTGGCTCGACGAGGTTTACCAATCCCATTACCTGATTTTTGGTCTCGGATAAGGCGTTCGAATATAACCTTTTGATTGAAAGGTGGGGCTTTTAAGACTTTTGAAGGCTTCACCTGTTGATTACCTTCCTTGAGTACAACTGACTTTGACTTCGGTATTGCGAAAATCTGGTCGTCTTCTATCTTAGCTAATGCGAGCGGTTCTTTGATATTGTCTTTTGGCTTCGGAGCGTTTTGATTTTGCGCGATGGTGTCGACGGCGCCTATTTGGCCTACAGGCTTGCTATTGTTATCATATGGTACGGAGAAATCACCATTCTCTTGTGGTATAGGTTGCTTGGGCACTTCGTGAGATGAAGGTTTTGCATCAAGCATGATATCGTCTGGCTCGTCAAAGAAGCTGAAGTCTGCATCAGTTATATCATTGCCGAATATATCTGCTCCAATGTCCCCGAAAAGATCGCCAGCATCGTTGTCATTTTCCACAAAATTGACATTTCCTGTAGCTGGTTCCTTTTTGACACCCGACCCCCAGAGGTCCATATCCGCATCAAGAACACCAGAGGTGGCTGGTACCGCTGGCACAGTGTCATGTGAAACATACATATTAGGGTGGCCTGGTGTCGATCCAGCGCCATCGAAAGACGGCGTAACTCCGACGGGATGATGAATGGCGTCCGGCGGGGTAGGATACATTGCTCCGGCATTGCTTCCTCGTCGAAGGACTGCCGGGGAATAGATATTTGATTGTAAAGCACGTGCTTCTACATCAGCTTGCTCTTTTGACAATGCTTCAGCAACCTGCCTTTCTTTTTGCCGCTTTAACACTAAGCTTGCTCTGTCATCCTTTCCTCCTAGCCAATCCTCGGCAAATGATAGAGGATCACGGCTATGCGATGAAAATGTATCGTAAGGATCCATGCCGTGGCCCTTAGGGATTGAAGTTGGAAAGCACAATAATGCTGGCCAAGGAATGACAGTAACTCCATCAAAATTAGAAATTCCTTGATTATCAAAAGTCGGATATGATGACTGATTATTGACTTGTACAAGAAGCCATCCTCCACTCTCGATTGTATCTGTGCTTAATCCTCTTGATGAGAGCCACTCAAGACACTTAGATTGCCAGGCTTTGATAGTAGCACTGCTTAAATTGCCTACTCGAGAGTCCGAAGCACTTGCCTGAAGTTGCAATGCGGTTGAGCTCCCTGAAAGGCCTCGATCATCATGCATGTAACAGAACTTTGCGGTATTTCCACCTGGAGCCAACCGCAAAGTTGCCCCAAGAGCTAATTTGCTCTTCAGGTCGATTGAGCTTGAAGAACCCATGAGACTGTGCAACCCGGAAGCCGAATCAGAATGGGCCTTAATGACAAGTGTACCCAAAGACGTCAGACTAATTTCCAAAGTTGCAAGATTAATGGCATTTGCAACTTGCAATGAACTGCCCCCAAGCCCAAAATGACCAGACTCCATGAAAGGATTGAGGATCAAGGTCCTCGAATTGAGAGGAATAAAGCCTTCATCGCGGCAAAGCAGATACATTAGAGATCCGAGCACAGCAGAAATGAAACTCTCATGTACATCTTTTGTTGAAGGCCATACCTCACTTGGAGTCTTGAGTCCTGGAGAAAGCGACGGCAAGTCTTGACTGTTGTTGTATAATGCATTTCCTTGTACTGCTCTCGCGTTGAGGGCTTGCGGATTTCGTAATGCATTTTCGAGGGATGACGAGGGGGAGGAGTTGTTGCTTGGGGTATTTGCAATGCCAAAAGCTCCTTGCCTAGTCCTGGCAAGGCTGGCTGACTCAAATACCCCCCTTTTCTTTGATACAAGCCGAACACCTTGAATTTCTACCAAGCCACTCTCTATAATGGAACTATGATCATCCTGTGACGAGTTTGGAGACGCATTGGAAGCGACCGTCTGCTTGAAAACCCATAAGCCATCTTTAGCATTATCGCATAGGGACAGCTTTCCTTCCCCTCTCCACGCGGCTTCTACCCTCTGCAGATGTTTCCTTGCGGTCCCTGGAGAGGTAGCTTCGATCTCATAATATTCGTAATTTATAGACGCGAAATTATTCTACGCCAGAATGTCAGCGCTTCATAGCGAAGTTGAACAAAGTGTACTCACAAATGACAATACATTTGTACGGTATTCACCAGGATCCATGTCGCAGTGGTCCTGCGATTCATCCAAGAACTATATTCGCCTTCGAAGACACCAGCACCAGCACCAGTATTCAAGTTGGAATATTCAGGATAAGAGTAGGTCATGGGGGTGTCCCTCGTATGCTTGGGGTTTGACCCAAGTTTGCGCGATGTAGCAGTGGATTCCTCACAATTGTGTAGCGGGTAAAAGGTCCGCTGGGCTCCATCTCAGCCAGGGCTCGGGCTATCGACGAAGTTGTTGCGAAAATTTGGTCATCTTCTATATTTTCGATGTTCAAAAGTGGCTGATGGTGAAGCTCGAGGTCGTTGTTTCGTTCATCCGAAGATGCCCCAGTGTGTTGAGCTGGGGCGGCGAAACCAGCGTCACATCCGCTAGATAGGTCGTTCCCGCACGCTAATTAATCCCTGCCTGCAAAAAAATAAATCTCGGCGGGCGCAACTATAGAGATGTTGAGAGTAAGTCGAGCACAACATCAAGCAAATATCGTCAGGCAGGAAAGAACGCCGCGATGAAGCTCACGAATCCCAATGAGATACCGGTATATACTATCTCCGGTGCTTCTACGGCAAGACCTCTACCGGATTGGCTTGCTCGAAAGCGAAAGCGCAGCTTAAAAAACGACCCCGAATATGCAAATCGAGTCGAATTGCTCCAGGATTTCGAGTTCGAGGAGGCCAGCTCCTGCGTACGAGTCAGCGACGATGGGGAATGGGTTATGAGCACTGGGACATACAAGCCGCAGATTCATACCCACTACCTACCTCATCTATCACTCTCGTTTTCACGACATACGACAACACTCAACCACTCGTTCATCCTTCTTTCTACCGACTATTCGAAATCGCTTCATTTACAAACCGATCGAAGACTCGAGTTCCACACTGCTGGAGGCTGCCATTACCAGACACGCCTCCCCAGGTATGGCCGGGATCTTATCTACGATAAGCAGTCCGCCGAAGCTTTGGTCCCAGCAGTCGGTGTCAATGCAGATGGTAGTGGAGAAGTATATCGGCTCAATCTCGAGGTGGGAAGATATATGAAACCATATCAGATTGAGGTTGGAGGTGATGATTTAGCAACAGCTGGGGGTGGCGCATTACAAGGTGGAATTAATACTGGTAGCGTTAATACTGCTGCAATCGCCGAAGATAGCCACAATTTACTGGCTTTTGGAACATCAATTGGCACTATCGAGTTTTGGGATCCTAGATCGAAAGGAAGAGTCGGGATTCTACCAAGACAAGATGGCGAAATCACTGCTCTTGATTTCGACAGATCTGGTCTATCCCTAGTAACTGGATCGTCAGAGGGAATCGTTCAGATTTTCGACCTGAGAAGGCCAGTGCCAATTCTGCGCAAAGATCAAGGGTATGGGTACCCTATCAAATCATTGATGCATATGACAACATCTTCACAAGAGAAGAAGATTCTATCTGCTGACAAAAGAATCATCAAACTGTGGGATGAGGAGGATGGCAAAGCATGGACATCAGTCGAACCAACTGTTGATATTAATTCGGTTGCGTGGTGCAAGCAGAGCGGCATGATATTAACTGCGAACGAAGGCAAGCAGCAACATGCTTTTTTCATACCTCAACTTGGCCCGGCGCCAAAGTGGTGCTCATTCTTAGACAACATGGTCGAAGAGATGGCGGAAGAGGCACCACAGGAAACTTACGACAATTACAAGTTCTTGACATTACCGGAGCTCAAACAACTCAATCTAGGTCACCTTGTGGGAACTACAAGTCTACTAAGACCTTACATGCATGGTTACTTTGTTGCTTCGAAGCTGTATGAAGAAGCCCGCTTGATTGCTAATCCATATATATTTGATGAAGAGAGGACTAAGAGGATTAAGGAGAAGGTCGAGAAAGAACGAGCAAGCAGAATTAGAGGTGGTAAGAAGGTCAAGGTTAATCAAAACCTAGTGGACAAAATGCTCAAGAGACAAGAGAGAAGACAAAAGGTGGATGAAGACATGGGTGTTCTGGGCGACGAGCGTTTCGGCAAGCTTTTCGAGGACGAAGAATTTGCTGTTGATGAGCGAAGCAGAGAATTCCAGGCCTTGAATCCAAGCACAAAAGTTAGAGATGCTGGGTACGCAAAGGCAACGAAGGATTCCGACAAGTCCAGCGGCAGCGAAGAGAGTGATGAAGATGAAATTGTTGCAAGCCGAAAACCAAAGCCGGAGATGCGAATATCGTCTTCGTCGTACAAGAAATCCGGTCATCAAAAGCGGGATGCTCCTTTGGGATCACGCAGTCAAGGCAATGGCCGTGTTGGTAAAAACAGGGGTGAAGTCAATGGTGAGCGATCGGTCACTTTTGCACCTAGCTCAGGAATGAAAGACAAGGAAGTTGCGAAGCCTATCGAAAGGAAAGGCAGACGTGACGATGGACGACGAAGTGCCAGCGGAAATGTTTTTAGGAAGCTCTAATGATAACGACCTTTCCAGGATATGTGCATACAATCCAACCTCCCTATATTTACGAAGAATCAACGCCAAAACCGTGCACCGACGCTGCATTATGGGAATCTACTCATCAGGGGTATCATAACTCAAGAACTTGGCCACCAATGTCATCGATTTTCCTTCTGAGCCTTCTTTGCTTTCTTAGGTGGCTGGGACATTTCAAACGATGCCATTTTCGAATTCCCCTTCTCCAAGTCGTCAACCGTTATTCTCGGCGTGTTTGGAACCTCCTCAATTTTGGTCAAACCCCGTTTCCCTCTCTTTGAGTGCACATCCTTAGGGAAAGTCGATCGTCTAGGAGTAAGAGCAGTAGCAACTCTTCTGGCTGATCTTCTAAGCGTCTTTCGAACCTCCCAGGACCTTTTCTTCGCAAAGTACCATAGAGTTGCTGTTGTGACTAGAAAAAAGTCAATAAGAAAATTGTCTGTTAGAGGATTCAAAACTCACTTCCGATAATACACACTGTAACGGCAACTACAATAAGGGCTATGATGCCTCCTTTCGAGATAGTGATTGAGCTAGAACTGTTCCCTTGTGCTCCAGCATTTGTATCTCCAGTTCCAGCTGTCGATCCTACATCCCCAGCAGAGGGTCCTGGTTCTGGTTAGCTCAATCACGAACATTCAGCTTCCCAATAAACTCACCATCTCCTGGTTGCTGGGGTGTTGAAGATGCCAAAGCGGCGTATAACGAAGAAGATGCACTGGCAGACATTTCTGGGGTCCAAGAGACAGATGAAGTTGCAGAAGGTGGTTTCGAAGTAATGGTACTCTGAGCCTTAACTTGTGTAAAGACAAAAAAATTCAGCAACACGCTGAGCAGAAGAGTCGATGTCATCTTGATAGTAGTGTCCCGTGGTAGTATATGAACGGCAAATTGACATTCACCCAGCCGCCAGTCGTTCCAATGCAACGGTGATGAAAAGTTAAAATCTTGAAGAAAGCAGCAACCGCCGTCACACTGGTGTGATTGCCATCTGAATGTGGAAGTGCCTCCAACTTATGGAATGTGCAGCGCGTAGATTTGAGGCCTATTATTGGGCCTACAGCCAAAGTATTCGGCGCCTGCACTGTATGAAACCCACGAAAAGTGATAGTGACAAGGTGCTGACGGGAGTAAGAAGATCCGAGCGTTGATTCTTAATAAGTGTGATTGGATCGGAAAGTTTGTGATGCTGATGTTCGGCGGTTAAATACCCCTGTGTTGCTCTATTTCTAGCCGCCTCAGCCCAATGAGAGTGCGAGTTTCAGGGGAAATGTAAGCGACTCTATCACAGTGACGGTTTTTTTCCAACGTCAAGAATGCCCAGCATATGGTGAATGTGCTGACGGGAGATGCTCGTTGGTGTGATGGGAGTTATTTACAGTAGCGGATGGCCGTCACCGTGGCTAGAGAAGTCTCTTCCTGTGACGGGCATGCAAATTGCGGGGTTACCCGTGGCTGAAATCGGCACCAAGGGACTTGGAATGACTCTGCAGTCTGCGCGTGATGAGACGTTCTAGTACGCGCTGTGTGATCTGGCACAGTGATTGATGCTTTCTTATCGTTGTTTCTTCCAGGCTCTACAAGTACCGTAGCCATTGGGAGGGGAGGTAGATAAGGAGTGGAGCTTGACGTGGATTCAGAAGAAATTATCTTGGCCTCTTAGAGTCGTGATGGTGATTGCTTGGAGGTTTCATGGCGATCATCACAAATAGACTCAGGCTATCAAGTGGCTATAAACAATGAACAGCTGGCTTTTCATTCCTCGAGAAATTTCAGATCTTCAGGTTACAGTTTTGTTGTATTTTTGGAAGCAAACAAAGGACACGATGTATATTTCCCGGTGAGTTGTTGTGGAGCAGTTGTGATGGCATTTGTGCCCAGATTAATAAAGTGGCATTTATATATCAAGGGCTCAAGAGCCTGATCATCCAAGTGGATCCAAAGGCCGGGGCCGAGAAAGAAACACCAGAAGAATACTCGACAGCGGCTCAATTCGCCAGAAAGTCATGACTTGCAACCTTCTCCCCAATATTTATGACCAATTTTAATGGAAAATGAATAATTGGGGAAGGTATCCTCCCAAGTGTAGAACGAGAGACCATATCCATACCCTGTACTTTAGAGTGGCTTACTGTTATATTTTCAGGTCCCATCTCATTTCCTCTTCATCCATGAAAACCGTTTGTATCGTTCCTTCTTGTGAGCGACATTTATTTTGGTCATCTCATAGGAGCAATCAGAGCCGACTACCGGTATTTGAAATCCAAGGATTCCCCGCGTTCTACCATCTCCGGCCCTATAATTCCATAACAGACCTAGTTCATTTGCAATTTGATAATTCAAGAGAGAGAAAGGGTCTCTTTTCTCTTTGTCGTTCGCCGACTCCTGCCCAATCCCCAGTGGCACTTATTTATCTGAACGGCAACAAGGAATTTGCTCTAATGATGAAAGTCTCCTTAACAATTCTTGTGTACCGACCAAGTATTTTTAGATCTACGATTGTGTTCTCATATTTTTATATAGATATATTTACAATACTTTACAATATTCCTAAGTTGCATAATTGTTCGCAGGATGTTTTTAACTGCATAGTACGTCGCTGTCTTTTAAGGATAAATCGGGGCCATTGGCTGACAAATTCTAGCCTTATTCGAGCGTGTTAGATACACCATTAAAACTAAAAACTACGGCTAAAACAACCTGATATAAGCAGTATGTTATGCCAACCTCTATGGAACTGACCCAGCGAGGTCATAATGTCATCACGTGATTATTTCATCAATACATTTTTTGCTCAATCAGAAGGGCAGATTGAAGATGCTGAAGTCTACTAGGCAGTCTCCAGGCTTTTGTAGCTTGTTTACAGAGCATATATCGTTAGGATTATGAGCATTGAGTTGTGGTGTTGTGGTGTTGTGGTGCCTCCCCATGGTGCCTTCCTAGAAGCAGACACTTCCTTCCGAATTGGGTAATGGGCTACGCGAACTCGCACTTTCGAATACTTTTTCTTCTCTTTTCCTCTTCCCCTTTTCTTTCAATCATCATCAATTTCTTCACAATACACTGCCCTTCTCCGTCAGAATCATTGCCATCATCAACTTGTCTCGCCTTTCCCCATTCGAGGATCTCAGTGTGGACTATGGTATTCTCGAAAGCAGGCTGCACAAAGCATCAGCAGCTTATCTAGAGTAAGCTAGGTTATAATCGCAGCACAGCCGTTCTCATCAATCCATACAAATAACTACGTTCCATAAAACTCCAACTATCAATAGTTAGTCTGTAGGCCTGCTTTCCAATTATTTTTCGCCACTGAGCACCACACATAGCTATCTACGACCGCAAATATATGGACCGGCTATTTCACTATAAAATAGAGCTATAGCTAACATCTTTCAGACCTACTGCCTGCAAGATGCCAGACCTAAACGCCGAGAACAGCCAGGTACTAGATCCTAGCTGTGAGCTTCCAAACCCCTCCCCGCTCGATGAAGCTAGTATGCTTGATCACAAAGCCGCTAGATTCTATGAAAAAGGCCTCATTCGTGACAACCTTGAGAAGCCCAATGCCGATAATGGTGGACATCATCAGACCAGCATTGTCGAGGAGGCCCAGTACATACCTCTAGAACCTGATACCCAGGTTCCAGACAGTCTTCAGACACAAGTTCTAGAGACCCAACATGTGAATCTAGAACATGATACTCAAGTACAAGAAACCCTTGAAGCCCAGATGCTCGATACCCAAATTAGTTCTCAACAAGTTAACACTCGGAATCCTGAGACTGAGGAGACCGAGGAGATTGAGGAAATTGAGAATCGTTTCTCACCTGGAACTCGACGGCTACTCCAGGTAGACGAAGGAGTACCACCAGTCCAAATCCTACCATCATTCTCCACGAACACAAACGGACCTTTCTTCTCTCGGCCAAACATCCAGGTCCCGAATCCTCCGGAATCTTTCAGGTTTAAGAAGAAGGCTTCTTTAGAAAAATATAACTTTGATTATGGTAGAAAATATAGCAAGAATGCTGCGAACCACACTGGCTCCGTAATCTCATTACGGGAAGCAGTACCGCAAGGTTTTCGTTAAATCTCCTCTGACCATACTGTTCTCCCTAACAGATTATTAGCTATCACCCAACAGATCAACCAGCTAAAAGAAACAGGTAACAGTATGGGCGCTTTACCTTCCGCACAAACTCTGAATATGCCACTGGTAGTCGACCCACTAAGCCGTACTGTGCCCCTTCTTACCCCACCAACCACACATAGAAACCTAATACAAGCATAGGAGCTAGAAGCACTCTTCCGCAACTTGCATCAAGTGGTCAAACTAAAATTCCAAGCACGGCTTCAAATATTTATTCAACTGCTAAATCAGAGCTAGTGAGGGCCAACGATGGAGGTGGTCATACTACGACGCAGATTCTGCAGGAACCCACACGCTTTACGCACAGCGGCTCTTCCGAAGCCGCGTCAAGTGAAATGCAAGACAACAACCTTGAGCAGACGGGCAATTCCAACTTTGCCCCTAGGTATGACTCAAGAGACAAATATATTCAATCAGACAGTTGTCAGGATGATGTTGTACTTAACAATCCATCTGGTGCCACCAGAGACCACAATATCATAGTTGGTAGAGACAACGAGGCAATCCCTCCACCTTTGGGAATTTCTATGGTGCAATCTTGGAATCCTAACAACCCTGAGGCTTCCCTTCCTGTTATTCCGGCTGCTATTTTACCTACATTTCCTATGAACGTCAGTTCAGACAGGAATGGAATTAAGACACAAAAAGATCAAACGCCAACCTTGTCTGACCCCCTTCGGCGTGAACTTCTTGAAATATCACCAGATACATGTTCTGTGGTGCCAGGCATAAATTCTCGATTCACCACCCAGTCTCATGTTCAAACCAAGGTCCGATCGAATTTCCCTCCACAACAAGCGCTATCGATGGAGACGCCAAAGAAACCTCATAATCCTAGTTCTAATTCAATACCTAATACCCACACTCCACTTGCTCGAAAGGCGTCGAATTTGTAAGCTCGGAGTATACGAATCGCTTACATCTAATATACTAACCCATTCCCTGTAGTAACTTCAGGCCTAGGCAAGAGATCCCAAACACAAGATACCAAATGCGACCCATTAACCAACAGGATAACGGCGCAAAGAGGGCGAAGGAAAAGAATCTCAATCGTCCGTTCCCTGACGTGATATCAAATGATAGTCGCGGAAATCTTCAAATGATAGATCATAGAGGAGTGAACGAATCAGGTTTTCGGTCACCATTCCATCCTAAAAACAATGCCCCGACGGTTCAGCCTGCCGGAAAATCTATAGCTGTGAATCATTACATAATGGAAATATCAGATGAAACCTCTGAACATCCTCGAGTACAAGAACCTACTACGACACAGGGGCCTCCAGTCCAAGGGGTGCCCGAAGTTGAGGATAACAATTTACAAGCGAGAACGCCACAAAATCAGAACAACGAGAACCACTTTCGACCACAATCTGGAAATAATCTAGTAACTGGAAATCCCAAAGGCCCTTTAACATCAGTTTTCATTGAGGGTCGGCAGCTTCATCAGCATGTTCAGCAAAACGAAATTGAAATGGGAATGCTGCCACCTTGTCGAGCTGATCTGCCTCTTGCAGCTCAATATCAAGCCTCATCGTTGGCTTCAGAAAGCTCGCCACGACCATACTCTCAACAAAGTAATATTGGTATTGCTGTGAGATCAGCGAATCAAGATAGTGAAGGACAATCGCAAAGAAACTCCCATGAACCATTTTCGGATATCATTCGTGCCACGAAAGTCAAAAAGTCGAAACGCCCTCCGGCTATTAGCAGCAACCCTATCGCATTGGATTCTCTGGCCAAGCTCATAGCTGTAGGGAAGCATAGCCCTGCGACAGGTGAATTAGAGCGATTTGAAAATTGCCTCGAGGAAATGCAGAATTTCAAAAGCAAACACCAAGACTGTCAGGCGAAGCTTCAACTTGTAGAGCTTCAGGCGAGTGAGATCAATGATCTTAAAGTTTCAAATAAAGAATCCAAGAGTACCTTAGCAGCTTTGCTTGTTGAGAAGGAAGAACTTAAGAAAGAGGTGGAGAAGTTGAGAGGTAGGTCGACGAGATTCAGAGAAAAATTCAACCAGGTCGTAGAAATGCAGAAAGGCCTGAAGGCTGAGGGGAAGAATATCAGAGATGCGGCCGAGGCTACGAAAATAAGTCTCTACAACGAGAGAGCTAGAAATATTGACAGGTTCAAAGCCCAGATACAGGAACTGAAGGAAGAACAGGAACAAGGACACAGATCACTTATGAGCAAGAATGCTGTTCTGGTTATGGCAACAAAGCAGGCAGAGAGTGAATTGAGGGAAAGCAACAAAGCCGTGACAAAGGCTAACGAGGAGCTTCAACAAGCCATACAGTCTAGAGAAGAGTTTGAACGTGAGCTCAAGCATGCTCTCTCTCATAATAGCCTCCTTCAAGAGTCTCTTAACAAGAATCTGATGGAGTTGGATCGAGAAACGAAAAGGCGAGAAGATCTTAGCAAACAGCTCACAGCACAACTCAAAGTTCATAAGGAGTTGGTAGAGACATTGAAGGGAGTGCCTACGGATGTTATCAACAAATTTACATGTGAAAACGGACTCCTTGAGACAATTCTGGCCTCGGGCATCACAACTCAATCAAAGTAGGTCAAAGGTCACTAGTACGTGACTGGTGCACTAAAAATTCCTAGGATTGATGAGATTAGCAGCCTAGTGATCGAACTAAAGAATTTTGAGGTACAGCCTTCATCCTCACTTATGAAACTTATCGAGGACATTTTTACCAGGTGGGTTTATCGTGCCCCTGAATATAGGTTTATATGCTAACTCCGCAGAAACATGATCGGCGCTAAGCCGCTTGCTGAAGAGGAAGCTTCTCGAAAAGAATTTTTAACGAAATCATTCGACGATCTGAAGGACTGGATTAAGAAATTCTGCGTTGATACAGAGACGAATGAAAACCTCAGAAACCAAGTTACCGAGCTCCGTGAATCAAATGCAATTCTAAACGCACAAAATAGTTCTCACGAAATTCAAACCAAAAATTTAACGAAACAACTAGAAAATGAGCAACGAGATCACAGTCATTGTCAAGAGCAGTCAGTGTTAAAGATAAATGAGCTCCAAGCGCAGCTCAACACTCCCAAAGAAGACCCGCTATTAGTAGCTAGAATCCAGGAACTAGAGGCTACGAATTCCGATATTCGTGAGCAACTGCGTGTAATGGCCCAAGAAGTAACTAGCACTAAAGAAGACCTGACTTCTGCGGGGGAATTGTTATCTAGTCGTGCTGAAGAAATCCGACGCTTGGAAAGCAAATGCCAAATCGTACAGTCAAAAGTTGAGCGAGTTGAAAAGATTAAACAAGAGCTTGAGGTGAAATCCAAAGCCGAAGTTGAGAAGCAAAAGGACGAGTGCGCGAAGACGCTGAATACAACACTCTCTGATCTGAAGCTAAAGCATGATGCAACCTTACGAAACCTCCGACAAAAGTGCACAGAGAGAGAGGCAGAGCTCAAAACCACGAAGGAAGAGCTAGAGAAAGTTCGAAATGAGAAATCCTCGGCTATCAAACAGCTTGAGAAGGAGGCTACAGACATTGCCACATGTAAAAAGCAGATTGCCCAGCTAGAAACTAGGCTTGAGGGGGTTAATAGCTATGGCGCTGAGTTTGAGACTCTCAAAAATCGGGTAGCTAGCCTTAGCTCTCTAGCTGATGGTATCGGGACTAAGCAGCTCTCCTGTGATCTTGAAACAGCCCGTCATGAAGCAGAGGAGGGTATTCAAGCTGTTCGTACGAGTCAAGCTGCTCTCGACGCCAGTATTCAGCGCCAAGATATTTTAGAGACGAGAAATTCTCAATTACAGATCCAGCTCGACACCGTCGCTCGTGAGCGGGAGACGATGGAAGCACAGCTGGATTTGGAGAGGCAGGCCTTGCGCTCTCAGCTACAGCAGATCGACTCCCAAAGTCAATCACGAATATCAACGCTCGAAAAGGAAATTGAGTTGCTTAGACGACAAGATGCAGAGCATGAGGCAAACCCTATACGACTAGATAGTCTTACAAAGCATGGAAAGCTTTCTGATCAGGAACAACCAATAAAACAAGTAACCAACATTATTTCAGTTGGACTTCCAACGCCTGCGGCATCCACACATCTGGTTGCACCTAATCCCGCTTTTCAGATGTGTACTATTCCCACCAATGTTGATGCCACTCATTCCAACGCAAGAGTCCGGACTGGTTGTTCTAGCCATGTAGACGAGGTCCCCGAAACCCAATGCTCACAAGTGCGTTTCGAAGATCTAGAGTCGCGGCCTCGTAGATCTAGACACGAACAAATTCTACAAAATTACATGGGTACTGATCCTACAGAGAGAATGGCAAAAATGACCAATGCTACATCCAGATTGAGGGCGGTTACCCGAGAGAAATCAAATATTGCCGCTCTATGTGAACCCAAACGAACGAACTCAGATAAGATGTTACTTGATCAAATTGACCAGGTCTCGCAATCAACACCAGGGGCTGCCATCGAAGCTACCCAAGAGATTTCCATGCCACAGCACACAGCCTCTCGAGGTCGACAAGACGCTAAATTTTCTAACCAAATTCCTAGCTCTAGTCCTCTGACAGACCTTGAACCACTATTTGGTCAAATCTCTTCTTTGGCCAGCAATGACCATGCGGACAATTTTGGTATCACCCAAGCCGAACTGTGCTCGCCTAGGATGCCCTTGAGAGTTGACTCGCATATGATAAATTTGTATCACCCCGTCAAGGTATCCAGGTCCATTCCAGATTCTCAAGATAAAAAGTCATCATATCTTGGTAATAACATTTCAGGCCCTCACAAGTTTTCAAGCCCCGACACAGAGTTGAGAGCAGCGACACAGCTTTCAATGACCAGTCCTAGAGCTAGCAGTAGAAGAATACCCCGTCATCGACAAGACAGTGTCCTCAAACCCGCATTGAAAAAATCAGTATCAGTTGAAACCCAGAGCAACTCAAACCTGCAATTAACAATTAGCGAAAAGGCACAGATGACTAACGATTCAACCAACTATCAATTGAACCCAAGCATCAATCAGCTGCAGGTCAAATCGCGGCAACCCAACATTACAACTTCGAGTTATAAACGGGTCGCGGAGGGTTATTCGGTTCGAATATCGACCAGTACCAGCACACAGGTCCCTTCTCATGCGCACCCTATTCGACAGAATACTAGGATCCAGCAAAAATCCCCATTGCCATCTGTCCCTTCTAGAAACAAGGGATTGAAGCGAAAATCAACCAATCTGCTAGAGCTACAAGGTCCACCACTGAAGCGCCGAATTTCATTACCGCGTCCGGATTCAAACCGCCTCATTACGGACTCGCAGGTTGGTCGCTAATGATTATCAGTAGTAAATTTTCTACCACAATACTACTTCGAGGACATTCTCTGTGAGGCCGTTGGTCTCAGCAATGAGGAGTATCATGTAGGAAGCACTTCCTAATTTGGAAGCTAATGAAGGAAATATACAAAATTTATTGAGATTTCATGATGTGCTGCTGCTTGCTTGCTTGATATGGCAGAAGATGAAAAGTCATGCTGGAAAATTCCTGTGCGAAGGGTGGAAAGTCGGTACCATATCTTGCTTGGGATCGAGGCATATTGCTTTGTATTGCTCCTTAAACCCAATACAAGCTCGAGGGTATCTCACCCCTCGCTTGCAATGCAGACCAAAATACTCTCATACATCATTTTGCAATGACCCAAGCCTGAACGCCCCCCCATGCATCAATACATCGCATAGTTGTACATAGATTACGATTTTACTTCGACAACGCTTCTCAAATATGCTCAGGCTTCCCGTATCATCTGACGACTGAATTCTCTTGTATCGAAACGCATCTGTGTGGTATTGCTCTATGTCGTTTATTGAAGGTTTGCCATGTCTATTTCGAACCTCCTCCACGCTTCTGCTCTAGGAAAAGAACCTTCTTCCGAACTGTATTGATAGAAGTTAGCGTCTTGATCACTGCTAAAGACACTCAATTTTTCTCAAGCACTGTAATCCCTCAACGGCTTTTCCCGCCGTGACTTGATGCACCCACTCAGGTTGTGCGCAGTTCCATCCGCCACTGATTCTCCTTTATACAATTTTCTTCTTCAATTACTCTGAGTCTGTCATGTCGTGCTCCTCCCATTCGCCCCGAGTGCGACCCATTGTTCTTTCAAAATAATTTTTAGACGTACCAACAGGATCGTATTTTAGCATACTTAAAGGACGGTGTTGTCGTGGTCGTATCAGGGTTTTGTAATACCCCGTTAACGCCATTGAGACGAGGCGGACGACTATGGTTCTTGATTTTGCTGTATGCAATTGTCAGCTCCAATGGTTTCCCACTCATAACACTAGTAAAGAGGAGACTGAAGGCATACCTTTTTTTGCCATTGTGAGTAGTTAATGTCAGATAGAGGGGTTGAGGTGCGTGGATGGAAGGGGGATTACAAGCATGAGGTGACAGTATTGGAGCTCGGAGAATTTTGTGGTGCCTGAGGCAAAAGATATTTGAATGAAATTATGACTTCGGCCAAGAAATGAGAGTTCGGATGCTAATAAACTTAGGATTTTGTTCCAATTCCCAAGCCTCATATCTTTTTTTTATTATCGTAGTTTTTTTTTAACGATACAATGATGGGCTTATATCCTTTGATCGCTATATGTATTTTTTTCTCACCACCACGATCCATGACTTACACTATTAGCACGAATATAGGAAACCTAGTTAATGTCCAAGTCAACAATGAGGAGACTCTAAGCAGTGGCTCTCCCAAGTTTCACACAGGAAAAACAAGGGCTGCACAATTACCAACCCGCTTTGGACGTCACATCACGTTCCTATATTTCGATCTATTTCGCACATTTCTTTTACCAGGTTGCCAAGCTGTGCTATGAACTACGAGCCCACCTATGGTGAGCTATTGAAGATGACTCACATCTTACTTCATACCTGCCAAATGCGGGAAGTTCAGCATCAAATTCACTTTAGTTATTGGCCGGATAAACTTACAACACCCAAGTGCGCTTCTTGTGTGCACGTGAAGATATTATAATATGCCGCAATTCCAAGCTTTCCCAATCTACGATGCATAAGTGAAAACAATGGCAAGTGTCACTCATCGCGACCTATGCTACTCTAGTTTTCTAGTTGGAGTTATAGATATTTCAGACTAGCTAAGCCTTGATCTATTGACTTTCACACTTTATGTCAAACTATAAACAGTGCCCCGCCGACTAACAGAAGAAAAGTCACCAATATGGCTTTAACGTCCAGAATTGTAGAATTATCAAGCATAATCGCCTCAAACACTGCAAAAATAAATGCCTATCTCCAGGAAAACAATCTCCCTCAACCTTCCTTCGACGCCAAAGCACCATTAACCGTCGTCCCAGAAGGAGCAACGGACATTGAAGAAGCCCGAACGGCAGCAGTAGAAGCAAGCATCGAGTTACAGCAACTCCTTCAAGGCGTTGACAGCTTACTCACTCCAATGGCAGGTTTCGATACATCCACTCCAAATTCACAATTTCCATTTTAACCCGGAACAGATCAACATGACCTCCCTCTCTGCAATCGCCCACTTCGGCATCGCACAAAAAGTCCCTCTCAACGGCGAGATCTCATTCATCGATCTCGCCGAGCTCTGTGGCCTTTACGAACACGATCTCCGACGAGTCCTAAGGTTTGCTATTTCTCATCACCGAGTTTTTAAGGAAGTGAGGAAGGGAGTTGTGGCACACTCGGCGGCGAGTAGGAGGCTGGCGGAGAGTGAGAGGATGAGGCATCTTGTGGGGATGAGTTGTGATGAGGTTTGGCCAGCTGAGGCGAAGGTATTGTATCCTGGAATTAAGGGTGCCTATTAGGGTATGACTGTTAATTGTGTGAAATAGACGATAGATGCATTGATACAATTTCCCAAAAGCCAAGAGCCAAACGCTACTGTAAGCCCTCTCATCGCCTTTCCCTAAATCTCCAAAGTATTCGTTCTGATAATCACGAAAGGGCTTTGCACTAGCAAACTCCACAAACCTCACTTTTTACGACTTCCTCTCCCAGCATCCCGAACGCGCAAAACGCTTCGGGGGCGCCATGTCCTCCGCCGGCTCAGCAGGTCTCCAAGCCCTCGCTGAAAATTTCTCATGGTCGTCTCTCCCGCCTGGATCCCATGTTCTCGATCTTGGTGGCTCACAGGGTCACGTCTCTGCCTTCCTCGCTAAAGCCTTCCCACAGCTGACTTTCACGGTCCAAGATCTACCTGAGGTGATTTCGGACACTAAATCCACCTACGAAATCCCTGATGAGGTGAAAGAAAGAGTAACGCTAATGGGTCACGACTTTTTCAAACCTCAGCCATTAAAGGATATAGATGTGGTGTTAGTGAGGTATTGTTTACACAATTGGAGCGATGAGTACTGCTCCCGTATTCTGAAGAACCTCATTCCTGGATTGAAAAATGGGGCGCGGATTGTAGTGCAGGATCATTTGATGCCTGAGCCTGGTACTCTACCGCTTCTTAAAGAGAGAGGGATTAGGTATGTTGAATTTTAGTTTATATGAAGGCAGAGGATAGGATTGGGAGTAGGAGAGTGATACTAACGAAGAGTAGGGATATGGATATGATTATGTTGACACTTTTTAACGCACGGGAGAGGGACGGCGATGATTGGAAACAGCTGGTGGAGAGTATTGATAAGAGGTTTAGGTTCAAGAGCGTGGTGAGGCAGGGGGTGGGTTCGCCGAGTGGGGTTATGATTGTTGATTTTGAACTAGATAAGTGAGTGGAGACTCACAGGTTCAAGAGGTATGGCAAGGTTTACTCAGGGGAGATGAGAACTCCATTGTAAATCAACTATAATATTTCATACGTTGAGGACTACCATCATGCTTCAAGGGTTGAAACGCTTCACTTCTCAGCTTTCTTATCATCCTCTAGATGCCCTTTCGCTTCAAGAAATCCAGCATCAAAGCTGCAATCTCCTTCCCGTGGCTCTCCACTGCAAAATGCCCACCATCCACATACTTAACCTCAACATCTGCATCCCTCTTAAAAGCCTCCGCTCCAGCCGGGATGAAAATATTATCATTCTTTCCCCAAACCGCCAAAACTGGAACATTGCTTGTTCTAAAATACTCATGGAACTTTGGGTACAATTCAACGTTCATCCTATAGTCATAGAACAAATCAAGTTGGATATCCTGGTTTCCAGGGCGTTGCATAAGGGCATGATCAAGATGATATGCCTCTGGTGCGACCTTGGAGGCGTCAGTACCATGTGTGTATTGCCATTTCACAGCATCAAACGATAGAGCACCAGCACGGAGGACTTCGCGGTCGGCTTGGCTGCCGCTGGACCAGAGAGCGCGGAGAGGATCCCAGAATGCGGAGAAGCCTTCTTCATAGGCGTTGCCGTTTTGGGTGATGATTGCTTGGATGGCATCTGGTCGACGGAGCGCAAGACGGTAGCCAGTTGGGGCGCCGTAGTCGAAGACGTAGATGGAGAATTTGGTGACGGCTAGGACATCGAGGAAGGCTTCGATAGTTGTGGCAATGTTTTCAAAAGTGTAGGTGTAGTTGCGGCTTTCGGGCACGGTGGTGAAACCGTAGCCAGGGAGATCCGGGGCGATGATGCGGTATTTTTGTGAGGATTCTTGGTCGAGGATGGGAATGAGATTCCTGTACTGGTGGGAGGAGCTAGGGAAGCCATGGAGGAGGAGGATTGTTGGTGTCGTGGGTGTCTGTGGTCCTGCCTCACGGTAGAAAATGTCGATGCCGTCTGCCGAGATGGTCTTCATAGTGTATGCCGCCATTGAAACAAGTTTCTGAAAGTACGACTTGAATTCTTAGTGTGATTGCTTGGAAGTCTTGAGGTAGGTTTGCTTTTGTTCTCATGTCATGTTAGGGGAATCACTGAGGGTTTTATAACACCCCATTAACAACGCCAAACCGGTTTCGTACGGGTCCTACATAGTGCATCAATACGATTAGCGAGAAATTTGGAGTTTGTAAACCATGATTCCACATGCTGTGAAACTTCATTTCAAGAGGCTCTTGACGAGGATGGTGGATTATTAGTCTTGGCGGGTAAAGAGTCCCGAAATGGTTTGGTTTGTCAGCGACTTGCTTCAGAAGTAATTTATAATTACTACCCGTTCTACCACGGGATTTGAAGTCTTGCGTACGGCCTTGGTAACTCTGCTCCTCGGGGTTGTTAATACCTCCATGTTGAAATAAGGTGCATGTATGCTTTTGAAGGGCATTGAAAGTTCTATGATAAATAGCTCCACGGAGTTACATTATCAACCCATTTGCTAATTGTACCTTCAAATGCAGCCAGGATTGATTGGATGAACAAGAAAACAAAGAATCATAAGTCTTCGTGCATTCCAAATAGTGGTTATTGTTGCCACGTATTCTGAATGCTGTAGGATTACTGAGCATGTTCTCGTGGCCTGATAAAGCAAGGAAGACCTCCCTCCATCGGTAATGTTAGACTGTTCTGACTCAGTCTCTCTGTGTCATCTACGGCTTCGAATTCAAAGAAAAGTAGCATTGTAGCAACAACTTGAACGGCAACGACTTCGGCCATTTTCTTGCCAAGGCACATTCGGGAGCCACCATTGAAGACCGGAAACTCGAAAGCACTTTTAGAGACCAGGGATCCATTCTCTAGCCACCTCTCTGGCTTGAATTGTTCGGCATCATCACCCCAGATCAAGCGGGATCTATTCATCGCCCATGGACACCAAAGGAGGATAGAGTCGCGGGGGAGAAAAGTACCATCTGGAAGTGTAGTGCTCCTCATGCATTGCTTGATCTCGAATGGTACGGGTGGATAGAAGCGTAAAGCCTCATAAAATGCAGCAAGTGTATATGGCAGAGATACTGGGGTAAATATTGCCATATCGATATCGAAGAGACTTTTTTGGGATATCGAAATGTTGGACTTGATGTTGTTAATGACTCCATTCACTTCATTGCAAATATTTCCGATAATTTTTGGATGTCGCATTAGAAGATAAAATGTCCAGGTGAGGCCCTGAGCAGTTGTATCTCGGCCTATAAGAGAATTAGCTTCTGACGTAGTGGTTTATTGGCAATATTTACCTGCTGTCAGATAATTCAGAGCTGCATCAGCCACCATGTTATGGTCACCAATAGAGTCCAAAAGGGAGTTAATCAAACTCCCTGAAATACCTTCGAATGCCTCGACAGACCTTAGTTCAATTCTATTAGCATTGGGGCTTTCCTTCCTCTGTCTAGTTGCTGCAGCTTTTGAAACTAGTTGAGAGCCAAATGCCTTAACCATTGCGATAGACTTGTGGAATTTGCCTCCAGTGAAGATTTCAGTGATCTGCCATAGAGGATTCTGGAAACGTTCCCCAGTTATACCCGAGGCATAGTCAAATGCTGCTGTAAAAGGGTCATCATGGTGCATTTCCACCTAAAATTGTCAATCAGCACAACCTGCAACGTTATCACAGAAGGTCCACTGGGGTAACTCTTTCTTACATCGTATGCCATTCGTCCCATCAATTGTGTGGTCAACTCATGAAACACAGCTTGAAGGTCCGTGACTGAATCACCCCCAGTGCTTCGAAGGTGTCGTATACTCTGCATTAGATATAGAGGAAGGGCCACTTCTGTTAGAACCTTGAGATTTGCATTGCTCAGGAAATTCAAGCCTGCTTTCCGCTGAACCTTCCACAACTCGCCATCAGCATTGACAATCCCATTCCCTAGAATGACTGTAAGCGGAAGCTCAATACCTGAACATTGAGAATAACATACCAAATAAATCCCAAGATCTGCTTTTGACGAAGTCCCCCTTTTCAAAAATGCCTTCGTTCTTAAACACATACTCAAGGTTCTTAGGGTCATTTATCACCACTCCCGGTGGCAATGAAGGGACAGAGATCTGAAAGGTCTCAAATCCAAATTGATGTTCGCACTTTACAAACCATGAAAAGAGTTTATGTCTTGCTTGCAGGAAGAGAAGCCCATTTCCAACGAGGGGGAGGGTATTCGGAGGTCGCCTGATGAGGAACAATCAGCAACAACTTGGCTTATTTCTATCCCATATGCCAAGTATCACCACATCCGAAAGGTTCTGCCATCAACAACAACAACAACAACTCATCACGAAACTTCACGATGCGTGTTGACTAGCTCTTGATACAGTACCACTTTCGTGGATAGTATGGAAAGATACCACTTACTTAAGCGGCTTTCCATCTCTGCGAATTGCTGGACTCCGGAAAACATAAACGACTACCAAAATGCATATGCTGATGGTTAGTGCTACTGTCGCCGGATGCATTTTGCGTGGAAATAGTTGATGGAGGCAACGATGCGGAAGGAGAGAGTTCCGATGGAAAGATAGCTTCGAAAGCTAGCCTTGTTTCAAGCTCGCAGCCCTCCAGCCCTGTCCACATTCTTTCTCGTTCAACGTTCCTGCAACACGAAACCCACTCCTCTCTACCCATCAGTTGTATCATCAGAGGCAAAGATGGTCCTGATATGCCCCCGCATACACTTCTACGAGATCAATGATCAGACCTGGTGGCGTTATACACATCCTACAGTCATGACTCTGCTAATCCCCTCCAGGTTTCCTCAGTACCTTCGTGAAAAAGTGCAATCCTGCCTTACCCTCTGCTGGACTTTCCGTGCACCCTTGCTGCAGAAAGTCTCCCCTGCTGAGCTTGTAGCAAGCACTCTCTATCGAACGCTATCGGAAGATGTTACGAAATATACATATGTTGATTTCTGTGCAGGCGCGGGAGGACCAACACCATTTATCGAGAAAGACTTGAACGCTCAATTGTCATCGCGTCTGATGAATGGCTCCTCCGGCTCAAATGCTGATAACAAAGGGCTTACCCCTCGTTCTCCACGAAGCGCGAGTGCTACCAGCAGTGAGGCGGTCAAGTTTGTTTTGACAGACCTTCATCCACACATACCAGATTGGACGGAGGCTTCAAAGAAGAGCGAGAACTTGAGCTTTGTGTCTGATTCCGTAGATGCAGCCAATGCTCCGGCGAGTCTCAATGGCGGGGAAGGCAGGAAGATATTTAGATTGTACAATCTAGCATTCCATCATTTCGATGATAGGCTGGGCTCGGACATACTCAGGAACACAATTGAAACAGCAGATGGATTTGGGTATGTATCCGTGTGCTTTCATCCTGACGTCTAGTTAACAGTATTACAGCATCTTTGAGCTCCAAGAACGCACTATCTCTTCCTTGATTACGATATTTGCCATGGGCCTGCTAATGTTCGCTATTACACCATTCTACTTCTGGAGATCTCCCGGCCATCTTTTTTTCACCTATATCATACCCATCATACCTTTCGTTCTCGTTTTCGATGGTTATATTTCATCGTTGAGAACAAGAAGCGCTGAGGAAGTCCAGGCGTTAATGAAAGAATGTGGGGCATCGTGTGACGGCTGGTCTGTCAAGAGTGGCCATGAGCAGCACACTTTCCCAACCGGTTATATGACCTGGGTCATTGGAGTGAAGCAATAGATTTTGCGATTAGTATACACATATGAATTAGATGAGCACAAATGGAACATCAATATACGAATAAGTTGTCTTCATTTCGTTGGCAGCCATCATTTGGGCTTCAGCAAAAGTTTGTAGAAGCAATAATTGAAAATTTGTCACCTGACTGATAACCAATTCTCTAGTTCTAGCTCACATTTTATATACTTCATTAAGAGCTACTAGTTTTCAATGACTCAACTTCAGCATAAAAACCTTTCTGAAGCCCCAGCCTCGACAAGGTCTTCATGAATTGGGGGCGATTATGGACTACCAGTTAGTGCCACATGAGATAGATTGAATTCATCCTAGCATGGCACTTCCCTACATTTTTTTTCTCTTTTGCGTATCATCTAGGGAACACACCGACTGCCGTGCAAGAATATATTCAAGGTTGTCTTGTCAATCACTACATTAAACAAGACACGTGATTCATATCAGAACTACGGCCCCGCATATATCGCCACCAAGTATATACTACCCAAATGTAGTTCAGTTCGGTACTTGTTGTGCATATAACTCTCTAGAAGTGGGCATGGACCCTGAAATTCATGAGACTTTTGGAGAATTTGGCTTAGCTTCTCCATCTCATTATTGCATAGCACATGAATTCTATCAGAACGACGAGATCCAAAATTGGCGGAATCTTGTTCGCTGGGCAATTTATACATCCCAAAACAACACCTAGTGTTTCCTAGAGTCTCCAAGTGATTCTTTCAGAGCATTGCTTAACCAGGAAAGCTTCTGGATAGATAAATTCGTTGGGACCCAACTGTGGACACGCTAATTTCAGTTGCTCCTCCTCCCCCTCACATTTTCAGCAAACACAACATCAACAGCACCACACCAATATCACAATTCTCAATAATATTATGTATTCCGTTAAATATGCCGTATTGCTGTTTCACGACTGCTCTCGAGGCAACGATCTGCCATTAATTAAGGTCATCGATTATCTTGGGTCGTGACCTCCGCAACAGCCCACCTTCGCGGATTATCATGACACAATTAAATTCCAGCCTCATTGCTTTTAGACGCGCCTCAGATTCGAAACTCCTATCTGCCGAACCCTATCCGCCGAGCCGACTATTGCTACTAGCATGTGCCATCGAACTTTATAGCCTCAAGATTATTGTTTCGAATCAACGAACCCTACAGAATTAGCACAACACTCCATCCAAGAAAATGGTCTGATTCCCCATCTCAATAAGGTACTTCTATGCAAAACCATTACGGGCGGCGGTCTACACAAAATCCCTGATTCTCACGAGTACTGTAGAGAGAATTATTGTGAAGCTCGTGGCCAACAACAGAAATTACGCATGTCATAATTCATCACAATCAGTGGCGCAATCATCATCCTCCAATACACTCACGGTTCAAATCGGTTCTTTCTGCAATAGGGAGTACAACATGCTTCGTGATTGTCTATTCCACAAAGTGTGCTGAGATAACTTACTCGATAAGACTTAAATCTTTGTCTTTTCTCCGTACCGGAACTCGGCCAGGAATCACCGAAGGCGAGCACTTAGGGTTTTGATGAGAGAAGACCTGAAATCATTGTACAGTGTTGGCGGATAATATACCTCGGAGGTTTCCACGATTGAGCTTTGCTCATCTACCTGTTCCCCCCAATAATGCCTGGAAGAACGTTTATCACATCAGTGATTCGATGGTGCGACAACGCCGTTTACTGCCTACTACTTCATCACCTGGGGTCCTGGATATAGGCGCAATAGTGACTCGCGGTACCGGCATAATTAGCAGCAATTTCGTTTTAAATAGCCAGGCGAAAAACACCCCTAACCCGCCAGGTAGGTCAAGCATGTTTGAGCCCCATGATGCCTGTTGCCACCTGTCTCCCCATGGGGGGATAAGCGAAGTCGTATACAATTTTACAAGTGTTATGAGTGGCTACACATGTCATCAGTTCAAAGTTTGCACACTTTACTTTATATTTTTATTGAGGAAATGACCCGATTGGGTTTACACGACTACATATCACATGCCTTTCTTTCGGCGGAATTCTCCTAACGTTCTGATGCCAATATGTGTTTTCAACGAGTCGTACCATTCTTTTGTTCATGTATATTGTGTCAACACGAGGCTGATTACATCTGCATCAAAGAATACTAACAGCGTCATTGTTTTCGCCGAGCAGCGTCTAGTATCCAGTCACCTGGACTCCGCAAAGGATTTCCTTGAAGGAGTCTGTAATATTGGTTGGGTTTTGGTCCTTGTCTCGGCTATGGGGTTTCCGTATTTCCTCGATCGGCGAAGGAAACCTGCCCAGCCTGGAGGTCCGGCGCAACATATAACTCAGGTCTTTGTACAACTTACAAAATGGTCCTCATGAAATCACACCTCTTAACTTCTAAGCATAGCTGGTCATAAAATTTCACCAGACTGTCTCAAATCAAAGCCTATTTATATTTCGAAAGTCATCATGTCTATATCACCAACGAACACTTCGTCTCCGGCATCAAATACAGAACAGTTCTCACCAGAAGCAAGTTCCATACTCCCATATACTGAGGGCCTATCCGGTGTAAATCTATGGCTCAATGATATTACTAGGTAGGTTTCCTAGAACAATTTGTGACAATCTCCTAACAGGATTTCTAGTAATGTGTTATACGGAACCCTTGGATTGATAGCAATCTTGGTGCTCACAGTACGAGTGGCCCAAGTAGTAAATTCACATATACGGTTTCTAGCAACTTTAAACCTGCCTAGTGAGCAACAAACGTACTGGAAACGTGGTAGCAAACTCTGGTTGAAAGTAAAAAGAGAACTTCTACTTGCACCACTTTTTCGAAAAAGGCACAACAAAGAAATCCAACTTTCCTCAGCCATCAACGTTGGAACACTCCCATCAAGACTTCATTCCATCTTCCTCTCCTTTTACATCCTGAGTAACCTTCTGTACTGCTGTTTACTCGACTACCATGGGCAATCACGAGCATCCTTGCTCGCCGAGGCAAGAGGACGAACGGGGCATTTGGCAGTCATGAATATGTTGCCACTATTCTTATTCTCAGCACGAAATAATCCATTTGTATCTTTACTCGGGATTCCTTTCGATACATTTAACTTATTTCATCGCTGGGTTGGACGAATCGTGGTTATCCAATCACTTGCACATACCTTCATTTGGGGAGTCAACAATGAGAAGGCAAGGGGTTTGGAGCGTCTCTGGAGTCATCTCTGCGGAGATCCCTTCCTCATCTATGGTTTTGTTTCGACAGTGGCAATGACCGTTATCCTCTTCCAGTCGTTCTCGGTTGTGCGTCATGCATTCTACGAGTCATTCCTGCATCTCCATCAACTCCTAGTTATCGCAGCTATGGCAGGGCTCATCATGCACTGCAAAATCGATGGATTACCGCAAACCACCTTTGTCTATACTCTAATTGCTCTTTGGGCTTTCGAACGATTCATTCGATTATGCCGGATATTCTACAGACGAGGTACTAAAATGGAAGTGGAAGCCCTAGAAGGCGGTGCTTGCCGTGTCACATTCGACGTACGGGGAAGCTGGACCATGAGTCCAGGTTGTCACGTCTACGCCTACGTCCCATCAATCTCACTCTGGATGTCACACCCATTCAGCGTAGCTTGGGTGGAAAGCGGTCACGACCAGGCAAAATTAGCAGACACAACACCAGTATCACCAGTCTCACAAACCACAATCTCTTCAAGCTCCAAAGATTCATCAAGCCACAAAATAGAAACCTCAGTCTCCCATGATTCCGATGCAGACTTCAAGGTCATCCCAAAAGGCAATGGCAGAACATCCGTATCCTGTATCGTTGCCTCCCGCACTGGCATGACTGCCTCTCTTAACCGTGCCGTGCGGGAATCCCGAAACGGAAAAGTTAGCTTACGTGCATTCATCGAGGGCCCTTATGGCGGAATTGAGAATTTTAAATCTTATGGGACAGTTGTTCTATTTGCCGGTGGGGTAGGAATTACGCATCAGATATCCCATGTACGAGATATCGTGAGCGCATTTGCGGACGGCACCTGCTCAACACGCCGTGTTGTCCTCTACTGGAGTGTCCGCGAAGTCAATCAGCTTTCCTGGATTAAACCCTGGTTTGAAGAGCTAAACAGCCTTCCGAGACGTGGCTGTGAGTTTAAGATCTTGCTTTATGTTACGAGATCTCCTGGGTTAGAGAGTCCATCAAGGGAGAGTGTGCTGAAGAAGGAAACGGGGGCGAGTGAGCATGTTACCTTTGGACGAATGCAAGTAAATGATTTGGTGAGAGGGGAGTTTGAACGGAGGGTTGGGGCAATGGCTGTGGGTGTTTGTGGACCGGGTGGACTTGCAGATGATGTTAGGTGCGCGGTGAGGGGGGTTATGTCTGGAAATGGTGGGGGAAATGTGGATTTTTGGGAGGAGAGCTTTACGTGGTGATTTTTCTTGCATGACTGAGTCACTATTTTGAATTTTCTAGTTTTATGTTTGGATATGGGGGCGGAGTTTAGGTTCTGTGTCACAAGTGGTTGCTTGTACTGTGGTAGATATCCTGGGGGGAAATAGCAAATAACTACCGCTCTCAATCGCACCATCATCACACATACACATTTGGGAGAATAGTAGGCCTCCATACACTTCGGTTCGCGCCTATCTGTGTAGAATGGGAATTAACCCGTATCCTAGGTGAAGAAGCGATAATAATGGTACGACCTTAGGCGTTTATGGGATGTTTAATAGATTGCTTGTTTTGTCCCATGGCTTAAGACGATAGTGTGGAGTAAATCCTTACATTACATGGCATGACATGGCATTGCATGAACTGTTCCTCCGTCGGTAGCTCATCTACTACGGAGTATTCCGGGGCAAAATGGTCCTTAGTGGGGGTTACTTGACGAGGTTGAGCCCGGATAAAGTCTGGGACTGATAAAGCCTCAATGCTATGCACCCCAGGTTTTCGGACTGTGAACCGGAAGCGAGAATGTCTGTTTGACATTATAGATGAGCACGCTAGCTCGGGCGGGTCCGGTGATATATTGCTTTGTTTTTGGGCTTCCTGTCTACTACGCGAGGTGATGGGTGATAATGAAACCTGTGTTACTTCCCCGCAATCTGCACCGCTCGTGGGAGTAAGGTCCGAATATCTGCATGTACGGTAGTTGACAACCTCAGGTGATACTGATATTGCTACATCCCAGGACGTAGGCTTCAATTTAGTCATGATGGCGAGAACTGAGAAGTGATATCCTAGGAGGGAATGGAGGGAGTAGGCCACACTCCCCTTTCCGGATACTGCAGCTAGTGCTGCTAAGCAGCAGTAGTTGTGTACAACTCGAGGTTGCTTTGATCACCGATTTCCCCCCTCTCAATACCGATGGGCCAGTTTAACATTCCTCTTCCGCCGCCCTCAGTGAGCTAGTTCGGGAGAATTGCACTTATGTTGCAAACTGCTTGTACCCAACCCATACAGCTCAATAAATTCCAAGACCGACAAAAGCAAACAAAGAGACGATCGTCGACAGATGGGATAGGGATTCAAGCTGAGCCAAGCCCGGTAGGGGCCGAAGCTTTTCGTTCTCGGGACGAGACTTAGTGATAGGTACCAAGACCGTGGAGACCGGACAGTGACGGGACCAAGACCGAGAACGCCAACACCAAGTTGTGGGTTTAATAACCGGATTCATCATGCTAAGAAAAGCCGCTGGCCTAATGGAAAATAATAGGCTGCTATTCACGAATTCTTAGTTCATAGCGCTAGGGAAAAGTCGTGCTTAAGATCCGTGCAACCTTGATACTGCGGCCATGACTGAGTCCATCACGGTCACTGGGTTGTTAATATATGTCTAACCTAGACCAAAAAATAATACATAAAATAAAGCGTTCTGGCCTGCTATCAATTCATAATTTTTTTGATTCTATTAATCGCCAGGGTTGAAATCGAAATACGTATCATATGGAAAGTAATTAAAATACCCCAGAGCAAGACAAATTTCTGCCCTTGGGTTTTTTGAGCCCTTTGTCTTATGTAGAAAGGTTTTACACTTGTAGAATTAAATTAAGTCCTCCATTTTATTGACTTTTGAACGTAGATACCATCTTCAGGTACGCAAAGAAAGCGATAGTTGGAAAGGAACTGCAGGTAGAGATTCCGCGAATGTATGATCTCAAGGAATGAAAGGAGGCAAGAATATGAGAGTTAAGTAGAGACCACATACTGGACATCCACTTTGCCACTCCGCTCCTCTCACATACTGTCAAATTACTACCCTCCTTTGGAGAGCCCCGCCATTTGGGATTGTTAGATAATAAAACCAGTTACGTCTGAGTTTTCACACCTGAGTCTTAATAATGACGTGAGGGTTATTTTAAAGAGCGATGTTAGAAGAGTCGAACTTTGGACTGGGCAGCAAAACCCTAAAATCAAATGGCAAACGAATCCTGGAATCCCTATTTTGCTGCTACGAATATTTCCACAAGAAATGGAAGCAAAGCGAATAATTGAAGGCGTGAAGGCGTGAAAAAATGGACAATTCCTCTGCTACTCGGTCAGGGAGCGAATATCAAGTGCCTCAGTACTTTCAAGCGAATAGTATCTAACATCCCCGGGCTAGATGTGACCTAAATATTTTCGTCTCCTAACCCTAATAAACAAAATCGTACCTTAGGTCGTTCACCCTAAACCTTCAGCTTAACCTCGAGGCGGCTGGATTCGTTAGAAAATAAGATGATATGGCGAGATGTATCCCATGTTGAGACTTGGCAGACCGAATGCGTCACCGAGTAAGCATTCAATTTAGGATAGACCTAACTTTGGATGGTTCCTGGAGGGTCAGTATGACTGCATATACGATGCGGCAGATGCTTTTAAAGGGCAGAGTTTGTTGTCATATCTTAAATAGTCGGGTTTGTTTCGGGGCCGAGGTTTGTGAGGAATATTAATGGACGGTTGCGCCTCGAGGTTTCCTGCACAGGTTATGGTTCAACAAGTTTCTTCATAATGACAGCGAGACTGTCCACTCCACGAAGAAAGATTTAAATTGAAGGGTAAAGGACGCCGCTTCTTGTTCCGCCAAAAAAAACTTTTACTTCATAACCCTCAAAATACCAGAAAGCCCGTGTGTAGCAGGAATCCTCATAATTTAGGTACGGGGCTGATATTGCGTAATCCCGAGACACTCATGTAAGGATTCAAGTAGGGCTGAATTTGCCAGGATGGAACGATTTTTGTGATGTAGTTTTACGACATTGCGGTCTGACTTTGTTTTAATCAATCCCGAGCTCTTCTTCATTTCTCCGACTTCAAGTACGGTGCCGATAGTGGTAAGATAGAGCTTGCAAGATGGTTGCTGTGGCCTCATAATCAAGAGATTTAGAGCAAAAGATGGGGTACATTGTTTCTTTTCATGAATTGAAGTAAACGGTGCTTGCTGTACATAAAGCTACACAACTATGCAATCACTCTTGAACGCCTCGCTCATAATCCAACCCAGTACATTTGCCTTTCCAAACCTATATACCAGAAGCAAACAATAATTATCTTCCCATTTTACAAGATCCCTCTACTCCAATTTTACGAGACACTCTGCAAAATGACTCCCGCCCTCCCTGCCACGGTCTCAGTGTCCGTCGCCACAAACGCCGCCCCGGTAGTGTTTTTCAACCAACAGGTTCCAAGATTAACATTTATGTTAGACAACCGGCTATCGAAAGTCGCAGCCTTGCAGATTGTTGCTCCACTGTTCCGGTTGAAACTTGCACAAGCTTGCGCACAATCGTGTAGGGAATAGGATATAACGGCCATGATATCTGGGGATTTTCCATCAACACCAGCGAAATCCTGTCCACAAGTTGTCGCATAAGTGTAGGTTGTTGATTTGAGAGTGACAATCGTGCTCTGGCCATTGAGTTTGGGGCAGTCGAGAAATGTGACACCGGTGGTAGGGACGACAATTGCACTGCTCGTGCTCGTGCTCGCGCTCGTGCTCGTTGCTGCTGCGGATTTCGAGGAGGTTGTAGATCCCACTGTCGCTGAGGCGGCTATAGGACAAGTCGTGGGTGTTGCTGTTATTGTGACCGTTGCAGGATTTTGGACACTGGGATTGATTTCTTAGTTGGTTTATAATTTGGTCTTTCATGTACGGATTCCATACCTCTTTGCACTATTCTTCGCATTATTAACAGCCATCGTCCCCCCAACCCCACCACCTATTCCTGCTGCGAGGATAACCAGTATCAACGCAACCAGTAACGCAAAAGTCGTCGTCGCTAATCCACATATCGTCCTTTTCCCCTTCTTCTCGATCACCTCCATCCCCGGTTGCTCGGGAGCATATCCTCCGTTCCCCTTGAATTGGGCCTGACTTTGATTGTATGCACCATGTTCATATCCCGTGTGGTTCAGCGACTCATTGTATGCCCGTTCCTGCTCAGGCAACATAGGAGCTGGTATATTCGAGTACTTGATGAAGTCTCCCTTGGGAGTTGCAACCTCTAGGCCAGGCTGCACGACTTGGGGAGACGATGACATTATAGTCGTCTGAAACGAGTGAAAAACCGACCTTCAAACAAATAGGAAAGAAAAGAGGAGAGAAAGGATTTTGATGGCCGGGGGACCTGTACGTACTTGAGTCCACTATCCCTGGGCGGCAGACACTCGCTGCATGTTGGTCCAGTCCAGAGATGATACTAGCATTGTGCCGCAGCAGTGGTTCAACGATCCTTGAAGGATCGATTGGGGGCGGTACCAAGAGTCCATTTAGAGGAGTTACGCCGTAGTGGCACAGTCGTAGATTATTTTTTACGACAAATGAGATCAACCAAGATTGGACGAATATAAGAACTTAAACATACATGAAACGATACACATCTTGATTTTTGTTAATTTGAAGTCATGTATTGACTTTGAGAAAGGGAAACTTCTTGTCATGAATGTTGGTTTGCAGAACTCTTGAAACGGGTTGACGGGTGCCAGAGTTGGAGAACCGGAGAGCCGCTCAGCCCCAAAAGCCCCTCTAAACCTTGAATCGGGAGCACCCTGCCTCCACGTTACTCAACTTCCCAGCCTTAATTTATGGAGAAGATTCGTAAAAACTAACCAGTAACAGAACGGCGTTAAATGAAGGTTATCTTGGGCAGGGGTTTCATGTTGATAAGTCAGCCACGATCGAACCAATTAGACCCTTGTCCTCGCACTCTGAAATATTTCCTAACGGTGCTTATAGTGTTCGAAGAATCTTCTGACAGCTTCTGGTGGTTGTGAAGATATATATCAATGCATTTCTTTCGACACCGGTCTGAAAAGGTTTCATCTCTTCAAGCCTAATCAGGCGATATGGTAACATGCCTTAGTATACGCCAAACGGTGGAAAAGTTTCGTCAATACTGTCACTAATTCGTACGGTCATATTGGTTGATGATTCTGCTACTCTTGCTCGTCGTCGCATCAATATTTTCAGACTCTCCTTTCTGTTCTAATTCGTCTTTCCAGATGGCGTTCAGTTGCCTCGCGAGAGTCATGCTTAGCTTGTCTAGAATCCATTCCGACTCCTCAATGTTACCCATCAATGGACTTCGGGTACCTACCCAGGACCACTTCACCTTCTCATCATAACCCCCACCACCACCAATGACGCCGCTCATCTCATCTTCTTGGGTGTTGGGCTTCTTACATGGCCTTCTATGTGTCTCAGCGCTCCCCTCATGCTCGCCGATCAGTTTCAGATACCATGCCCATTCGTCGAAGGTGTATTTCCTTGGCGGAGAACTATCCAAGTCCTTCATGACACTCTGGATTTCCTTGATTAATATGTAATTATAATGGTTTCTTTCCTTTGGAAGTTCATGACCAGTACGACCTGCATCCCTGGCACGAGAACCTTCCTGTTGTGCGTTATCTGCAACGACTCGTTGCGCCGCAGATTCTGGGTCATTCTTACGGGTTTGATCTTCCCCATCAGCATATTCTATTTTGTCCTCGCCCAGTACTCCCGGGGGTGTCTCCTTTACGTCCTTGGCTGAGCCAAAGAGATAACCACGAGATATGGTGGCTGCTGAGCTCTTCAAGGTCGCTTTGACACCCTGTTCTCCTGGTAAGACGGTGAAATTTCCAACCCAGAGAGTAAGATCTCTAATGCCTTTTACGATTGTGTCACCCATGTTGCTGATCAGAATCGTCAAAGAAGGGACAGCTAGGAGCGACCAGAAAACGAAGAAAGGCTTTCCGGAATTTGATTGTGGGTAGATATCGCCGTATCCTATTGTTAAGAGTGAGGTATATGAAAAATAGAGGGAGAGAAAATAGGTCCAGTTCTGTTCATATTCCGCTGCCTTGAATATAGCTGCACCTGAAAACCAGAGCACCATCCAAGTTGTGCCTGATATGAGTAGAGATGTCCAGCGACGTTTGGTATGCGCATCCTTCTGGATTTTACGCATGAGTAAGAACTCCTGCTCTCGACGCTCGCGTTCGGTCATATTATCAGGGTAGTCCTCGAGTATTCTACTAGATGAGCGAGTGGCTAGGTCGTTTTGCTCATGGATGGGTTGAAAAATAGCCTCCTTGTTTTTCTTGTGCATTTTCGAAATGAGACGGCGACGTTCTTTTTCGACCATACGAGCTCCTAGCTTGACCTTGCCACGTTCAAGCACAAGCGATCTGATAGAGCCAATGACCAAACCTAGAATTATGATACCCCCAATTGCAAAGGGAAACAACAGGCTCCTTCCAAGATGTGTAAGTGGAGCATAGTCCCCAATTCCAACAGTGAGCAATGTGAAGTCTGCCCAGTAGAGTGCATCAAGGTACTTCCATCCCTCAATATGCGAATACACTGCTGCTCCGGCTAGTAAATAGACGAGAAAGCTAATTGTCTGAAGCATTAAGGTTCTTTGGCTTATTGTCAACTGGAACTCTTTGTCATAGTGACCCTTGTATGCACCCCAAACCGTTATGAGCATGAGAGTTGCGACGATGAAATACAAGCCGCCGGCAAATATTGCATAGTAGTATGCTTGGGTAAACGCATGACTTTCTCTGGGCTCTACCACGAGAGGGCCAGATGCGCATGCACACAGCCCAATCAATGCGAATGAAGATGCATACCTAAATTACGGTTAATATGATTGTCTTTGTAGAGTGTTTATGGAATATTACCATCCAATGATAGTGATTGGCTGTGCTATAGAAAATCGAACCCTCTTGGCCATGTTCATTAAAAGAAACAAATTCGAAACCAATGCAATAGCAAGTTGCGCGCCATTTATACCAATTAACCTATAGTTTTTCAACTTTGTTACGAATAAGCAATAATTCTTTCGACATACCATTGAGGGTCTGGTAGTTCTATTCCATCCTGCTCCGCCGCTCCAGGGGGAATATAGACCCTCCAGTGGACCACTAGTGCACATATTGAAAACGCAGATGCCATAGGGCCAAAGGTGCCAGCAATCAAGGGGAAAACCGTACATGCAAAGAACCACCGACTACCAAATCGTGGGTTAGCGGATATTATAAGTAAACTCATCCTCGAATTCAGCATATCAGATACAATCACTACTGAGTGAAGAACAGTAGATGGAAGTTCATGGAGCTGTCTTGTACCTTGGTTCGAGGAAAGCCTGTTCATCTTCTGCCGTTGCATCTTGTTCATCATAATGTTTCTCAATATCCTTCGCATCACTAGAGATTGGTTCGTCAAGACCTGGGTCGTTCATTGTCCTTCAGCGTCTATTCGATAAGACCTCTCAGAACTAGTGTTCAATAAAACCACAGATATTTTAGAGGATTTGCGAATTAGCTTGCCAAGAGGGGAAAGAAAACATCTTATTAACTTTAACGAGTTCCAGCAATGCAGTTTTAAAGGAATAGTTCCACAGTTCAGGGGGAGTAGTCAGCCTTTTGAATTCAGTATTTTGCAGGTATGACGTAGTGTCGCTTCCTTGAATTACTGCCATACAACAGCAGTCCGTTACATCCTTGTAAGCCGCTATAGAGGTGGCTTTGTCACTTGACCCAAGGGAAGCAAAATTGTAATTTCAAGTAATTAAAAACATTAGACATATAACTTGTTTCTCACAATCGCTTGTGTTGATAGGTAGGCCAGTATTGGACTTTCTATCTTGGCAATTATTAGTAGTGATCCCCTAGATGATGACCGTGAAAACCTAAGGCGGCGGGAAAGTGCTTGAAAACAGAAATTGTGCATAATTGACACTATTAAATAAATAACAAATAGGTACCTCGGAGTTTTACTATATTCTACGAGGTTTATCAAAAGAAGAATGTGAAGATATTTATCAAAACAGAAGGAAGGATGCTGAGACAAAATATTGATTGTTTTTGTATCAGAAAACAAGCGCGCGCCTGCGCTTATGATAAGGAGAATGCGTCACCTCCGCTCCCAATCTTTGTGCAAGAGAAGAACTAACTCTTTTTGATCTGTTTCTTTCTCACATATTTCGGCGGGTTTAGGGAAATTTAGTTAGATCGTCGGTATTTACACTTGATTTGCAGGCCATGGGAACAGAAAGTCCCACGAAGAATTGCTTCTAGTGCTGCACCTTACTCGAATCTTCTACCAGGCAACAATGAGCTATCAACCTGCCACCCAAAATACGAGGCCAACCCACGAAAGATTCGATATGTTTGCGGATTGATACAAGTTCAATATTGGGCATAAATTTTACACATATTTGGAGTTTTCGTGCTATGGCAGGTAAAAAGGGTGCAACAAGGGGGAAGGGAAAGGGAAAGGGCAAGGTCACGACGAACCAGCCAGCAGTTCCTGATGTATATCAGGAGATGCTGGCAGAGGCACTCCCCACACAATCAGATATATATGAACGGCCGTTAAAGAGACAAAGAACCGGTCCAAAAGAAGCCTCAAAAATTTCGACTACTTCAACTAAGGCAGTGGATCAACTTATTGAGGACGAAGACGAGGTACATTTTGAAGATGTTTTAGAAGGAGGAAGGGCTGATCCTGAGGGAGGGGGAGAACCTTCCAAACTTCAGCAGACGGCATATCGAGACTCTGATGAGGAATCAGAGGAGGACAATGACTGGGGAGGTTTCGATTTTGGGAAACTGCCCGAAGACGGTGGGCCCAGCGGAGATCTGGAGTTGACACTTACCACAAACTTGTCACAGACATCTCGAAAAACTGCTCCTCGGCGAAGAATTGTCTCGAAAGCTGAGAAGGATACGCGACTAGAAATCCATAGACTCCACCTGTTATGCTTGTTATCATATTTGGATCGAAGGAATGGATGGTGCAATGATCCTGAAGTTCACCATTCATTAAAGTCACTTTTAGATAAGAAGATTTTAAGTGATCTTAAACCAAAGGCAGATTTATCACAATTTGGGAGAACTGAATTTCTGAAAAGAGGTCTTGAGAAAACCGTGAGAATATGGCGTTCCAAGTTCAATATAACGAGAAGAGGTATGCGGAGGGCTCTTTGGGCTGATGACGAGGAAGATCTTCAAAATGTAAGCATTTCACAAAATTCCTTTTAGCTATACGTTGGAAATCGAGAGTCTAAATCTCACACGGATATAGTATAGCATGCCCGACGATGCAGAGAATGTTTACGACAAGTCTGACTTCAGAGCTGCTGCAAAGAAATTGAAAGGCTCGAGAGATCTTGGTGCACAACTTTACTGTGCCCTACTTCGCAGTGCAGGCCTCGATGTTCGACTAGTATGCTCTCTCCAACCTTTATCTTTCAATGCAGGTGGTCCGTCCATGCTGAAGAGTACACGGCCGGCACCAAAATCACCATCTCCCGAGCCTGAAATCAGTGACGAGGAAACACCTGTTGATGCTGCAAATTTCAAGTTCGGACAACCACCTTCCCATCTACCTTACGCGCCAACGAGGCGGCTAGGACATCCAAATGCAGCAGCCTACCATATGCCTGAGATGAGCACGCGTGTACGAATTCCTCCTAGACCTAAGCCAAAAGTCATCCAAGAGTCTCCGTTCCCCGTATTTTGGGTCGAAGTCTTGGACGAAGCGCATCAAAAATGGTTTCCAGTCGATCCAATGGTCACAGAAACCATAGCAAAGCCTCGTTCGCTCGAACCTCCAATGGCTGATCGTGAAAATAACATGTCATATGTAATTGCTTTCGAGGATACAGGTGATGCTCGGGATGTCACCATCAGATATGCCAAGGCATACAATTCAAAAACGAGGAAGAATCGAGTCGAGTTTACGCACAAGGGAGATAGATGGTGGAGGAAGGTGATGCAGACTTATTCTCGAGGATATAAAACAGACCTAGATCAGATTGAAGATAATGAATTGGCTGGAATTGAGGGTAGAGAACCAATGCCTAAAAACATTGCCGATTTCAAGGATCATCCTGTTTATGCTTTGGAACGACATCTCAAGAGGAACGAGATTATTGTTGCGACGCGAGAAAGTGGGAAGGTTGCAGCAGGACGGGATCCTCGCTCTCCCGGTGGCAAGCACCTCGAAAACGTATACAGGAGGCGAGATGTCAGAGTTGTGCGGAGCGCAGATGCTTGGTATCGGCTAGGACGAGACGTCAAGATGGGTGAACAACCTATGAAAACTGTCCCGGCGAAACGCAGAACCGATGACGATGTCATGGATGAAGCCGATGAACGACCTGGCACGAACTTGTACACGGAAGACCAAACAGAATTGTACGAACCACCACCTGTTGTTCGAGGTCGCATACCCAAGAATTCGTTTGGAAATATCGATATATATGTCCCGAGTATGGTTCCTAAGGGTGGCGTACATATACCTTACGAGGAGGCCTCACGCGCTGCTCGCCTCCTTAGTATCGATTACGCAGACGCACTTACTGGTTTCGAATTCCGCGGTCGTCATGGTACAGCAGTACTGAAAGGAGTTGTTGTCGCTTCGGAATACAGAGAGGCAATGCTAGCTGTCATTGAAGGTTTCAGAGATGAGAGGGAAAGGGAGCGAGAAAGATTAAGAGCGGCTGCTACACTGAGGATGTGGAAGAAATTTTTAATTGGGTTGAGGATTAAGGAAAGGGTTGATAGGTATGATGTTGAGGGTGAGGAGGGGGAGGATACTGGTGTGAAAAACGGGGCTATAGGTGATAGCGAGAGTGATGATAGTGATGTTTATGTGCCGGATGATGAGGGTGGTGGTGGATTCTTCCCTGATGATGATGAGGGTGGTGGAGGATTTTTTCCCGAATGAGAGTGTAATAACGGACTTGGCACTGTCACTACATTTTTATAGCCCAAGGCTAGTATCAACTTCATCATATCGACATATATGACGCAAGCTTATACTCAACACAACCTGTACAAATCGAGAAAATATATACCCCTATACGTCTTCACTCAAACAACTTACCACGCGATAAGTACTTCACCTCCTAGAATCTTGGAAGGCTCTATAATTCCCACGGTGCAGCCCCACATGAGTGAGGGATACACTGCTAGGGCCAACAAGTTGCTACTAGAAATTATGCTCAAGAAATGGTACGGCTTTGGGCAAGATTAGGAAAGGGTATATGATAAAAAGCTCTCTGGATGGGCGTAATAGTCTTCCATCAAAGTCAGCTTTTTCACATAAGCAACCGCTATTGACTAGAGGAGTTCCTATTGGTGAAGTTGCTATCTTAGCAACAGCTTGAACATGGAGTTCACACATTCCCGCGCTGCTGTTTCTTAGATGACTTCAGAAATCCATATGCGAGGATTTGTAGAAGTGGTATAAGTGAAAGGACTCTCTGAGATGAAAGTGGAGAAGCGTAATTCATTCAAACGGGAACATTAGTAAGAGCCGATAAGGAATGAATCAGTTTTAGAGTTGATGTTGTATTAACTTCTAGCAGTTGCAATGAAGGCTATAAGTGTGTGGTTCACAGGAACGAGAAAGTACACAAGATTAATCTGCGTAAAGATAAAAAATCCGCTCCACCCTTGGTACGTGAGGATATTTTGACAACACTTACACTTTAAGATTATGTTCACATCTTAGAGAATACTGACGTAGAATGATGGTATTGGCAAGTCTACACACTACCATGCTGTTGGTTTTTAGTACGACAATGTGGATTAGTATAATAAGGTGGTATGAAAGCCCCCCGGCTTCTCGGCCTTACTCTTTACTGCCCCCAAGAGTAGCGACGCAGTCAATATCGCTAACTCGTAGTGGGAAATGCTTAGAAACTGTCTACTATCTCATTCTTAGTAGTTAATAATCCCGTAATATGTTAACTATTAGGTAATCCCTGAAATAATAGAACTTATAATTCACGACAGTAAACGCAATAAAGCCTAATCTATGTACTCTATGCATATAGTTACTGGCACCCGCAATATTTTGAAGTGTTTTGTGAGGAGTATACGAGATCCTAAAGTTTGACAAAACGCCATCTGGGTGTATTTATCGTATTCAAAACCTTGTCTCACCTCTCCATTAGACCTTAAGTTACATTCTCTTGCCGATTTCTCTAACTTTGATTTCAAGGGCACATAAAGCTTGCAACTCAAGCTTTTCCAAGCGCACCACTTCCATCAGTCACTTCCTCAGCACTTTCACTCTCCTCCTTCTGACGTGTTTCGGGAAAGCAATATCCCGGGTGGAAAATAGTCAACGCAAGACCTGCAATGACCATCATACTATTACTTGGTTAGCTCTTGCATCAGTATCAGCTAGGAAAGTAGAAATACTTACAACCCTTCCATAACAACAAAGCTCTTCTCATCTCTCATAATCGGATTCGCCCACCCCCCAACCATCTCCGCAATCCTATACAAGCATCTTGCAAATATTGTTACAAATGCAATCGACACACCTGCTACAAAACACCTAACCCCCCTCCTTCTCCACGTCTCTTTTTCTCGCTCTCCCACACTCCCAGAGTTCCACACTTTCTTCGTCCTCATGATATACACCACAACCAAGAACCCAAAAACAAGCAGCGTAAACACTTGCCACACAATCCCCGCAATCATCGTATCAGTCCCCTGTTTCCTCAACGCCTGATCCTTCCCCGCGCCCCCAGCAATACCGCCACCTGCAGCCTGAAGTATCAATGCGATTACATCGCACGTCACAAAAATCCACGTGTAGAGTTTTGGTTTTAGGTAGCTTGTCTCTGAGCCGAAGGTTCGAACAATTCGCGCGAGGGAGATGTAGACTGCCGCCGCGAGAAAGCTGGGTGCGTAGATGAGACAGGTAATCTGCAAACGGAAGCCCAAAGATGAATAGGGATTGTTGAACAGGATTATCCGTCCGGCATAGCCAAGGGACTCTGAGATGAAGCCGAGAATGAGGATGTATGCTAGGAGGTAGGTTTTGTACCGGATACCAAGGAGAAGTTGAGCAAATGTTAGGAGGGCGAAAATTGCAAGTACTAGGAGCTGATTAATTTGTGGGTTTGAAACAGAGGAGGGAACAAGGTGGGAATATTCTCCTTATATAGCTGCTTAGGTAGGAGTAAAGCACTTACAAAGGGCGTTAACGGCTAGAGAGGGACGGTAGCCGTAAATAGTGGAGGAGAGAGGACAGGTTGGTGAGATGACTGTACAATAATCGATGGCAATTCGAAGTGGAGGTGCCATTTTAGTGGCTGCTCAATTATTTTGGTGATCTATGAATGAGAGCTAGAATGGGAAGATGGGAAAAAATACTAAGTAGTCCTGGTTGAGTTTCACCATTTAAAGACAGTCCCGTTCCATTTCAACCTAAAAGGAGAGTTGGACAATGCTGACGAGGCCTCCCAGTAAATCGCATGTTTGATATGAGGGCGCTTACTTCGCCATCTAATGACATTTCTGTATGCGAATTCACCGCATTCGCTTATTGTTTACCTTGGCGTGCTGCAGAGAGATAACTCGGAGGAATCCTTTGGGGGGAAATATTAGAATATATTGATGGATTACGAGCCTGTTGACTGTGCCTTAGTTGAGATTTTGTCATTAGCAAGATATCAGACGGTCTAATTTTCTACATGGGAAGTGTCTCTTGAGGATTTTACGGCCGTAAAGTAAGAAAGGGCAAGAGACAAGGTGCGACAACACCTATTGCTGCAAGGGCAAAAACAGCTAAAGGAGAACACAACGTACATACAACTGCGATTTCAGCACTTATACTAATAGTACTGAAAGGAGTGTTTTAAAAGATTGATGGGATAGGTTGACTTTATCTTCAGTTATTCCGGCCACGATGAGCTCGATATCGCTCCCTAATTCGCATTCGCTTAACCCTTGACAGTCCCTACAGGCTAGTCAGGAGACCGAAGTGCATGACTAGAGTTCTGTTGAAAGCGATGTGTTATTGGCACTTCGCTTTTAAAACTATACTAGATAAATATTGAAAGTATTCCACGGTGATATAGACACTGAAGCTAACTCTAGAGACAGGTTGATGAAGAAACCAGTTTTATATTAGTTGTAATATGACATTACGATCTAGATCACCACGTTAAGTGATAACTAAGTGATGTCAAAGATTTCAAGTGAAATTTGAAATATTTACTATTTAAAATTAACACACATTTTAGTTCACAAAACAGTATCGGAATAAGATTAAAGTGTGAATAATTAAGGCTTTAACCAGCTTCCCTTTCACTTGAATCCTGGCTCGTGCCAAAAGCAGCCCAGACAATATAGGGCCATTTCCAGCCAGAACCTTGCACACAATTCCAGTTAACATCCTAAATTTCCTCATCCTCTTCATCAGAATCCAGCACGAAAGGTGGCGGCCCCGGCAAACTCTCCCCCAACAAATCATCTGGAAACATTTGACTCTTCGTCAACAACTGGCTACTCGCCATTGAGAACGGCACCAAGCTCTCCTGCACGTCCTTCGTTTCATGTGCATGCGGAGTTGGTAGTTTGAGAGGCGTGCTGGTCGGTATTGGATGTGATGGAGATTCCCATACTATTTCTGGGAGAGAGGCTTGTCGTGGTGTTGAATGCTGGCTGAGGTCGACGGTTGTGGCCTGGGAGAGGGCGGGATATCTTCGTTTTCGAGGACTAGGACTTGAGTGTTCTTGTTGGCTGGAGGGGACGCGCTCTTCCACCTCCTCTTCGGGCTCTTCTTGAAATTCGTATATGTCTGGAATAAATTGACTTTGACTTTCAAACTTTACTCTCTGGCTTGGTACCGGGGCTACCCGTAAAAGTGGTGGAGAGGAAGGCATTGCTACCTCTGCCTGTGGTGATGAAGATACTGGTGGCGCATTTTCAACTTGTGTGAATTGGCGCAAGTTACTTATCAACTGTGCCGATGCATTTTGCGTATCAGTAGCAGATGATTGTGGAGATTCTTCTGGATATTCTGGACCAACTAGTCGAGGCTTGAGATTCGCCATTAACTGATCAAGCACGGCGGGTGGTACCTTCTTGAACTTTGAAGGAGCAGCATGAAGCCAAGCGTTCGAAATCAATTCAGATAGCGGAAGGGGATCGGCGAGCTCGTAGATCTCAAGGATTTCATATGCACGCCAACCAGAGGCATCGTCCTTGGTATTGAAATCAATGTTACCCTTCCCACTCTCGCTTTTGACCTCACCTGGACGCTTGGCTGCGCTGATGGCTGCCATATACACCAAAGTCGATACAGGCGCTGTCTCATAAATCCAGACTCGAGACACCGTAGGAGCCATAGCCCAGTTTCTTGTTATATGGTCCCTTGTTCCTTCAATGATATCTTTTACCTGAGAAGGATGAACTGAAATGAAGATGTCCGACTCTGCTGTCCTTGGCGCCATTACTGCGAGATGCTGCGTATCTAGACGTTGACTCTCCATATAACGAGCTCGTTTAGCAGGCGTTTCAATGATCAGCTCTTCTTTTAGACGGTGTTGCGCGGTAGTGATATTGGGGTTCTCATGTTGAGAAGGTGATGAGTGAAGGTGTGTTTTGTTTGACACAGTAGCTTCTCCATAATCTATAGCGATGCTAGATTCCCGAGTTGTGCTATTGAATGTACCTATAGAAGTATCCATTATATCCTCGACGGCGACTTGGGTCTCGAAGCCAAAATCACCACCATAACAAGTTTCCGGCTCAGGCTCTGTTTCATCCTGAGACTTTCCTTCCGAAAGTTCTTCTAAATCGGCTTTGGCATCATCTTTCATTTGGTAAATATTGTTTGTAGGTGCTTCGATCTCGAGCTCGATCTCTTCCTCGCTTTCAGCATCCGAGTCTAAGATTTCGATTCTGGTGATTTTCTTAACAGGGTGGTCTTGTGACGGAGGGATACTACCTTCCGGCCTCATCAATGGCCACCCTACAGCACAGCCACCCAACCCGTCTTTTATTTCCGGTATTGCGAATCTAACGTTCTTCCCAGGACTAGCATGACTTGACCGTCTCCCTGGTGTTGAAGCGGCGTTGTTCTGCTGGCTTATATCCGACTCGGTGCCATAGGTATCTCGGATTTCAAGCTTCGGCTGTTTTGAAGGGCTTGGCCCAGATCTTCGATTGGCATTAAAAGGTATCGGTGTATTTATCGAGACCTGCTTCAGAGGAGACCGTCTTGATATTTGTGAATGAATGGAGTCTGGTGTTGCTGGAGATTGTGACGAAGGGATCTCCTGAGGTAGTATTCGGCGAGGAGTCTGGGGTGGTGGCATTTCTTCAGAAGGAATTTGTATAGCCACTCGACTTCGTGTAGTTCGGGAAGTATTTCTGTTTTGCAATCCGGAGAGTGCTGCTGCAGCTCTTACTAATTGTGACGAATTTGGACCATCATAAAGGCCACCCCCCTGAGGTGTGCCATCGAGGCTGTGATCAAGCACCTGACTTATGGTCTGCGTATGGTACCGTATTCGAGATTCTTCCTCCTCAGGCGTGTCAACCATAGTCTTTCTCCTTTTCTTCCTCTTCTCTCCCTGTTGATCATAGTCCGAGTCATCTTCTTGCCCCTCCTGCTCTTGTGCGATTTGCTGCATCTTTACGAAATCCATCTGGGTAAGGGTATTATCCTTGCGATCAACCTTTGGTCCCGATGCCTTTTTGCCATATGTTCTGACATTTTTCTTGGCTTTAGTAAGTTTTGTCTGCTGCTTGTGTGCTGCCGATTTGTACACACGTGATGCTGGTGCACTCTTTCTTCTTGATGGCATCTTTCGAAATTTGGGGGAGGCTATATCCAAAAGATGGATGGACTGGGGGGAGATGGGGATTTCTTGTAGATAGGGATCATCGGTGTTGGTGGGGTGTGGCGCGTCGCGTAAGAACATACGCGATTTTAACTTTGCGCCAAGAAAGCGCGTAATCACGCTCAACACAATTATTACTTCAGTTAATATAGCGGGTTGGTTGCGAAGGACAGTATATTATTTTCTCGAGGTAAAGCAACGGTTGGATGAGTCTTATATTTTGTGCGTTGATGGAATATTGGAGGCTCATAGATCCTCCATACCAATTCCATCCACCTTTCCAAGGAAGTCTCCTTTTGCTCCTTTCAGCAGCTCATTGATATCTACAGTTCCAGCTGTAAGATATCTCTCACTAACACCAACATTTACCCTCTGCGCCAACAAGCCCTTCAATTCCCCGCGCAGAGCCCCAAGCTCGCCTTTCGTAAGCGTTCTCGCTTCCTTCTCGGCGAGTTTTCGTCCAGTTCCTCTCCCTTTTCGTCCACCACCAGCGGCTTCAAACTCTTCACTATCATAGTCAACACCGAGTTCTTCAGCAGCATTTTTCACCCATTCATCGTCATGGCCTTTCTTCTCTTTCGCGATGCTGCTATCCGCAAGTTTCTTTGCAAGGACAACTCTTGGCTTCAACCTTGCGACAACCTTGCGGTCGAGATCAAGTGATCTCATATAATATTTCATTTTGTTCCCTTCCCTAGAAATCGCGTTCTGAGCATGCACCTTCGCAACTAGTCGCCTCGTTCCTATAATCTCCTCTGGAGCGCACAGAAGGATACTTGATCCCGAAGCCTCTGCTCGAGCGGTACGTCCAGATCGGTGAACATACATATCAGCTGTCCGAGGTAGATGATAGTGTATCACTAATTGTACTCCACCAATATCAAGCCCTCGAGCGGCGACATCAGTAGCAACTAGTATCGACCCCGGGGATTTTGGAGATGAAAACTTCTCGATAGATCGTAGCCGAGCCTTTTGGATCATCTGAGAGTGAAGAGCGTGGACTGGAAGATTAAGATTTTGCAGAAGGGGTGCAAGACGTCGGACTGAATGTATCGAATTTGTGAATATCAAGGTTCTCTGATTTGGGTGGTACAATAATAAAGCGTAAAGATATAGATCCTAATCTGATTAGCCTAGTAAAGTATGGGTGGGACCTGTGAGTGCATACCTTTTCTGTACCTCCACACTCGACTATGCCTTCCTTCAATCCTTCAGCCATTTGGGAAATAGGGTTCACGTCAACAAACTTTGGTTTTTCCTCTCGAAAATTTAATTTCTTTAGAAGATACTCCATAGACTCCTTGTCATCCATGAGCCCTTGCTTGCCCTTTCCAGCAAGCTTCTGTTGCAGGCCTTTGTGAAAAGTCGCTGAGAAGACTAGTGTTTGCCGATTTGGGATAAGTTCTTCATCGTCCTCTTCGGCAGCTTGTTGTCTGTCCAAAGCGTTGATGATTTCTTCCGCCTCCTTGAAGTGGCCTTCTGTGAGCAGTCTATCTGCTTCATCTACGACTAAAAACTTGATTTTCTTGAAAGATTCCGCGATTCCAATACTAGAGCTCATGACTTCCCATAAACGACCTGGAGTGCCGATTACAATGTCGGCCTTTGCTAGTTTTCGTTGCTGTTTTTGCAGGGACAAACCTCCAGTAACAGAAGCAACCCATGGAGAATTTGAGAGACCCTTGCAAAGCGCAGTAATATGCTCGGCCAATTGGTGTGCCAGTTCTCGAGTTGGAGAGATAATCAATGCAGTAGGTGGTCTAGCAACTTTTTGATCTTCCTCGTCTAATTCTCCATAGGTCTCTAGCCAGGTCTCGAGGATAGGAACCCCAAAAGCTAGAGTTTTACCAGAACCTGTCGATGCCTTTCCTACAACATCATGTCCTGCAAGTATCTCTGGTATGGCGGCTTTCTGAATTGGTGTTGGATTTACGAATCCCAATTTTGACAGAGCTTCGAGAGTTTTGGGACCTAAGTCAAGCTCTGACCATGCAGAGACATCTGCCCCCCCCTCTTCAGTCTCCAGACCTTCCCCCAAAGCTTTGAAAATATTACTTTCGAGCTCGATTGATTCCGAGGAGCCATCTGTTGCTGCTTCTGTGACTTTTTCTTCGATTTGGGGTTTGGCTTTATTCTTAAGCTTTTTGTCCTTCTTTTCCTTCTGTTTATTCTTCATAGGTTTTGCTAGGTCCGAAGACATATCATTTGCTGATGGGACTTGTTCAGTTTCATCCCCAAATCCCTCGAACACATCGTCATAATTCTCGACGGGTTTAATTGCAGATACCTGAACTGCCATAAGCTTCTGACCACACAATCTTCTAATCTTTACTCACAAACTTCACTTTGTCTCCTTCCCGAATAACCTCTACACCATCTATTTCCTCAAGACCAAAGAACCCCTCAGCATCCTCGAACATATCTGGGAGTTTGACTTCGTTCCATGGAAGCGCATCAAGTGCGACAGATCTCCTTTCCGTAATATCATTTTTTGCAGGTTCTATTTTTTGCCTCTTTTTAGATCTTTGGCTAGCCTTTGGTATAGGTCTTGTCCGCTTTTTTGCATCTGAAGACATATTTAAGATGTTGAAGCGATTCGAGAGATTGCCAGCGAATTGAGAGCTCCAAAGCACTTCTGAAATATTGGTGATATTTTTCTAAGAAAGTTTTTAGCGGGTGGCAGCCCCGCGCTAGCGCCCGCCCGCACTCAGCCTCGTGTGACTCGTGCGATATTTCATGATCCCACTTTGCCAGCAACACCATTGACAGCAACCATATCTTCAGGAAGTCATGGGGAAATCTTCAAAAGACAAACGCGACGCATACTATCGACTTGCAAAGGAACAGGGATGGCGTGCTCGCAGTGCCTTCAAACTACTTCAATTAGACGAAGGTAGCAAATTCTTCAAACACTTTAAAATTGGCGCAAAGACCACCGCTGACCCTAACTTTTAGAATTTGACCTATTTAAAGATGTTACTCGAGTTGTTGATCTCTGTGCAGCCCCAGGGAGCTGGAGTCAAGTCCTCTCGCGAATCCTAATCAAAGGCGAAAATTTTGGTCGAAGAGCCTGGGAAGACAAAGATGCAAAATTGAGGCAGGCTGCTCGTGGAATCAACATCCAGGCCAAAAGGGGAGACTTGTCTGAAACTACAACGCCGACGCAGTCCGAGTTAAAACCGCGGAAAGATGTGAAGATTGTCGCCATTGACCTACAGCCAATGAGCCCTCTTCAAGGAATTATCACATTGAAAGCAGACATTACACATCCAGCAACAGTGCCACTGCTTCTCCGCGCCCTTGACCCATCCTACGACCCTTCGTCTATGTCACAACACGCTTCACACCCCGTGGACCTTGTGTTGTCAGATGGGGCACCTGATGTCACTGGACTTCATGATCTCGATATTTATGTTCAATCGCAACTTCTTTTCGCCGCATTGAATCTCGCACTTTGTGTCCTCCGGCCGGGTGGCAAGTTCGTCGCAAAGATATTTCGTGGCAGAAATGTTGATTTATTATATTCACAATTGAGCATTTTCTTCGAGCAAGTGGTTGTTGCAAAGCCGAGATCCAGCAGAGCAAGTAGTCTAGAGGCTTTTATAGTGTGCCTCAACTTCCAACCACCGGGAGGATTTAAAGCGAGTCTCGAGGATCCAATGGGTGTTGGTGGCAAGCTTGAACAAATGGCAATGTCCAAGGTTGAGCAAGAACCAATTTTTACGAGGGCAACATTGCAAGACCCTGTGACGGGAACCTGGTCAGCAACGCCAACCAGACCGGTCATCAGAAACCAAGACAGTATTACGGAACTCTCTCTCCCGGAGGATGAAGCCGATGCGAGGCAAAATGGAAGATGGATTGCTCCATTTTTGGCTTGTGGTGATCTTTCTGCTTTTGATGCTGATGCTTCATATCACTTACCAAAGGATCGTATAACTCTTGATCCAGTGCAACCGCCAACTGCTCCACCATACAAACGCGCTTTGGAAATGAGGAAGGCTGCTGGCGGAGCTTATGGGAAGACTAGCCTTGCATGAAAGAGGCGTTGCAATGTTTTCTCTGACCTGCATAGCGCTAATGTCTCAACCTTACGATAATCGAATAAGCGAGAGTTCACCACCACACGTGGGTATATAATTGCCCGACTTCACCTTCTGGCAATATCGAGTGCACATCAAAATATAGATCCGAGACAGAAGCCACCACACCTAATGTCTTGAGTCCATGGCAGATTAGATCGAACCGAGATACCTCGCTTCAAAATGGATGTCACTATAACCCAGGTCTTTTGATCTCAATTAGAATGAGCTTATCGGTGGAAAATTGTTGCTTTTTATAGCGAATATATGGTCATCACGTAAGACCTACAATGGAATGCAGCATTCATAGCTGTCTTAAGCACGGCCTCCAACACCAACGCCGTCAATGTTTGCACCTTACACCGTATCCAGAAACCCTCGGCCTCACCATGTCCTCTTTCTCCTCCGGATGGATCCAACCTGTATATTTACTTGGTGATGAAGCCTAGGTAATCCGCAACGATCAATGTCACCATTCTACAGAACCATTAGAACCTTTGTCTAGTAGGAAGAGGGCATCGAAACTTACGCATGTGGTGCAATTCTCACATAGTAGGTGCTGAAGCCTCTGTAGAATCTCAACAAACCCTCATCTCTGGCAACTTTCCTAAAGCAATCACCCATTCCCTTGTATGGAAGCGATCCGTCTGGTGCTCGCTGTTGCTTTTGCAGCCTTGTTTTGACGAAATCGAATGGAAGACTGAAGAAACTAGCGAAGAACCCGGCGATGGCACTCGCAGTCAAGGTTTGCGATCTCGAGCTCATGGAAGTATCCTTCAACCTTTGTTTTGCTTCCGAGAAGAAAGCGAGTTGTCCAAAGTTCAAAGCCATGGCTCTAACGACCGTGGGAGCAGCTCCGGCCCATAACGCACTTACTCCTTCCGACTTGGCAATGTTGGTCAAAGCATGAATGACTGAAGTATAGTTCTTTCGCTCAGCAAGCGGCTTTAGACCGTCGGACTGCATTCGAATAAGTGCCAAATCTGCTGGGTTGCCAATCATAGCTGCCAGGCCACCTGCTGACAAGCCAGCACCCGCTCGTTCGGCAAACCCAATCTGTGTCCCCTTCTCTTTTGCTCGCACAGTGAGTCTCTTCATGAAAGTGTCGAAAAAGCCAAGGCGAGCGGTCGTGTATACAGCCTGTCTCAGAAGTCCTGCAGATAGTCCTGTGTACAGATCCATCACCTTACCAGCCGCAATTATTTCTCTTGTTACCGACAGAGGAGTTGGCTTTGGGCCTGTTCGAGCTCCTTCACCTGCTAACTGCAAGCGCACCTTTATCATGTCGATGGGCTGAATTACTGTTGTTGCTACCATGCCAGCTGTACCACCATTTATGAATGGCAGTGCTGCCCTCATAAATGGTGTATGAAGGAGGTCGTTTTTCGCAGCTATTGGGTCCGCTTTCGCGGAGTCTGCCAGACGTTTTGTGACATCCATTGCTTCGGAAGTCTTGCTGCGCGCAGCTTCAGCTGCCTGCTTGATTGAATTGGTGGTTGACATTTTATTAGGATGATAGGGGGTGGGATGGTAAACAATGGTAAGGTCGAGCAACTTGGAGGCTAGAGCCCGGGGAAAGTAATGCCGTTAGCCTCTTTCCTCTGGAGAAGTGAAAGCCGCGGAAGACATGTTGACTATATGAACGGATTTTGAAATTGTTGAAGCCCTGCAAAACCGGCGCAGCCTTGGTGGTGGGGGGCACCAACGTGCTGCCTCATTGGATAGCAATTGCTCCATATTATCTTCGACCGCGAAGAGAATGAAACGGATCTCGCACATGCCAATTTGGCAGAGGGATCCCGCGCAACAGGAAAGCGAAAAAGCGAAATCGGACAACGCAGGACAACGCAAATTTTAGATAACCTTGGTAATCTGACGTGCAAGACATCCAAAAGGAACAATCGCAAACTCACTAGTTGGTATCGCACTGGCACTCGCCGGTCCTAGCTACCGAGTACCCGCCGCGGAAGTTGAGGACGAGGAGTGGAACGGTTGGGCTGAGATGCACGAGCGCCGGAATGTGGGCGATTCGGCGAATAGCGGTGCGGATTAATGTCTCAGGGGCAATCAATGTGCTGTAGCGCGCAGCCTTGTCTAATAAGGCCCGATGGACATGGAGTAATTCCGCCGATGTTGATATGAACTGCAAAGATGGCGAGACGGCGACGACGACGACGATGAAGGAGGGAGGGGAAGGAAACAGGACGCGGTGTTTTTAAATTATGCTCTGTAGTGTGTAATGGTGCCCAGCATGATCTCCCGTTGGCCGCTCGATGGGATGAATTCATTGAGGGGAGTGGTCGAGACGATGCGGGGTTGCCAGGCACGAGACAAGGCTTGCGTAGGTTGCACCCAGCGAGAGACCTTCTAGAGCTCTCTTTGTTCGTGTATCCGGAAAGTATGTGGTGTTTGTACCAATCAGGTTGAGCTGAAAGTAGAGTAATTCCTCAAAGAGAACATCGCTACTCGAAAACTACCCTAAAACATGTTCCTGAGAGGGGAACAAGACTAACCATCTTTCGCAGTCCCCGAATATAGTCCATACAATCCCCGAGGTCCGTTGTACCCAACTTATGGTGTTTCAATACATAAAATACTTGCCAGGCACAGAGCTGGCATTGCGGTAACATCGGGAAAGAAAGCGAGTTAAAGCCGCGCATCTACGGAGTAATAGAGTGCATGGTAGACAACTTCATGTACGAGCATCGAATAGGACATTCTTCACGTGCATGACCTGCACTGGAGCTGGAGGGGTCAAATCTTTCTTCATAATTCACGACATCACCTCCTTAACTTACAACTCACTATTCGAAGCTATGGAACAGTCCAGCTTCAAGCCCACAGACTTCTAACGTTAAACTGTTACAGTGGCCTGTGGTTTGGGAGTAGCACATAGTCCGTCAAGGTAATGCGGGGTACTATGCTGTAGAGTATTTTGGGCGATAACGACGATAAGCCTTACTACCTCTGCTTTCTCACAAGTGACAGGCAAGCTTCAAGACGCCATGCCACGAAACATCGTACAACACCAAGACGACATCTCCACCTCTTTCTTACCAACAGCACAGTCGTTGCTTCATATGCTACCAAGCAGTGTATCGCATTCAGAGCCAAAGCTATGGATTGCATGGCATGAACCACATGCCAGCACTGTGACGCACGTCAGCAGCTCTGATCCACTGCTTGTCAACTTGTCAACGCGGATTGGCGCAACACCCAACCAGCTAAAGAAAGCTAGACGGCGATCCAGTGACCCTCTCTTATCAATCTGCACGTGGCAGGTCCACCTGCTCAACACATCTCCGGCCGCTTCAAACTGATGTCTTTTTGTTGGCCAAAGTCCGGTTTCATTGCTGTTCGCATAGGTTGGGGGTTTCAACATTATTTCAACAAACGGGGTACAGAAGATTCGAAAGAAGAACCGCATCATCGCATGAGTACACAACTCCCAATTCTCTTCCCGGTCTCTTTTCGTTGGTAATTTATCTTCGCTGACTGGGCAATAGAACCGGGGAAGAATATTATCCCATCACTATTCCCGAAGTTCCGGATCGGAGATTCGATTTCAATCCGATGCCAACCGCTGGAATGCGCCGACTGAGACACATCACGTGTTGAGCTACCGAGGTCGAAACTACTTTATATATAACCGCTCTGCGATGCCGGGGCTGGGTTGTTATCATGAAGCAACTCGGATCAGATCGGTCAAAAAATATGGCCGACAGGCTCTTTGACCACTATACCACTCCAGGTCTTGTTAAGCGAGCAATTTAGAGAAAGCCGAATATAACATCCGAATTCACGGCTTCAAAATTCGTCGCAGTTCATTTCACCTCGAATAATCTTCCTAATAATAAACCAGCCATCTGCAAACCCTCAGATCTGGAAGTCGAAGAGGCTGCTTGCGAAAAGATTTCCTCTTTGGTCACGGGCCAGTCAAATTTAAGTATATATCCTGGCATGTACTTTGTCTTTCTTGATGGAATCGATCCAATTGGATCGTAATAATGAATCCTTCCATAGATCACGCCGCACCGCATGCCTACCGTTGTTCGAAACCTGTAAACCGGGCAGATCGGAAAGATGTTTCTTGATTGACTAGGTGTCTCTAGGGAGGATCCAACTCCGTCGTATTTTCTTACGCCCCCATTGGACCCGACCCCTACAATACTCCACGCGGGGATCTGGAGAAGATCCGATGCACAACATTGCAGCCGTAACGTTTACTAGAATACAAACAAAAAGTCTACCACAACTCGTAAGCTTCCACATCCAGGGACCTCTGCCACACGACGGCAGCAGGATGGAATTACATCTTTTCCTTCTAAAATGCTTGGTTCGGGAGCACCAACAAGCGTTCAAGCTTGATAGGTGCCTATTATGGGATGACGTCTCTTCATTTTGCAACCTTTCCTCACTTAGCTAGCAACAAGTGTTGTGTAACACCTGCCGGACTCAACAGTTTCCAAGTTGGTTACGGGCAACAAAGCAATTTGGCAGATTTTCCATAAGTCATCATGGATTTTACTCCAGCGAGCAAGCAACCAAGACCGCGGCCCCGTGCACCTGAACAAGAATAGCTACGACTTAAATGCCATCTAACCGCATGGACAAGTGATAGCTCCTGCTTCGACAAAGGGTCACATTTCGTCTTCGCCGCTCAAAAGCTCGCTCTCGCATCCATTGCATGTTTGTTGTCAGACAACAAGGGGTTGCCCCACTGGATGCCTGATCATGAAATAGCAGAACTGAGTTAAAGATTTGTATTCTAGCCCTCGTATTGTACTTAGTAAAGTCTGTAGTTGAAATATCATGGGTAATTCTCAACGATGAGTCGTTAACGGGACAAGCATACTCGTGGGATTAGGCATTGCTATTACACATTGCCGAAAGAGGCATTCCCACCTGCTCTTGTGCTGTGCCTTTACTGCGAGGTCACCCCTCGATGTGATTGAATACGCTTGCTCTTTAGTGTCAGTTGGAAAGCCTTTTCGCATTTTCAAACCCCTTTTCTACAAGAAATTTCCTCTCAGCCCCTTCTTTACTTTCAGGCGAAGGCACACTTCTATCAAATGACGCACAGCAGCTATTCAGATTCGAATAACTCCTCTCAAACGGTTTCTGTGAAATCCAACAAGCAGCATCAAAATGATCTCCTTATGGTCATAAGCGAACCTGAGATCAAGCAAGTGACGAAGGAGGTTGGTATTGTTGAAAAGGTAGACAATAGTAATGGAGGCGAGGTCACGGTTCTTCCACGGGCAGATGGTGGGAAAGACGCATGGCTCTTCTTGGCGGGTTGCTTCATCTTCGAGGCATTAGTTTGGGGTATACTCAACCTTCTCCTTCACGGCTCTCTGCCTCTCAGCCTAACACATAACCAGGCTTTCCTTTCTCCTTCGGCGTCTTTCAAGACTACTACACGACACATCCTCCATTCTCCGAGCATCCTTCAGGCATTGCGGCAATAGGAACATGCTCAACTGGAGTGATGTATCTTTTTGCTCCTATTTCTCTCTACATTCTTGAAGCGTGGCCGTCCGTGAGGAAATTATCGTCAATTTTTGGGCGTAAGTATTTTTGCTTTCTTCAACTCTCTTTCCAAATCTGATCGAAGAGTTATATGATCAAGCGACCCAAGTGATGCTAATGCCAAATAGTAATCATCGTCCTCGCCTCCCTCATCGCTTCTAGCTTCGCAACAAAAGTTTGGCACCTCATACTCACCCAGGGAATACTCTATGCAATCGGTGGCTCCTTTCTTTACGCACCTACAATGTTTTATCTTGATGAGTGGTTCATACGAAAGAAGGGTCTTGCGTTTGGAATCATGTGGGCCGGTGTTGGGACTGTTCGTTCTTTTCTTGCTTTAGAGACACGAAAGAGGCATATTTACTAACCGTTGTCAACCTTTTAGTCAGGACTCATCTTCCCTTTTCTATTGACTTTCCTTCTCAATAAAATGGGTTTTGCGATAACTTTGCGAGTCTGGTCTTTGATCCTTCTCAGTACGTCTGATTCCACTTTTTCTCCTAAACCCCTCAAAATTCCACCAACTGTTGCCACTCCATCACAACTTACAACATTCCAACCCCCAGCCTCACTTTAGCAAACCCCTCGTCCCTACGCAAAACACAATCTAACAATATATGTCCATAGTTCTCTGCACGCCCCTAATCTACTTCGTTCGCGCCCGCCTTCCCATCCCCCACCCACCATTAACCCGCCAAAACCCCAGTTTCTCCTTCTTCACAACCCCAACCTTCATTTCACTTCAATGCAGCAATATCCTCGAATCCCTCGGTTTCTTCATACCAGCAATCTACCTCCCAAGTTATACTCGATCGTTGGGGTTGGGGGGAACAAGTGGACAGGTATTGCTGGCGCTATTGAATAGCTTTTCAGTCTTGGGTGCAATCGGTGAGCTCATTATCCCGCTTCCCCTACCTCCATATCATTCCCCTTTATATTTCATAACTCGATCGCGCAACTAACATATACCCACCCTTAGCACTCGGACACCTCTGCGACACACACCCCGTAAACCTCGTCATATCCGTCTCTACACTCGGTACCATAACCTCCGTCTTCCTTTTCTGGGGACTAGGCACGAAGATTGGGATGCTTGTTGTGTTTGCTATGAGTTATGGGTTTTTTGCAGGAGGTTATAGTGCGATTTGGGCAGGTATGATGAAGGATGTGAAACATGTAAGTCCAAAGGCCGGTATGGGGACATTGATGGGATTATTTGCTGCAGGGAGGGGAGTCGGGAGTGTTGTTAGGTATGTACTTCTATTTTCGTGCTCCTCCGACTAACTCTTCTAATGGAATCTGCTTGATGAGGGAACAAGTTCAGGTCAGTACTGATTGTGAAATAGCGGCCCAGTAAGTGAGATGTTGATGAAGTATGGGCCTATTGGAGGGTCAGCCGCATTTGGGTATGGTACGAAGTTTGGGGCGTTGATTTTGTTTACCGGTGTTAGTGCGCTGAGTGGTCTGGCGTGTTTGGGAAGTGGTCTCGGTGGTGGTAGGGCTATGGAGAGCCGTAGCGATGAGAATTCTGATGGTCAGGTTGAGGTCTAAGGGATAGAAACCGTAAAGATTAGCCAGAAATTACCTGTGGGTCCCAACACAAAATTTGAAGCCAAGGATCAATTTATGGAATATGGAGCAATTATGAGGTGTTTCTCAGTGTCGTGCTTGAAATTATTAGGGACCAGAGATATATTTGACATGGAGTAACGAGGCTCTTTGTCGCGAAAGGCCATGTTTTATGGTACTTGATATTGAATAAGAACTTCGATACGGCCTCGCTATGAGATATTGACATTTTCGTTTCGTCAAATTGTTCTATTCTATTTCTTAGGTGTTAAGACTGTACAGAGAAGTAGGGCTAATGAGAGCGTGGAAATCAATAAAGGAAGGGCAATAAAGATTAAGAAGAGGAGAGCAGAGACCAAGAATGGACTGAAACCTTCGGGGCAGAGGATGGCAAGCGCACTTGACTCTAATATTCTAAAAACTTCGAGATCTCAAGAAGCACATTAGGTATGGAAACAACCACAAAGAGGCAATCTAGAGTTATAAAGTTATGTAAAAACTCAATTATACAATCTAACCATTGGTTATAGCTTTTAAATTCAAAAGGCCTACAATTAAGCATGAGATTTAAGGAGATACGGGCTTATAGAAGTGCATTTATAGAGTGGGAGAAGCTCACATACAATGGGGAGACGGAATAAAAGAGAGACAGGGATATATTACGAACATGCGGGAAGGGACTATAGGAGAAGGCGAAGATCGAAAACACGAGACGTAGATTTATGTTATAGGATATGGACATACGCTAAAACTAGGCCCACTCCAATAAATTACCTAAGCTTTGTTTTGCTTTTGTGGCATTGCGTCGGTCATGATTTTGGTAATCATAGCGCTAGGGAGGATCCCCGTATGAATTAATGCCGGCTTACTCAAGAAAGATAAATATGTATTTGCGAGCGAGTAGATGTTATCCATCAACTCCACTTACTTTCTGTTTTCCATATCGTCATTTTAATTAATAAGGATGCTCTCCGTCCAAAAATACGAGACCCTTCTCACATCTCTAACGTGTCTCAACACACATCCTAAACTTTCTAGAAGGTTTCTTACCACTTTGGGGGTAGTGAAGAACCTGCAAGCCGAAACCTAGAAATCTATCATGAATAATCATTGGCTTATGCAGAAGCTAGTAGTTAAATATGGCGGGTGCAAATATCTTTAAGTCGACACGGTCATGTAGCTTTGTCGCAAATTTCGCCTTTTAATTCGCTCCAGATATGGAGATAGACGGTGCTTGGGCAATGCTCGAGGTAGAAATGATTCGAAAAAGCAACTGGACTCATGGAAAAAGCTGAAAATCAAGCTCACGATGTTGTGGTGTGTGTAACTTAAGAGTTCGTATCAACAGCAGTGTGGTGGACGAGTTGTGATCAAGCCAAGTTTTAGGGATGGTATTGATCATTATTTCAAAAGTGTTTAGGCGTGCTGTAAGAATATAAATCGCTTATTTTGTACAACGCTTAACACGTACATTAGCGGGATGTATTTGAAGTTCATGATGCACCATGTGACTTGTGAGAGATATCTATTATTCAGTCATTTGGATCCCCAGGTACTAGAGTCTAAACCTTCCACGTGAGTTATCTCTCCTTTCTCCTAAAACCAATCATACATCTAGTCCTATTAGTTATAAAGGGATAAAACGACAGCGTTTTGGTCTGGAAGTGAATTGAAGTACTATATTTGTTGTACTCATCCCTTATAAACTAGAACATATAAACGTGTTTCTTCAATCCAGTAATTACAAATAGTTTTTACACCGCGAAATATTGCAGTTTTATTTGGGTCCAATATTCTTGAAAATGCATTAGATCTACATTAACGAGGTGAACATGATTTATAAAATAGTATTCAAATCGAGATGCTATGGACAAGCAAGATTTGGTGACACTGCGACTAGTGGAAGTAGTGATAGTCCTCAAGTAAAGAAGTAAAGGTGGGAAACCGACTATAACATAAAATGGTGCGGCCTGCAGATAGAAAACCAATATATAAATCACACGGTCAAACTCTTCTCAGGGCTAGGAGAGCACATTAGTTAAGCAGGGTGCTCTAATCGACTAGATGAGAAGTCTAAAATCGCTAGGCAATTAATTTCACCTAGAAGATGTAGACACCGAAGAGTTCTACACAACAGCATATATTTCCTGGGTGTAGCATAGAATTCTCAGCATTCTTTCCCTGCGATGAATGCATATCGAAAGAAATTTCAACATGCTCAGCAATTCTGCGGTGTCTCATGTATTCTAACAAACAGCTGTCCCAGCCTATAAAAAAAACCATTAGCGTCAATTCCCAACCCTTGCCCATTCTTAACAAAATAAAACTCTTAGTTGACTCACCCTCACACAAAAATACTCCCCCACGCAACCTCCCCACACTTCCTTTCCATCCCCAACATAGCAATTCAAAACACTATACCCCGTATCCTTGCACATTTCCAGATCTGCCCACGTCCCTGTCCCCACCAACGCCCCGGGCGGCTGCCCAGCCACATCTTTCTGAATCAAAATATTGAACGCTTTGGTGTGGAAATACGTCAAGTGGGATTGAGCATCTGCCCATGTTTGCTTGGTGGTGTATTGGGAGGTCAAGGAGGGCTCGGTGGAGGGATGGGGGGAGGAAGAGTTGGAGAAGTAGATGACCTGGGAGGGCCAGGAGTGGGATGTTGGACAGGACGTTAGGTAGAAGATGTCGTTTTGAAGGGGGGCTGCAACTTTGGAGGGCGCGGGCACTGGAGTTGCGAGGAGAGTGGTGAGGAGCGGTAGTAGAAGGAATGTTTTGAGAAACATTTTTGTTATGCTTGAGGTTGGTAATTGGACTCAGTAGTTTTTAATAAATAAGAATTCTTAAGGCCTATAGCGGATATGACGATGATTTATACTAGGCGATGTAGGCGATCGCCCCAATATCACACGATGCTAATACGAGATCGTGTACTGCATATCTACTTAGGTTGAGGTGACAGGCTAAATGAATTCTTGCTTCAACCCCGCCATTTTTGTGTCCCGGTATCCCGTTTCGGAAGTTTTATGGAGAAAACAGGTAAATATGAGAGTCTGTATCCTATCCATGATTGAAGATAGTCTTGTCGCAATGCCAATGTGTAAATGAATACGAAGAAACTCTGCATTTGTGGAAACTTTAATATTGAAAAGAAAGTTTAAGATTGAATCGAATTCCATCAAACGGTACCCGCGATACCATATATAAGAGTTAGGAATAGGATAAGTTAGAGATTGAAGCTGTAGAGCACGAACACTAAGGTCTTTTGTAGATCTTTGAAAGTAGACCTGGCTTGTCGTACCCATTTACCCAACTGCCAAGGCCTTAGACCCAGCAAGCATCATCATACCAGGATGACCATTGGTATCCGAACCTTAGCCGACCTTTCTGTGAACAAAATTTCTGAACATGGCAATTACTTGTGGGACGGTTAGAAAGGTCTAAATGTGTTATATGGACATACGCATCAAGACCTACCTTCCTACTTTAATCAGTACTTTCACCCTATCCTATCCCGCCTAGTTTTGCCTGCCTTTGTTTAACCACCTTTGTTTAGTCATTACAGGATCTTTTTTAAGTATAGAAACGGTCACATTTTTGTTCACTGCGTGTCAATATTACAATACTGCTGCTTTCATTAGGCCCCCTACCATTCATGGATTCCAAACCCAAATATTTAACTTCTTTTAGAACTCTTTTCAGAACTTCTTTATAGAATTTTTCTGGCTATAAAATAGGTTATGCTGATGACTTGGGTAGTTTGATAAGAGAGGTGCGTTTGGAGCGCAATAAGGGATGCGAAATGTTAAAATTGTATCGTCTAAAAAGACCGATGGACGATAGCGATGCCGCATCAAAGCAGTGAACGAGTAAACTCTAAAATAATGCCTCCATATCTAATTACAACAGACTTCGGAGTGGGGTCTACCATGCCAAGTCTATGTGCCATCTATGCAGCCCGGAATACGCCAAATAATGCAGAGGAAGAGAGATTGCCTAGCGTGAAGGATATCAGATACAAGAAGAAAAAGAATAGAGTGCCAGTAACTTTGGCAAAAGGTGCAGCCAGTGTCCTTGTGTTAAGCAGCAGCTTCAACAACTTTCGGCTTCTTAATACTCTTCCACCCCATCCCCCAGGTAACCACAAAACAAGCCACCCCACTCCCAACCGCAAGATAAAACGCATGGTTAATAGCAACACTATAACTCTGAATGATCCCAGGAATCAGGGCAGGTGGAAAGGCGTCGTGGAAACCATTCGCTCCAGCTTTCTGTACTGCGAGAATGTTGACTTGTGGAGCATATTTTGCGATACCGTTGGCTAGGCCGTCGGTGAACGAGATCTGAGCAAAGGAAAGGAAGAGAGCGCCGCCGAAGGTTTGGGAGAAGGCGGCGATGGCCATGCTGGTTGAGATTTGTTCGGGCTTGACTGTGTTTTGGATGGCAAGGATTGCCTGGAGCATGAGTTTAGTAAATGGAGGGATAGGGGAAACGGGGGTTGATCTTACCATTTGCATTGAACACCCTCGTCCTATACCACCAATGACTTGATATCCAATCCACTTTCCTATTGACGTTGTTGGGTTCAAAGTGCTAAGGAGCCCGTAGCAGATGGAAGTTAGGCCTGTGCCACCTACGACCCATGGCAAGTAATATCCCATACGTCCCACTATCAATCGTATTAGCAGGGTGCCTGGCCAAAAAATGGAGATACAAACCTAAGACTCCTGATAGGGGAGCAAACATCATCTGACTTAGAATACCAGGTAGGATAGACACTCCGCTCATTGTAGGCGAGTCCCCACGAACAGATTGAAAGTAGATAGCGAGATAGTAAGCATTGATCATCTGGCTGGCGAAAAAGAAGAACATCATCAGACAACTGGAGTATACGATTCTCTGCTTGATCATTGACCAAGGAATCATTGCATTGTCCCCTTGTCGATATTCCCACCACAGGAGGGGCACAAGCATGCCGCCTGAGCCGCAGAACAAGCCTATAATCGTTGCGCTATTCCATGCATATGTTGATCCTCCCCACTGTAAAGCGAGCAAAAGCATGATTGACGTGGGCGCGAAGAGAGCGAAACCCGGGAGGTCGAGACTGTGAAGTGTTTCTAAGAGGGTCATTTTCTTCTTCTTGGCTTGGGTTCGATCCGGTATATGAATGAGCATCAGAATGGCAATAACAACGCCGCCGGGTGGCAGATTGATCCAGAAACCTATCATTATTTTAGATGAAATGTTTATGCGAGCGTGGAAATGGCTCAACCTACACCAACGCCATGTAGTATATTGGGTCAAAGCTCCTCCGATCACTGGCCCAAGCAGAATTCCGATTTGGGCAACTGAGGTCATTAGTGAGGGGGGATACTAGTCAGTATAACAACAACTTACATGCCATGAGAATACCGGTATAAGCTGGAGTAGATTTTAGTTAGCATCGGAAACTAAGTACAGCCTAGAAGACATACTAGCTCTTTTCTGCAACGGTACAGAGGCGGCAATGATTGTGAGCGCTCCATTGACCAAACCGGATCCCCCCATACCAGCAATCGCCCGACCAACAATCAACATATCCGAGTTCCTTGCGAGCGCGCATATCATAGACCCTAACTCGAAAAGAAATACAAAAGATATAAACGTGATCTGTGAAGCATGAGTGGTTTATCCTACTAATAGCAACGGTAGAGAATGCAAACCTTGGACCCAAACCTGCTATAGAGCTTGCCTGATGTAGGGGTGATTGCACAGCTAGGTGGATTAGCGAATATTATAGAGCGGATCTCGGCATAACTCATACTTTGCAAGCAAGAATGCACTTCCGTACCACCCTACATCTTCTAGAGAGTGGAAATCACTGGTGATTTGAGGAACAGCCTTAGCATTGAATTAGCTCATATAGAGTGTGCTTTAGCAACTACGCACTGTAGCAACAATTGAAGTATCTAGTAGCATTAAAAAGCATGTTAACGTAACCATGCCGATGACACAGAACAGCTTGAACCCAGTAATGTATTCCCATTCCTCCTCAGGAGCCTCAAGGGGTTCCACTTGCGCTTCTTCCGAGTTAGATCGTGAATTTTGCTCAACCTTCATATTGATTGTATCGGCATCGGTGATAGATGAACGATCATGGGTAGAATCCTTAGACGATATGGCCTGTTTTTCCATGTTGGAATGAAGAAAAAAGAGAAACTAGTCTGGTGTGTGAAAAATCAAATCGGAGAGTAGTAATGTAAAAACGGTTGAGGAAGAACACATCTATGTAATATTTGAGGTGTGAATGTCAAGGCGACATCGATATTTGATGTAAAGCTTTGCTCCCTAAGTTAATTTTACCCCAATGTGCATTGCACTCCGCGCCCGGTGTTATTGACCCGGAGGGTGATGATGGATCGTGATTGGCACAATCGGGAGTGGAACGGGGTTTTCTGCAAACTCCGTACCGTGAGGGTTGCTGTGCCTGCACTTTGCCCCATGCTCACTGTGACCTTTTTGCCTCCGATCCCGTCGGGACATGACAAACACTCAGGACTGCCAGGCAGTCATTACTCCAAAGGTGCCAGAATATCACACATCCAAGTATCATCGAAGGTGTCGGAAAATAATCCGGTTGAATTATCTCCGAGCCCATAATAATCATTATTAATGATGGCTTCGGGAGCAATCTCTGGTTCCAAACCTGCCATCTTGGAACGGCAGTACTCTTCCACACATCTCATTTTTACTGCGGAAATAGAAAATACATCCTGCCCTTTTATGGTACTACCTGCATCAATAGCGAGTTCCTTTGTAACATTTTCGAATTTGTCGGCGAGATTTTTTAGGACTGTGGTCAGGCTTACTTCCTGGCGAGAGTATTCCAGATCCCAATCAGAACTTTCAAAGCAGGATAATATTTGAAGGACGACGAGCACATGCATCAAGTGTCCAAGTATTGCGATCGGCAGCGTGTGAAATTGACTAGCAGGTATCGCGAAGAAAACATCCATGAATGATTTCACTGATTGAAGACATTTGTGCAGTATCTCAAGCCTGTCGAATCCTGAAATATCAGATGAGCTAGTCGAGGAAGATTTGAAGAGACCGCATTTGTATAGTAGAACCTCTATTGCATGATAGCTCAGGTTGACGTGAACTTGAGAGCGTCAGTGCAATGTTTTTGTCAGTGGAGGGTGGACTACCGTTGTTAAAGGTTCCAGGTGCTAACTCGGCCTTTACATTTCTCAGTTGGGTTTCAAGTGCCTTCACATGGAGTATCTGAGGGCAGAAGTTCTCTCCTCCATTGCCACCTGTATTCCAGGGCGCCTGTTTAATTCTTTCTGATACAAGCTGTAAACGAACCAAAGCGATTAGAGTATGATCCTCATTGCGAGTGTCCGCGGCTTCAAGAATACTGCAGCACTGATCCACATATGATGTGTATGGTAGTGCATCTATGCGATGAAAACATGAGGATACACTATGCATTGTAAGAATAGTTGAATTGAATCACAAGATCGTAGGGGGTGTACATACATGCAAGTGAGAAAATAACACCCAAGGTAGGCACGACGCTCGTCTATGGTCCTAATAGGCTCGGAAATCTCTTTCATATTGGCATGTCGCATAGCCTTATCAAACAAGGAGAGTGGGGTCTTTGTTGGAGGACGGGTTAGTTTGAGATCATATAAAATCGTACAAGCGGCTGAAATCAAGCCAGTCAAGCGAGGAACATTGTAAAAATGATAATAGCTCCCTGTAATAGCATGTAAGTAGGGAAAGGAGCATAATTTGATACTATCTCCGGAATGACCCACTCACAACCAGCATATGTAATAATTGCCACAAGTATTTCCATACTTCGTTCCCCTCGAACAAAAACAGCTTCCGACATTTGAACGATAAAAGTGTTGCCGAGGTCTTTCTGTTGAATGGTTTCACGGGATGCGATAGCTGCAATAGCGATAAATAACAATGGGTTTTCCTGAAGCAGCTCAATAGCAGTAAGTGATTTGTCAACTACTGCGAAAGAAAAGTTAGGAGTCATTTCGGTTCGAAATATATCTAACAGAGCGTCGGCTTTCTGGGAGGTGAATCCAAGGCACTCTAAGGTAGCCTTCTTATATGGCCGACTTTGTGAGTCTATATTCGGAGCTGGAGATTGATTAGAACAGTGAGAACAAAGAAACAGCGGAATAGCGCACATCGGCTAAGGAAGTATGTACTGAAGCTTGGACTTCCCTGAGATGAGAGGGTTCAGAGCTAAGAAAACAAACCCACCGTGAGAGTTGGTGAGGGTAGGTGGAATGTTCCGACCCTCTAAAAGCCGATACGCATTGATGTTAACTAAAGATGGTTCAATCTCATTGCTAGAGCAAATGGGCCTGATTGAGAGCGGAGTTGCTTCAATCCTACAAACATGGGCTGCGGTCTCTATTGGTGGTTGTGGGACTTCCACAGGTTCCCGACTGCTTTGCAGCAACGTAACAAGACCATCCAGTTTTTCTTCTAGTTTAGCAACAGAAGTCTTCGTGATTCGACTGAGTTAATCCCGTTAGGATCAGTTAGCTACGATAATAATTTGAAGTGCTTACTTTGAATCTCCGAGTTTACGTGCCCGTGGTGTAGCTCGAACGCGTGACGCTGTTGGCTCACAGGTTTTTTGAAGTCGATAACATCTGACCTTGTCAAAAATTTCGCATATATTCGGATAAATTGGATTTATTAATACCTCTGGCACTTCCCCCCAGCATCACTGGCGAAAATACATTTAGCTTTTGCTCTAGCACAATTCCCACAAGCCCGATTGACTGGTGTTGGCGTTTCGGACAATCTCGTAATTTCTCGAGCTTCCATGTGTGCTAGAACAGCCCATCTGCTGGCATGGAAAATAGAGGTAGATTAGAGGTGGAATGAAGGTCTTGTTCATTTATCAACTAGGTAACGGAAGGTCACGTTTAAGAATTTATGAAATCAGGTGCATCTTGGAAGAGTGGATTGAGGTGAGAGGAACTAGATGACAAATCGAAAGCATGAAATGGCGCTAACCATAATCGAAAGCACAACACCACGAAGAGCTGAAAACTTTGGAGCTGAAAATTTTAGAGCTGATTTTCGTGTTCAACAGCATCACTGGAATGGAAAACCTGCATGTTGCCGCACTCTACCATAGAGTTATTGAACGGCACGAATTTTGCGTATGCACGCCGTGCTTCAGCGACCCTAGGCTGGTATCAACTGGAGGACAAGGGAACTTCATCTTAGACGATTTTTGATAAGCTGAAGTATGGGCATCCGAGTTCTTCTGGAGCAAAATGATTTAAACTGGTTGAGAAAAGAACATGCAATAAAGGTTTTTGATGGTCTGAAAAGACGAGATTGTTATTGAGAGTTGAGAGAATTGATTAAGCAAACTTTTGTTGGAAGACGTTACAAATGGTATTGTCTCCTGCCGCTTTTCTGGTTGCAACACGCTGCTTTATTTCACACCTTTTCACGTTACCCTCCTTTTCAAGTTCCCCTCGTCAACCATCAAACACGCTCGCAAGATCACAACAGTAAAGTAAACAAACCCGACGACCCTCTCAGCCTTATATTCGCGTCTTATCGCGTCGTTGCACAAAACATCGCGAAATGAAGTCGCGATTTCACACATACCAGTCATCGGGCGCGTTTCTTTCGCGATGAAACGCCCAACAACCTCTCCCAGCCACTGGCCCATCACGTGTGGGATAATTTGGAAATCAAGAGGTAAGAGTCATAATTTTTGCTTGGAAAGCAATTTGGTGCTTTTATATTGAGCTCCCACTGTAGTTTTGTGGTCATTTATTGACTGAAAGATGTTATATCGTGCTGCCAACCTTTTGAGGATTTCTTGAGCAGTCACGTGCAGCCTCTCTCTTTCCCACACTAGGTTGGACCTTTTCTCCTTCTATTGATGCAAATCACGCACCCAGACCGTTGCATTATTGTTCCTAGTTTCTATATTCCAGGATCTAGAAAAGTCTGCGTTGGAAGTTCTGTCCAAGTTGAAATTTTGGTAAGTGTTTGGATCTCTTGTTGATATTCTACCCATTGTCAAGAATATTTCTAATTACTTCAGTTATCGAAACATCGTCAACTAGTGAAGTGCTGACCTACACTCAAGTGATTGGATATCCCTTCACGATATATTATCGACAATATCCTCCTTAGTCACCAAAACTCTTGGGGACAACACATCAATACACCCATCTTCATCGCCGAGCAATCAACACAGGTCACGGGTTCATATACAACACTTCCGGGCCCTGCTACCACCCCAAAATTTTAAAACTGATCCCATAAACTACCACAACCCCTCACTCTTACCACTACACCGTCTCCAACAATGTCCCTCCTCTCCATCCCCCCGGAGCTCCTACTAAAAATCATCTCCCACCTCCCAACCCCCACCACACGCTCACTCCACGCCCTAACCCTGACCTCCCGTGGCCTCAGCACCTTCATCCATACCCACGCCGCCCTTATCTGCAACACAGCAATCCTAACCCACTACTCTCTGCAATCCCTCCTCTTGTCATCTCACCTCGTCACCTCAACTCTCGACTCCCAGAACTGGCTCGTCCCCTCTCATCCTTCAACGAACTCGATTGAGCTGTGGAGAGTTAGTAATGATCAGCTGCGGTTTGGACGGTTTGAGGAGGAGACGAGGTTGAGTGAAGCGGGGCCTCAATTCCTCCTCTTTCTCGAGGAATATTCTGGTGAAATTGGTGTCAGGTACTTGCTTGCTAGACGCGACCTAGAGTTCTTTTACGGAAGGAGTGTCCTTCCTGAAAGTGATGTTATCGAGCGCGTGAGCAGAGAAGGAGGGTTCGAATTTAGCGTCCGAAAATATGCCGTTGAACCTTTTGTCAGACGACTCGAAGAATTTTCACATGCATTCGATGAATTCGGGGAGCGTGTCGAAGAGCCGGAAATGGAAATTAGGAAAGAGAAAAGATTTAGCAAAGTCAAAGCATTTGTGGGGAAGAGGGTGGAATCTATGAAGTTGAAGAGAGTGGATAGTGCAAAAGAGGAAATGGGTGAGAAGAGAGCTTTGCTGTTTGGGGAGATTGAGAGGAGGGAGGATATGCCTATCGTGAAAGACGGATTTGCGAAGAGGTTACTTTGGCATTATGGGTCGAGTGCGACTATTGCCCAGACACACGTCACGATTTCAATCGTTGATGAAGAGAAACCTACGAGGCGGCAAACGATGAGAACGAAGATCAGTTCAGTTAAGGGGAAAATGCAAAAGACTAGAAGGTGCATACGGCATACTCTACGAAATTTACAGTGTTGTGGGGGTTTCGAGGACTCGGATTAAACTGGTATTGGTGTTTTGGTGTTATGAGATTACGCGGCGTTACAGGAATTGCTTGAGGGTGTGTATAATACTCAGAGAACGGATCAAGAGAAAGCGCTGGGACGCACTCACTCACTGCCTACGCGTCTGGGCTTTCCTTGTTGTTATATATTGTATTGTTATTATCTATATGCAAGAACCTATCAAGAAGTTTCAAACATTGAAGATAAGATTTTATTGTGTTGAGAAGGAGCCGGAAGTGATATGTGTAGCAAATTTATAATTAAGAGTACGCAATAAGAATCTCTGTGGTTTCTGGGGTCATGAGGGTCGGCATTCTTGCTTGTTGCAACAGCGGTATCCGTTTGGCTCATTGATCTGGTCCCAACAGACAAAATAATAATCGGAGAGATACCTACATCAGTAATGACAAAAACCACAGATCTTCCAATTGAATCGCCAATCGTTTTCATGAAACCCTTCCCACCATGCCCACCATACCCACCAAGTCCATGATGCTTTTCCTAACCTTTGTGCTTGCCGTGCCCGCCATGTCCCGGATATCCACTATGTTTTGTAGTATTGCTCTGGATTTGAGCTCAGATAATGGTAGAGTTTCCAGCTGTTGAAAAGCCAGCTGCGAGCAGCCACTGGATCTAATTGCCGCAGTGCCATTCCCACCTACAGTCACAGTCAATCACAGGACCAGTGCTAGTTTTTGTGTCTGCTATGGTAGCAGTACTCGCAGGGACAGCACTGGAGCAAGCAGATGAGATATAGCTTCGTTGCGCATTACATTGTACCACGAAATTAGAGGTGGTTACGGTTGTGCAGGAGGGGACTCGCGGATGAAGTAGCGAGGGCAATCGTTTTCTTGATAGTTAGGCAGAGTTACTGACGGGCGGACCGAGATTGTGGCTGCGGTTCTAGTTATCTCAAAAAATGAATTAATATTTAAGAATGAGGTAGATGATAGAGAGCTAGAAATCCTTGAGCTCATAGTTCCAGCAGTTTTCGAATTATATTTGCCATAGTGACCATGATGACTATGGTGGTGGCGATAGCGTGGATCTGTGGATTTCTTAGTTGATTTACCAATCATTTTAGACGAGGTAGAGTTAATACTGGATGATAACATGCTTGCTGTGGTAGCAGAGATTCTTGTGGGAGAGCCCGGTTCTAGGACGGTAGACGAGCTAGCTCCAGCTGTGTTGCTAAGTGTGGAGGCAGACAAAAACAGGAGCCTGCCCTAGTAGCTGATACTTGAGAGTAGAGATTAATAGTCATCGAAATAACAGTGATAGCTGAGATACAGAAGTCTGGTCAACTATATTTTTCATGGTTGCTGTTGTATCCCCAATTTTATAGATCAAGAGTGGGTATGGCAAAAAGTTGGTGGTAAAAGGCAGCAATTGCGAGAAGCCCTGGCTTTGAGAACATTGCTATTGACATGAACCAGATCTTCTGTAGATGAAGATGTTGGCGGGGTGATCAATAAAACTAAAAGACGAACAGAGAATGGGATATGCTGAATGAAGCTAAACAAGCGTGGCGGTAAACAGTGTTAGGGTAAAGAACGTGCGATCACCGAGGATTCGAAAGTATTCTGATGAGGCCAAGAAGACCAGGAGATACAGCTCTGGTATCTAGTCTAGCCGTAATCTGTGGGAAAATATCGTAGAAATATTGCACAACCTAATAGTCAAGGATGATAGTATAAACTTGCAGATTTTAAAATAGGGATAGAGGCCTCGATATATCGCAATAGCCTTGATGATGAGCTGCTCAAGGGCGGGTGATTGCCTGAGATTTTAGAAGTACTTATGGCAACTGATGATGAAGGGAGCTTGGAGAGAAGTGACACGTGACTGATACGATCACAAACAAACTCAAGTTGATCAGACCATCCTGAAGGATAGATGTTACAACACTGTTGCAGAATCCTTCTCGAAATGGCAATTATGAAGCAATCAAAATCCTGAGGATGCACACAAAGAATGCGGGAAGTGAGATTTTGTTTTTAGTGCTTACCCTTCCCGCTTTTAGCGTTGGGGCTGATGATGCCTGAGTCGTTGCCTCGCATCAGCGGAATATTGACCAGGTCCCAGACTCCCAAATATTGATCGTGAATTATTTTCTGTCTGTGCTCCTCTTCCTTCCTTTAATATCCCCTTTGTCACTCAACACCCTGCGGCGCTCTCTCGCAGTCACTCGGAATTTGGCTACACTCCATGAAGGCCTCTTCGGCGCTGTAGCTTGTTGGAGCTATTTATCGTGCAGGCTAGCTGCCCTTTCCTTTGCGCTTTTCGAGTATTCATTATGGGCGTTTGCTCTTCATGCCTTGGCCGCCATGGCGACAGAGAGTTATCCGATGAGGTATGTAGCAACCAGTACAAGTATTGAGAGTCGATTCGCTGATGGGATCTTCCGCAGGATGAGAACTCTAGGCTCCTCTTTGACGATCCTCACGGCCACCATTACGGGAGCTTCAACGACCAACATGCGATTGCCCCCGCAGATCCACAAGAAGTCCAACGGGAGACGGAGGCCTTACAGAAGGTCGTAGCACAAACATCTAAGTATGCTTGCTACCTCCGTGATGTTTCGTAATCAAAGCTGAATTCATCACTCCTAAATCCTCAAGCTCTCCATTACGGAAACCAGTGGCTAATTTACTCTCGTAGTCATCTCGTCGATATATTTGCTATGGTACCACAAAACGGTCCACCCACCGCGTCCTCTCTTTTCCCCGCCCAGGACGCGAAAATACTGCGATACCAGGATGTCCTCGCAAAAATGTCTACACACGACCAATCGATTCCTACCCAAGTGTCCGCAGACAACACGCCCAACGTGTCCGACGGCTGGCTATCAGAGGAGGATGAAGTCGAGGAAATGAAGTGGACTACACCCGTCAAATCAGATGGTATCGGTCCTCTTCTTGGAGGGTTTGCAGATGCAGAGTCAGCCATGGAATAGACATGGTTGTCGCAGAAAACTGGTAGCAGGTGTTGCACGGCGTTAAGGCGTTGGCTGGTGGTTGCAATACCCTCATACATCGACCTGCTTTCGACGCGATTTCGAGAATGGATAGTTGGATATTAGCATTTGACTGGACCAGCTAAGCGTAATTTGACTATGCGTTGTATCATTCCAGCATTTCCTTTGTCAAGAGCGCTTGTTTACTGGCTGCTGGTCCAGTCGACAGAGCCTATCAAATGGCTCTCATGCTCTGCAGTCAGGCTCTCCGACAGATGTCCATTGAGGGTTAGCCACGTTCGCAAATTACACCTCAACTCAATGTACAATCCAGTCTCATAAAGATCAAGGCATCCCCAGATTGTTTCTGGCTTGTTTCTCAACCTTTTCCACCACCATCGCCCAAGTGAGGTTAAGAGTGCGGCCCAGTGCTGAGATCTGCTGCCTCGCAGCGCAAATTCCATCATGGCTCAGGCTAATTTCGTGCAGGGGCGGCGCTTAGACAACGTCGTCAACACAACAACACATCACGCTTTGCTTTCAAGCTTCTTTCCTGCTCCCTTGATCGCGGACACGCGCATTTCAATATCATAAACCTGATATATATGTCGCTATCGCCATAAACATGCTATCACGACCGTTCCCCGTCTCGATGGCCTGCTAGAGCCGCTGGACCAACTATTTAAGCGCCCGGCAGTCGTTTCCTCGAATTCCGAACGTCTAGGCATGCTCTTCACTGGACAAATTGGCGGAGCACGGTATCACAATCATCCTGAGGCTCTTGAAAAAATTGTTGGGGTCGTTTCATCGTTACACACTACTGCTATCTGAGATCAGAGAACATTACATTGACTCGCCCGAGCCAGTCATTTCCTACGCCGCCATCCAGAGCGAGGTCCCTTTTTCTCTCCGAGCCCTCCAAGGTGCTGAATTCCAACCAGAAACCAATGAAACAAAGGGAAATCGTCATCTTGCCACTTTCCAGCCTCGTCTATCCTGGACCTGACGCTCATTTTGTTGTGCCCTGGCTATTCCTACTCCGCTCATGGTTCAGGTTGTAAATCTCGGTCTGCAAATTGTAGATCGTCATCTGGGCTGCCTCAATGGACGACCCTCTAACAAGTCCTTTCTGCTCCTCTTTGATCCAGCGGTGGATCCGGTCCTCCTCTTTTCTGATACGGCCTTGCTTGGTATCAATTGACTTGCAGAGCTTGCACTTCTCACTCTTGGGGATGGTTTGCATGACAAGTTTCATGCCGCAGGTTTCGCCAGTGCGGTACTCCTTGGAGCAGTGCTGACGGAAGTTGCCCCACTTATAGTCGTTGCAGAGCATCTGGTATTGATCGTAAAAGCACATGGTGGCTTGATGTCAGGGTCTACTTGTTTGTCAGCGCGGCTCATTGTTGACAAAGTCTGAAACTATAGTCAAGGGAGGCCATTACTCACTGGCTGTGATTGAAAGTTAAGATTGATATGGAGGAAGAAGATGCTGGTATTTCGACTCTTGGTGTAAGTCAAAGTGTTTGATGTTGGAGGAGTTCGAGGATTGTGATTGATAGATGATTGAAGATGTTGATACTGAAGCTGATGATGAAACAGACTCGACAAGAGGACCGCGAAGGGGATACTTATACACCAAGCAATACAGGCCAGTCGTCAACAAGACCATTTTTTATTTGGATTCTGCACTCATCCATGACAATTCGGCTTGGTCCCCATGGTCTCATTCACCCGCCTCCTCATCAAGAAGACAACGCACATCTGCAAGTTTTGCCGTCATCACCCCAGGCCTCACAGTTACAGGGCAACACTCCGCTATTGATCAGCGCCATTCGTATACGACCTTGCAACAACCTCAGGTTCTTGACAACATTATCCGTGATGGTGTCCACAAGGACGATCTAGTTCCGCTGAGGCAAAGCCCCCTCGCATCGATTGTAGGGGTGGTGAAGGTTGTCGGTTGCCAGCACATTTCCTGTCCTATTGCATATTGATCAAGCTCCTGCAGGACTTCGGCATATGCAGATATCAACGCAGTTTGATCACGTTATGGTCTGTCGATCCACGGCCGCGCTCTATCTCTGAACGCCACTGTTTAGCTTATGAGTGAAAGGAGGACGAAATGAAGCAAATGTGGGGCAATATCCGCCCCGACTGGCACGGATTGACCGCAAGCCCTGGTTCTGACAACACTGACCATTGATTTTGAGGCTTCATCTCTATGAAGTTAAAACAAATCCCGCAATCTCGATCGTGTTGTCCAACCGGAAGAGGTGGAAGTCGATCCGTTCTGCTCCTTGCTTTTCAACCATACGAGATTCCGACGAGGGCCTATAGGTGGGCTTGTCGTTGACAACTTCTGCCCTGATCTTAGTCTATCCGGCCTTCACACTCTTTCGGGCCGGCCAACATCACATGTTGGTAGCTGCCAAACTTCAATGCTGGATATCTGTCAAAAATAGAGTGTGCCTTGATTCCGGCTCCATACCTGGACATGAACGGAAAGTCTGGTGACTGCTAGCCACCGTGGAAAAATGGATCTGTCTCATGCAGCTCAGATAGCCCGCATGTCTTTTAGGGGGAATGCTTCGAGTTGCATCCGGAGGACCTTTTACCAGTCTATCTGGACGCCTCACCAGGATCGAAATGATGCGTTGTCAAGAGAAGCCCTCGGGCAGGATCAATAATTCATCACTCTGCATGGGGCCAACACGAGAGATAGGCATTCTGCCGATCTCTAGTAGTCTCGCCACTCGCAAGGGTTTCTCTTCCCATGAGGAGAGTTCATACTTTTCGCTAAGACGCAGAGGTCAAGCTTTCCAATGGGGTCCTTACTGACGTGGCGACCTCACTTTGGCTCTTTATTTCACCTGTCTTAGTAGAAGGATGATAAGATTTGAATGCAATGCAGTCGAATTCGCATCACACAAAGTTTCTGTCATGTTTTATTTCTGTCACCTTTTAAGAATTCTTTCTGTCTGCATCAATTTCAAAAAAGGAATGATATCTGCCGGTAAGAATCACAGCTGAGCCTGCGGGTGTGTTATTTCAAGGACTTTTCATGGCTGGTGACCTTCTTGCTGCCATCTTATTGCTCGATGACACATGCTGTAAAGCTTTGGCCATAGCGAGAACAACAATTCACAGTGGCAAAAGCAATGCAAAACCTGCAGAATTCATCACACTAAGTCTGGGGTGATTCGAGATGATGGACCATGCAATCTGAGGCGGAGCCTTGAGGGCCAAAACCGGAAGCTGACTTGGATCAGGGTCCAGAAGATGGATTGACAACGACAAAGGCGTTTCTGGACATGAGGGGAGGGGTTGGGAAATTGGCGAAGGTCTACGTTGACGATTGCCCCATGCAGGAGAGCCGATATGTTGGGTACATGACATTTGGATGTTAGCCGATGTTGACAAACTAGCTGGCCCCGTCTCCGAATTGACAGGCAAGTGGAAGGTAAACAGGGCCTCTTTTCGGACCTAGCGAGTTCTAAAAGCTCAAGGAAAATCAAAACATCAAATCAAGGCTTTTTGTGGCAAACTCTGCGGAGCCTGACTCAATTTTGTGATATCTTGTAAGAAAAGACGTTGAGGAGTCAGAAATGGTATCCTGTGTTTCGGGACACCTTAAATCATGTGCTGGATAGTACCTGCGAGAACGCGGGAATAGCGGGGAGACGTTCCTCTCTCACTGGCGTATCAACAGGCACAATTGCTGTTCAAAATTTAAGGTGCGATGCAGCCTCACGATTCTACTACCAATTGCTACTTCTGCAGTGTTATTGGTGGACAGGATGCGGCAGAGGCTGTAGGCACGTTTAATTCGCGGTGCCATTGATGGTGGGGCAAGAGAGACGCAATGCTGGAGAAGGGTGGTGGGGAAGAGCTTCTAATTCGTGGTTGCGCTTCACTTGGTTAGAGGTACCTCGCCTCTTCGGTATCTGCCCCCCTGAGCAGGTCGTCTCGGCAAAGGCCCATCCAGCACGTACTCAGCTGCAAGGTCGCGGACGGGCTGATTTTTGTGCGAAGCGTCCTCTCGATGTGATGAGATGAGAGCTCATGCCTTGTACCGATGTACCATTGCCATGTAATGATGGTGCCCCGTGCTGCAACACGATAGCATGCGCTGCGATGTGATGCGATGCACAGCGATAAAATGCGTGTTTGGCCGTTTAGCAGGGCAGGGCGAATGTGCAATGAAAAAGTATCGTTGGTGTGCGTTGTTCCAAAAAGCCCTCGGTCTTGATGGCCGAAGGGAGGTCTTCGAAGGGGGGTGAGCTGGCTATCACGACAGACTAGATGGAGAAGTCGTTGGCCGGACCGACAAGAGCGTGGTCCGCATGAGGCCGGGCCAGCCTTGAATTTGGGGGCCAATAGGAAGAAGGTCGACGCTTATGCCTTTGAGGCTCTTGATCAGGACGCGTTTTATGCGGCCAGTGTATGAGCTCGGAGAACGAGGTAGTGTTAGATGCACTCATGGGCAGTGTCACGACCGGGTCAACAGGTAACGACGAGGTAAAGGATTGAGGAACAGTAAACTACGTTGCATCGTGCCTGAGAAGTTGTGCAGCCAATTCGGCAGTCAAAATCGTATGAAGGCGATGCTTGGGTTGTTGTGAGTGGATTATGCAGTGCTGCCCATTTTGCCTTGTTACGGCTTTCATACACGTGACTATTGTCGTTCGCAGGGCTTGTAATCGAATTGGTGCGATGGCTGTAAGCCGATATGAAGATTCCAATCGAGATCTGTTGTCGTGATATCAAGAATTGTTGAGGTGATAGATATGTGATTAAAGTCGTTGAAGTGATGTTGTGTATCAAGTCCTTCGGGGATTCAGGGGCCAGCAATGTTTGCTTACTCATTCAAGCCGATGTCTCAGATGGCCAGATGCGATAATGACCCCGCTAAAGACGACGTCGAGTGACGAGTTACCAACACCTCATGACAACGACAACGACTTTCTGCCGTTAGCATTCCAGACCTGTGCTCCGAGGAGATCATGACATTTTAGATGCCAAATATGACATCTCCTGCAGATACAAACCAATATCCCACCGCCTCATCTAACCCTGCAACTATCTTCGCACTCACCCTCCTCCCCTCTGAACTGCTCCTCACAATCCTCTCCCACCTCGACATACCTGACCTCTTATCGATAAGTCGAACATGCCACACTCTCCGCACCCTCTCTCTTGATCCCCTCCTCCATACTACTCGTCTCCACCAAGCCTCCCTCTTCCTCTCTCATAACCTCCAACTCCGCCCTTCTCTTGCAGAACTCATGGCACATCGCATCTACATCACGCGAACAACACTTGCTGCTCGAAACCTCGGTAGAAACCTCATAAAGATCAAACTGAATCGACAGCTGCTTCACAGACCGAGTGCAGAGAGGTTAGTTGAGATGGGTGTGCTACCTCAAGAGTGTGTTGTCAAGGGGAGGGGTTTTGGCGAAGGTATGGCACCGGGTCTCGTCGGTTTAAAGAGGAAAATTGAGAGGGAGAGAGTGAAAGATGGATTAAGGGGATGGGTCGAAGAGTGGAGGCGGAAAGGCTGGGAAGAGAGGAGGCGTTTGGATGAGTTGAACGGCGCAGAGGGAAAACCAGATGTTCGGAGGTTGGTCCGCAGGTTTGCAAGAGATCGAACTACGAACAACAGTGACAGTCGCCAAAGATGGGGTGGCAATGCCGAGAGGAGGAGAGAGGACCCGACCAGAGCGAATGTTCTTGGCCTTAAGCGATTCTGGGAGGGGGTGGGCAGAGGGGATACTATAAGTTAGTTTCTCACTTTCGCGTGGCGTTTCTGTTTGTTTAGGTATTATACATGTACTATCATATTTCTGGTTTCTGCATCCGGGACGTTGGGAATAGCGGCGCAAGTAGCGGGTATTCGGGACATTTCTTTCAATCGGTCTATTTCCCTAGCTTGCATGACCATGTACCTCATAACGAGCCTGGGACAGAGTTTGTTGGCCTTATGTTGGATCTAGGTTTTTTATTCGAGAATTTTGAATCTTGGATCTGCTGCTAGAAAACTTAGCAAGTACAACGCATACATGCAGTTCAAGTTCGCACTATGCGCCATAGTTATGCCCCTAAACTTTAGCTTCCCAAGCCATCGGAATCATCGCGCATAGACACGTATCAGGGCTTATTGCCGAGTAGACCGAGTCATGTACTTTGTACTTCGTGAGTTGGCAAGTGATTGTTGTACCTGTTGATTGTGCCACTGGTTTTTGTGAATATCATCAGGTTTCAGTCACGTGTTAAGACGCGAGATCGGCAAAGCTTGTATTTGAGCGTTGCGGTGTGCTCCTCAGGTTTCCCTAGCTTTCAATTTGTCTACTTATGCCTGCTACTTCCGTTCAGTCGTTTCTGTTCTTGATTGATTCGTATAGAACCAACAACCGTTATAGAATATATCACCCTCGCTTAAACTCACAGTAGGGTAGTCGAGAGTACTATTGTTGATAATGTGAACAAAGAAAAAGTTAGAATCTATGATAGAGGGCAAATCCCACTATATATTGTATGTGCTGCCATTACAGATCCAAATTTTTACCACTCAATGTCACGTACCACCCGAGTATTTCATATGACTTAGATACCACTTGAGGCCAATAACTATAAAATAATAAGGTTCCCATCTTTCCTAATTAAATATCATGAATTGTATTGATTATCAAGTTAGTACCAATACAATATCAAACTTCTTCTAATAAAACATATTCAAATGATTTCACGGCGCTACTATAGTCATTGTTGAACCAGGGAGTTGGACTCGATCGTAGAATAAGTTAGGGTATGGGAGGTTACAGGAATAAGAGTTAAGCTAGGCTTAAATAAGTCACTTAATACAGGTATACTTGTAATCTGACACATATAATCAATTTACAGTATCAAACCAGCTAAGCACTCAGACTATAAGAAGGCCAGAAGCAAGCTTCTTGTAACCATGAAATGCATGATGGTATTTATAGGAGGGGACGGAAATCCCTCCTAAGGCATCACTTTAGTTAATTCATGGTTCAGGGAGGCGAAGGGCAGAGCAATGGTAAGATCTGCTAGTTGTGATGCATTACCAAAGAAATATGTCTTTTTTGGTTTAAGCTAGTGACTGTAGGGGAATAGTGAAGTCTATGGACTCTAACAACACTAGGAGCAGTAGCTTCTTAGTTTCTTGATATTTCAGTAATACATTGCCAATATTTATTCTAAAACTACCGGCGAGACAACGCATATTGAAATTAATGAAAAACAGAAATTTCATATTGCGCCAATTTCTGTTCCTGTACCAATGCCGATACTGACTTAATCCTGCTCTCATCTAATACTTTATGGGTGAAACGATAGTGCTAATCCCGCCTTAAGGGAATGATGCCTTCTAATCTGGGGTGCTTTTGGGAAGTGTTGTATGAGTGGGCATGTGAGGCATCAAGATTTAACAAAGTGATACCGAGTTATTACTGACTCACTGACTTTCGTATGGTATTAATTCGATAGTTGATAAAATTAAATAGGAAAAGGTGTCTATTGGAATGCACATCTGACTTTAGAATTCCGTAACCGTTGCATCAATACAAAGACCAGTTTGTTTACCCAAAAGCATCCTAAGTGAAGGACGATGAATTATTGCCTAGGATGACTAATTGGTGAGCATAAATTGCTCGCCTCGCAATGGCACAGCATCAAAATTTCACGCTTTGGAAGATATCCCGAGGGCATTAATTTCCGTATTATTTTAAATTAGAAAGATATTCTCATAATAGCGTGCCTAGTTTAAGTCAATTCTAACCCCACCTGTTGTACATTATACCTCCTTTATATTTCCTCAATCATCCCATGTCTTTTGATAGCCCATTTAAAATCCTGGTGCCACTCTCCCTTCCTAAAAGCCTCGTACTCCCTTGCGATATTCTTCGCTTCTTGCCTCGGTTCGTCCTATTGATCTTTCTCTGGAACAATATTCTCAACTTTCCTGTGAAATTATCAAATAACTCTAGCCCAGATTCTTCCCTGCCGAGATTCAAACTCTCACTGAAACAAGTAAAGCGTGCCTACCCCTTTGAACCTTGAATTCGCCAATCCAGTATGGATGTTCTGGGGAAAGAGTTATTACGACGGAAATGTATAGAAAATGGTGCGTTAAGAGGAGTGGTGATACCCTATATCATAACATGATCTGGAACATTCCTGGGTGCATTCTTTTGAACAACTTGTTTCTTAGCGTATTCAGCCAAGTCCTTTTCTGGTAAACGGTTTGAGAGAAGAATATTCCAAGTCTTAAATTCCTCCAAGGCTGTTAAGAGTTAGACAAGCGCTTGTGTGGGAATTGTTGTGAGGGCCTCACTAGCAGCAAAGTTGATTGGATGACCCCACCTGGTTGTTACCGTATTTCTACCCACCTAACGGCCAAGAAAGTAGCTCACGTTCCTGCTTTCCATCAATTCCGTGTTCCCATCGCAACTTGCACATCACGGAAGCAAGGCAGGCGAGAAAGAAAATAAGGACAGAAGTGAGGAATAGCATGTATTGAATGTTAGATATATTCTTGCTTATGCATGGGGTGTGGGATATATATGCTGAGAAATAGCTTTGAAATCAAATTTACTGATTGTTCGGATAGCTATGGTGGACACTGGTTTTCTTTGATTTACACAGCACTCTATATAATCAAAGAATATAAAAATTTGCTTCCCATACCTGGGTTACAAATCCATGTGCAGAATGAAATGTACAATTTGGGATGGTGATTCGTTGGCTATATGTGTTGTGAATCTTATACAAGAAGAAAATCTCCGGAAAGTTACTTATAACATTAAATGAAGGTTAGAACCTAGTTGTCAGGAAAATGCAATTTGAAATCTTGCCGTCTTAGTTCTCCCAGCATTAGAAGCACATGTTGAGCCTTTTATTTCTACAAGAGAGATTGAGTACTGTGGATTGTGTAAGTAAGATGTAGTTTACGGTATAGCTTATCGAATGTATGGTAGAAAATCTGCCTGTCAGTAGAGTTGCTAGACCAAAGCAAAGCAACTACGAAGGAGACTATGCAATTACCAAGTGACGAGGCGAAACTTCGACGAGGCTATTGAAGTGAAGAAATGACAAGAACAATCAATGTAGTTCACCTGATATTAAGGTTTGTGGGGTAGAGACAAGGGGTTCATAGTGGGGCTTTTTGAGTGCGGGGCATGGCGGGGTATTGTTGTTGAGGGCTACAATACTAAAAAGATGAGCATGTTGTTATTTGGTGTGAAATTATTCGTTGCAGTATATATAGATGATGATTTCTGAGGCACTAGCCACCATTCCTACAGAATAAATCGTGTTCTAGAAGTGATCAAGTATCCCTCTTAGTTTATCAGGAGTAATTCCGTTAATGAAGTTTTCCAGAGGCGGTCACGTAACTTCCACTCACTTTACATCGGGATCAACGTACCGAACGGGATTTATGCCCTGAATCTGAGCCTTTTCTTGGCTGATTAACCTTTTGGAAGACCTGAATTGAGAAAATTGAGAATCCCTAGCATGGCTGAGCCAATAAAAGGTACTCCTTTTGCTTCGCTTTCAAAATATCAGCTAAATTGCTAGTAATAATTGTCGGCGCTGGACTCGGCGGCTGCGCAGCAGCAATGGCGATGCATTACCAAGGATTTGATGTCTCAATCTATGAAAAAGTTCACAATTTTCAGCGTCTCGGTGATTCTCTTGGACTCGGAGAAAATGCTCTTCGCTTACTCGAGCGCTGGGGTCTTCACGATAGATTGATAGAAATCGGGAATAAGAGTGAGCTGATGCAGATTCGGCGATGGAAGGACGGGAAAATTTTAGCGCAGCAGCCGTTGATGGATATGGCTGGATATATCGGCCACCGAGGTGACTATCATGAGGAATTCTTGAGAAGGGTGAAAGAGTTGGGTATTCCGATATACATGGGGTGTAATGTGAGTGAGGACGCAATTTTGCATTTCAAACAAGTGCTAATAAGAAGAGGTCGTAAAATATGATGAGAATGTGCCCTCGTTGACTTTGAGCAGCGGAGAAGTCCATGAGGCGGATGTGATAGTTGCTGTGGATGGTGAGTGTTGTCTCTACAAATGTTATATCCTGACGTTACTCATAAGGCTCTAGGTATAAAATCCCTCGCTCGAGAACTGGTCCTCGGATTTGAAGATAAGCCTAAGTCTTCTGGTTATGCTTGTTTTCGAGCATATTTCAAGGGCGCTTACCTGAAAGACGACCCCCTTTGTCGCGAATTTGTTGAAAAGGAATGTGTGAATATTTGGATTGGTGATGATGTTCACCTCGTTCAAAATACACTTCGAGATGGTGATGAGTTCAACTGGATCATTACACACAAAGATACAGAAGACATTAAGGAATCATGGTTCCAGCCGGGAGACATGAATGAAGTGAGAAAACTAGTCAGTGACGTAGATCCTCGAATTGCCGCTGCTGTTGTGAAAACAAAGGAGTGTCTGGACTGGAAAATCTGCTACCGAGATCCGATTCCGAGTTGGGTGAGCAAGAGTCATCGAGTTGCGTTGCTGGGCGATTCATGCCATCCGCATCTTCCTACGAGTGCTCAAGGTGCATCCCAAGCAACAGAAAGTGCTGCAGTTCTAGCGTTATGCTTGAAACTTGCTGGCAAAGAAAACATACCACTTGCTGTAAGTTCCTGTTACTCATAAAGATTATGTACTGATCTGGATCTAGACTCGTGTTTACGAAAAGCTCCGTTTCGAGAGGGTTCGGAAGTCTCAATTGAATGGAGAAGATCTTCGGGATAGATGGCATAATGCCTTGAAAAATCTCGACGATGATGTCGAAATTAACCCTGAAGATGTTAAAATGAGAGTCAGTCAAGCATCTCAAATTCTTGTTACATGCTGATGTGCAATTGCAGAATCGCTGGCTGTACCCATTTGATGCGGAGGCGGATACTCTGCAGCGTTGGCAGGAGGTCTCAGTGCGAGTCTCAAAAGAACTTTTGGCAGGGCACATAACTCCCCTCTTTGAGACATAGTTGGAAATTGCAGCCTAGCAGATTTAATAATGCATGGCTTCGGATTTCGAGATCAAAAAGGAGGGATATTCGTACTGGCGAGGATATTGACATAAAGATGTGTTTCAAGGCCATTCATTCTAAGGGAAGGTTTAGGCTTAACGACCTCCCCTTTAGGCATCAAGTGCTCAACCTCACCAATTCGCTTGCCTAGTATAGTCGAAGAAGATATGTCCTATCGGCGAGTTTAATATTTGAGCCTCATATATGGTAAGGTATGTTGGGGCCTCTGGCCTGGAAGACTTAATGGTGTCCTCTCTTTTAGTGAATGAAATGTGTGAAGAATACGAACTCTAGTCCGTGGTCGAGGGCTTTTATACTTACCATTTATAAGATAGTGATAGTAGAAATATTGGTGTCAACTTTGCTAGTTGTGCCCTAGTTAAGCATTAAAAAATAAAATAAAAACATAGCATAGAAGAGATACACGTCATGTCTAGCGAAGAGAAGTGGTGGTGGTTAGCTTGCATTTGATAGGGTGAGAATGTTCGGCTATATATATTTGTTTTAAGAGGTTTAACACTCTAAATCGAATTCTGCATATCCGTATTATTTGCCATACCTTTATACAACATTCTGACACTAATAGGTCGCAGGCCATATAAGCTATTGAATCCATCTAGGATACGAATACAGCCCCAATATCAGTTACGAGCATAACAGGACTACCTTTCAAGCTGATCAGAGCACCCGCCAGATAAACAACTTCGGGCAAGATTGTAGTCCTTAGGGTTCTAGGTGTATCTGATGATGTTATTGGCTGTTTCGCTGGCCATGAGGGCATGCGGGGCGTTGGTATTGCAGAAGAGGATTGCACCAAGGAAACAAACCTCTTGGACTATTCCGCTTTCGAGGATCTTCTCTTTGCCCAAATATTTCTTATCGTCGAGTGTGCCAATCTATTGGTTCGTTCTCAGCGTTTCGTAGTTTACTTCGCGGTGTTTCGAATAATTGTAATGAAAGGGAAGTAGAAATTATGGCCACAGGAAGAGGGTACAGTAGTAGGTATGAAACCGTGAGATTGAATGTTACTTATACCAACGTAATCTATTCTGTTCTGTACATCCTTTATATCAAACTAATCTTTAAAACTGACAGGTGAGACGTGAAGTAGTCCTAGACCGCCTCCTCCCTTTCATTTTTCTTGAAGTATTTACCTAGTTGCAGAGCAATCACGATTGCTACATTCAAAAATATTTTATGAGAGTACTTGACCTACAAAATCATTAATGAATAAATTACAAATGCATTATGGAGGGAGCAAAAACCTACTATCTGAGAAAGAGATGCTTCGTGACAGAAGGTCGCTGTGGTCTTTGTGATCATCCATTTTCCAGAGGTAGTCTTCTTGACAACTCCAATAGCATCAGTTCCGGTGATTTCGACTTATCTGGTGAAAAGGCATTGGTGTATATTTGCCAGTAATATCTCGTTACTCCGATGCTAGCAGAGTTGGGCCTAGTATTTCCCACTCTGTGGGAATCAGTGGGTTGACAACATTGCGCTTTCTTGAAAAGCTGCTTTCTAGTCCATAATTACTAATTTTGGAGTGTTGTGTTAATAAGAACCTGTATCGCCAATATTGTCTAAGTGTTTTGATGTGGCAAAATATGATAAGGTTAATCATTAATTCCTTATTTTGGCGGGTAAATTAGGTACGGAACCCCGCAGTTTAAGAGTGGGAGGTGCTGGACTTGTACGAATTAACTTACTCAAACATTTGGCGAATGTTGAGATTAATTCTTTTTCTAGTCATCCATTCCTGCCATTCGGGAAATGCTGGTCCCGGCCATTGACGTAGATAGTCTGGGCAAGTGTCCGGAAGTATTTTAGGAACTCCGTGCCATGCAAATCGAGACTCTCCAGACATGTACACTACATCCCCAGAATTAAGCATCAAGACTTTATGGTGAAGCTCACCCGTCTGCTTATCCTGGGTGCCTATAACAAAGATGCAACTACATCCGAGACTGATACTCACCAGCCCTCGATCAGCCTCTTCACTGACATCACGATGTAAACTCAGCTTGTCCTTTGCGGAATAGAGGTTTACTATCGCTGCTTGGGCTTTCATGTCCGTGAATATTGCCTCAACTAACCTTGCGATATCTTCTGGAAACTTAGGCGGTACCTCATTGGGGTACTCTTTCTTTGTCCAGTCATATTGTCCACCAAGAGTGATCCATCGCAAACTTTTCTCGAGAACAGTGTAATTGGTGAGCGCCTTGTTTTCCCCTGGATTCTTTGGCTGGAACGAATTGCAAAGAGGGTTAGTCGAGAAGAAAGTATCCGCATCTGCTTTGCCAGGAGTCGAGTGAGGATATGATTTTTGGGGATAGGTTATATTATAGTGGAGATGGAGATTGGTCTTATTTTCAGGTCGGGACAGCTCACGGTGTAGCAAGCATTCAAGCAAGGTCTGCTGTACAATAGCAGGTAGAAGACCCGGGAGAATTGTGAGTCCTAGATGACGTCAGGAACCGCAGTTTGAAGCATCTGGACTGGATAATGTAATTTGAAAGAAGGGAAAATGCCACACGTAGCAAATATACAATTCCCGAAAAATGCTCCTACCTGGTATTTCTTCAACATTATAAGCCACAGCAGATCCGATAGCAACCATGTCTCCAAGGTAATCAGGGCCGGTAGCAGGATTTCGCGCAAAGCGTCTCGCATATATTTCCAATTCAGAAAGACTAGATTCCCCACTGAGATCCTGGGCAGACTCTACGTTTGTTAGAAGGGAGGAAATATAATTCGGTATCTTGTGCATACGGCAGTCAAAGTTTTGTTCACGCACTCGGGCTTGCACAGCAGGCTCCTCTTCACCTCTATGAAACCCCCGATGATCTGCAATTCGTCGTACAAAGTCCTCGAAAGCTTCTGACAATATATCTCGCGGTACGGATTCTATTCCAGGTGTACATAGCTTGCTGGTGTTAATGACGTCCTCGTTGACACCACTTGGCACATCTTTGACAGTCCATGACTTGTAGATATTCTTCAATGCCTTTGGTGCTTGTTCGTGTGGATTGAGGTGGTGGTGGGGTAAGATTTCGTCAGGAACATTGCCCGAAGCTTGCGCAACGTCCATGGTGGTGGGATTGGTTTTGGTGAACAATCCCCTCGAAAAACTGCCGGAGTGTAGTGGGAGGTGTAGGGGCATTCGTTACATAGCGAGAGCGGGACAGCTGTGCATTGAATGTGGTGTTGTGATGTGGTAAGAATAAAAGAGATTTAGCCTTGCTTTCGTAGCGAATTTCGCGTTTGTGGTGTTGACTTCGCGCCACCCATTTGTTTACTCCTGACGACGACAAATACAGACAACAACCAACAATATCAAAAGATTCCACGACAACCTCGGTGCCAACTTCGATTTCTTTGTCGTACTAACATTTGCAGCTTTCGATACTATTTTCTGCCGTAGCACGAATGCTCCTGCCAACATACGCTGCCCCTCCTTCACCGCCCCACTAAGACTCGAAAGGCAGATTTACTATACCTGTATTGGTACTCTCCACGCTCGTTTGCGAATACACATACACATACACATTCCTCATCATGGAGAATTACCAGAAGTTGGAGAAGATCGGAGAAGGTTCGTGATATGTGGTGCAAACAATCGACCAACACAATGTTAAAGCTAGGCGCGAATGCTAATTTTACGTGTCTAGGAACATATGGTGTTGTCTACAAAGCTCGAGATCTTACACATCAAGGTCGGATTGTCGCGCTGAAGAAGATCCGTCTTGAAGCAGAAGATGAAGGAGTTCCTAGTACTGCGATCCGTGAAATTTCTCTCCTCAAGGAGATGAACGACCCAAATATTGTGCGGCTTTTCAACATTGTACATGCGGATGGCCACAAGCTATATTTGGTGTTTGAGTTTCTCGATTTGGACTTGAAGAAGTATATGGAGGCTCTGCCAGTCAGCGATGGAGGGCGAGGAAAGGCTCTGCCAGAAGGCTCGGGACCTGATCTTGGAAGACTTGGTTTGGGAGACGCGATGGTCAAGAAATTCATGAGCCAACTTTGTGAGGGTGTACGATACTGCCATAGCCATCGGGTTCTTCATCGAGATCTCAAGCCACAAAATTTGCTCATCGATAGAGACGGCAACCTCAAATTGGCAGATTTTGGTCTTGCTCGTGCTTTTGGCGTACCACTCCGCACATATACCCACGAAGTTGTCACATTATGGTATCGATCACCAGAAATTCTTCTTGGAGGCCGCCAATACTCTACGGGTGTTGATATGTGGTCTGTCGGATGCATTTTCGCCGAGATGTGCACACGGAAACCTCTATTCCCAGGAGATTCAGAGATTGACGAGATCTTCAAGATTTTCAAGTGAGATATTTCCCCACACAAATAGATCCATTACCTAACAAAAATAGGCTCCTAGGAACCCCAACTGAAGCCGAATGGCCAGGCGTCTCCGACAAAACCTGCTTCCCTGACTTCAAATCCTCATTTCCAAAATGGCAACGCGACATGTCCCACCCACTCTGTACCAATCTTGACGATGCCGGCCTTGACCTCCTCGAGATGATGCTCGTCTACGACCCAGCAGGGCGTATATCCGCCAAAGCTGCTTGTACACATCCATACTTCGAAGAAGGCGCTGCTGCATATTCTGGACGAGGACTTGGCCCTACATACCGTGCCACGAACGGCTACCACTAAATATCGGAAAGTATGACCGCAAAAGAGAACGAGTTGATGAGGAATGAAAGATATGATAGCTTATAGCATTTCCATAATGGCTTGAGCTTGGATAGAACGAATGACCCTTTCAGAAAGAAAGTAATAGGCACTGTCCCATATTGCTTTCCAGAATGCGCTGCACCTAATAGCATTCTTCTTTTCCTATGTCTTGGTAGTTCAGCAAGGAAGTCAGAAACACAACACATGGATGGATGGATGGGTGGGTGGAAGGGAAGGGACAGGGCAATATTGGCGTCTTTGTGGCTGGCTGGTTTTGTTCATTGCGCTACTTCTGCTTCTACTTCTCTTTCTACGCATGGTTGTGTACAGTGCGTTTCAGGTAGTAGGTGCGATTAGATATTGCCGTCAATTGATTGTGGCACTTCCGCCAGCGCTTTGCTGTATTTTATAATATGGGATAATGTGATGTTTTTCCCAAGCTCAAATCTCATGTCTTCTACTAAAACTTGATTCCACCTTTGCTAGATGTTGATCTATTCACAAACTATAGATATTGGAACTTGGTTTCAATTGTTTGTATATGATATTTTTATACTCATTCCTTGTCTTTATCTAGCAACACTAACAGTAAGTATGCGATGCCTATACCAAAAACGCCCTGGCTATGCTATGCTTTCCATCCCATCATCAATCGTCAAATATCCATATCCAATCTATACATTAAAGTTCAAAGTCTCTTTTCAAATCTCCACCATTACATCCTTCTCATTGCCTAATCCGATTCCCATATAAATATATCTATTGTGTCTTTTGAGATCTGAAATTCCCCTCTGCAAATAATATAAAGCAGCAAACACCCAGGGGTCAGTCATCGACCAAACTCCTGCTCCCAGAGCTACTAGTCGTTGATGTGCCTCTACGTGCGACGGATACCAAATGATAGATACCGAATGCTATTAGGGCGAGTATGATGAAGAGGATGATGATTATTATCGCTATTACATCGTTTTGCTGGACCATTTTGGCAGTTTTGTGTGTGTTTTAGGTGGTGGGGTGTGAGGGCCGGAGGGTGGGATTAGGTGGTGGGTATAGATGGTTGTGGATGGTATGATTGTACGAGAGATGGATATGGTAGTTCGTAGTCTCGCAATTCGTGAGATATATCGCAAAATCGCAAAATATCAGACAGTTCTATTTCCAAGTTAGCAAAATCCTTTCGTCCCATCTCTGCACTATGCACATACCTGAATCAAGCTTTGTTTGTCAACACTATCGATGGCTCTAAGCCTCACTTCAATCGTCGCAAAATATCTTCGTCCGTTTCTTCAAATATATCTTAACTCTTCAGGTCATAAACAGTAATCGTAACGATCATGCAAGTTCCTGCACCAGGTGGGAAGTTCAGTGTTTTGTACCCCGTTGTCCCGCCATCGCCTTTTCTGCAACCCTGTGTTGTCGGATGTGAAAGCGCAAGGTTGGGGAATTTGGGTTGTGACAGGGGTGTATTTGGTGGCTGGTTACAGGGGTTTTGCGGATGAGGCTGGGAGTTTTTTCTCGCAACACGAATTTTGTGACATCACAAAGTTTTGAGGACAGGAAATTTTTCTCTCTGTGTGTTTCATGAGGAGGAGGAACAAGATAAAATTGGAACACGGAAAGGAATCTAGGATTTGTGAGAAGCTGGCGTCTGATGATAGGAAGGGACGGAGGTCTTGGCATTGATGTACTTCCAGTACACGTGATCAATTATCTCACCGATTCCAACTCAAGTGATGGTGCAGTAGCTGGTCGAACACCAAAAGGCTCAGATTCGACGATTGAAGCAAATATCTTCCGGTTATATTTCATACACATACCTATCCCCTTTCAATACTATTAAAGTGGACGTATGAGGAGTAGAGAGGGATACGTAGAATTGGCGTTCTAGTCTCGATGCATCTATTTGACGTCTTCTATACTATTATTTCACAAGAAGTTCTACGCACTATATATCTTTCTACAGGCGGTTTTCATCTTTTGGGATAGATGTTACCCGAATGTCAACCTTTGAACCCATAAACGCTCGATGAAATATTCATTCTCGTATAAAATATCGATAGTCAACTGTGTATCCATTATCTCCGACTCGATAGACTAAACACACAAATTATTAAGGCTAGGCTATAGATTTCTACGTCCCAAGGTCTAGATCTGATGACTGTGTCTGAGGTTAACATGATGCTCTTAGCTATTGTCTCCTCTCAGAAGGATGGAGTCTTCTTTTCCTCTATCATTTCCTGTCTGTTGATCTACCCTAACGTAGCCACTTCTAAAGCTAAATTTTCTACGTCCTCACTTCTCAAACGCTGAATTGATGGCAGCGAGTCCAGATATTGCCATCAAGAAGGATGCTCTTACAAACGGAACGGACAAGCGAGAAAGAGACACAGAGAGAAGGAAACAAAACTTGCCAAGCTGGCAGGTGAAAATATTGAAATAGATGAGGTGAAAGTTAAGGGGTAGGGGGGTCGCGGTCGGTAGGAGAAGAAAGATCGGCAAGAACCAGACTGCCTTTCAGAAGTTCCTGTTAGAAAATCGTACATTGAGTGAGGTCGCGGCCTTGATAAATTGTGAAAGTTATTAAATGCGCTAGCATTCAAGATGCATAAAACGGTAGTATAAATAGGAGCGTATGTCCTCCGAGAGACAGTGCCATCTACTGGAAAGGAGGAATTTTGAGTACCTTTTAAGGATATGAAGGGTGATGAGAACAAGGTGGGGAGAGAACTAGAAGAAAATTTGCTGCCAACAAGCATTAACTCAAGAGAATGCGTGATCCCACGTGATTCTATTTGGGGAAGATGTACAGGGAATTAAAGGCAAGAATTTTGGTAGACTTAAATCCAGGGCTCGGAAACTCTTCATAGGAAGATCCGCGCCGCCCAGAGGAGGTCCCTCACCCTCAGCCTGTTGCGCGGAGAAACCGATTAATCGTGAAATAACACAACAAGATGGGGGATCCCGAGTCTCAGGTTCTTGGCAACCTGGACACCGAGGACCAAAACAGTATGCCAAAATGAAACGGCGAGATGAGAGCAAAGCAAAAAAAAAGAGTTTGTTCCAAGGGATTGTAAAGTTGAGTGTGGTTAGCGGTATTCTAATCATCCTAATATACCGTGTTTTGTTGAGAAGAGTATGCCGATGTAAAAGGCACAGAGTAGAATCGCCTTCAAGGGAGGCTAGATATGGCGGGGGTGGGACGTGGGATGGGAATAATCTAGGGAGGTGAGTAAGTCTTGGAAATGAGCATGAGGTCTCAGATCACAAGTGGAAAATGAAAGGATAATCTATTCTATAACTTATTCCAGTGAGAAGAAGCAGTGGGGTATGAAAGAATAAGCTGAAAGAAGAATAAAACATCACTTAACTCATAGCTAAAGATGCCATAGATACTGAGAGAATGGGATGAAAGGAAATCATTTTCTTTTGAATGAGATGATGGCAAGAAGTCATGGACAGAGGAACGTTTGGTGAAAGAGAACCTAGCTTTAGAGAAAGATGTGACAAGGTCGGTCAAAAGGGAGTATATAAACAGAGAGAGCAGGAATCAAGTTTTGGGAACGTAGTTTGTAAGGTTGATTAACAGGGAAGGCATCGGCGAGAGAAAACCCATCTCTGGAAGTAAGCCTAGTAGGCTTGAACGTTCTTTTTCTCTGAATCAGTGGCATTCTTCTACCTCCATACTCACTTCCTACCCTTATTTTCTCTTGAAGGTCTTCTTGAGTCTCTCTCTCCTACGTTTTTTATGATGGGCAATATCTTCACATCTTTCCTAAGTTTCTGAACTAATTAACCGAGGCTACTATCAAAGTCTTAATGCCTCTTCTAGATCTTGAAGCTGTCTTCTTGCTAATTGTAGAGTATATACTAGGCCCTCTTTAGGGTCGGACTCCTAGCTCTTGTATGCGATATTACTGTCAGACGGTTCGGTGACTGACACTTGAAAAGGTGGTATTTCTCTAACAATAGACACACTCTTTCTTGAAGCCATCTATCAAGGAGTCCGCCGACATGCTTCCTGGTGAGGTCCTTTCATTTAGTTAGCAAGAAAAATAGCTCTCGAGGAATACGGGTATCCTCCATCAAGAATCCCGAGCCTTTTATCCAAGTCGATATCTCAGCTGACCAAGAGGTTCATAGGGGCAGCCATCCTCCACATCAAACATTATTTAATTTTGCAATGAAGTAATAATAAGATAAAACCATGTAGCCTCGCTGCTGGCAAGCTCCTGTCATATGGCTTCAGCCATTTATGCGCTAGTGGGAGAGAGCATAGGTCGCCCGTGGCGAGCGTGTTACTCTTTCTGGCAGCTTTCACGGAGTCTTTTATTGAACCTTCTTGAGAGATTTACGCCCCTCCATAGCTTCCTCTTTGCTTAGGATATTGTTTGGGCCCATATTAACCTTCCTAGGCCTCGAAGTGCTGCTAGATTGTGTGTGGCTCTCACGCACAGCTGCAGATATGGATATATTTAAAAACAATTACCCTGATGGTTCTTAACAATGGTGTTGCGTATTTTCAGAGATGATATTTATTTTTACAGAGAGAAGTGCTGTATATATAGGCCTGGATTCTGTAAGGTTGCCTATTACTACCTATTGCTATGACTTACTGAAGGCACCAGCTTGCTTCGGTTTATCCTTGCATATTCTCGCTGCCTATATTCAAAAAATGGCTCTTGTTCGCTGCTCGACACTCGAGGATACACCCATTAGCATTTCTGACAAATATGCGTCCTCTTCTCCCACTTATGAGGTATTTACAAGGCCTCGATATCATGTGGGATTTGTGAGTGGATTATGCCGGAATCGGCATAGTTCATACACGACCTTATATTTATGTTCAAACCCAATTAAGGTCAGGTAATCGGTCAACGTAGATCGGAATTTGAAGACCGTCGAACCTCGAGTGGTTACGACCCTGTTCAGCAGGCTGGATTATTGCTAAAGGTCTATAAGCCTTCCATATATGTTTTATCACTTCTGACAGGCCTCAGCTATTGAGTGAATCGTGTCTGGTCGTATTACGAGACTAAATTATTGCATTCGTGATATAGAAGACCTCATAGGGCGTGTCGTGAGCTGGTATTACTAAGGGCACGCCCACAAACCACACTAACACCTTTCCAGACGCTATGGCGTATCCACTATGGGCCCACTCATCATCGCTATCATCTCTCATCCATCTCTTTTACTCATTCTTCGCATGGGATTGTGCGGATAAACCTAGGACTGATAATCCTTTACCTTTCTACTATATTTCTCTCGATATACGACAGCTACTATGCATCTTTGTGGTGGCCAAGTGGCATGATAAAATCAATAATCGAACTATCAAATATTATCTGGAGTTGGCTTTCACTATCAGTATGAAGCAAATAACCGGCTGACTGTCCCATGAGTTATTCAGTATCTTGTATATCCGTCTCGAAGTGGCTCTATGCAACTTTCTCTTCAGTTACCCCAACAAAAGCAAAAATTTGATGCAACGTCATCATTCTTCTCTGACAATGACAAACAATCTGGCTACCTACATGTACAGCCACCCGTTAGTCACATTAGGCTGACCTCTGAGAAACGCTTCTTTTCAATGTCTACAAACGGGAAGCGTGTTGAACACAATGCTCACCCCTGCCTTTCGGAGCAGATCACCAGATCTATCAGGTATCTGCGGCTTTTTGCATCTCTTTGTACTAAATTAGCATGCAGAGTTCCTTCCTCACGGAAACTGCGTACAGTAAAGATGTCCAAGTTCAGTGGAAAGGCATATATCGCCTGAGCCAAATATCGGCTTCCTCCCACCAGAGTAACATCATATCTCACATCCAGGCACTTATTTTTGGCTCTCTCTTCTGATGTTTGACAACATTCCGGTCTTCAAATCTTCCCCAAAACAGGTTCACGAAAACGCTCCTGTTAAGCATAAACGTCCTTCCCTATACAGACACCTATCGAAGACATTGAGTGGTCCCAAACAAGCTGTTTTGGTGAAGGACTTTGCGAAACAGCCACTACTAGTAAGCAAATTTAGAGATTTCCTACAGTAGAAACTATTTTTGACGATTGCGAAAAACACAGGAAACAGCCAGGAGAATGGGCAAGAACAAGAAGAAAGCTGCAGCATGGGATGAGGAGTGGATAGAGGACTCAAATGCCACAGACTACGAAGATCGCTCAAGACCAAAGGCCTTAGTGGAAGAGGTATCAGTTAGAAGCGTTCAACCAAATTTTAATTCTGAGCAAAGCGAGCTAGCAAGAATGGTACCCTTGGAATCACTGAATGCGCATCTTCAGCCATACACCGAGAGGGTGCATCAAACTACTCATGCATTTTCTACATTTTTGAGTTCTGCACAAGTCCTCAACGACCTGTATATCGAACACGCTCAGAGCATTGAAATTGTTCAAAGAACTCATCAGCAGTTAGTAACATTGCAAGAAGAGTGTAGTCGCAAAAACGAGAAGATTTTGCAGCAGAAACATGCAATAGCTGAGCTGCAAGGGCTCAGTGAAGATAGAGAGGCCGAGCTTGCAAGAAGAACCGAGATTATTGAAGCGGATGAACTGTTACTTCTTGAGAAAAAAAAGAAAATGGAAAAGAAGCTGAAAGATGCGGATAAAAGCATTGAGTGCAAAGAGGCTCAAATGAAACTTGAGATGAAGAAGACATTAGATGAACGGAAGATTGAGCAAGAAAACCAGCATCAAGCCTGTGCACAACAATTGTTAGAGGAGTTCAAGAATCGTGAAGAGAACGACAAGCAACAACTGAATACTTTATCGTCCGAAAATAGAAAGTTATCAGAGGACCTTGCAAAACAAGAGAAGAAGAATTTGGATCTAAAAGATCAATTGGCTTTAATCAAAGAGGAGCTGGAGGATGTGCAGAGAGCCAAGGCCTCCTACAGGGAGGACAAGGAACGCTTGGAGCTAAAACTAAAGGCCGTCCGGAATGAGTTCTACTTAACAACCAAAACTGAGGGATTCTAGCAAGTATCCTTATCTCTTTAGTGTTACCTCTTCTGACCATATATGTAGCACAACAAGGTTTGCCGAAATCGCAACTAGAATCGAAAAGACCGCCACCGAATATTTCACAGACTTACCAGACATAGTTGGTTTTTCTCCTCTCTCACAAAACCTTTGCTAACACGATATCAGAACCCAGAACACATCCACACGGAGCTCATATCATTAGACTGTCATTTTAATTCGATCCCAATTTCCCAAAGCGAGATTTCACGAGATCTACGCATTGCCCATACTCAACGCATTATTTCATCGGCTCTATTTACCCATATTTGGCAACCGTTTTCAACAGAAGCACTCTATTCCAAGCCTGAATTCGCTAGTTTACTTCACAAAATTGCCACCAAGCTCTCACACACAGAGCACAGAGGAAACAGAGGTCGAGCTGATCACGTCTGGAGAGTTCTTACGATGCGAGCACTAAGATCCCTTGATTCGAGCACATTAAATTTCACGGAGCCTTCTCCAGAAGGAAAACTAGTTCCCTCTGGTCGCGCCAACAGCGTAACCCAAGATATGATGAAACAATTAAAACCCTTGATTACTCCCGCTCAATCAAGGGAGGTTGAGAGTGCTCTGATTGATATCACAGAAGCAGCTATCGATGTTTGGACTTTCGCCCAGACAGACAATCTCAATATTACTGCTAATACTAACTTGGAAGCTTCTAGCCACAGCTTATGGAGGTCACAGAAATACGACCCGCTGGAGCCACTGCCTGATGATAAAGAGGGAACACATTCAACGCATTTGACACGTCCTCGAATCTTCACCCTGTTCCCCACAGTTACCGCCATTCCAATGTCTGATGTCACTTCTACATCAAATATATCCTCATCCGAGGAGAGCCAAAGAGTTTGCGATGAGAATAGAGAAACCATACTGCATCCAGGAATTGGACTCCCAGAATTGTCGACACTGATGATCAGAGGGAAGGGGGAGAAAGAAGAGTTTGAAGCAATGGTCCAAGGAGCTAAATTGAATATCAGGAGGACGATTGAGGGAAGTGAAAGGAATAGTATACGCAAGAGCGGAAATGCTTCGATGGTTGGCACTACTTGATGGTTTAACCCTTACTAGCAGTAACTATTCCTGCTTAAATAAATGTTTCCTCTCGACCACTTTTACCTGAATTCCCCAAACTAGCACACCCTAATTTCAACCGTTTATCCTAAATGCCCTTTCCCGTAATCTTCATTCAACCCCCCATCGCGCACAGTCGCTGTCGCGTCGCACAAAGCCTCCCACCCTCCACACCAAACTGCACCCCACACCACAGGCAATAATAGGGGAGCCAATCGCTTACGCCTCAATCACCCAGCCACTCGCTTAGCTAATCATCGGTAGACCTTTAATCTCACGTCTTCTGTGCAGAACTGTGATTTCTTCTTCTGCTCACACGCGAATTTTCGTATATCCTGGGTTGTGAGCGCTACATGACGCTAAGAGTGTCGCTTAAGAGATATTGCTTGTGTTGAATTGCTTGATGTGAGTGCTTGTGAGGGAGAGTGAGGGAAAAGGGGTGGGACAGAGCTGATTTGAGGGTGATAGTTTTTTTCTACCAACGTGATGGCCGATCCGAGAGAGAGGGAGAGGGAATTGGGGTATCCAAGGCCAGGGAAGAAAGAAGTATTCCCCCTCCCCTATTCTCAAATTTTTTTTTCACTAACACCTGTAGGGCGAATCAGCACTGAGCGGTGTCCCAGAAGACATCTCATCCATCATGTTTTCTGCAACAGAATACCCCAGGACCATTTTCACCACGCGCTGTGATTATATCCGTATCACGGGTCCAGAAATCATGCAGACATTCCAGAAGCTGAATGTTTTTGTGGGACATGTACCTGCTGGGCATGCGATTGAGGTTGTGGGTGGAAAGGGGGTGAGGCTGGGTCCTGCTCAGTAAGGAGAAATGGCTGTTGGTTGCAGCGAAACTTTTATTACTTTTAATATGAGCACTTGTAATTTTCTAGAGGGTTGGCAAGGTTTTGGGTTGAGCATCGGACACGAAGGATTTGGATGACCAGGTTTTGAGGGAATGGGCAGAGACGAAAATGGGTACCCTTTGACGTGGTGGAAGGTATTGGGAATTGGGAATTCGGCATCGAGGTCGAGCGCTAGCTTTGAATCTCTTGGGTATATGCAAAATAGGTTGTAATCCATTATTAATACTATTTCAAAATCTAGGTTCGACACGATACGGTCCCGATTGGGAATCGAGCATAATCCCGGAAGAATTGCTTCCTAGTCGATCAGCATGGGGCTTGGATGGATCATCCCCAATACTGTTCAAGTCCCTTGCTTTTACATGCAAAGTTTCAACCATTCACAACTTCAACTTGTTATCAACTCACATTTCCCTTTCAAAAATTTGATATCACAAACGCCCCTAGCTGCCTCCTGACTCGCATCAGCAGCATGTCATCCTCTTCCTAATATTCGCCCGATTGGCCTCAACTCCCTTCCACACCCTTCCAGGGAATTTCCCAATCTGGCACAAACGTCTGTGCGAGCGACAGTTTTCGGTTGCCAAGACCGGGAAATCGATCTCCCAGATGAGCACTTCAAGCCACCATCTCCGAGAGTGGCGTGATTTGAGTTTTGCATGACCTTTTCGGATTTCTGGATCAAGTTCCATTGATATATGATAGACATTATAGCTTTGGGAGGATGTGATGGAGATATCCTGTTTGTACATTCAGTGGGTTTCATATGAGAGGGGAAAGTGGAAACTCCCTACATTATATTTACAACATTCGACGTGCGGAAGATCACAATGATATGGGAAATGGAAATAAGAAGCTAGGAATTTAGTATAATCGTCTTGGGAAAGATCTCGTGCTCTAGAAGAATATCCGATGGGTGACAAGACTGAGAACCATGATCTGCTCACTAACCTGGCAACCTAAGATAAAACAAAAATTGGAAATTAGTGAGACATCGAACAATTTAGGCCTTGATTGAAGAGCTCGAGTAGATTGAAGGACTATGGACAATGAAATCAAACCTCTCAGACTAGATTTCCTAGCTATACTAGTTTGGATTTTGAAGGCGTCTACTTGGTTCTCTAGCGCATCGTGATGGTTTATGATCAAATAATGAAAAACAAAATAAATACATAGAAAATGAGTGTCGATTAATGTCAAACAAATTAAACAATGTATGTTATGAAGGATTTGAAGGCGCTATATCAATTCTTATTCTGCGCAATAAAACCAGTAGACCATAGTGGAAAGGTATTCGCTTATCCCACTAACTCACCACTATAACTCACGAACTTTAAAAATCAATATTAACACTCGAACGAAATTTGAATATCTCTGAGGCAATCCTTGGGAGGAGAAAAGAGAACATAAGAAGAACCTAATTTGTGATTGTCCCGAAGGCTTCTTATAATCAAGCACAGTCAAAAGACATCTACCGCCTTGGCGTTTCGGAATGCCGAAAGAGATGCCGAAGCCGAAGTATTCAAGTCGTCCCGATATCCGAGACGACCAAGCACGGAGCCTCAACAGGTTAACATCCGACCTGCACCTACTAAGTAACACGAGCACAACGAGGCTCTTTAAAAGCTGCGCTTTGCGCTGTAAGTTTTGAGCACCATCGTTACACAAAGCTAACATTCTACCAATAAATTCCTTCATTGGTCAATTTTCTATGCTGGGGGAGAGATCTGCCAGCAGCTTCTGAGCGACAACCTCATATCCTCCACCATGGCGAATCCTCCTCGAATATACGAAGACTACCAGATTGGTGTTATATGCGCTCTACCAGTTGAGATGGCCGCTATGGTGGCGATGCTGGACGAGACCCATCCTAAACTAGCCAAGTTAGCTAGCGATCATAATGACTACACATTAGGAAGGATCGGAGCTCACAACATTGTTATTGCTTGCCTGCCGGCAGGTCTGATGGGCAATGGGCCTGCTGCTATTGTTGCCAATAGTATGCAACGTAGCTTTCCAATCAAATTTGGCCTTATGGTTGGCGTAGGGGGTGGTGTTTGGAGTAAAAAGGACGATATTCGTCTCGGTGATATCGTTGTCAGTCAGCCTACAGGAGTTCACGGTGGGGTAGTGCAGTGGGATTTTGGAAAGATGGGACAAGGCGGGGAGTTTCAACGAACTGGCTCCCTAAATAAGCCGCCGCTAATACTATTAAACGCGTTGCAGGAGTTGAGGACTTTTGATATTACAGACGGTGTTGATATTCAAGCGTGTCTTTCGATCATGGTTCAAAACAAGCCGCGAATGGGCCAGACTTATCAATACCCTGGGGCGGATCGCGATCAGCTGTTTAAGGCCACGTATGAACATGAACGCGACGAGACCTGTGAAACATGTGACACTAAGTCTATTTTACAGAGACTACCCCGTGAGAATTCTTCTCCCAAGATACACTATGGGAACATTGCATCAGGAAGCGAGGTAATGAAGCATGGTGTCACACGGGATAGGATAGCCAATGACCTAGGTGTGATTTGCTTTGAGATGGAGGCAGCGGGGTTGATGGACAACTTCCGTTGTATTGTGATCAGAGGAATATGTGATTATGCGGATTCACACAAGAACAAAATATGGCAGCCATATGCTGCAGCTACGGCTGCAGCATTTGCTAGAGTTCTTCTCCGTTTCATTGATGAGCAGGAAGTGATAAATATGTCCTGTAAGTCTATGATTTTCATTATATATCAAATATATTTCTTTGGTATATCTTTGTTTTCAATGACATATCCCCAGAGTATATATTTTGGCAACTATACTCTGTAATTTCTTGTAAAGATATAAGAAATCCAGGCTCGACTATTGTAGTATAACTTTAGGTGTTATATCTAACACCAAAATAGCTACTCCAAAGCCTCCAAAACCATTTCGAGTACTACCATTTGGTCGCAATAAAGACTTTGTTGGCCGCCAATCTCACCTAGATCACCTGATCAAGATTCTATACACTGAAGATACCCAGGAGGATTGCCAGCGTGTAGCTTTAGTAGGCCTCGGTGGAGTCGGAAAGACCCAAATTGCGTTGGAATGTGCATTCCAACTCCAAAAATTAATTCCAAACCTTTCTGTACTCTGGGTCCGGGCTAGTGGTCCAACTAGTTTCGATACTGCGTATCGCGATATTGGACATCGACTCAAGATTCCGGGGATTGAGGACGATAAAGCAGATGTCAAAACATTGGTCCAAACTAGACTATCCCAAGAGACTGCAGGCAAGTGGCTTATGATCATAGACAACGCCGATGACTATGACATATTTCATCACTGTGGCGATGACGCTAGTGTGTCTAAACGTCTCTGGGAGTATTTGCCTTCAAGTGAACTTGGCGCCATTTTATTTACGACTCGGGATCGTGAGGCTGCAACGAGCTACGCTGGCTCAAATGTAATTGACATACTCGAGATGAGCAACGAAGAATCCAGAGATCTCCTCTTCCGAAATCTTCAAAACAAGCCGCTCATAGATGATGACAGCAGCACAACAAAACTTTTAGAATTACTTGTTAATTTCCCGCTTGCCATTATACAGGCCGCAGCATACATAAATGCTAAGGATAGTAGTATTGCTGAATACCTCAGAATCTATCAAGAAAGTAACGAAAATACGATTGCATTGCTTAGCAAGGACTTCAAGGGTGCAAGGAGGTATCCGGACGTAAAGAATCCAGTGGCAACAACCTGGCTAATCTCGTTTGAGCAAATCCAGAAGCGAGATCATCTAGCTGCGAAATATCTAGCCTTCATTTCATGCATTAAAGAGCAGAATATTCCTCGAGACCTATTACCTCCAGCTTCCGAAATCGAAAAGACAGAGGCACTTGGTACTTTAAAAGCGTTTGGCTTTATCAAAGAGCGCGTTACCAGGGACTCATATGATATGCATCCACTCGTTTACAAGGCAATGCAAAACTGGTTGAAGATTATGCGCTATTGGGAAGATTCAAATCGGGAGGGCTTGATAAACATTTCCAAGATCTTTCCACAGCCTCAGCATACTAATAGAGCTGTTTGGACGAGGTATCTTCCTCACGCACAGTATATTATTACTTCTCTCGACCTTGAACTTATCAGAACCAAGGAAACAAGTGAGGTAAAGGAGCATTTGTGGAGATTACTATGCAACTTAGGATATTGTTTTAGTATTAAAGGGCAGTACATACGAGCTGAGGGGATGTTCCGGCAGGCATTACAACTTCAAGAGACAGTGCTTAAAAAGGGTCACCCAAGTATACTCATAAATATGAATAACCTCGCAGCATCCTTTTGCGATCAGGGAAAGTATATCGAGGCCGAGATTATGGAGCGGCAGATACTACATCTTCAGGAGATGGTATTTGGGAAAGACTGCCCAGATACACTTTTAAGTATGAACAGTCTCGCAATAGTCCTCAGTAGGCAAGGAAAGTATGTCGAGGCTGAAGCTATAAGCCGGCAGGCGCTACAGCTTCAGGAGAGGGTACTTGGGAAGGATCACCCAGACACGCTTTCAAGTATGAGCAATCTCGCAATAGACCTTAGTAGCCAGGGAAAGTACATCGAGGCCGAAGTTATGCACCGGCAGGCACTGCAGCTTCAAGAGAAGGTACTTGGGAAGGATCACCCGGACACACTTTTAAGTATGAACAGTCTCTCAATAGATCTTAGTAGCCAGGGAAATTATGCCGAGGCTGAAGCTATAAGCCGGCGGGCGTTACAGCTTCAGGAGAGGGTACTTGGGAAGGATCACCCAGACACACTTTTAAGTATGAATAATCTCGCAATAGACCTTAGTAGCCAGGGAAAGTACGTCGAGGCTGAATCCATGAGCCGGCAGGCGGTGCAGCTCCAGGAGGTGGTACTTGGGAAGGATCACCCAGACACACTTTTGAGTATGAACAATCTCGCAATAGTCCTTAGCAGCCAGGGAAAGTATGCCGAGGCTGAAGCTATAAGCCAGCAGGCGGTGCAGCTTCAGGAAATGGCACTTGGGAAGAATCACCCATACACGCTTTCAGGTATGAGCAATCTCGCAATGGTTCTTAACAGCCGGGGAAAGTACGCCGAAGCCGAAATTATGAGCCGGCAAGCGCTACAGTCTCAGGAGATGGTACTTGGGAAGGATCACCCAGATACACGAAGGAGCATAATTTATCTTGTAGAATGCCTTAGTCTACAAGGTAAGCACGAAGAAATAGAGACTATATATCAAAAGGTAGGTATAAATTCAAGCTCGGAACATCACCACATAAGAACGCCACGCCAAAAGAGAAAAGCAAACTACAGCGAGATTTCTGCCAGCCTGCGTAAAAGCGCTCGGGTACAAGAACGTTTGACAAATTCCAAGAGACTGCAGGACTGATTATACATAAAATTTGGTGAGGGAGTGGTTGAGATCCACTAAGATTTAAACAACGATACGGGAGTGCAGACGTGGAAAATAAAAAAGGGAAAAGACTCGTCTGAATGCGGAAGCCCCATATACAAAAAGATTCTTGAGAGCGGTCATAGTTGGCATCGTCGGCGTGCAAAGCATTCACCTCAGCATACAATTTTTTTTTTACACAACTTTGAAAACACTAGCAACCAATTTCCTTTGATCTAGAGGACCAAGAGGAGGAATAGAAAGTGGAATTTGTCAAAAAGAAAGGGCCCGATCTAAGACCAAACCAGAAACCTCTTACTATCGAGTTAAACCATGAAGTTATTCCCAAAGCGAGAACTCTACCTGTTGAATTAGGGAGAATATATGAGGCTAAATTGCTTGCCAATTACGCAGGTGAGTGTGATTGGAAATATTTTGGTTGATTCAGAAACTATATGTTTGTGTTTTGCTATTTATATTATGGAATGGTGGTTGTGGGCGCTAGACTTGGCTAAGGCGGCGCTTGGAATCATCACTTATTCGACACTACCACTGATTTATACGAGGAATTTGTTGCATTCTCTTATTCGGTAGTTGGGTAGTTCGCTAACTGGTATTCCTAAATAAAGTCAAGCCCTTGGACCTCTAGGTCTCTACACCATTGAAGGGCCAGGCTACAACACAAATTTGGGTTACAAGATCTGCCATGAAGGCAGTTAGACTACATCACGGATTATGAAAGCCATTTAATGTAGTAAGTGAACATTTCCTGTCATTCCTCGAGACAAATTATATAATACGAAAGTTAATAATCTCGCAGTAGTTGACAGCGCTGTCTAGAGCATGGTTCCCTTCCCTTGATTTGACATTTGGTTATGGTAACACTTTCCTTTAAATTCCAACCATATTAAAGATTCTGTCTTGTGTTCACAAATATTTTCAATAGAGCTACGTTAGATCTGGCCTCTGAAAAATGATATGCACATCGCTGACTCACTAGAACCCGGAAGAGGGTAATAAATCCTTCAAGTGATAACCAGCAATAACACAACTTCAACTAATTTACTTAAAATAAGGTTACGAATAAGCACAGTGTTGAGGTGTAGTAGCCGTTGGATTTAGCGGGTTGGTCACTGTTTTATACAACGATTATCCTAATCTAGGGATATGTAAAGGCGCGTAAGTGTCGCGAACATATGAGCAGCATGGATTCCACGGCTAGACTCCCAAGGTTCCTCCGGTATGGGTCACACGTGATAATAAAATCGTAAAAAAGCGGCCTCAGCTCTAATTGTGCCTACTAGAATGGGGCACAACAAGTTTGCACCCATGTTGTTTTAGCGTGACAATATATACGTATTTTCAGGGCTCAGAATTCAGGGTACAGTTTCAACTAACATGCCTTGAATAAAGTCTTGGCGGACATGGGTATAAACTTATTGGACCCCACTGTAATGTGCGCTACTATTGTAAACAATCTAAGGCCTGAGGTAGTTAACTGACCTATGTAAAATCGAATTAAAGCAGGCAACCTTTATTTGTGAAGGCATTTTTCGGCCTGAGGCTTCATGGATACTGGTATTATGCACTGCGCATTGTGCGAGTCGTCAAAATTACGATAAAGTGTATTCCATCGAAAACCACTACTCCTAACAACATTTAGAAGAAGCATGATTAAAAACTGTGGATGAAAGTTTAGTTAGGTCGAGATTTAAAACTCCTTGCTTTGCTTCGTCCTTGTTGGCATCTTTGTTCTAAAATAAGAGTTTATCACAATCAATATACCAAGACTCGGTGGCGTTACAAGCTGCACTTGCGGCTGAGCCAAGACGTCCACGAGTGAACGACGTCAAAATACATAACAATGTCTCGGAACATTGCTCGCTGTCTGTAAGGTCTCAGTGCTAACAAATCACACTACCATTCGCTTTCCACGATGGGCGCTGTTAAGCCTACCCCAGTGCCTGCCATTATTGTCCCAGAGGAGCGTTCGTTAGCTAAACGCGAGCTTATCTCCTGGGGCGGCTATGGCCTCCTCATCAGTCCATGTCCTGTTGGAACTTCATCCTGTGGAGATAGTTGCTGTCCAAGTAGTTATAAGTGTGCCTCTGCAGGCAGTCACAAAGACAATTCCAATCCCACCGAGGCAATATGTTGCCCAACTGGTATGTTATGAAGGTCTTGGTTGGTTTGGTGACTAACTTCGACTTTCTATTAGATGCGGATTGCTCCATGACTGTGGGAGTAGTACCGGCCTGTGCCGATACATCATGGGGTCTCTACCATGCATTCTCAGAGTTTTGTTGTCCATTAGATTTTGTTGGGATATATCCCTCGGGAGGGGTGATGTGTTTGACAAAAAGTCTCCCGATACCAACAGATAGATTGGCGTCGAGTGTAAGATATGAATGATCCTCTTTGTAGCTGGTTACAGGTTCTAAAGGGATAATCAGGTTAAACAAGCCACAAAGACAGGAACTCCCATTGCGACCGGTGGGAGCTCGTCGACCGGTGGGAGCTCGTCGACCGGTGGGAGCTCATCGACCAGGAGCGCGAGTTCAGGAATAATCACGTCTGGTTCTGATTCTCAGTGAGCTTCCAGCGGGCATCGGCAAGGCAGTATATTAGCTAATATTTACAGATCCTCTCCTAACGGCACGACAGGCAGTTCGTTAAATTCTGGTCTTTCAAATAAGGCCACAATTGCTATTGCAGTCCTTGCTACGGCCTTTGGACTGCTGTTAATATTTGTTATCGGATACTTCTGGAGAAAGAGAAGGCGTTCCAACCGGCATGTTCCGTCTTCATCACACCCACCAACTGCTCAGCGTGTGAAGAAGGTTGCCCATTCTCCTGCGCCAGTCAAAGGTCCAGATGCTCAACCAGTCAATGCAAAAACCGCCGAATCCCAGGCCAATGAGCTGTCAGGGAAGAATATTTTGCAATCAACTGAAACTCCTGAGCTAGGTGTAACTTATCGAGCAGAGCTACATGCTACTGATCGGGTGGGATAGATATATGTATTATTCTTTGCATTTATATACTGGATTGTGAGCTGGGAAGTTGAGGTTCTAATTGAGGGTTTGCTTAGCGTTAAATCTCTGATTGCACTTGCCACACTTATACAACAAATCATGAGCCGGTGGACTAAGGTGCTCCTATAGTGCCTGCTGACTGCTGTATGACGGATTGCGAAGGTGGCAGTATAGGGCCATATCGCTCAATGATTACTTTCTCTATTGTTCGATGAAGGGATTTACCTACCCTCTTTTGTAATGAAATTATATCGGTGCACTGTCAGCGCGCTCTCTTCCCGTTTCCTAAATTCGTGGTTGTTAGGTGAGGCTTATGGTTTCGTAATGCCACCCCTCTTTCTATATTCGGCTTAGTGATACTTGTAATTCATCTGTAAGTGCCGCTGGTCTAAATTTACCTAGCGTATAGAAACTTCTAAAAGGTGTTGATATGTAGATAGTATCTATAACACCTGTGAGATATTGTCACAGATTTCTTATCATATGTTAGAGCTGCAAAATTATTGACTATCATGTTATCTTATTTGGTACTGTTCTGGCCTGAAGACCGCCCACGTGATCTCACGAAGTGGAGGGAGTTGAGTGGTGCATAAGGACAGGCATACACTGCAAAAATTTTACACCTATGTTCACCAAGACTTTCTTCAGGGCATCTTAAAAGTGTATTTTGAATTCTGAGGCCCTGAAAAGGCGTGTATATTGTCTGTCGAATAAGTGATGATTCCAAGCGCCGCCTTAGCCAAGTCTAGCGCCCACAACCACCATTCCATAATATAAATAGCAAAACACAAACATATAGTTTCTCAATCAATCAAAATATTTTCCAATCATACTCACCTATGCAATTAGCAAGCAACTCAGCCTTATATATTCTCCCTGATTCAACATTGTCACACTAAGGTGACATGGGTGCAAACTTATTGCACCCCACTGTACATATTGGGTTGTGGGGTCTGTGTTGACGGTGTGAATCAACGACTATTGTTCAACTCTATCCTCTCAGCACTCTAGATTTATTTCTTTCTGTAAGAGCATTACAACAGCGAATGATGGCCAATATTCTAAGTTTTTTTCAGACTTGAATCTTCTTACCCCAAGCTAGATTGCTTTAGTTCACGCCCTATAGCCACTTCTGGGAGCCTCATCAAACTTTAGTAATCTTGACAATAAGAATATTATTATCCTAACCATATTTTCGGTATTTTTGCAATAGTAGCGGCTACGGTTTCTAGGTAAATCTATACGCGATTCTTTTACCCAAATCTATCTCCATTGGAGACTGTACGCCCTCCTTGGTGTAAATTTTAGGGATTCCCCCTGTTGAATCAGGGAGAATATATAAGGCCGCGTTGCTTGCCAATTGCACGGGTGAGTATGTTTGGGAAATATGTGATTGATTGAGAAACTATCTGTGTGTGTTTTGCTATTTATATTATGGAATAGTTGTTGTGAGCGCTAAGCTTGCGCTTGGAGTCATGACTTATTCAACATGACGCTTGGAGTCATCACTTATTCGACACCCCCGTATTAATTCCCCAAAAATTTTGTTGATGGGTGGATATCTGTATTACTTCCTTTCTGGATACCTTAGAGCCTAGGCTTTTGAATTTAGGGCAAGCCCTGGAGGGGTAGTACCAGGCAAGAAAGCAAAACTAAGGGCTCGGTGGTACGCCCACTCTTGACATCTATATATAAGATATGAGATACTAAAGATTCGAAAAGCGAGGCCAATAGGCACAAGCTTCATCCTATGGCTAGGTCGCGATACAAAAGATCCGCCAAGTGTCGCTGAATCTATTTGTGGAAATAGGAAAAGCAGACCAATGAATCATTTCTGCTACATATTTTGAAGCCACACAGAGCTTCCAAGGTACGCCGAATAATTCAGTCAAATCGTACAGGGAACAGCGATATCAACAATGCAGGTAGGGCAACCTGTGTAGTACATCAAATATCATGAGAGTTAGGGTTATAGTGGAATAGAAGTGGCTCTATATTAGCATTTTGGGAGGTGCAGGTATGTTTTCAGGACTATGAGGAATGGAGGCCGCATAGGGGAGCTACTTAAGAGGAGTTAAAACTGGTCGTGTTTTTATTGTATAATTTTAGGGAATGCGTAGTATCATTACTATTACGTATTGGTTGAGAAAAATATTCAGTTATTATTTCAGTAATCTGAGCGACCATAGCTTCTAGTTAGTCTCTTCATAGGAGCCCTGAAAAGTGGCCTTCATAAATCCCTCGCTTAACTACTTGGTGCCAAGATCGCCCAACCAACACTTTATTGTTTCCAGTCAATAGCCAGCTACTCAGTTCTCTGTGTAATTTACCGGCAGGGTTTATTCACGTACATCATACTTTATTGTTTCCTTTGAAAACTGACGAATAGATTTAATATCTTTCTGCCTTATTCCTAAAATCGTCAGCTTAGCACGAGTTTCAACCCCATCAAGTCCTGCACAATGATCCTATACTGTGCTTCGGCAGTTTTCGCATCTTATGTGAGTCAAGAGGAGCTCGTCTCGAGTTTAACAAGTACTAATTGATACTCAAGCTTTTAATTTGGGCAACCTACTAAGTATCCCTACACCTGCTGAGTAAATATCTAGGTCCATTTGTTGCCAAGCTATCAAATATCTATGGTGGCTTCCATACATTCAAGAAGCGCCTCCATCTGAAAACTTGGATCAATGAACAAAAATATGGTGAGTTTCTGGCCCAAGTCAGAAGGAATACCATATCACTTTCCTCGTCGGTATTGCAGTAGAATATCATCTGTTATAGGTTCCGTCGTCAGACAAGGGCCCGACCATTTTGTTTTCAACTCTATCACGGTACTTCGAGGCAAGTCCATAGACTCATTAGGTTCTCATAATCCCTTACTGCGTCTAATTTGGGGGGAATAGACATATAGGAATGACCGGACTACCAAAACAATGGCCTACATGGCTCTGGGCTTACTACATATAATATCTTTACTGCCGTTGATAGGGGTTTACATAGGGCTAGACGTCAGTTGATTGGTCAAGTCACTACGGAGCATTCCATGTGTGTATTTGAGTCTACCATTATCGAGCGGTCGGTATCTTTGAAAGAAACCTGCTGCTCATGTCTCAAAGCTCTAAGGCTGCCAACTGTAACCAAGAAAGCAAGACAATTCAGAATCAATGCTGCTAGTCTTCTCATCTTTGGCTATGATTTGCACCTACAGACCGACAATGAGAATCAGTTCATACAGACGGTATTGGATAGTGGAACCTATGCAAGTAGCACCTTGCTACATTACCCCATAATCAGGCAACTTCGAGTTGGGATATTTTTCATGAAGATGTATGACCGCGATGGTTGCACAATATGGTCTTCGGTAGAACTATCCTCGGGTCGTCTTCAGCTCGAACCGACTCGTATTCGAGGTCGTACTCATCTGTGTCGTGTCTTCGTTAGAAATACTAAAATCAAAATATAGCTTTTCTTCCGATCATCACATTAGACGTACTGGGTTGCACTAAACGACATCGGCCGTACTCATCGTTCCACTCCCATTTGCTCCATTCGGTAGGATCGTAGCCCGGGGGTCTAGCGCTGGAGCTGGAGCCCTCTTTCCTGGGCCTGTGTGCCTTGGGGGCCGCGTAGCGGCATGCTGCTGACACAACATTAATATTTTCGCGGTTTTGGTGAGGCTGACACCCGAAAGGCCCAAGTTAGGTTGCTAGGGATGTGTAACGAAAGGACATATTCCTTCACTGAAATTAAGTCTTGACGAGGCTCTGTCGTTGTCGGGCGTCAAGTGGTGGCAGAGCACCCTCAATTCATTGGCGCCTAATATTCATGGTATGAAACATGCGGTACTAATATCCAACCGCTTAGGGGTGTAAAATAAATGTTTTGCAGGTTTCTAGAGACATTGATTCCCGAGGCTGCGATCTTGACTGAAATCTTCCATTTTGATACGGAATTGGTGTTCCGGTTGGTAGGTGAAAGAGAGAAGAGCGCTTGAAATGGCATCCCTTAGTAAACATCAAATGAGAATTTGCGTTCTCACAAGGACGCATTACTATATAGTAGCTGTGGTTATTCACCCTGGGTATCCTCTACTGCACGTTTTAGAAGAAGGCACCCGAGATGGATGTAGATTTTCCCACTCATGATGAGGGAAAGTCCTGGGCGTTAGACCCTTTTAAATCATCTAACTTCTTGGCTTCACTCAATTGTAAGAGGTTTCCAGTTCGATTCCAGGCTATTCCCCTCCCTTTTGGCCTTTTATTCTAAGTAAAGAAAGTAAGGTTAGTACCCATTTTAAACTTTTTTCCCTTTAAAACTTTAACGGAAGTACAGAGTCATCTACAAGATCAGGTGCATGACCAATCTAAGGCCGCAAGATTCGTTGCGATTTGGTCCGGGGCCTGTTTCGGGGGACATACCTTCGCCTAGCGCATATCATAGGCACCAGAAGCCCGGTTGTAAAGAGTAGGGGTCACCCCCTTAACGAAATACAACTCTTTTGACCCTATTAGCCTAAGATTCCAACAGGTCATCACATTATAACCGATCCCCCTCCTTAAATCTACTCCGCCTTAAATCCTAGGAACACTGAATTTTAGATTATTTATAATTACTAATAGATTAACTGAAGTGCAAATTTAAATCCTGTGGGATTGAGGAATATGACACTTGTAACACGTACGTCCCGCTAAAAAATGTGCCCATGGCAAACGCCGAGGACTACCTATGTACTAGTACTGTTCTAGGTAGTCCCGAGTAACTCTACAAATATACAGGCTCTGTGGCGGGTAAATGGATAGGGGTTAGCTCTTAAAACTTCACTTCCTTCACCTGATCTTATAGCTCACCAGCCCAATTATCTTACACGAAATCGAAGTTGGATTTATCATACTTCATTCTATTACACTAGGCGAGATTATCCATGTAAATATACACCAACCTATATCCTAAACAACCCTTATTCTCCTTATAAGTCTAAAATTTCAATTTCTCATCCATTACCCAGCCCCCTCATCCCCCACCAGGGCTAGGCAACTCTGCGATTCCATTTCCCCTCGTACCCCTTCTCATACTCGGCCATCTCCTATTTGTATCAACCATACTCTCACCGGTCGCTGTCGTCCCGCCCCCAACCGAACTTCGCGAAGGAAACAGCGGAAAGTTGGATGGACTGCTTGCCACGATTTGGGGTCCATTTTTAAATTTTCTCCAGAGGAAATATCCTGCTGCGATCAACAGGGCGGCAAAGGCGGCACTACCGATTGCTATCCCCACAGTGGGACCCGGGGCGAGGGTTTTTTGTGCTGGCGTTGGAGTGGATGACGGAGAGGGTGTTGGAGTGATGGGGATTGGAGAGGGTGAGACGGGGGGAGCGTTGTTTTGAACACAGGTTGAGGCTATTGATGTATTTGATAAGGAGACATCAGTAACAGCATGCGCGAGGCTAAAGACTCGGTTGGCGTAATCGACCTTTAGATAATTTTGCGAAAGGAATACACCTCCGAGAATAGGAAAGGTGAATCGACCGCCATTGCTAGTGACTGCTGATGCGATGCGCGAAGTATTGACGATGTCATAAATACCTCGGGCATTGTTTCCCCGTTCAAAGGAGACCAGTTCGTAGTGAGGAATTGTGACTGAGTATCCACCGTCCAAGATAATTGTCATATCGTTTATGTATTTCTCGTTTGCTAGAGGATAGGTCTGATCTGTATAGTTCTTTGATCCATCACTGGGTGGATTTTTAGGTTTCTGTGTTGCATTCGCCCAAGCCGTGAACATCTCTGGAGTAAACTGAAACCCATTTTCAACTGGATTTACACAAGCGGGAATACGGGACCCTGATATCGGCATTACGGAGCTTTGTGAGCCGTTTATATTGGAAACAACAACGTCTTTGATATATACTTGAAGAGCGCAAGGTTGTCCAAGGGAAGTGATCATTGTGAAATTTGTAAAGGACCCATTTACTCGAGAAGGATTGTATCCTCCGATGACGAGTTCTCCATCAGAGGGATGGTCAACACTTCTGCTGCCGTAGAAAAGCCCTATTTCTCCTGATGGTGCAGCGCCTGTGCTAAGGAATGAAGTTATTACTGATGAGTTGATTCCGAATCCCAAAGAACTTCGGTTTGCACTAGTTGGATCACTCCATATTTCGAAAGGAAAGTTAGGAATGCTAACACTGGGGCCAAAGGTTGCAGTATCGTAGCCTCGAATTATATGTGCGCCATTAGGAGATGGGTCAATTGAGGTAACGTTCCAAGCATTGTTGGTGACCGCACGGAAAGTCGAGCTGGTATTAAGGTTATATACGCCGCCTGAAGCACCAACGCATTGTGAAATATTCGCAGTACTGCCTGCTGATGCGCAGTCGAGGTAGTTTCGAAAGTTGGTGTTGTTCCGTGCAAAATCGAGGCGAAGACCTAAGGTTGTTAATAGTGTTTTTTGGGGAGGGGTGGAAATTATACCCTCAACCTCTCCACCAATGGAACACGAAATGCCGCGGTTTAAGGCGATGCCATCACCCGACAGAGTGTTATTCTCTGAAAAAAATCAGTCAGGCCGTAATAAGCTTAAATTGATGGCCTTACCGATCTTGAGTACCAGAGGAGGAATAGAACAATTATTTGCTAATGTGCAGCTAACCCACACTAAAAGGAAAAGATAGCCGGAGTAGAAACCCATTTTCGAATGTCCATAAGTATTGGAAAAGTAGCAAGCCCTTTCTTAGGAGGAAATCGGCCTGTTAATAAGGCTGGCTGTCAACTCAAATCCGCCCCCACCACAATGTTACACAGCATGTGGAATATGTTTACAAGATAGAGAGGCAGCCACACCAGCTAGAACGCCTAGGAAAGAAAAATCTGTACACCAATCATATAGATTAAATGTGACACGAGGATAGTAAATTGCAGAATTGGGGGGTTTACTCTCGTTTCGGAAAATTCCAGGTATCATACTCACCAGGTGTCTCATATAATGATAACCTTCGTGTGGGGAAGGAGATCAGATGAAATTGTGTGATTTTGGGGTAACAACGGTTTATCTTGAAACCAAGGCACCTATAGGCATTTGCGAATTCTACTTTCAAAAAACACATACTGAACTGTGCTCAGAGAAGGCAAAGTTTCTTGACCGCTGTCTATCATCCGATATATTATTGTGGCATGTTCTTATAGTGAGTTACACTAGTCCTTAGGCTTCCTGAGGTGGCATAGTGTTGTATGAGGCACATCACTAGCCAACTCGCTAACACAAAGTCGAAAATGAGGCTTGAAACTGTACTTAAAGGATTGAAACTTGATATATTGGAAAGGGGGACAGTATTTATAGTAGTTATAAAGCTACAGCTTATGAAAGACCACACCCCCTCCACCAGCGTGCAGTGGTAAATTAATGGCCCTTTAATCACCTAAGGATGGGAGGCTATAAATATAATCATTGCCTGAACTGTCTGTCACCCACATATATTTTCCCTTTTGTACAATGGCTGGCGATCTCCGTGTGCCACTGCATGATGGCGTATTGGGTGGATGAATGGGCGCTCGGATAGAATTTGTTTTTTTTAAAGCCAAGGATTTATGGTTCGGCTAGTGATTAGTAAGCACAATTATCTCGCTTGGTGGATTTGGGTTTCCACGTGACTTATTTTGCCCCCCCCAAGATGTTGGAATTAAGGACTCCAGCTAATCGGATAAATAGTTTCATCAATGCAATGAGGTCTTGAGGGCTGTACACAGAAATTGATAGGGAAACAAAGTATATTATGAACTGCGCACCATCTGCAGAGTGAGACATGGGGCATTCGGAACTGAATATACTCGACATAAAATGTGGTTGAAACAACCAGCGAGTATAAGGTTTAGCATAGGAGCAGATTGTGTCACGTTGTATCTTTTATCCTAATAGCAGGGTTACTAACACCTCGCTCAAACTCGAGCCCTTTCTTTCCTTTCTTTAGCGATTAGTTTACCGAATGATAATACGAATACTTCGCTGGCGAAAAGCCTACGATATACTAGCGAGTTTAGTGATATTTGAACAATACTTTAAGTAATTTAATTTAAGGGGCATAGTCCCTCATGCTAATTGGAATCGTGATACTAATCTTTTGACAAGGACTATCAAACCTCTTATCTTTTCAATGTCAGACTAGTAGAGCCCACAAGGGACGAACAGCGACGCGGTTATCATTGATACTATGTAAAACGCTTCACTTAGGGCACTCAAAGGTGTTTATTTTAAGTTTAATAAGAGGTATAAATTCCAAGGAGTTAATTACTTAATTGAACCACGTTTCGCATCCGAAACCCCCATCATGCTCTTCACCGGCTTTCTAGAACCATTCACCTGCCGAACTACAAAGATACTTCCGAGTTTGAATCGAAAAGCGCAGAAAGCCTTCCTACATAGTTCTAGATCCACGGAATAAGTAGAATACTATGAGCCCCTCATCTAATTTCCCTCAAGATTTTGCATGAGAAATGATTTGATTTGCATGCAACAGCATCTCCATATCTCAAAGCTCCTTCCAGAATTCGCCACGCGTTTTGAATATCAAGTACGGGCCATCATGACAGGTACCAAATAGATCTTACAATTGAAACTCACCCTTACGCTCTCTCCCTTCTTCTAAGCCCACTTTTCCTGCCCAAACATCACCCAGCTCTCCTGACGAAGCCTCATGGTCAAAGTGCCACAACATCTTTGCCAACACTAAGCTAGTCTCTAGATATGCCATCGCTTGCCCAGCGCAACCCCGCGGACCTAGCGAAAACGGGGCGAAAGCTTGACGCATGATCCTTCTCGACTCTGGCGAATATTCGGACGATTCGAGCTATCGATCGGGCTTGGGTGTAAATATATCTGGGAATCACTTCTCGTTATGATGGGTGGAGTATGTATTCATGCCGCCTTTTGTGCCAGGAGGGATCATATGACCGTCAATGATGAAAGGCCGGTCGTTGCCCTTAAAATATGGATTACGACTCTCCATAATATGCCAGGGGCTAGCGGAGAAAGGCGCGCTTGAAGGTACAGGCAAGATGCCAATTTGCTACCGCTTATATCGAGAGCATTAGTGAAGGTAGAACGAATCTCATCTGCTAGTTTCTGGTAATACTTCTGGTTTCATGGCAAATAGAAAAAGAAAACTGGCGCCCAATACTGTCTTCAGGGTTTCTCCAGCTATTTCACCGTCACCTTAGCTGTTTCTTATGCATACAGGGGCTCAAAGAAACTGAATACTAACCAACTGATCGAAAGAGATTCGCTTCAGGCCCGAGATCACTCTACCTCAAACCAGCAGACTCAGAGCCTAATATATCTGCGACGAAGGGATAAAGGTCGTGTTTTGAATCTTTAAGGCGATGCGAGAAGTGATTATTTTCTCCATGAGACCGAAGTACTTCTCGCGCAAATTATACAAGAGCAGCAAATTCCTATACGACTGCGCCAGAGGCAGGAGTCAGAAATATTACCCAATGCCTTTCTAAGGCCTCCATATCTGGAAGCCCTTCATAGGGTTGGGAGAATCATATCAAAACAAGAGATCCCAGCACTGAATATGAAAATTGGACCCGAGTAAGAATTCATAAATTCTTGCACGCGACAATATCATTAACTAACGACTCACAGACTACAAGTTCATTATGATTTTGCATCCAAGTGAGGGCATGTCTTCAAATTTCTTTGGATGAGCTAGGGGTTGAGGACGACCATAGTGAGATAGAGCCCGTGGATGATAAACACTCAAGGAAAGAAGAATTGGTTAATGCTCAACTCTTTGCCATCATTGAGGTCATGAAAGACCACCGTGTTTGCTTTCCAATATCGCCCTTACTCTAATTTGGACGGGCCTATTTGCTCATTTTTATAGAGCTATTTCTATATATAATGGACAGGGTGTCAACAAAGCTGGAGTGCATCCCAGTAATCATGCTATTATCTATATTGGTACAAAGCCACTTGCTTTAAGGGGTGAGAGGGAGGTAGAGAGGGGCCTGAAGGAAATCCCAATTCAAGTAAAACCCTCCAAATCTCAGTATGAACTAGACAACACATCCCGACTTGACTACAGAAAGATTTACAAGGTTGGCTATGACATTAAAGTTTGGTTCATTGGCAAATTTTCACCCGATTCAGAAGGAGCTCTAGTCACTGAATATAACCACCTTTATCTTCTCTTTACCAACCGAGAGGTTAGCCCTCGTACAAAATATGGAAATGATATGTTGAATATAAAAAGGGTAGCAGATACTCATATCAGCCCATCGGATCCTACTCAGGTGGGTCATATATCAATGAGTCATCTTATTTAACCAGAGTTCAGCTGTATACCGCACCAAACTCTTCGAACATGACATATCAAGAGTCGTATAGCCCTTCCCTGAGGCGTTCTACAGATTATTTCTCATCGTATTCATCTTCATCCCTAGGTACACTAGCCGGATATGGCTCACATAAGGACGAAAAATCAATTTAAAAGAACATTTGAGCACGAATATAGCATGACATTTAAAGAGGCATATCACGGGCTTGGTACACAAAATGAAGTGGAGTATATGAAGATGACGAAAGTTTCGATAGATCCCCCTGACCTAGATGATAATGGCGACTAAGGGGGACAAGATAGGGGCGGAGAACAAAGAATACTCTAAGGCTATTCGAGGTACTCGGCTTGCCCCAGCATATAACGTTTTATAAGGTGGTACTGCTTCGCCGCTGTCAACCGATGCTAACAAAATGCTCCAGTGTCTATAAATCTAGCTCAACACCCACGACAGAAGGCTATTGGAAATCAAGACCAGAGCTGGTGCACCTGGAGTTCAGCTCTGTAACGATAATATTCATTTCATCTCTCCACATCCTTTCTAAGAAGCGGAGTGATGATCCCATTTTCCCCGCCGACAAAGAAGTATTCTTGCCCGGGGAGCGAAATCCCTAGTTCCGAAACTTAGACTCTCGAGCTTGACCACTTGCATATATCAATTATATAGGGGTGTGCCTGGGAGGTGGAAAAACCTGCTAGCCTATGAATGACTCGCACCTTCCACGAGACGCTTCTAGTAGAGCAATCTCGCTGCCTCCCGAATTCTGGTTCATGTTTGCTTCGCTTTGTAGAGCAAACATATACAACGCGATTGAGAAACATCTTGGTCGTGGGCCGATAGCCCAAAGCAAGGTCTCGCAATTATTTTCCCAGGCTCCAGATGATCACCATTGGGTTGACGAGGTGGAACGTTTGGTTGCCACGTTGCACACGAGAATGCGGATCAATATTTGGAGCATTACCATTGGAGAAGATTCCAAACACAAGGGGGAAGATGGTTCTACTTGGATCACCCCAGAGGATAGATATGGAAACTCCTACAGGATGCTGAAATACAACCCCCCGGGATATACGAGTATTCGCCATCTTGGGTTCTTACTCATTCTATTCAGTCCCCCCTCTTTTACGATCTTAAGCTGGAAATGGCCATTGTGGTTTTGGACAAGGAACCCTCTGAAATTTAGAGGGGACGAACAGGGGGAGTCTAAGGTACAACCTGCAGCTGCAGCAGCAATTGATCCCAGGCCATCGATCGGAAAAACCATGACAGCAGCACTTGATGTAGCTGGCCCGAGCGGATCAACTTCAGTCAACTTGCTTCCGGATTATGCGAAGTAACAAGCCATATCGCGGCCTGTTACTACAGATGATGTTGGTTCACAGATAGAAGAGACAACGACAGGTGTATCTAGTAGTTGGGCCGACTGAATTAACTTCAACCAACAAACCTTTGGGTTCTGGAGAAGACCCACGGACGCCGCTAAGTGCTAAGAATATTGTAAAACATGGATCAGAGACAAGAGAGGCAGTGACTGGCATGTCAGCCGGCGATTCAATTGAAGTTGTGCGGGAGCCTCTTGTATTCGAAAAGTTGATTGAATTACTGGTTTCCTTATTTTGCCTAATTTTGTTAGGATTTGAAATGGCTTTCGCGTTGCTACAACGCCGGTAACAAATCTTGTATAGCTCATCGAGAAATTCCTATGTGATATACTACTTTTATATTATTTAGTAAACATGTATAACTCGCTAGTAATTCTACTTCTTAAGTTTATGCAGATCTAAACCAAATCCTCCCTACAACCGATTATTTCCATTTTTAACAGTACGAGAATTTGAAAAGATGCTGGATTAAAAGTATTTTCGAGCAAAATTAGCTCATCAGCTATCCCTAGGGAATTGTATCAAGATTAGGCTTTTCGTCATATCAATATATGAAGAGTTAGACTTCCAAGACCACTAGAACACAGTGAGAAAAGTCAGAAGCTCCCATTTTAGATCGACAAACAATTTAGCTTAGAAAATTCTTGACTAGGGTTAAGGGCAATTTGTAGAATGGCAACATTTTCTGCGAATACAAGGCCAAGAAAATCGAATATTTGAGAAACTTTCGTAAGCATTTGAGTTATGACGGGTGCCACTTGCATGCCAAGACCCCACCACCCCAACATGGAAAGTGTTTTTTTTTTTTTTTTTTTGATTCATTTTGGCATCATTAGCAAAGCATTCACTCTGACCCAGGGGAGCAAGACAGAATTAAAAAAAAAAAATTTAGAAATTTAAAAACAATCATGATGGGCCTAATCCGGGATCGAACCGGAGACCTCTTACAATTGAGTGTAGCCTGTTAAGCGTCTCCCAAAGCAAGAATTCTACCACTGAACTATCAGGCCGAAGACATGATTTGATGAGGGGAGCGGCCTTATTGAAGTATATGAACAAAGTTTAAAATGATGCCACGGATGGAGGCGAAGTTGCCAAGGTGCATGGTGCACGGTGCGCGCTGGCCGGCAGTTCCTGGCAGTTTTTCGGAAGCTCTACAATTACTGTCATGTGTTTCCTATATTACTATATTTCTGAGCTCTCTTTTTCCGAATACCTACAAATATATTTTCTTATAAATAGAAGATATCATTTCAAGCAAAGAGTTTTAAAAGCCAATATGGCCACAGGACTTTCAACTTTAAACTCAAAATTCTCAAAGCCTTTACTGCCAGATACATTCAGCCATCATTAGGTAGCCTGGGAATTCCATATTAAATCCTATCACTAGGCAGAATAGGTACAACCTTCAAGTGTTTCTCTACCGGTACTAATCTTCTTTCCGTCTCATGAGACTCTATCTATAAGAGGTCTCACTCAGGATGGTCTCCACGTGACTCGTCCATGCCTACGACCAACTCAGCGAATGTCGTGAGACCAGTGTAACGTCCAGATCAGCCAAACAGTACTAGAAGAATCCAAAGCTTCTATTCGTGCAACCTCGAGCGTATTTGAGAGCTTTTGCGGTAGTTTGTCCGTGTGCAGTGTTCAACAAGAGTAACTATAAAGTCTCAGAGCGAACGTCCATGTTGCATCTACTCTATCACTACTTCTCTTTCATCGCAATTTCATTTTCTCGGAGTAATCTCCTCACTATATCGTCACGTTGGGCATATTTTTTGTCGATAATTCTCTGGTATCTACCTGTTGCCTCATTGGTTAGGGTACGTTTGTCAGCAATAGCGAGGAAATTTTGCGGTTTGCGACTTTTGTGCGTTTAATTGCCACATTCATTCTAACAGGCCATTAGTCTGCGGTCTTTGTGCGGCTTTCTCAGCATTGCATTTCGAACATATGTCATTCAATATGCGCAAGTGCGTCTATGACTCCTAGCGGTAAGTTCTCGAAAGTTCTGTCCTTAAAGGATCGCACCTTCCTTTTAATTTTGCACGAATTTAATTACCCATTATCCATACTCGCAAGTTGTGAAGATCTCGGATTGGCAAACCAACCACAGACATCATGGCACACATCGTGACCACTTCATTCCTCCTGTCCAACCTTCACTGCCCGTCATGCGTCTCGCATATACAGGATACGCTGTTCAGCCTGGAACCACAACCAATCTCCGTATCTCCTTCACTACTCTCGTCATCAGTCACCGTCAAACACACGGAAGCACTACCCGTCACCAGCCTCCGGAAGGCTCTTGAACAAGCTGGCTTCGATATATCCGATGGCACAACAGACTCGAAAACCCCAGAAGCCAAATCACACGTGGCCGATAAAGATGTTGGTTACCTTGACCGGTTCATCAGCAGGCTACAGTCCAATGAAGATGTGTCGGCAAAATCTAAATATCCAGCACAGCACCTCGAAAACTGCGAAGCTTGCCGGCTGGCAAGTACTGAACACAAGCCAAAAGACACAGATTCCGCACTTCATGATGGAACCAGGAAGAAAATGGAGAAAGACTTGGTGGTGGTCGATTCCACTTCCCCCAAAACCTACAGAGCTTCTCTGGCGATTGGAGGGATGACATGTTCAGCTTGTGTTGGCACGATTACCGAAGAGCTTGAGAAGAAGCCGTGGATTGAGAAAGTCGTCATTAACCTTATTTCCAACAGCGCAACGGTCGATTTTGTGGGAGTTGATCACAAGAATGATATCGTGGAGAGCATCGAAGATATTGGATACGATGCAAACATTGATACTGTCGTTCAGACCGGAGGCGAAGAACCGAGTATATTAAGCACTTCCCGAACAGTAGATATTCTGGTACAGGGAATGTTCTGTCAGAATTGTCCAGGGAGGGTCTTGGGAGCACTGGAGAGTTTTGGGGACCAAGTTCGAATTGACAAGACTTTGAACGCCAATGACCCGGTTGCGAGAATTACCTATACGCCTAAGGTTCCTTCATTTACGATTAGGAATATTATCGCTGCTATATCGGACGCAGATCCCGCACTTCAACCTTCAATATACCACCCACCGTCCCTCGAAGAACGCTCACGACAAATCCACCATCGCGAACAACTCCGAATACTGATACGCGTCTTCTTCACCCTGCTCATTGCTATTCCGACTTTCATCATTGGCATTGTTTTCATGAGTCTCGTCTCATCACACAATGCTGGACGAATGTTCCTTATGCAACCCCTTCGAGCTGGAGTTAGTCGTGCTCAATGGGCACTCTTTATTATGGCAACGCCGGTCTACTTCTTATGTGCTGACCTTTTCCACATTCGTGCGCTGAAAGAGATTCGGTCAATGTGGAGAAGAGGCAGTACAACACCGCTACTCCAACGCTTTTATCGCTTTGGAAGCATGAATATGCTAATGTCACTTGGAACGACAATCGCTTACATATCTTCCGTCGCACAGCTCATTGCTGCTGGAGTACATCCGCCTGCGGAGACCAACAATAATACTTTTTACTTCGACTCAGTCGTCTTTCTAACACTCTTCCTCCTAGTCGGACGTCTCATCGAATCGTATAGCAAGACCAAAACTGGTGATGCTGTGACCAAGCTAGGTGAGCTACGACCAACGGAAGCTCTGCTAGTAGTTGCAAACGTTACGGATACGGACTCGATAGATGAAACAACAGCTGAAAAACAAAACACTTCCAGCTCAAAGCACGAGGTTCTACGAACGATCCCGGTGGATCACCTTGAGTTTGGAGATATTGTTAAACTTCGACAAGGCGGTTCTCCTCCTTGCGATGGCATAGTTGTCCAAGGGGAAACCAAATTTGACGAGTCAAGTCTTACCGGCGAGTCAAAGCTTACTAAGAAGACACTTGGAGATGAGGTCTTCTCCGGTACCGTCAACAAGGATTCACCAATTTCGATCAAAATTACTGGTGTTGCTGGCTCATCAATGCTTGACCAGATCGTTAAAGCCGTACGTGAAGGACAAACACGTCGTGCTCCAATACAGCGCGTAGCAGATACATTAACAGCATATTTTACACCCATGGTCACCTTAATTGCTATTGTAACTTGGATTATCTGGCTTTCCCTGGGACTTTCTGGGAGATTGCCAAAAGACTGGCTCGATACTGAGTCTGGTGGGTGGGTTGCCTGGTCTCTCCAATTCGCAATTGCAGTCTTCGTTGTTGCATGTCCATGTGGGCTTGGTCTTGCTGCACCTACTGCCTTGTTTGTTGGTGGGGGACTAGCTGCTCAACATGGCATATTAGTTAAAGGTGGTGGAGAAGCATTTGAGAAAGCAAGTAAACTTGATTGCATTGTTTTCGATAAGACAGGCACTTTAACGGCTGGCGGCGAGCCGGTCGTCACTGATCACCAGGTCTTTCCTCTGAAAAGTGAAAACAAACATGATGAAGTCTGTTCAGTGGCAGATATTTTGGCTATGGTCAAGGCAATTGAAGACAATAGCAGCCATACTATCGCAAAAGCGCTCTCTTCATTTTGCAAGAATAGCTCCATAACAGATATGGAAGTGTCTTCACCTGAAGAGATTGCTGGTAAGGGGCTAAAGGGGTCCTTCCATTCCACCAACTCTAACGAACCTACGGAAATGCTTATCGGCAATGAACTACTTCTCTCAGAGAGCAAGATTCTTGTTGGAGGAGATGCTCAATCAACTCTAGATGACTGGAAATCCCAAGGGAAATCCGTAGCTCTAGCCGCTATCAAATCCAATCAAACCTGGCAGCTTGCAGTTATATTCGCTATTTCCGACCCAATTCGACCAGAGGCACCATTCATCATTAAAGGCCTCCAAGAGCGCGGCACAGATGTCTGGATGCTTTCTGGTGATAACCAAATCACCGCCAACGCCATCGGTACCCAAATCGGCATTCCAGCATCGAACATCATCGCAGGTGTTCTTCCCAATCAAAAAGCAGAAAAAATCCAATACCTCCAAAAGTCCCTCAAAACTCGAACCTCATCTGGCACTGATCATAATGAGAAACGTGCCCTGATTGCCATGGTCGGCGACGGAATCAACGACTCCCCCGCCCTCACCACCGCTGACGTAGGTATAGCCATCGGATCCGGCTCCGATATCGCTATTTCTTCTGCGGAGTTTGTCCTTGTTTCCTCGAGCCTCACTTCCCTCATCACTCTTCTTGATTTAAGCAAAACAGTTTTTAGACGTATTAAGTTCAATTTCGCTTGGGCACTGGTGTATAACCTGGTTGCGCTACCTGTTGCAGCGGGTGTGCTATTTCCGGTTGTGAGTGATGGGAAACATGTTAGGTTGGACCCAGTTTGGGCGAGTTTGGCGATGGCGGCTAGTAGTATTAGTGTGGTGCTTAGTAGCCTTGCTCTGAGAAGTAGGGTCCCTGGGGTGGGGTTTAGGATTAGGAAGAGGCAAGGGGGAGGGTTGGAGTAATTTAATACCCGAGTCTAAAGGCGTTTGTGGAGTTGAGTATTCTTTGAAAGATTGGAAAATGATAATTATAATGTCGTTTAGATAGCATAGTCGCGACTAGACTTGATAAGAGCAGAGCACTGAAATAAAATGGATCTTCAACCTTCCTCCAGCTCTCACTCGCTTGACGTTAATCCTAGTTCAGCGCTACACTCTTTAACTTTATATTTAAGTGCTAAAAGATTCGCTTGCTTGATAAATTTTAGATTCGGTAGCTTTGTTAAAGCTCTCAGAATATCCATCAAGCAATTCTGGTGCGGTCAGGCCAGCTTGGTGGTGTGGAAGGCGTTCTAAATTGTGACACCTACTAGGTATCACCCGTCCATGGGATAACAGCAAAACTTTCTACACATATCTCTGTCTTTCTCTTTAAACTTTATTCTGTTCTATTTATACAGATAATCTAGCTTACCCTATCCTCCGAGGCTCCAACCGCCCACCTGCCACCCCCGGTACCCCGTTCCTCCCCTGCGGCTCTATCATCACTAGCTCAACTATGATTCATGTCCTCTCCAATGCTTTCGATCAAGGACCCGTTCCATGCGTGTGCAAATGACAAAGATAACTGGTAGTAGATGCTGAGGAGGGAGAGATGTAATGGGGGTAGACTGTCAAGAATCGTCGGGGGAACAACACATGTGAAAGGCATGAGAAGCGCCGATTTTGCAATTGTCATGGGAATTTCATGGCAATCATATTAATGAGATGCACGCGTATCAATAGGGAAATCTTAGCCTTTTGAATCTATCTGTACCTCACTATGTTTGAATTTCAAGTCTTAAAACAGATTTGACATGGAAAAGGGCAGTACCCTAGTTCATCGTCACAACTACAAATGAAAATGAGCTACCGATTTTTAATTTTACAATGGTATCTAATGGTACTCAAGCCCAGGATTTGCCACGCTACCACGAAAGGATAGATAGAGCGTGCTGGTGTTGATTCTGATGACATATTCTTCAAGTTTTGGGCTGAAGTTTCTTCAACAAGAGTGTAATCGGTGAAAACCATGAGGGCCGAAGATATCAGTCAAATGGTTGTTTGCTTGGCACAGACGAAAGGGTAAACTTATGGCCGTGTAATGGGATATTCGAGAGGTTGTAGTGAGCTGTCGTATCTGGAACATCTTAAGACTTGCGCAGTAGATACCGTATAAATTGATATCAAAAAAGAGTAGTTTGACCGATCTCCGCACCATACCGCAAGGTAAGAGAATAGTGGCGAAGATGGTGTTCTGCGATTCCTATGAAGGGTAGATGAACCTTAATGTTATCTCTAAATCCCTCGCATCTATTTTCACATCAGTGATGCAAAGAAATTGTAAGAGATGGTAAACACGAAGATATGGTGTACCGCAGACTTGTGCTTAGGTTAAATATAGTAGTGTTCACCAAGACACTTCTCTAACCATACTCTAACCTCTACAACCTTAATCGACAGGAGCAAAATGTTGTCGTGATTCTTTACTTTTCCCTATTGTCGGCGGGGAATTGTTTCATATTTTTAATTCGACCCGCTCTTAAAGTTTATAGCAATGAAAGTTATGAGATTTCGGTGACGAGACGTCTCCCTACATCAACTGAGTCAAGGCAGTAGAGGGAAGCGGCTGCACAAATTTTGCAATGCGGGGTTTCCAAACTGCGTGTTTCTGAAGCTATTGTAAGCCTTTCCTGGACCCTGAAAGTAATGCTAAGCACGTGCCATTGAAGCTTAAACGAACGGCAACGTTAGGCGACCTCTTGGCAACACCTCTCCAAAGTCGTCATTGCTGTGCCAAGCTTCACTTCGCGCGTCAACCCCTCGAGCTCAAAGTGGTGATCCTGGATTTTCTATCACCGGCCACTCACCGCCACCGACACATCAATTGAACAGGTGAAGACCCTGCAGAAAAACTGCATTATTGTATCCCAAACTTATCGCTGATCACTCTACTAGCTCTACCATTTGTAAGCTTCTCTGCTCCGTGTCGGGAACATCCTGAGGCGGCAGGAAATTGTGCGCTATCTACGACCATAGAGCGACTTGAAACTCAATCGAAGTGCTCTCTTCGCGGCAGTAATCGGGCGATTGCCCACGGCGGAGATGGTCTCGAAACATTTGATAGTAGATGGACGTAGCAGCTTCAATGGCTATGGCGCGTCGCGAACAGCAATTCTTGGCATGGCCAAGGTCTTCTTCATGGGCCTCAGTCAAGCTTCATATGCTTCAGCAGCACCTGTGATTGGAATTTTAGGGTTTGCAGCGAACGAGAAGCTGCCAAAGGAACCTGAAGATCCGGGTTTATGGCTCTATTTGGGAGTTGCCTCTATATTGGTCCTGCTTGGAGGTGCTTTTGCTGGGCTGACTATTGCGTGAGTATATACCCCGCAATGCAACATAGCACAAGCTAATCGATATATTGTACAGTTATATGGGACAAGATAGCATACATCTACAGGTCATCGCAACCTCGAGTGAGGGCAAGGAACAAAGGAACGCACAAAAGGTCTTGTCGTTGATGCAAAAGGGAAAACATTGGGTGCTTGTTACATTACTTCTATCTAATGTCATAGTCAACGAAACATTACCCATTATACTCGATCGTTCTCTTGGTGGAGGATGGCCTGCAGTCGTGGGCAGCACAGGCTTGATTGGTACGACAAACTCTTTGTTCATAAAAAACACTGCTAACTATAGTAGTTATTTTCGGTGAAATTATTCCTCAAGCTGTCTGCGCTAGGTATGGCCTCGCAATTGGCGCCTGGATGTACCCCTTTGTAATTTCCCTCATGTGGGTGCTCGCACCTATTGGCTGGCCAACTGCCAAACTTCTTGATTATGTTCTCGGTGAAGATCATGGTTCAGTATACAAAAAGTCTGGCTTGAAGACTTTAGTTACGCTGCACAAGACCCTAGGTTCCGTACCCACTGAAAGACTTAACCAGGATGAAGTCACAATCATCAGTGCTGTACTAGACTTGAAAGAGAAAGCCGTGGGCGATATTATGACGCCGATGGAAGATGTTTTCACGATGTCTGCCGATACTGTCCTGGATGAAGAGACTATGGATGTGATTCTTGGTGCTGGTTATTCTAGAATTCCTATATATGAGCCAGGAAACGAACAAAACTTCGTCGGTATGCTGTTAGTCAAGATTTTGATCACGTATGATCCTGAAGACGGAAAAAAAGTCAGCGAGTTTGCCTTGGCCACTTTGCCCGAAACTCGTCCGGAAACCAGCTGTCTTGATATTGTCAATTTCTTCCAGGAAGGAAAGTCCCATATGGTACTTGTATCTGAGTATCCAGGTGAAAACTATGGTGCTATTGGAGTTGTCACATTGGAGGATGTCATTGAGGAGCTAATCGGAGAGTGAGTACTTTCACAGCCAGTGACTAGGTCAACTGCTAATAACCAAATAGAGAAATTATTGATGAATCGGACGTCTTTATTGACGTTCACAAGGCTATCAGACGTATTCAACCGGCCCCCAAAGCACGCATACAAAGAGGACATATTGTGGGCAATGTCGAAAATACTACTTTGAATGCTCCCGACGACCATCTTATTGACCTCAGTGAAGGGCCAGGTGCAGCGATGTCAAAACAGATCACCAATGGAGACCACCATTCGGCGCATATCTTTGGAACAAGTCCGAAGGCATCATTCCTACGGAGAAATTCAGCTGGAGCAGAGGGAAAGAGCATTGCAGTCCGTGGCAACGTGAACGATATGCGAGAGCACCTGAAGCACCTTGGTCCCTCAAATTTAGCAAGCCGGCCAAAAACAACGCGTTACAATACTGTGAAAATTAAAGCAGGCGCCACCAACCAAAGCACGCGGTCCGAACCCAGGCAAGATTCAATTGGTCATCAGGGGCTAATCGTTGAAGAACCTTACCGTGACGATCCAGCAACCCAAGGAGGCGAAGGGGAAGGCCTTCTTCGATCAGCAGGCAGGGATGCTAAAGATGGAGTCCAGGCGCTACAACAAACCTATGGATCTTTTGATCGCTCCGCCTCGTCAATCTCGAATATGGCCAGTAAAATGAGTCAAATATATACAGATGGACCAAGCCAAGATTTATACCCTTCAACAGGTAAAGAACCATTATCGCCACAACGACGAGAGCTCTCAAGGCATAACACAAGCCATAGCGACCAAAGTACTGATACACTCGGTTCTCTTCATTCGGGGCAAAACCCAGTTCGGCGCAAGAGGGGCGCTGCTCGTAGTGGCAGCATAACGGAGAACATTGTTGACTCCGGTGGCATTCGTAAAGTGGTATTGGAAGCAGGGAGCAGTTCAGGGGAAGGAGATGAGGTTAATGGCAAGAAAAATGAAAAATCTCCCTCGAATCTGCCCGCAAACGGGGATGAGAGCAATACTGAGGGACATCATTCTGAAGCTCCTAAAGGAGAAGGTGGGAAGAAGAAACGTAGACGAACCCGCCACAAGAAGAAGAAGAATAACAGCGAGGAGGGTTCGCATGCTGATGGATCATCTGCAGCACAACATAATTAGGAACAACTTTTGAGGAGGAAGGTTAGATTGGTGACTAGGCTCAAGTCGACTTGTATCAATATGTACTGGTGGTGGCATTCTTGATTCTGCAGCTGAAAGCCGGGTTGTGATATTGCAATAGCTGATGGGGTTATTGAAAAGACGCACGTATATGCGTCTAGGCCCACGGGCTTAACATAATGTAAATTTTAAAATACACATACAGAGGTACGACAATTTTTGCTAGGTGTTTTTCGAGTGATTTAAAGGTATGGCACTTGAACCCATGTCACTCGCTTAAACTTGCTTCACTTCAGATGGTGGGGACGTCGAACGTCAAAAAACATTCCCCCGCCTCTCTCACCACCAAAACTCACCCTCGTGCCTTCCTACACTACAAACTTTCTTCAGCACAACGAAATGGTCAACCCCAAATACTGCACCCAATGTGGGCACCCTCTCCCTGCCCCAGAACTCCGTGACAAAACCACAATCTGCGCTAAATGCAAGGTTCCCATCGCAACCTGGTGGGACGAAGACTCCCAAACCTTCCGCACAAACCGCGAAGTCATAATGCCATACACTCCTCCTCTCGGTTCACCCACTACCTACAGCGGCACCGGTGGCACCTCAACTCCTTACGCATATCGGAATGGCGCTGAGGGCCATGAATTCGAGGTCAAGAATACGCAGACAGTGGAGGAGAGTAATTTTTGTGGGGCGCTGATTGTGCTCGAAGGGCATTTTGAGAAGGGGAGGTTAATGGGGCCACAGACAATGGAGCAGACGAAGAAGATGGTTGCGATGACTCTGGATAGGAGTTTGAATAAGCCGGATGTTAGGTAGGCTCTTCTTAGTGCTAGAGGGGAGGAGAGAATGCTAACAAGGGTGTAGAGAACATCTTGCAAAGAACGTTCATATATGGATGCGACTCCAGAAGATTTTCAATCTTGCAGTACCTCTACTCGTCTCAAGATCTCTCCGCGAATTGTATACTGAAGCAGGTGTACCTAATGGCCTTGATGTACCCGAATCTGCTACACTGATACTGAAGAATTATGATATTTTGAGGGAGGACCTGCATTATTTGAATAATCTGCTGGTGATTAGTAGGAATATGCTCGCGATTAAGGAGACAGCGCAGGAGATATGCGCGGCCGTACAATTCGATAAGGCTGTGCAGAAGCTGGTTATTCTATGTGTGAATGTAACGAGTAAGGGTTACGATGGTGAGAATGTCACAGAGGGAGACAGAGTGAGGCTATTAGAAATCACAGAGCTCTGTAAGCTTGTTTGTACTAGACATACGGCTAGGGAAATACTAACATGGGGCAGACAAGAAATTGCTGGTTACCTGTTTGCAGCATACACACAATTGGACGATGGGGAACGACCGCTTCAAGATGTCATTTTGGTTCGAGATGTTATTCGACAATGATTTACGAAACGATGCGATTCACGAACTTCCTCCGGACGATTTAAATGTCGAAAAAGTCTTTGAGGAGGTCAAGAATTGGCTGAGGAGGCACAATAAAAAGGACGATCTAGCAGCTGAGCTACTTGCAAAGTATGAGGAGGAAGTGCCGGCCGGACATACTGCTGGGAACTTGCCATCGCCTCTGGGTGAAGTGGACCGGGACAATGTGGAGGAGTCGACTACTCCTGTCTGGAAAGCGGATCTAGAAGACAAATACGAGCAAGATCGACTTTATGCTCGAGTATCGCACGAGATCGATGTTTGGTGGAAGAGGGTTAGGGATGCGAATTACGATGGTTGGGTTGTTCCTATGGAGACTGTTGAGGGAGCTGTTGAAAGAGCAGAAACGTGCAAGAATAATGCTATGCACCGGTATATGCCTCGAGGTGATGAACACGATCATCGATACGACCATGACGAACAAGACGATCAACAGCAGGACGATGGAACTGACGACCAATACGAGCATGACAACAGATCCATTACAGAGGACAACGGAGAGGATGACGAAGGAGAGGAAGAGGAGGAAGATGACGACGATTCATATGTCGAGGGACCATTACGAGGACTCCTCACGGAAATCCCAAATATTCTAGACACGAAACAAATTGAAGCTCTGCACATGACTGTCAAAGCATGCATCGTGGATTCCATGGGATCTGGTCTTACTCCTGCAGGTGAAAATCTTCAGAAGACGAGATGCAAGATGTTCCTGGCACTAGATTGTGGTAAAAATCTCCTTCGAGAGATGCTTGTGTTTATTGCAGTCTGGGAGCAAACGGATCAGCAGTTCATCTTCCAGATCACTGCTCAAATTATCGAGTCTTTCCATCACAATGCTCTCCTCCCTTACGCCTGGAACTCACTTCGAATTTTAAAGGACATCGTTTCACCAGCACAAACTGTGCTCTTACGACTTATCAATTATATGTTCCGAGCACGAAAAGACAGCCCTATCTATGATGACATCAAGGACTACAATCGTGACGCCAAGCTCATCCACTTTCTGTATAACTATTTCCGTTGCCGAGTTGTGCCAGATTGCCTAGCACTTATAGCAGCGCAAGCGCACATTCGACAGAACAAGAGTCATCCAAGCGATTTCCCTGTAGATCTTTGGGACATGGAGCGTGCTAAAGATGGGCTTTCCCAGTATCTAGATTTCATCTCCGTTATTGCAGAGATTCCTGAAATGCGCCATCTGCTCATCGACTGGGAGTGTGTCTACGAACTTGTTGCTCTCCTTAAAGCACTTGAATTAGGTGTAGAACGAAAGCCACTCGTCGACCCCCGACGAACTGGAGCTCCCGGGTCCACACCCCATGTTGAGCGACCATATGATGACCAAGGCCATCCCTCGCCTCAACACAATGTGCCACCCATGCACGACACACCACACAAGTTCCCTTGGGCTGGTATCAAGATCCAAATTTTAATCATTCTCACAGCATTAATTGCACCCACAAATCCTCGTCGTACAGGTCCTGGAAATCCAATTGTGCAGAAGCAGCTCCTCGATCATGGCGGTATTATGCCTCTTCTTAATTGCTGCGTCTACGACGGTCACAATGAGTATCTTAAAGAGCGGGCAACGCTTACCATTAAATTTGTCATGGAAGGTTGTGATGAAGCGCAAAGGTTCGTTCGGGAATTAGTACCTGTCAAAGCTGCCCAAGCAAATGCACAGAAAGCAAGGCAGCAAGCTGTAAATGGCGAAGGTGGCGTTGGGATGGCGGGTAGAGTAGAAGATAAGCTGGAGGAATTTAATAGACAATTGAAGAGTGTTCACCTTGGAAAGGATAGTGGTGGAAGTTTGGCAGCAGAGGGGCTGGGTCTGAATTTGCCGGGCATCGAAAGTACTAGCAAAGGGAAGGAATCCGGAACAAATGGAAACGGAAAGGGGAAGGGGAAGGGGAAAAAGTGAAAATAATAAACGACATACGAATTTGACGCCTTAACCAAGCTCATTTATGGGATCATTGCACAGGATACAATGCATAGCTATTATGCTGAAAATGGAATGCGCTGGAATTAGTATTAGATACCCTTTTCATTCGCCATTGTAAAGAAATGAGGAAATAGAAGCTAAAAGATATAACAGCAAAATAGAAATAGAAGTAGACGATCTGTCCTTCCTTATATGATCTCTATCTACTCTTCAGTGATCTTATGGTTTTGCCTAGGACTAAGGATACCAAGATTGCGTCTTAAACGTGAACCAAAAGAGAATACAATCGCACAATTCTCCTTACATATATCACTGCCATGAGTTCAACTTTAAGGTCAGTTCATGAGTAAGATGCACGGCAGCATGTTAACCAAGACCTCCTCTCCTGTTCGGATGTTCGCGTGTCTTCTCTCCCCTCTTATCATTAACCATTAAATTAGAGGGATTTTTTTGGAGATTTGCATCAGATCAGATGAGCCTCGGAAAGGCCTTGGCATCAGTATTCACATTGCTAGCGGTGCTTTATGGCTGGGAATGCACTAGATCTGCAGCTCAGCTGTTCATCTTGAATCAGCTCATGTCTCAGTACGCACACTTCCGCCAATAATCTGAGGGAAGGGTAAGGATAGACTGCCCCTTTGCAACGCATGCATGCTGAGAGATATGTAGATGGTTGACTTGATGGTTGACTGGTAAAGCCCTTGTCGAAGCTCTTAGATCTCGAAGCATAACCTCCGTCTTACAGGCTTCCAAATCATGAATCTCACTAACGCCACCCTCGTGCTTCTTACTCCTAGTTTGAACCTAGGAGGCATTGCCTGTTTGTTTAAACTTTCATGTTTGTGTGAATTATTGTGAGTTATTGTATAGGTGCGATTATTGCGTCCTTTGCTTCGAAATAATGAACGGAAGATAGGGGAGACGCTCACTTACTTCGAGCCTCCAAACACTACAGCTCTGTTTACGCACCCACTGATGTCTCTAGACAATAGATCATTCTTGATGCTTCTATATAAACAAATTGTCGATTAGGCAATGGTCAAAGTTTGTAACAGGGGTTAAAAAAATTAGGGCACGTATCCTGTATTTTGGAAATACCCCACAAAGCACCATTTAGAGCCAATAATTTAAAATCATCACATTTCATAGGTGAATATAAGTTCAACACTGTGCTAAGGCTGCCAAATAATCTCTATCTACTACTACTCTCTGGAGTCATATTAGTCCTTCACACAAAGCGCTACTTCTTTACCTCAGGCTGATTATCTTCATCATAGTCTGAAATGGCGATGGTGATGATCTCGCTAGCATTCTCGACGTGAGAGTCCTCTCACTTGACCTAGGGGGCCTCATCCTCATCCTCATTGCCCGACTCTCCATCCTCCCCGGCTTTGTTGCCATTAAACTCTGCCTTCCTATTCAGCCATCTCGCGGCTCCTTTGTCGAGTTTGGTGAAACGTTGTTCAGCATTCGAAACGATTAGGTCCACGGAGTGAATCTGGGCATCACTGAGACGGCCATTAACTTTGTAGTTCTCCCAGATTGTGAACATGCTATTAGCTGTTGAAAATCTTCCATCACCCTCTCTCGGGTTCCCCAAAAACTCTAAGGCTGGTGGCTCAACGGGTGGTGTCTCAGATCGGGACGGCAGAGGATCGGACTCTAGTGTTGGTTTGGGGATATGGAATGGCTTGATAGAATGAAGTGAGGTGGAGAATCCCATTGAAACTCGAGGGACTGAAAGCTTGCGGTGGCCGGCTAAGACGCGTTCGGATATGAGTTGAGAGAGTCGTGACTTGGAATATTTGAGAGATTCGCGGGTTTGTTCCAATTTGAGAAGTTCTTTTGCGCTGGTTCCTTTGGATTTAGCGGGGTTTTTACGTTTAGGTGGCATAGTGAGCGAGAGTTTTGATTGAAAGGATCGAGCTGGTGCTGATCGCTGTCTGAACAGGTTAGTATTTAAGTTCATAATGAAGCAGGTTTGAAATTGGTCCAAACTTGAAGAGGGGAGCTCGCTAAACCAGTAGAGATTTCCTTACCGACCGTCTAATACTAGTTGTAGACTTTGTATTCGGTAGAAGAGTTGAATGTTGAGTTTTAACTACACTGATGTGAAAGTTTGATAAGCATTATGGAAGAGGATGCAGGTACTCTAGCCGACAGGCATGCTAAATAGCATCTCAGGCATATTAAACTCAGAAAGCGAACAAATTAGTAGTGAATTCTAATGTGTGAGAGTTATAGCACGGCCAGGACGGCATGGCTTTTTATAAAGGGGAGGGGGGGGGTAGGGCGAAGCCATTCGGTGGTATTATTAAAATAGATATGCTAGTGTCAAGGACCCATTTGAAATGCCAGGGCATTTATAGATATCAAGTATATTTTTGATACTATTTGAGTTTGTATTATGGCGTATTGTTGACGTGAAGAAAGGGAAGGGAGAGCTCGCTTAATTATGACCTCAATGCTGCAACTCTGCTCTGTAGACGGCAGGTAGATATTTGAGTGCTCGACTGGGAAGTCTCCTTTTCAGAAGTAGTTTGGCGACTATTAATCTTCGAGATAATAGCACCACATCATATTACCATCACGCACCAAAATACTTCTCAAGAACAAATGGTGATAGTGTTATACCGCACCAGCATTGGGTCGAAGTAAAGAATATGTAATAAAGGTACATCTAATTCCACATCTTTTCAAAACGATGAAAGTGAGTCATTGGCCCTAATAAATTATCAAATACCTGTAAACGAGCAGCGACAAATTTTTATACCTCAAATCCCCGCTGTATTCCATACTCAAGCGAGGATCTAATTTGGAAGAGGCTGGGAAGCGCGTGGCAAGACTCGATTTGGACTAAATCCTACGAACGATCAACAAAAGAATTACTTACATCACCTCGAGAGACAATATCATTGACCGTGTTATAGCTGAGCTCTTTTCACGTGGTGTTGGGTTCAGCAAGACACTAGCGTTGGGTAAATCAGTTCCTTAATTAAATTAAGACTAATTTCCTATCATACTCTCAATCATCTAATTCCATAACGAACTAGACCTCATCCTCCTCGGCGAAGACCAATGTGAAAAGAAGGGATTATTCCATATCTACCAAGGTGCGTTCTTTCCCCCTTCTATAACAAAAGTCCCACTCGTACTCCGATTCGCAGCATCGAACTGCTCCACTAGTCCTCTGACGCTATCCTCCAACGTCACAGGCGCATCGTTCATTCCGACACCTTGGGCGGCACCGGTGCCCATGTCTGTTTGCACCCAACCTGGATTAAACGCCATTGTCGTCAACCACTCCTCTTCGAAGTGTAGTTTAGCAACCATGTAATTACTACCCGCCTTACTCAGCCCATATGCGAAGAAGGGGACCTTGTACTCCCCTAGTAAGCCTATACTCCCAATAGTGCTAGTGATAACAAGGAATTTCGGCTCTGACGAGGCTTTGAGAAGAGGGGCGAAAGCCTGGATGAGAGCGAGGGGGCCGATAGTGTTTACTTCGAAGTGCTTCCTAACCATATCTAACTTTGTGTCAACAGTTGGGACAATACTGCTTGTGTCCATTATTCCCGCGTTCGAAATTAACACATCAATCTTTTCGATTTGATGCTTGGATCGAAGTTCGGCGACGGCGGAGGAGGGGTCGGTAGCGGATGTTGAATCGATTTTGATGGTTATGAGTTTGCTGCCTTGAGCGACGGGGAGGGAAGAGATGGAATTCTGAGATGCGGTGACATCTCGTACTGCTGCAATGACTGTTGTGTTGGGGCGAGTAAGGTATGCTCCGAGGAGACCTTTGCCAATTCCACGGTTGGCCCCGGTGATGAGATAGATTGTGTTTGTGTTTGACATTTTGGTCGTGTTATTCTCGTTGTTTAGGGTGGAAGGAGGGTCAAGAGTGGTAATTGTGATAGTAAATTCAGATGGTAGTGGGGTGTTCTTGATGTGAGTATTGAGAAGTGTTTTCTGTGTGTGATGAGGTTCGTCTCACGCTTCTCCTTTGACATCTTTATATATCTCTGCTCTACCCGCTATCAACAGAACTAGCAACCACTTCGAGAACACTTCGATTTCCAATCGAAGAATATATCCAATGAGTAATCCCAACACATTATAAAGTCAGATCTAAGTTAAGGAACGTCGAAGAAAGCCACTATTCAACTTCCGAAACATTGCGCATTGTCTAGATCCGGTAATTTTTAAATACATCGCTTGAGCACCCCTGAGCTAGTGATGGTATTGTGTATTTCGTAAGCATAAGCCTTTCACCGACATATCTCAACAGTAACTTTATGATTGGTAGACTCGAGATACGACGTTCCTAATTTGTGACATATGTACTGTAGCCTCATAGCTCAAATAGAATGATGTATGCAGGTACGCTTGATAAGCATTGATGACGACGTTTCAATTATACCCTGTTTTGGGAAAATGCTTGTGGTTGTGATGATTGGGGGGGGGGGGGTTAGCTTGGTTGTTCAGTAATCACTGAGGAGATACCTAGTTGCATCTAACTATCAATGTGACGCTAATTGAATAGCATGGACTTTTTTTTTTTTTTTTTTTTTTTTTTTTGAAATAATGAGATGTTTGTGAAGTAATATGTTTAATGGCAACCGTTGGAGTGGAGGTGTTGGGTAGTCGCAATTCTTTGAGAGATTTCAGTTAGGTAGAGAAATGCAGGAGAGGGATGAAGCATAAAATGCAGTTGGGACGGATTGCTTTGGGTTTGTGAGACATACTGCAGACTTGGGTGTGCTTTTATTCAGGAAATGAAAATCTGAGTTAGGAAACATAGATTAACATAAGTTGCCATTGTCATTTCAACACCATATGATTCATATAGAGCTATTGATTGCTACTATCATAGCGGGTATATTCCTATTCCCACACAAACGCCGAAACCATAAACCCAAACCCCATGACCCATTTATAAACTATATCAATCAAGCACGACTAGGGTACTTTGCCACAATCTCAATCACCGGCTCAACAACCGGACTCATCCTACTATGGAGACTCTCTTCTCCCCTTTGGTCCCTCACTCTTCTCAACGCCCTCCAAAACCCGAGTATGCATTCTAGTATCGCAACAACAGCATAGATTCCTGCGATTACAGCAACATCGGTGACCTGATCGCTGTTTGGATATTTTGTTCCTTTCCGTACATTTATTCCTTCTTGTGATAATCCTGCAACCTTGACGGCGTTAACAACCAAACTGCCAAGCCAAAGAACAGCATTGATAGCCTGCCAGCCACGTATTCGGCCGTAGAAGCCCTCAGTGAAGTGCAAAGCGAAACCGAGGATCAACCCCACAAATCCAAACGGTATTAAACCAATTCCGAAGTGTATCAATTCCAGCCGCACAATTTCCAGCACTTCCATCAGTATATTAGCGATTATAAGACCATAATATAGACTGGAAACAATTGAGAATGCCCAATTCTTTCTTGTAGATGCCCGGAGATGTGCTGTTGAGGGATTGAAGTTTTGCTTTCGGTGGTGGTGGGAAAGCGCGAGGAGGATGGGTAATAGGAAGAGGGCGATCCATACTGGGAGGGGGATTATGATTGTGTCTATAAAGCAGGATGTTGGGAGTGGTGAAGAGAGGGTTGATGTTGGGCCCTACAGACGACATTGTTAGGCTGTCTCTGCACGCATAGCTATTGGAATACTTACGAAGCCTTCCTTCCGTACACCACAAAGCCCCATCCTAGCTATTAGTTCTATACCGGATCGCCGCCAATAGTGTTGTTCTTGCGCTGCCTCGCCTTGTGCTGCTTTGTCTTGCGCTGCCCTTATTCTTTTCACGAAGCGTTGAGGAACAAGTCTCCTTTCTCCACTCGCCCACTTCAATGTCGTAACTGTTCGTCTCGTCCCGTCGATCACCTCGTACGAACAAACACCCTCTTTGTACTCCTCCTGTTGGTTATTATGTACCCTCGGCACCCTGCGTCTCGCAACTGTTTCACGACGCGCACAAAGAGGTGGCCTCACCCAACGATATTCCAACAACTCAATTCGTAACGTCAAACCACATCAAATACAGCATGAACAATGAAATCGAGATATTGCCTACCACAGGGTTCATGCGCGAAAGGTGCGCAGAGAGGGATATATACTTCTGACACTGCATAGTATCTTTGGGTATCTTGGTACGAACTGATAGTGATTTGGATTAATTGCAAGTAGTCTGGAGCCCCGTCCGGAAAGGTGACATTCCGGATCGAGAAACAGAAATAGATCGCCTCTAGTGAGGGCGCTTGACGGCGCCGTCAACGAGTTAGTTTTCAAGCTTATTGTTGACATTGGTGGCGTTTTCAGCGGATCGGAATGATGAGCTGAGGGGTTGAAGAAGCCTTCTGGGGACTGGAGAAAGAATGATACAGTAGATTGTTAAAAACATTGATGGAGGGGGGTAGGAAGTTTTTATCCATGTTGGCTGAAGAAAAGGGGGAAGAAGTAGCTCTATTGAGTGAAGAAAGTGGTTCTGAAATGAGGAAAGAATGATCTACATGAGGCAATGAGTATTGGTTTTCAAATACGATCACCTGATGTCTCTCACTTGCGCTGAAGAAGTCATTTATGGCTGTTACAATTGGTCGGTATACATAATTCCGAGATTGATATCTGATGATACTTGCCATTCAGGGTGTTACAAAAGGCAGCATAATATCAAGTGACCGAGGTGGATTGGGCGACTAGCAAGAGGGAGCAACGACATAGTTTGCAATGGCCTCCGCTTACTCACATCTTTCTCTCAAATCACTACGAACAGATACGACAATAATCATGTAGGGTATGGATTGCGATCTGATCTTTATGCTTTTAATTTTACACGTATGTGGCCCAGCATTATACTTGCGGACTCCCAACGATGCAACCAACCTCCGAACTTTAAAATGTTTTCAAAAAGAAGATCCAGGGCCATCCATTCTCCATGCGCGAAAAAATTACACAGCAAAGTCTATGGGCGAATCTATAGCTCGTCGTGGGTTCCTGGCTCATCATCTTCGCTTGCTCCACCTGCACCTCCATAGAGCTTGCTGGTGATTGGGTATGCGACGTTCGAAAGCTTCTCCTTCTGTTCCTCAAAATCTTCCGAAGTGGCAGTGGCGGCGTTCTCCTCTAACCATTCAGTGGCCTCCTTGACAGCGTCGAGGATCTATTTAAGTAATTAGCCTATGATCATGGTAAAATGTAATTGACAAAACTTACGGTCTCCTTGTCATCCTCATCGATCTTGCCTCCGAGACCCTCTTCATCGTTGACTTGGTTCTTCAGGGAGAAGGCATAGTTCTCGAGACCGTTACGGGCCTCAATGCGCTCCTTGGTAGCCTTGTCCTCATCAGCGTACTTCTCAGCCTCTTGAACCATACGGTCAATCTCATCTTGTGTGAGACGTCCCTTGTCGTTGGTGATGGTGATAGACTCGGTCTTTCCAGTGCCCTTGTCACCAGCGGTAACCTTCAGAATTCCGTTGGCGTCAAGCTCGAAAGAGACCTCAATCTGGGGAACGCCACGAGGCGCAGGTGGGATACCGGTAAGCTCGAATTTTCCGAGTTGGTTGTTATCCTTGGTCATGGTACGCTCACCCTCGAAGACTTGAATCAAGACTACTGGCTGGTTATCGGCAGCGGTGGAGAAGATCTGAGATTTGCGGGTTGGGATGACGGTGTTTCTTGGGATCAATTTGGTCATGACACCTCCAGTGGTCTCGATACCGAGGGTCAATGGGTTGACATCCATGAGAACGAGATCCTCAGTTCCCTCCTCACCAGATAGAACACCACCTTGAACGGCAGCACCGAAAGCGACAGCCTCATCAGGGTTGATACCCTTGCTGGCTTTCTTGCCTCCGAAGTATTCCTCAATGAGCTCAACAACCTTTGGAATACGGGTAGAACCACCAACAAGAACAATGTCCTCAACCTCGTTCTTCTTGACCTTGGCGTCCTTGAGAACCTGCTCAACAGGCTTGAGAGTCTTCTTGAAGAGATCCATGTTCAATTCCTCGAACTTGGCACGGGTGAGAGTCTCAGAGAAGTCCTTGCCGTTGTGGAAAGCTTCGATTTCGATACGGGTAGTCTTCTGGGAAGAAAGAGTACGCTTGGCCTTTTCAGCCTCACGCTTGAGCTTACCCATGGTCTTGAGGTCCTTAGTGATATCAACGTTATTGTCCTTGTTGTACTTCTTGGCGAAGTAGTTGATAACACGCTGGTCGAAATCCTCACCACCCAAATGGGTGTCACCAGCGGTTGAGAGAACCTCGAATACACCCTTCTCGATGGAAAGGAGGGAAACATCGAAGGTTCCTCCACCAAGATCGTAGACAATGATTTGTCTCTCCTTGTCAGTTTTGTCAAGACCGTAGGCAATAGCTGCGGCGGTTGGCTCGTTGACAATACGGAGAACGTTCAAACCAGCGATAGTACCGGCATCCTTAGTGGCTTGTCTCTGGTTATCATTGAAGTAGGCTGGAACAGTGACGACGGCGTGGGTAACCTTATGTGACAAGTATGATTCGGCGACCTCCTTCATTTTTCCGAGGATCATGGCGGAGATTTCTTCTGGAGTGAAAGTCTTTGGGGATCCATTGACATCGACCTTGACATTTGGCTTTCCATCCTTCTCAACAACCGCGAAGGGGAAATGCTTCATGTCACCCTGAACATCCTTGTCGTTAAACTTGCGACCGATCATACGCCTGCCAGTTTGTTAGTTTTGAAAAAAGGACACGGTGGCACAAAGAACCTACTTGACATCGAAAATCGTTCGAACTGGGTTTGCGGCAGCTTGGTTCTTTGCCGCATCTCCAACTAATCTTTCATCATCGGTGAAGGCCACGTATGAAGGTGTTATTCGGTGTCCCTGGTCGTTTACAAGAATTTCGACTTTTCCCTTTTGCATCACACCTACACAAGAGTAGGTGGTGCCTAAATCGATACCAATAACTGTCGCATGTTGATTAGTAGGTTTCTCGATATTGCGGATCGATCCTCGACATACCTGTGCCATAGTTCTCTTGAGCTAATGGCTCTTGGTCCTCAGCTCTCGCTGTGCCCAAGAAGGCGAGTGGGGAAAATAAGAGCGCAAAGTAGGCTAGGAAGGAGAGCCCCAAAACAAAGGAGGTTTGGTTTCCTCGCGCCATTGTGATCGAAATCAGAGTGGTCGACTATGAGGATGTTTTCGAAGGAGAATTGGTGTTGTGGGAAGTAACTTGGAGAAAGAAAGATGAAATCGAAAAAAGGTTCCCCAGCCTTTATCAGAAGCTCGATAGTGGACAACTGGCCTCAACAATTGGCTCGCTTAGCAATCGCAAAGAGGACACCTCAGCACCTACAAAATAGTGAACAGCTGCAACTAATTTTCGTCTGAAAAGGAGGCAAAGGGCGGGATGCAGGAGGCTGAGGGGCCAGTTTGCTCCTGTTTACTGATCCTCGAATTAAAGGACACCTTTTGCAACAAAAAGGGGGGCAAGTCATGCATTATGCGCAGCCGGCACCTGTCTTAAAATAAACGCACCAATTCGGACGAAGTTAGAAGCTGGGGTCTTGCTGGAGGTCCGAGTGGAGTCAGGTGGGTGGCAAGATATAAGTAAAGGATGTTCATGTGTCTTTAGAGCTCCTAGTAAACGTCAGAGTGTGCTTGTCTTTCCATAGATATGCAAACAGTATTACATGATTTTTATCACTATTCACGTCATGCGAGCTTCGATCTGTCTTTTGTTGCCAACTGACTCATTATGTGCCTCTTGCTATTAGATTTCCAAGGGTCTGAAAGACAAGTGTCTTTTTGAAAATTTCTAGTAGGCGCCGACTACGTCAGGTAATGTTCCGAAGATGAGATGAGGCTCATGTGTAGCAATTGCCTGAATGTAGAGTCACGTGCGCTAAAGCCAGTTCGCAATCTACCTCAAACTGCAAGGTAGTACTTTCTTTTCTTGTAGCTGATATATTTCTTCTGAAGGTTCTAGAAGACTGTGGCGGTGTGAAGATCATAGAAAAGGACAGAAGTACATGGTGGAAGCTAGAATTATGGGCGGTGAATATCGTGTGAAGAACATCAGAATTCCTCAAAGTCATAAAATTCTTTCCATATTTTCTGTGCTACGTCCTTTTTTGCATCCAACCCTTCATTAGGATGGGATTGTTTGTGCACAAAGGAAATAAGAGGCTATTCTTTTTCCAAAAATCATATTCATATATGTATGTGTTCTACCAACTTCTATTACATGGTGGCCAGTCGACTCTGAGAGCATCTACGTGAGTAAACAAAAGCCGCCTTAAACGCTGGGCTTATTCTTAAAAGAACCGCCTTTTCACCAGCGCCGTACGCAAAAATGCGCACTTGACTTTCTTGTAATCAAGTGTGTTATTCTTGCTTACTCATCCGCATTTTCCCCAACACCCACACTAATTCTTCTCCCCACCTAACCCCATCTTCCAACCCCCCGCCAGTTCCCCTGGAACATACGGATACTCCTTTTTCCAGTGCTCCGCAATATCCTCCCGTCTAGCGACCCACACATCATCACCACCCTTCTCCTTGACATAAATCATAAAATTCCTCAGAGCCTCCGCACGCCCCGGTTTTCCAATAATCCGCGAGTGGAGAGGGATATTCATCATTTTGGGCTGGCCGTTGCGGCCTTCACGAAGGAGCATGTCAAAGGTCGATTTGAGGTATTCGAGGTACATGTGCGAGCCTACGAAGCCAGGGACCATGTGAAATTTGCCGTCGTTGCAATCCATGTTATATGGCACAATCAAAAGCCCTTCCTTCTCTGAGTCAGGGAGGTCTTTCTCGTATGGCAAATCAACCCACTGCCAATTTAGAAATCAGCACTCACTTTTTTGCATCTCGCTTTATTGGTTATAAATTGGAGAAGGGCTTACATAGGGAATCTCATCTGCAAAACTCTCACTACTATATCCCAGCCTCCTTCCATCCCCTCTGCTCTCCCCAATCTCTTTTACAACCTCCGGCCACAAACACCTCGTATTTGGGGTCCCCCTACCATAAAAATACCCCCTTGGTCCCTTCCCCGTCATCTTTTCAATTATCTCATAATTCTCCCAAATATACTTCTTCTCTTCCTCAACAGTCATATGACTAATGTCTAGCCATCGCAAGCCGTGGGCGGCAATTTCGTGGCCGTCGCGGAGAAGAGCACTACAAAAAGTAGGGTTGAGCTGTAGGGCTTGGGCACAGGCCCAGACTGTTAAGGGGTAGGAGAATTCGGAGAAGAGACGGAGGATGCGCCAAGCTCCGGAACGGGAACCGTATTCGAATCTGGGCGAGAGGGGAACATTAGCAAGGGGTTTAAAAGGGTAGAAAAAATGAGGTGGCCAAATGTTGCTGGGAGAGATAGTGTTTGCCTCAAGAGAAAAGGACCTACTCGCTCTCAGCGGCCATATGTCTATGTCCCTCCAGATAGCCACTACTTGCACCCTTCTCCCATAGATAAGGCTCTGATTGCGTGTCTCCATTTAGAACAGTACGCTCTGCTCCCTCTTCATAGTTCAATATAAAGGAAAGGCAGATTTTGGCATTTTTGGGCCAGTGTGGATTTGGTGGATTCTCGCCATACCCTGTAGTTTTGTTAGGATGAAGGGGCGAGGAGGAAAGGATGGAGTGTGGAGAATGAAATAGTTGGAATGAGACAAGAAATAAGGACGGAGGTCGTGGTTACCTTCGAGGTCTCGGGGAAGTTCATATCGTGGGTCTGTGATGACCATTCTGGTTTGTTTGAGACTGAAAAGGGAGAGATAAGGTTTGGGCTTTAACTAGATAAGGAAAGATATTGAATTTATTCAATGTCCTGGAAGTACGAATACTTCAAATTTTGGAAGAAAAGAAAAGTAGAGAATAGGAATTCAACATCAGGAGCATTTACTTCACTTCCAATCACCCCACCTTGTATTGAAGTTCTAGCAGAGCTTCATATCAAGCGATGACCTCAGAAACTTGGCCGATACGAGTTGACGGTACCTGAGTAGTCCACTTAATTTTTAAGAAGTTGAAAATTGAAGAATTTCATTCGCGGCCAAGTTCATGGAGAGGTTGCTGTTGCCCCCAGATTCGGGTCTCCGAAGTACTCTTATCGCTACTCCACTTGATAAGCCCCACACTTGATCTCTCGACAATCTCTTCCCGCCATGGCCAAGACATACAAGGATCCGACACCAGGGAGATTGGAATGTACAATTGTATTTTATAACAATAAAAATCCTCAACTCGTATATTCATTCGGTTAAGCATGAGTATATTAAATAAAAGTACAGGAACATGCCAACCAAAAATAACGTTTAATGCTCTCAAACGAACCGAATGATATCCAGTGGTCATCCATCGTTGCACATGATATCCAGCCTCGGACTCCTGAACGCCAGACGCCATACCAGATATGCATCTTGCCTCTAAGGAGGTCAAACCACCAACACCATACCAACAATGATAATAAGTACCAATATTCGCTCTCAAATATATATCCCAGCTACAACTTTCCATGTTGACGTCTTAGCATGATCGAGTAGGCAAATGAATTTTGTGTCATTTCGAAATTAACTGGTTTCACCGACTCATCGTTGTAGTTGTACCAGCGACCAAGTTCCTTCGGTTTGTCCAGATGCCTAGCTATCGTCCAGTAGTGTCCGGAATCTCGTGTTTGCCCTCGGTGGCACATCACCGCATAAGGCTGATAGAGGAAAGGTCCTTTATTCTCCCTTTCAGCCCCAACCGGCGGATATTCTCCCGCATAAACAAGCGCGCTCAAGTCAATGTTCTTCTCCGGAAAATCAACCACGGTATTGATCCGTCTTGTACTGCTGAAATCGCCCCATCTCTTTAAATCGATGGTCACATACTCTGGTAGCCGAGTAAACCAGTTGAGGTACCATGAGGAATCTTCGGTTTTGGCCTTGCACTTTGGGCAACTATATCCAGGCATTTTCTGCTTCTTGCCATACTCATCAAGCATTAGTGCCGTAAGATTAGATCGCCCGGTATCAGGTATTGGTACCATAATCCTATAATTGGTATCATATGTGCGGGAGACTTCCTCCTTACAGGTTCCGCAAAATCGCTGATATACTGATTGGTACGACATTTGCCTAAAAATGATTGATTCCTCGGAATGGAGGAGCCTATTCCAGTCTTGTCTAGCCATTTCCCATATAGGTGTTTCCAATAACCGCCTATCGTCATCGTCGGTATATGTCTCGAGGGGAATATTGCGCTTTGTGTTTAACTCGTCTGCTAGTTGTGCTATTAACCAGCCCTGAAATTCTGTTACATCTTGTTGTGTAGTCGGAAAACCAAAAGCCTCACCCCGGAGGATTTTTCCATTTCCTCCTTTGAGATGAACGGCGTGGACATAGCCCTAGCATTGTCAAGAAAGACCAATAAAGTGGACAGAAAACTTACCTGAAATGTTTTAGGGGATAGCCAATCGTAGTGTCCAGACCATAGATGCTTCACAACACTTGCAAGATTTCGTACCATGAGCTGTGGGGGATCAGAAGCTTCATTTCCTTTTCGTGGCACTCGTTCTTCGACTGGGGGTGGATAGTGGAAATTCTTGAGATGCTGCCGGAGATGTACAGTAGCGCTCAGAGCCTGAATGGCGGAGTTGAAATAACACAGCATACTTGGGTTCTGAAGACCGGTAAGGCCTGGTGAAACTCTGGTGTCTGTGATTGTACTACTGTCAGTTCTCACAGTGTGTGGTGCAGAATACACGGCGGGTGGCCCTCGCTCTGTAATACCACTGGATCTTTGTCTCGGAAGGGCTGGAGGTGGCCGTGAGGGAGGTTTAGGAATGCCTGCGCCCATGTCCATATCGTAGTCAAGGCTACGGGGCCGTGATAGCGATGTCATGGATTCCTGCATCGTGGATACTTCGGGATATCTTCGGAAGAAATCATCTGTAGTTCTGGCGTAAAACATCTCGTCTGGAGCCGAGTTGTCTGCGCTCGCAGGCTGTCCACTGAGCTCTTCACTCTGCAGAGTTGCATCCCACTTGGCTTCTTCTTCCTTGGTCAGCGGTCTGGATTCTGCTTGTCTACGTGCCAACACCTTTTTGGTTGCATCACGGATTGCTGTAGCACGTCCCAAGGTCCTGACTGGTTTTGGTTGTGGCCTAGTGGAGCCTGCAACGACCTTTAATGAGTTCGCACCAAGAAGGTCAACCCAAGCATCCAGACCACCTACAAGTAGCATAGGGCGACGCTTCAGTTTCTTTTCATATCCAAAGTCGTACACGGCAGAAGCAAAGTTATGTAGACTGCTAGATGGATCGTCGCCTGTTGAGTTAAACGGGTTGACCAGGCTGGATGATTGGTCGTAGAAAACGACCATATCAAACTCATCTCGTCTCTCGAAAAGAGCTTGTTCATGGTCGGGTGCAATAATCATGCCTTCGGACACTTCGTCGGCCGATATTCCACGTCGAAGAGCAATCGGTTCGATGCAAATAATAGATTGTGACATAATGTGGCCACTTTCAAATTCCGCTCGACTTCGTAGGTCAACGAGGAGGATTTTTATAGTGTGTGATCCTAAACCAATATATTTACAGAGGTCTTCAGCACTTATAAAGACTGACTCGGGAATGAACACGGGCTGATTCTTTTTGGCAAGCCCAGAGCGCCCATCAACCGACTGGATTTTGGTGAAGTAGTCATCTGATGTTTCCATAGGAGCAGGAGTTGGCCCCACAGTAGATATTGGAGGAGCCGAATTCTTGTTCCCATTGTTTGAATACGATGCTGTTCTTTTGAAGCTTGACGGGAGGTTTGCTGTGGCAGCTGTTTCCGCGTTGCGAGTTGGAGTATATATTGCGTCAGGAGCTCTGGGCATTTGTGGAATTTGAACGTCTATTTTGATTTTTGAGGGTTGAAATGGTGTGCGAGGAACAGAGGGAAGCTCATGTGTACCGATAAGTCGAGTAGTGTTGGGAGACGTTACTACGTGTCCATTGGAGGTAGATTCCGAAGCTTCAGGAATTGGTATAGGTTGTGTTTTTATTCTGGGATCTTGCACTGGTGGTGTTTTAACTTCCGTGCTACGCAGCTTAGCAAATCGGGAAACCAGATCTGCCTGCACAGCACTCTCCTGAGGCTGGATAGCTCTACCATGAAGAGCTTGAGGTTTCGGCTGTATTGCAGGCTTCTGTCGGGGCGTTGCTCCGTTGGATACTGTGCTAGGCATTTCTGAGTTTTTTGAAGCATAGTCTCGCGAGCCGTTGATACTTCCGTTTGTGGCTGAGGATTGAGATCGGGTGTGGCCATTTGTTAAAGGAGACTTTCCCAGACCAGCCTCCACCCCTCGAGAGCTCGGTTTCACTCCACTTATTTCATTGTTTTCCTTGATCAAATCTTTGACTTGATTGAACTTAGTATGCTGCGTAGTGATTCTCTTATTCAAAGCCATATATCGACGGTGTAGCTCCCCACGATCGGATTGTATTGAGACATAATCCTTGTGTCGAGGAATTATTTCAACAGCGATGGTTGAAGCCTTGATATATTCTTGGATAGCGATCTCTGGTCGCCTAAAATCCAACTGTGTATCAGCGTGCTTTGCAAGCGTTTCCCCAGCAGCTAAAATTGTCCGTATAGGCGAATATATGTCCACGTCCGGCTTCACAGAAACGAGGTCGTCAAGGTGTGGAAACACACGGTTTCCCCCTCTCATCGCATCTATGGCGCTTGAGGGCATGTTCTCCTTGCTTACTGGGCCTCCTCCATTGATAGAGGACGCTCTTGTATGAGGACCGCCATTCGCCGCAGGACTCATAGTGGTATCGTTTGGCGGGCTCGCAAAAGCATTTCGAAATTGAATTTGAGAGAGTCGCTCCTTAGGGGAGGATATTGCAAGTCGGGCTCAGTCGCAAGGTAACAATGGGTGGGTGTGAATGCGGGTTCTGGGGCTTGCAAGAATGAAGACGCCGAAGATGGTGGTGGACACAAGGCCTGCTGCAAGTCGCAAAAAGTATCAGGGAAGTACGGGAGAAATTCTAGGGAGGTAGGAAAAGAGAGCAGGCGGTCGGTTGTCGTCTTTATTATGATGTTGTGCCCATCCCTCAGAAGCACACTTGGTTCACATTCCGTTCGAGTCAATACCGGGTATGGTTCTGTCGTTGTCCTAGTTCGCCTAGAAGCAGTTCGTGACGTTTTCTTGGCGTGGCTGATTTCGCCGCACCTCAGCCATGTGCTTGCTAGGACCAAACTTCAAGCTCTCTGCCTATTCAACCCTATCTGCCCTGCGTCGTCAGCCTCGTAATCACCAACTTCTCTGACCATTTTCTTCAGACGGTTGTACAACTTCAGCACATTGACCTTACTGAATCCTTTTCTCATCCCTCCCAAATACATCCTGCGACAGATCATTCAAGATGATGGCGGGCTGGTTTGGATCCGCAGCTTCCTCACAGCTCGATGCGCAAATCGAGCAAGCAACAGGAAGCTCGCTGTATGTCCGCCACCCTATTTATTTCAACATATGCTAATAATTCTCAGAGAGGATCTTGCGTTAAATCTCGAGATATCTGATGTTATACGCTCTAAGACCGTGGGCTCAAAAGAAGCAATGCGATCCTTAAAACGGCGTATAGGCAGCAAGAACCCGAATACACAACTGAGCGCACTCAATGTTGGTAACATTGGCAAGATGGGGATACCATGCTAATATATATCTGCAGCTTACGGATACCTGTGTGAAGAATGGCGGCTCCCATTTTCTAGCTGAAATCGCATCGAGAGAGTTCATGGATAACCTGGTTTCTTTGCTTAAGGCATACGGAGGGGCGGCTGTTAATGATGACGTGAAGAATAAGATATTGGAAGTAATTCAGACGTGGGCTACAGCTTCCGAAGGTAGACCTGAAGGGACTTATATCTGTGAAACATACAAGAGTTTGCAGCGAGAAGGCTTCCGTTTCCCACCTAAAGTCGACATTGCGAGCAGTATGCTGGACAGTAGTGCGGTATGTTCGGAATTTATGAATTATATTATTGTGAGGGGAATGCTGATTGAAAGAGATATAGCCCCCCGAATGGTCTGATTCCGATGTATGCATGCGATGCAGAACAGCCTTCAGCTTCACGAACCGAAAACATCATTGTCGAAACTGCGGCAACGTATTCGATCAGCAGTGTTCAGCCAAAGTCTTGCCACTTCCCCATCTTGGAATCCTCCAACCGGTCCGAGTAGACGACGGGTGCTATCTTAAACTAACAGACAAGTCACCCAAAGGAGGCTCTTTTGGCAATGATAGACATTCGCACTCGCACAAACATAGGTCACATACAGCATCTATGCAACCTCGTAGTGCGCGAGTAGACGAGGGATTTGATGAAGATTTGAAGCGTGCTCTTGCTATGAGTTTAGAAGAAGTTAGCAGCCACTCTGGGGCTGGGTATGTCCCCCAGGCCAAAGCTCAAGCCAGTGTTAAATCGCCGACTACCAATGGTGCTTCAAAATCGGCACCGAAACAAGCTGAGGAAGAGGATGATGATCTTAAAGCTGCCATTGCTGCTTCGTTGGCAGATATGGAGGAGCAGAAGAAAAAGCACGCCGCAACCATGAAAGCGCAGGCTACGAGCAATGGCACAAAATCGACGAATTTCATTTTACCAAAGAATGATTATGAACTCACTCCTGTGGAGGCAGAGAACATCAATCTTTTTTCGACATTAGTTGATAGACTGCAAACTCAGCCACCAGGCACAATTCTTCGTGAGCCCCAGATCCAGGAGCTATATGATAGTATTGGTACCCTTCGTCCAAAACTTGCACGAACATATGGCGAGACGATGAGCAAACATGGTATGTAGAATTTTGATGAGGCGTATTCCTCGCTAATTATCATAGATGCTCTTCTGGACCTGCATGCAAAGCTCTCTACTGTTGTACGATATTACGACCGTATGCTCGAAGAACGCCTATCCCATACTTATAATCAACACACTATTGGAGGCTATAATCTTCCACCTCAGAGACCCGCTTCAACAATTTATCCTTCGTTGTCTGCAAATGGTCCAAATAGCTCGGCTGGGGCAGAGAGTTTTTATACTGGAAATCCACAGCCCGAGTCTTATAGCAGGCCTCACTCAACATACTCCTATGCTCCCTCCCAACAGTACAACAAGCAGGCATCTGTTGCCAACCCTAGTTTTCAAAATCAAATCCCAGAGCATCGGGAACAGGTTCAAGGGAATTACGCCAATTACCCGCCCCAGCAGCAACAACCACCCTACCAGCAGCCCCCTCAGCCACAAAGGACTGCAAGCTGGCAGACACCTGACCCAGCTTCCGTCCCATACTCAGCTCAGCAGCCTATCTATCCCTCTGAAAATGCCTCCCAGCAAGCTCCATCCCCTATGGTGGCACCTTCGCAACCACCGTCTAATTATCCTCCTACTGAAGCATCGGCGACACCATCAGCTGACCCAAATGCTGCATTTTACTATAACAATGCTTCACAAGCTCCACCTTCACAACCAGCCCCTGAACAAGTGCCCCCTCAATATCCTCCTACACAATCTCCCCAGCAATATCATGCATCCGCTCCACAACCCCAGTCGCCTCAGCAATTCAAGCATCAACCACAACAACCAAAACAGGCACAGGAGCAACGTGCACCGCCTCCGCAAGCACAGCCAGTTCAGCAGGCTCCTTACTGGCAGGGTCAACCACAAGCCGCCCCACCACCACAAACATGGCAAAATCCAGCTCCTACATATAATGGCTACACGCAAGATTCATTCCCTTCTGCGCCTCATCATGCTCCTCAACCAAAAGTGGTGGAAGAAAGTCTTATTGATCTCTGATGTATTCACACAGTTAGCGACGGCGTTGGTGGTAGGTGTCCAAATTGCAGGAACAGGGTTTGCTAGGGGGGGGTTGGCCATTTACATTTGCATTATTGATCATGTTGTATCAGTACATAGTCGATAAAATACCCGCGTACTTTTGCGTAACTCTTTAAAAATCTAAGCTTAACCTCTTATAATTTCCACTTCATAAAGCCCGGTGTATTTTCACTTGCAGAAAACCTCGTGAACGCTTTTGAAAAGCGTTGCTGTTAGATTGGGCTTTGTGACATGTGCAAAATTCCTAAGCGTAGGTAAAAAGGGAACAAGTAACTCTGTGACCAAGCACTAACGTGTTAAATTTTAAGGTACCTAGTTCCATATGAGTAACCGGGTAAATCACGCTAGTTCAAATCATGTTTTATTGAACAGTTTTCGTTAGAATCAAATATTATCTGGCTGCCAGTAAATAATGCACTCTTATTGGCCAAAACTTATTTCTAGGTTCCGCACTTTGGAACTTGGGCTCCGATAGAATGACACAAGCATAAACGACCCCACCATCTACTTATTCTATAGCCCAACCCGCATCTGTATTTTTCACAACTTTTTCAACACCTAACACATTTCTTTGGACAAGAAATTTTCGAACTTAAGGACAGGATTTTGCACACTTCGACAAGATGTCGCGCCACAAACTTGTTAAGAATATGGACCTCGACGATGAGTTTGACACTGTTAATGGCGGCAATGACTACGATTATGATGAAGAGGACACAGGTGATGGTATGCCTCACAATATATTCTACTACCTGGAGTTGGGGATGAGTAGTGCTAATATGAGTTTCTATTCTAGGCCTCACCGAAGAAGATCAAGGTCTTACCCCGCCATTTTCCACAATATCAGAGTGTACGCTTACCCCACATAGAACAAATGCGAATAGGAACGATACAAGTCCGCGAGGCTCTCCCACCGAATACAGCTACGATTACGGATAAGCAAATACAAGACTCGTTATGGCATTACTACTACGATGTAGAGAAGACGGTGAAATATTTGGTGTCCACATATGTTACGGAAAAGAAGACTCCAAAGAAGGCGGCGGTGAAGAAAGTACAAGGTGGGCTTAGTTTCCTTATAAATGTCGAAAAACATGGCGGAAAAGCAGGTTTGGGGAGTGTGGATTTGGCTGGAGGTGGGTTTGATCTTTCGTTAAGGCTACTGTGCTAAATGCAAGATGGATGCTGATATTGATAACAGATATTCTTGGAAATTTGAGCCCCTTACCGGAGATCTGTTCGAAGCCTTTCTCTTTCGCAGAATTCTTTAAAGATTCCCCTTGGCTCAATATTCCGTCCGACCGACAAGCTACATTTTTAGCGCCACTACTTCCAAGAGGAGGTTTACTGGGTGGTTCATCAGATGGCGCCCCAAAGATGTCCAAATTACAGGCTCTAGCAGCAGCTCGGAAGAAAGCCAAGGAACAAAAGTATTCTGGAACCACTGGGATTCAAAAGTCTCTGTCGAGCCCGAACGTTAAGGAAGACACCAAGGAGGACACGCAAATGGGAGATGCTTCCAGTATGAGTACTAGACTACCACCTCAAAAGTCAAGCTCGAGAGTATTCCCAATTCGGAAACGAAAGGATTCAAATGAGCACGAGAAAACCCCGAGGACTTTGCCTGCATCCAAGGAAGAACCAGCGGTCTTAAGCCCACCAATTCCTGAAGATATCTCCACTGCAGATCAAGCCAAACCCTCAGCTTTTGCCAGCGCCATGTTTAACAGCTTTTCAACTCCTCAAAAACCTTTAGATAATCTGTTTACTCTCCCATATGCTGCAAATTTTACTTCATCCATTAACCCTTTTGCAGGACCTAGCCCAGATGATATAGTTATAGCGGCACAGTCGAAAGGTTCGACAAATTCTTTGAGACCAAAGAAGTGAAACTAATTATTTGGTAGCGGCTGGGAAAGGAGGCAAAGGCCCTCCAAAGACAAATGGAGAGAAGCGTGCGGATCAGATTGCTGCAGGTGTCGAGGCGGTAAAGTTAGATGATACTCCAAGAGCTAAGAGCAAGAACCTTGACGTTCTTGCTGAATTCGAAAAAGCAAAGGCAAAGAATGCAGCAAACTTTGTTGTCATTGGTATGTTCGGACTCATGGTCGAGGAACAAATTTAACGTGTCTAGGTCACGTTGACGCTGGGAAGAGTACACTGATGGGACGTTTATTATATGATCTCAAAGTAGTGGACCAGCGAACAATCGACAGATATCGGAAAGAGGCTGAGAGCATGGGAAAGTCATCATTCGCCTTGGCCTGGGTCTTGGACCAAGGATCAGAAGAACGAGCTCGAGGAGTCACGATCGACATTGCTATGAACAAGTTCGAGACTGAAAAGACATCCTTCACGATCCTTGACGCGCCTGGCCATCGAGATTTCATTCCAAATATGATTGCTGGGGCAAGTCAAGCAGATTTCGCCGTCCTCGTGATCGATAGCAGCACAGGGTCTTTCGAGTCGGGACTGAAAGGCCAAACGAAAGAGCATGCGCTATTGGTCAGGAGCATGGGTGTACAACGAATAATAATTGTTATCAACAAATTAGACACCGTGGGTTGGTCTGAGGAGCGATTCCTAGAGATCTCAAACCAGATCTCTGCTTTCCTAACAGCGGCTGGGTTCCTTGCCAAGAACATAACTTTCATTCCAGCCTCTGGCTTAAACGGTGATAACATTGCCCGCAGATCAACAGAACCCGCCGCAGTATGGTACAAGGGCCCAACTCTGGTGGAAGAACTCGAAAACTCTCAACCAGCAAAAAGATCCCTATCCAAACCCCTCCGCATGACAATAAGTGACATCTTCCGTGGTGGTATACAGAATCCTCTCTCAGTAGCTGGTCGTATCGAATCTGGCTCTCTTCAAATGGGGGATGCCCTCCTCGCACAACCCTCTTCTCAAAAGGCCTTTGTCAAAGCCCTCGAAATCGACCAGGAATCAGTAGACTGGGCCGTAGCTGGTCAGAACGTCACGATACACCTCTCAGGCATCGAAGAGCAATATCTGAAGATCGGCGATGTCTTGTGTTCCCCTTCGAGTGCGATACAGAATATTTCATCCTTCACAGCGAAGGTGCTAGCGTTTGAATTCTTGACGCCAATGCAAGTTGACGTGCATAGAGGCCGATTGCATGCTCCTGGACGTATAAAGATTATCGAGGCCATCCTGGATAAACATACCGGCGCTGTTGTAGGCGGAAAGAAGAAACCTAGGATTGTCAAGCCGGGAACTGTGGCGAGGGTTGTGGTGGATCTGGATAGTATGGTACCACTCGAGGCCCCAGGAAGGGTGGTGCTGAGGAGTAATGGAGAGACTGTTGCGGCTGGGTTATTGGAGTGAAAACACTCCATTTAGAAGCTGTGAAAGGCATTTGCAGGATACCAAGGCTAGTTGCGTGGATATTATAAAGATACCTGGATATAAAAAAAGAGTGCACTAGCCATCTGTAGCTTCTATATAAGTTTCATCAAGAACTCTCTTTTAATATTGCCAACTTTTGCACAAAGCTCGTGTCGCTTACTTATGCTGAAACGAGATTCTTCATACCCTGGCAGCTGTACATGATTTTAAATGTTCATTTCATCTCATCTTTAATAAACGTTGGCGCGAGTAGTGGGAGATATGTTCGCTTCTCCCCTTATATTTCTTGAAGCAATGTCTACGGTTAACTAGGGAAAAGGGGGGAACCTTGTCCGGAAAGCCTCGCCAATTATTTTTGCTAGATCACGAAACCGAAACCCCCAATAACCCGCTCTCCATTTCTAGAGCCTCTGTCTTTTTCCTTCTGCCACCTCCGCCTCATCCTCCACTTCAAGCCTAAGCCTATCCGGCGTCATTCTGCCGTTCTCAGGAGGACAAGCCCACGGCGTTCCTAAAATCTTAGACTCTGGCAGAAATTTCTCCAGAATGCCAGAATGCCTTAATGCATTGTTCAATAGCGTTTCTTTGATAGCCGTAAATATAATTTGCACGTTATCTGGGTCGGACTCTTCCTTGATGAGTTGTGGATATGTTGGGAGGTTCGCGCGATTGGCTTGGATGAAGCGCCAGAGGAGGAATTTGGTGGCGCGGTTGGTGTCAGTGCCGCCTGTGTAATTTGGAAAGCGGGTGCTTAGGGGGGTATGAAGGATGGCCTCTGAGAAGCGCTTGAGGTTTGTAAAGAAGAGGATAATGGAAGTGTATTTAAAGAAGCGCGAGTTGACGATTAAAGTGAAGAACTCTAGTGTCTCGGGGAGCGTTGTGGAGTAAGTACAGAGGTCAACGCTAAAAATAATGCTGGTAACAGATGAAAAGGTGTGCATCCATTTGTGGACTTTAGGTCCTTTATTGCAGGTAGAGATATCGACAATATGGATTGATAATTCCCCCCAAGGAATATCGGTTTCGTAGATCCCGATAGTTGGATTTTGAGGGGTAGAGTTGAGGATGTCAATGTGGTTTGGGACGTATGTTTTTGAGGCTAAGCGGGTGACTTGCTCAATAAAACTGGATGGTGCTGTTAGGTAATGCTTTGGTATAAATGAAAGGGTGTATTACTAGACCGGTGAATCCGCGACCTTCCACTTCTTTGACTTCAGCAGCGACCTCCGAACATCATCATGCCTCCAAAAGCTTTGAATCGCCATAGCTGCTGATTTGGAAATGGCCCCCTGAATTTCTGTATTCTGATCACTCTTCAAATCCTGCATAAGAAGTCTCTTAATCCGTGTCAGACTTTCATCGAACTCGTAGTTTTCGTCCTGAAGGATTTCTATCATAGCTTCCATGATTGTCATTAGATTTTTCCTGATTGCTGGTTTACGGATACGTCTTTCCTCATCTGAACAATCAGTCTGATTCATGACTTTCATAGCTTGAACAATCTTCTGGCTCGAACTCGGGTCACCAAGTACTAGCACCGTTGACACTTTCCTCAGTCGTTTCGACTCTGCTTCTAGGGTGCGATCAATCCTCCGCGAGTGAAACATCTCTTTCGTCATCAACGCCGAACGGCGTTGGGGTGAGAGCACTTGGGGCTGTTGGGGACCTAGAGTTTTCACCACATCCTTCATAGATTGACGCATTGCCCTTTCGTAGACTTTAGTAACAAAAAGATCGCGATCGAAGTGGAAGATTTGTGAAATTTTTGACATGTTTGATAGAGTGCCCGACCATGCACTATGTAGAGACGATGAATCCCGTTGTGCATACAACGAGGATGAGTCGTCCCTTACTTGACGAAATATTTTTCGGGATGCGGGACGTTCGAGAATTGTTTTTTGTCCTGAGATGATTTTGCTAATATTCATTAGTCGTGTCTAGGAATCGATATATCAAAGGAAAACTTACCAGTTGCAAGCTGTCAGGAGAAGAGTAATTCCAATGCTCTGCCTCTCTACCATCCTCTGTAGGTCTTCCAGAGTACCCTTTCTGACTAAGAATTTCATCTTGTTCTCGAGATCCAGTGTACTGTTGCCATTTTGCTTGAGATCCAAGGTGTGAGCTTCAATCTTGGAGACCAATATCCTACAACATGATAAAGATACTTCTAAATCCATAACTAACTGATGATGCGGATCCGCTTCTTCGAAATCGAGCCATTCTTGTATCTTGTTTAGGCCTGCCTTCAAGCAAACCAGTTGTGAAATAAGGTTGACCAGTGTGAAATCCGATTCTCTCCACTGATTGTGCAATTCTCGTAACGTGCTAATGGTTTTGACAACAACGTCGACGATATTTGCCACCGCACCAATAGCTCCAATGATAGAGATAGGGTCTGCCATGGCAATTTTGCTTTGTCAATGATTCTTGTCACTTCTTAGGTTGCAAAAAGGAAAATAATGGTGACTTTAGTAAGACTACATGCTTGTATTGACGAGTACTGGGTCGGCAGGGCACCGCCCCCGCCATAACGCCATGTGGAAGTACAACCCAATAATACAGTGATGTTTTGGCATCCCGATCATCTCGGACTGCAGCCTCATTCGCCTGATGCATGTCTTCGATAACAGCCCCTGAGCTCAGCGCTTAGAATATTCTCGAAGGCTGAGAACAGATAGCTCAAATGCAAGGTAAATGTCTTGAACTGCCTTGAACTATCTGGAAATACCCCGCATGCACCTCAAAGATGGAAACTCTATTCAGAAATTGGTCCCACGATTGCGCTACTTTGGCTTTAATATACCGGATGAACCTCACAGCCTCCTCTGACTTTAGAGTTTGAATGATTCTATCACCATAGGTCTATCGTGAGTGTTGTTCGTCCGAACCTTTTAGATGTGATAATAGCGATTTGGTGTCTCACCTAAGATCTAAGGTTAACCTTACTTATCATGGCTTGACACGTTGACTGTGGCATTCAAGAAAACGCCCAGGGGATTTCCCGTGTCTGAAAAGTGCAAGGCTGTATCGAAAAGTTCGGGAACTCCCGCAAACAAGCTTTTGCATGCATCGTATATACATCAAATCCTCATAGGAGGTAGAACTAGTGCGTACATAAGCTGGGAGAGAAAGCCTAGATGGACAACATGTCTTCAACCTGTTTCAAAAGTAGCACATGCTTTCGCACCCCCAGTGTATTGAGCGCTATAGGGGTAAAGTTCTCCTATATTGCACATCATAGAAGCCCCAGAAATCGAGCACCCCTACAGTAGCAAAAGTACAGGGTTCGTAATTGTGAAATCATTCGTCAGATAAACCGTCACCTTCCCCACGCCCCACGCATACCCAACCAGACCCAACACGCTGAATATTGAACGCAGGTGCTTTTTCCGCTCTTATTGTTGAAATATGCAGCATAATGTATGTCATTTCATATTTCTTCTTCATGATTTTCTTGGTGCTAATCAAGCAGGTGAGTGTAGTTTTGCCAAGTTGGAATGCTTGTGTGCTGAATGCCAACAACGCTGCTCTTGATATGAATAGTTCATCGGGTATTCAATTCGATGTGATGGAGAAGAGGTAGGCTTATGGCATCAGGCCTATCATTGCTGGATTTATCAAAACTTCCGGAAACTGGGTATATAACTTCACAGTAAATACGCCGATACTATACTGGTAGTGGATGATGCCTGCTGCAAGATAAAAGGCACATTGCACAACAGCTTCCCTTCGCGTGTTGTTAACTAGGCATTGTTAGAGCTGTGTATTCCTGGATGAGTCAAGGTGTGCATAGTGAGGTCTGGAATGTCAACTTTGTTGCTTTCGTACGGGAAACCTGAGCAAGAATTCCTAGTAGGGGCAACAGGACTCGAATGAAAGCAATAATTTTACCGTCATTGCGAGAGAAAATGCATAAAAGCGTACCAAGTGTTGACTTGCCATGATTAAAGGAAAGAAGGTTAGCAATCACGATTGGGGAAATGGAAATTATTTAGTGTCTCGGAACCTAGAGGCCTGGACGAAAACTGACCAGACCACTTGACTGATAATCCAGAGCATCATGACTATTGACATAGGTCTAGATCTTGGTAGGGAGTTTGGGAGGATCCAAACGCCGAAGGCCTGCAGAAACTTGAGGGAGCAGTAGCAAGTTCAGGCAGCCAACGCCACCAAAAAAGGATTTTAGTGCTGAACCCAATTGTGATGACTGAGTTCAAATACATCAGAGGGCCTAGAAATGTGTTGCTTTACCTGTTCTAGTAGAGAGTAACGTCTGAAGTCTGAATGCCGAGAAAGCATTTAATTAAACAAAAAGTTATAACGACATGAGTTCAGTTGCTCTATCTAGAGTGTTCGTCCACCGTTGAAACAACTGAAAAGAGCGTGGAAAGGTCTTATCGTGGATCTTGGTGAGAACGTAATGTTGAAAAGTTGGGCTTAGACTCGGCTTAGGCTAAGCTTAAAAGGGTTAGCTCTCGAGACCATGCACCAATCACCGAAACCTACATACCAAACCATTGGCAAGATATAATATTCTCCATTACGAAATCGCTCGTCAAGGGGGTGCAACCTCTCATATTTCTTACTTAGCACATAAGACCTAATGATAGGGTATAACACAAGACTCTGTGATTTGAATCCATTATTCAACATTGCCAGCATGGATCCACAGGTCTCTCACACATAGCCACAGTCTTTGGGGGTGTGTAGTCTATAGCTCCATCCTACTAGGAGACTTTGATTCAAAGCAACATAGAGGTTACTCTTTGGGTATAGAACTGCGCCATGCACCCGATCTCAGCCGCTTAGTCCTAGCTCACCATATAAACTACACTTTTCAATAATCCCTCTTTCCACCTCTCGACATAATTCCCGCAGGCCAACCATGGTGGCTTCTCCCAAATCCCGTTCACCTTTATATGGTGATGTCGAAGGCCGAAATATCTTACACTTTCAGCATAGTGTCCATTGACTTCTACTACTATTGAAAAGGTATCTGGCGAGTAGGCACTAAAGTATACAACATATTCCAAGGAACGCTGAAGCAAGACTTTTATTTTCAATTGTGGCATCAGAGCTGAGTTTTGCGACAATCTCAACTCTGCCACTAACCCTAAGATGTACATACCACCCGTCAGGCAATATCCAAGGCAAGCCTCCTTGTTTACAAAGCGGGCATTCTGCAGCAAATCATGTGATAGGGCAGTCAAAAGTTCTAGCGTAAATGATGAGAAGTAAGCGGTTGTTTAAGAATATTGGAAGATCTAGCAGGAACTCAGGTAAGTTTCAGATCCTTGGAATTTCCAAGGATTGATTATTCTAAGAACCTCTCAATGTTGAGAATTGTACATCAAGTCGGGAGGAACTTGTCCATTTCATCATGCCTAAGGCCAGCTCGGCAAGCCCGACCGTCTCTCACTAGCCTTAAGTTAATACTAAGCATATCCCAAACGAGCTTCCCCCTCAGGTTTATGTGTATCTATAGTGCGCAAGAGCGAGGCCTTTTCCGCCCGCGATACCTCCACTATACAATTTATGTCCATAACCAAACGAAGTATTCTTTGGAACCCTTCCAAATTTAAACATGACTTCTAGTGCTGTTTGTAGTATTGGATATGAAAAAGCCTGGCTACCCGTGAATACTGAACAGCGTTTTCAGAGAAAGCCCTTTTGATAGGTTTACCTAGATGTCTCGAACTAGTAACGAGGATATGGTAAGGTCAAGGCAAGGCAATTAAACTCAGTATTCAGAAATTCCTGACGATTTCTCCATGCATTACATGCACTTGGGAGATCATATTCAGGTTCTGCACTGGCCACCGCAGTTATAGCGATCTACACATTTTTGTATATCAGATCTATTATAAGATTTACTTATGCTCATTATTAGAACTTATTTGGTCACTACAATATCTGTCTATCCAGAGATACTTGAATCCCAGATCCATGGCTATGGAAATACCGCCTACCTTTGGTACCTTTGAGACTCAGTACGTGAAATATTGCCTGTAGGTGGTGGGTTGTTCTCCCGAGCATTCCCATTTTTCTGATTAAGTTCCACCATACACATGAAAATGCCACTTAATATTCCTAGACACTACTACGCCTACAATTACTTGAAAGCTGGGACACGAATAGGGAAGTATCTCCATAAGGGGATTCGCACTGCTATAGCTACACGTATCGAGAGGTACATTTTCATGTCGGATGCTAGGTGTCGCTAAGCTAGCTTCCGCATGTAGTTAAACGAAAGAAGAGCCGGATCGCAGCGCTAAAGTGACTGGAATCTTGTTGCTGTTGAGCTATCACAAAAGCGGAGAGCTGATACGAGGAGCAGTTCGAGATCCGTTTTACATGCGGATTAAGTTGCCAACTGTTAGGTGCAGGTAGTATTCAATGTGTTTTTGAATACTCTGAGGCTATATTCAGCATTCAGCATCTGACTAATTTCATGTGAAAAAAGAGTTCGGGTATTAAAACTATTTTAGGGCGACACTTCGAGTAGTTCCCAATGTCTCATTCTCCCCACGATTGCAGCTTTGTAGCAGAATAGGTTTCAACCATGTAATACAGAAGTGAAGTAGAGTGCCGAAAGTATGGAATTACGAGCGCAATGAGACACTGAGATCCAGTAGCTCTACCATGACCTGCTGTAAGCTGTGACTTGTGGAAGATGAATGAAAACTACAGTCCTCCACATCCTTGAGCACAGACGGACCGCGAACACCTACTTTCATTTTCTCCAATTTCTCAAAATGCGAGGGTTCTTTGTGGCATGGACTTCACAAAGTACATGTGAAGCGGACAAGTCGGGTCTAACTTCGACCACAGAAATGAAAACTCTAATGATGTCAGCAGTCAAGAAATCCTTCCTTCGAGCCCTGAACTTTACCTCTGGCCTGATGGGTTGATTGAGTGAGGCGGCATCACCTCAGATCCCCCTCCTCTGGACTTGGCTCCTACAACAATGAGCGCGGCTGCGAAACCTATGATCTATACTACACCTGAGGCCTACTCACTTTTATCCAAGGCAAAGACAGAATGGCAAGTGAGGCGTGTTGATTGACTTCATAAAAGTTGTGGGCACGAAATCGAATGTTTTGACTTCCTATGAGACTAGTAATGGTAGTTGGGAAAGGATGATAGCATGCACAAGGCTTTCGTCTGTTTGTATCTCTTGACACCACCGCCTACCATTTTCTCTCTACGTGGATGAAATACATGTTGCTCGTTACACTGAAGAACGGCTTGGAAGGAAAGTTGCAACACTGTCCTAGCTGTCTAGTTGTTACACCTTGGCATGTCTCCTTGCGAAGGACTGCATCTACTTTGTAATTTCTTGACTATCTCAGCATCGACGATCCTGGAAGCAAAATAATTCCATATGACTCGGTTTCTCGTCATATACAGCCCTGGTTTATCGCAAATCTTTTTCAAGATATAACCGTGAGACGAATGAAGAGTTAACGGGTTAAAGTGGTCACATTTGAAATCCATCCATTATCAATAATTATATTATACTCTGCTTTTATATACGTGTTGTTTGCTATGTGATTGACTTTCAGTCCGGCATTCACAAGGCTCATATTTTCATCATTGCCTGTGCTCTTGATAGAATGTCCGCCAGCCATACCCGATTTACACCATGGGTATCTAATTTCCAACACCATTCCAAAACCGTTCCAAAGGAGTCCTGTGCCAAACACCATAATCCAATTCCAAGACCCAGTCCCACTTCAAACGATTGGTTGCCACAATTACCAGAAAGATAGCCCGTCCTTCAGCCACTTCCTCTTCACTCCCTCAGGCTTGGGTGGTTCATCGAAAGGCGGTGCGCGATTCTCTACCTGCCCTTCTAGCCATCCATCCACCCGCTTGCTCAATCCCATTCTCCTTTTCTGCTGCCCGGGAGTCTCATCTTCGTGCAAGACCACGTGAGGATCCCTCAAGACTGGCCAAACGTCGTTGCTAGTTCCCTTAAAGGCATTTCTAAGGGGAAATATGGATGGCAGCAGAGGCGGAGGGGTGAAGGATTTGCTTCTTTGCGAACTATGCTGAGACCTCGAATCGGAGCTACGCTGTGATCGTGACTCCGAGGAACTGTGTTGTGATCGCGATTGGGAGCGATGAGAATGGCCAGAGCGGCGATGGCCTGAATGATGTTGGGAGCTGGAGCGGTGTTGGGGTTGCTCGAGGCGGTGAGAGTGTGCATGGGCTGACATTTGGGATGACATGGTGAAGCGGTCAGGGGGAAATGAGAGCACTCACACAATTTTGCTTCGAGAAAACCTGGGGAAACGGATTGACTTATACTCGTGGGAAATGAGGAATAGTTCGTTTGCAGGCATTGATCGAATGAGTGTCCAGATCGGGTCATTGATTCGATCTGAGACATTATTGGTGGTAGCGCTCGCTCACCGATTTTTAATTGATAGGATAATCACCGATTGTGAATACGAATTCGACTGTCGTACAAATTTCAAGACGCGAATTCCATCGATTTCTACCCATGTAAGATATAAAAATAAGAATCGATGCGGGTGTGTACTGTTGAAACGACCAATGAGATGAAATACATGTCTGACTTTCCAGGGTTTTATGCAAACTCTTGGTTTTCGCTATGTTGTGTCTGGGGACTCGTAGCTTCACGCCAAGCTATGGTACTTTTGCGAGTTTTTCTGGAGATTCGTATTCGGTTTCCTGTGCTCGCAAAGTTTGAGAAAAGACCTCAACTTCAACACCCATTCGAACTGCGCAAGACAGGGTTCGTTCTGATGTTGGTGGAGTAAAAGGAAGAAATCGTGAAGCGCACTTGCTCTTGTGATGTCCACAATCAATCCCGCAGAAATTGCCAATGTCGGCTATGATATTTTCTTGAATGAGACCCCCCAAAAAGGGGTCGGTGTCCATCTGGCTTCAACTCTAATCTTTCACTGCCCTCCATAAGCCCAAGGTCAGCGTATTCCCCCCATGTATGATAGAATTGGTATGTAAATATCGATATGTAGATGACGAATTTTGAATATTGTGATGACAGGGGGCTGCTTTTCGTAGCAGATCGTATGTGACATTCGATAGATGTTCGATCATTATCTGCGTGGATGTGCTGCAGATGGGACCAGGAGCGGTCCAAGCTTGCACTAATGTAATGACGGCTTAACAAATGGAACCTCGAGGTAATCGTTTTATATTCGTGTAGTCCACTATTGTTAATGTCCTAGCCCATCTTGTTCAACGCTGGCAGATAGCCTTCGACCATGATAACATCGTGAGGATCCCTTGCAGATCAAGTGTTCGTGTGTTTGCGAGTCGTTCCTAGAATTGAAATTTTAGTGATGAGCGCTCCGCACTCCCTGGTGTGAGAGATTGTAGTTTGCGTGTTGCGGCGATTAGATGTGGAGGATGGCAGGTCAGGGGATCGCCAAGGAAATTCTAGAATCTCCACCACGCGAAAACCGCTCCTGCTTCCATCATATTATTTTAGTTCAACGACTCTTTTCCCTGTGCGAGCCTTATTTTCCTCCTCTCTCTCCATGGCTTCACCTGCATTCCCTTCCATTCAGTATATTAAAGATGTGCAACAAATCAGTTTTGATTTCCTTTCTTTTGCAGCGCTACTGTCACTGTAATGATTTTTGCTAAAACTCCCTCGGTTGGTTTAAATAGCTAACTAGATTGACAAATTTTTCTCTATTCTATTACTGAATTATGTGAACAGCGTGACTCTAGTATTCATAGAGCAGGGGGAAAGGCCCTTCAAGTTCAACGAAATGCGTATATCTCCAACTTCAAAAACTTGTATTTATACTAGCTTATCAGAATATTTTCGCCCAGAAGATGCCCTATGGTGGTGGACAAGGCTATGATGCAACACTATCTCAAAAAGTCACTTTGGGTTTCTATAATTTGTTTGTGAAAATGTGTAATAGTAAACTCTGCACGGCTGCTGATTACATGTAATACATAGATCTCTTTGGTGGTGTGATTCGTGATCTTCACCGTGGAAGTTAATGAGAATTCGAGAAGGGTGTCAGGGAAAGCCGGAAGAGTTCCCGGAAGGTTCGTGCCGAACCGGCTCGGGAAGTCCTTCCACTCGGTCATTTCGGAAATCCATGAGCACCAGCCGGATGTTACGTTGACCTTGTTCAGTACTTGTCATTGAATCGAACTCTTTTATGATGGTCATAGATATCATCCTAACTCCTCTATTGAAGATATGCCGTTCAACTCATTTTTGGGCGCTGTAGGTGACTGGATCCCACCGCATTAAACCATTGCTGACCAGAGTTCCTTGTGTGGGGTACATTCGCCTTCAACAGAATTTAAACGTACAATTACTTTGATTTCCATTGTGAAGTATCATCACACTTGGAGGCTTGATTGTATGATTGCTCGATTATTACCACTCTGCTACTACCTGGAATGCTATTTCTACACTATCATTGGCGTATACAGACAAAGTTGCTTGTTGCGGAAAACTAGCTGGGGAAAAAAGGCCTCCTTTATTACCAGAGCACCCATGGACTCTCAAGCGTACCCATATGCTCAAACCATTATCATCCCTCCTTTAGTTCTATATTTGTCCGTCATGATACCTCTGGCTGTTGATACAATTATGAAAAAGCATCCCGAGTTAGTTCCCTCCACTTCGGTTCTTGAAATTGAACACGGCTAATTTAATATCTGGAACACGCACATTCTGAAATGGGCTCTGATACCCTGGAAGCCGGACGAGCCGCTCTCGAGGCCATGTCGAATTCCTTTTTGCTCTCCATGGCTTCCCGAACATCCATTGGACCACCATTATTGGTGTGAGAACCATTGTGGCTGCCGCCAGGATCACAAAAGTAATGCCAGAGCCAAATCGGACTAGAGCTGGTTCTGTAAGCCCAACGGCCAGAGCGCCCACCAAAAATCGCATAAAGTTCACTGCGGCTGTGACTGATGCAGTACCGGTGTATAGATCAGCGATTAAAATTCCATTCGTCAACAAAATAGCCGTGGCACTACTCGCAATGAAGAATTGGAGGACAAGTGGCAGAGCAATCAATTTAGGGGCAAACGTAAACGAAAAGCCGTAGCCAGCAGTGGCAGCGATAAATATCAACACGATCCACCACATATTTCTCAACCGTGCGCGCTCAATGGGAAAGTCTGGGAGAGTTTTGTAATCTAGCGAGATACCAGTTTCGAGTTGATGCATACGACGATACTTTTGCTCTGTGACACAAAAATCATGATCAACCAAATATCCGATTGTGAAGAAGCTAAGCACCGATCCTGCCCCTGCCGGAAGGAAAGTGAGACCGATGACCATGTGTGAAAGTTGGTATTTTTCATGGAACATCAAGCTAGTCGTGGCAATAATAGTGGAACAAATGGCGAAAACAACACTTCCAAAAATGGCGGTTATTACGACCTCCATTTGCAATAGACAGTGGAGCGGCTCAGCGAAAGATTTCAAGGTCAGTATCCGGAGGACCCCAATATGGCCATTAGCATCCGGATCATAGGAAGCATCCCTCGAAGACTTGACAGCATAAATTAGAGGTTGTTGTATCCGACTGACTTTAATAGTACCATTGCCAGCAATGCTTCTCAAAGTCTCCGGGAGCATCAACACCACCAGGGTAAGGACAACTGTCCCAGATGCGAGGAGGAACCAAAATATTGCACGGAATCCCAGGTAATAGGTGAGCAGTCCTCCAATAACGGGACTTATGAAGGTGAATACGAGGACTACCGAATCAGCATGAGCTTATGCGAGACAACCAACGTGTATGAATTACTCACTGCTGCCGAATACACCAATAAACCTACATCTCTCTTTGCCAATTGAGATATCTCCAATGATTGCAGCGCCTAGGATGATGTTAGAGACAATCGTGGAATGAGGTATTTAAGCACTTGCATATGGCAGTCAACGCAGCCGTCCCAAAGGATTGCACCGTTCGCCATATCAGCAGAACTGCAAAATTCCGTGCGAAAATCAACCCAACGTTAGACGCTACAAATATCAACAATGTTGCCATGAAGATCGGTCGGCGGCCGAAGACAGAACAGAGCGGCATCCAAAATAACGAGGCAATCGCTTGCACAATCATATAAGCCATAACTACCAGCATTACGCTCGTCGAACTAATGGCAAACCCCTACAATATCATTAGATGTGTTCTATCATAAGGTGACTGAGCACAACATACAGTAGAAATTGCTGGCAAAGCTGGAAAGAAAATGCTTGTCGACAAAGGCGAAAGAACTCCGGCACATGTAACCAGAAGGACAATCTGCCTTTTCTTCCACCGGTCAAAGACATGGTAAGGCGGTTGTGGGAGGAGCTTGTTGACCCGGATCTGCCGTTTTTCTGGAAATTCAGGTCGCTTAGTTTCCTCCTTAGTTGATTCTGGGAACCATTTTTCGAAGTGATCCAGCGGTGATGGGGGTGGGGGTGTAGTTTTCCCCAGCTGCTCTATGGCGATCCCTATCGCTTGTGCATCTTGCTCGAGAGATAAGAAGTCATCTGTCTGCCCAGGTCCACTTTGAGAGATGTAGCCCGTTGTGGGCGATGGAAAGACTTTTGGTGGTGAAGTTGTAGTAGTACCTTGATGACGATTTAGCTAATGAGGTTTGGAGACAAGATTGGATTAACCTACCCTTCTTTTCCGAAATCGTTCGGGGCTGAGATGATGCGGTAGGAACACTTAGTAGTTTGCTGATGTGAGTCGTAGTCTTCGGTGCTACAGATGCCATGAAGTTCGTCCGAAGTCAGTCTTCACACCACGTCAAGCTTCGCACGATTTGTCAAATAAGCTTTGTAGTCTTCGCGGTGGTCAGATCTTTGGTTGGAATTTTGCACCGTCCATCTATGACTGCAGCCAAATCGTGGGGTAGTGTCAGATATTTCTTCTCTTTTAGAACATTGATGTAACTTTCTTCCCGCATTCTCCTAGCTGACAACTTGCTGATGAGGGCCAAGCTTCGACCACAATAGCTCAAGTTGATAGATGCCGCCCTGCCAAGATGTTACTCAACTACTCGCAAGCTTTCCACGCCGTCGCCCTGCGTAGATCATTTTGGTGTGCATGATCCTTCGAGATAGCAATCCTCCAAGATACCGGCAAAATGTATGTTCCACCACGGAGTACGCGCGCGTACGTCTTGGTACATGGCGGCCTTCGCGCTATGGCTTCTACACATTGAATCGTATTTTGTTTTGCCATAACCTGAGGTTATCTCAACTGTTGACCAAGAAGCTCTTGAGAGGGAAGAACGAGATAATTTGTGAAAAAGGGTCGAACCTAGTCGAAGAACCTACTATAGTGCTAAAGCATGAATGACCGCCACGATACACGTTTATCGCGTAGACTTTACCACGACATTTCAAGGATCTTTCAACCCTGCGACACGACGATGGAGGGTTGATCGGAGCGGAGAAACGAGATGCAGATGAATCCCACGTGGTTCAGACAATGCAAGATATTTCAGGTTTAGCTGTAAGCGGCAGGTCAGCAAGAACCGCGGACGAACTCCTGGCTACAACTCCCGAGCTCGGCCATCAAAACGGCCTCTGCCTCGTGTGGCCGCCGCTGTCGCATCGGTACTCCTATCACAACTGAAATCGGCGCCGATGGTTTACATGGGACTATACGATGCCCAGCAGTGGTCTAAATGTGTTTCCGTTACCATCGAGTCGAAACACCGGAAGAGGAACGACGAGACGGCCGACTCGAGAACGACGATGGGAAATTCCCATTGGCCTTACTTCGCGACGTACCTGAAAATCATGGACTCTTGGTCGTGGATTCGTGCCATCGTCTAATACTGAAACGGCATATGTTCAAGATTCAGCGATCGCGAAATGAAGACCAAGCCCGCGCTGAAGGCTCTCTCCAACAGTATCACTAGTTCAACTGGTTTTATTACCATCGTACAAGATTTCTTCTGTCGTTTGTGGAAAGTTTGCCATGTTTGTCAGCACATTGCCGTACAATCCTTGGGACAATGCATCTGCTTTCATTCAGCAACGCGCCAGGCATTGAAATGGGAAGGCACTCGGAAGAATCCTATCGGGGAAGTGCCGTCTGCAGATATCAAGTTCAGTAAATGCTCTCCTGGTTGCTGCTTCTAGCACTAGAGTTGATATTGCATGTCGTTGCGAGGCTGAGTTATGGGAAGGTAAATGCGGGCCTTTCAATCTTAGAATAATCTGAATGGAACTCTTAAGCACGGGGAGGATTAGTGAGTGGAAAAGTACTTCGTGAGTAACACATTCTCCAGTTCGATTATTTTTCAGGAGGGTTTTGTTCTTTCAGTACCGGTTGTTTCCATTACGCGGCTAAAACGACCGTATTGCTTTGCCACCTATTTTCTTTGTAATTCTCTTACGATAGAACTATTCAAATATTTCACGGCTGCCACTTCCAATGAGAGACAAGATTTGTCCTGCATATGTGGTAAAATCACTCTACCTTCGATTCAAATCTTGAAGTGTGGGAGAAGTGTCAAATGATTCCCCCCACGGACAGCGGGGTCGGGGGCCTCCCCGCACGACAACACTTGAAGTGCATCTAATTCTATCATTAGCAATGCTTTCCCCACCAAATCCAAGTACCTCTATTGTGATATGCGCTAAGCTAGTACATATATTTGCTCCCCACGTACAGAAGCTCAGGGAATTGCTAAAACAGAAGATGATGACATCAATGGGGATGAAGTATACATTTCTATATTGATGCACTCAATTCTCTTGCAATGTATAGCCTGTACTAGTATTTACATGCCTCTTTATCAAAGTCTTGAACTATCTCAATTTAATTCACGCCCCTCGAGTTTGAAGCTTGGGTTTGAAATGGCACGTGGGCATTTACATAGATTGCGGAGCAAACGTTACAGTTCTCACGCCAACGGTTATTTGACTCTTCCCCAGATTTTTCATGCATCGCAATATATTTATACGACAACCAAACATCATACATAAGAAGAGGTAGCGCTACATGCGCAACACTACCGACTTCATGAGCAGGCCCCGCTCGACCAGCCTTATTAGGATCCGGTAAAGGCTGCAATATACTCTATCGTGATGATATGAACTTCTGGAATAAAAGTCTTGCTATGAGAAGTGTTTCACCGATAAGTAAACTTGGTACTCACGCAAATCTAGAACTAGATCGACTTCCATGTGTCACTACGGAATCCATTCACAAGCAATATCATGTCTCACACAAAGACAATTCAGGCATCGAGCAAATGATAACTAACAGCTTTTATCCAAAAATTTCTACGAATTGCTAACCATTCTTCAGGTAAAACGCATATGCAGTCAATAGAAAAGGACCAAATGACTTGACTTAAAAAAGTGAGCTCCGCTCTGCCAAACACTTCTCGGATCTAGACCAGCTATCGCAAACATGAAGACAGTTACTTCCGTCATCGCTTTTCTTCAAATTCTTGGCCTTGCTAATGCACATGTAAGTTCAGAATTCCTAAGTTTTACATCAAGCCTCATAGCTTGCTGATATTGGAAACAGTATAATTTCGCTAAGGTCATCTACAACAATGTCACCTACGGCCATTGGCAGTATGTGCGCAAGTGGTACACTACACCACAATATGTGAACGATGGCAATGACTTGAGTCCTATTCAGGCTCCATTTGGAACTGGTCCAAATATACCAAGAAATCAGTAGGAAATTCCGTGTTAAAACCAATTTTACTGTTCTATCTTGGCCCTTCAAATAATACCTAAAAGTAATTTAACAAAGACTAATCTCAATATGATAGATTATTCGACAATGATATGCGGTGTAATGTGAATGCTGCTTATGCAAACGAGACGCTCAAGGTCAAACCTGGGACTAAGCTTGGTTTTGAAGTCTTCTCTAATCCACCTACGATCTATCACCCGGGGCCACTGATGGCATATATGGCCAAGGTACCGGCCGGGAAGACAGCCCAAAATTGGGATGGTGATGGGAAAGTGGTTAGTAGACTCTTCTTATTCATCAGTGGCAGAAATGGGACGCTGATGCAAAATCATAGTGGTTCAAGATCTACGAAGACTTCCCCACCAACTGGACAATCTACATTAACGAAGGCGACGCCCCAGACGGGACCCGATACAACGTGTCATATCCTATCTGGCCCAACCAAGGCAAATAACCCTCCCATCGCCTATCAATCTCCTGTAAGCTAACATTAGCTAGACCAACATGAACTCTACTTTCGCATCCCTCCCGCAACACCAAACGGCGAATACCTTTTCCGCATCGAACACCTCGCTTTACACACTTCATGTGATACCTGCACCGGTGCTCAATTCTTCATCTCATGCGCACAGATCCGGGTTTACGGTGGACCAGTGAAACCGTTTGGCCGACCCGGGCCACTGGTTGAGTTTCCCGGGGCATATAATTTTAGCGATCCAATTCTCACAGCGAGAATTTATGCACCTGAGGTGAGTTATTTTCTCATTATGGAGATGTGAAATAGTTTGAAGAACGTTGCAGTGAAGCGGAAAGGTGCTGACAAGTGATAGATTGGGAAGGAGAAGCAGCCGTGGGCAGTCAGGACTCCTGGCCCGCCTGTTTGGAGTGGAGGTTGGGCCTGATGATACTCTTGTGAGAACATCAGCTCGAAAGGGATATTGAGACGAGAGGATCCCTCTTCCCCTTTTTCTCTTTATCCTTCATAATGCTGTCATGATGAATTGTGTGAGTTTGCATATTATGGGACCGAGGAATGGCTTTTCATATGCTGGGACGCGGCTGGGAAAGGGAAGTTACTTAATTTAAACTATTTTAAAACCTCAATAAAATTTTATGGGGGGAAAGAGAGAGAAAACTGCTTGTGTATTCATGTTAGAGTGCAATGCTCCCAACCACCTGTGCACTAAGTCTGCCTTCATATCTACTTGGAAAGCTTGACTCTATTATTTTCGCTGGTGCTGTTTTAGTCTCTGGGCTTGGGCAGCGGCCACTTTTTCCTGAGCCGAGGGAGAGTATTCCTGAGCCAATACAGATACTGTTCACGAAATCTCAATTGCATTGTCAATTCAAGCAACACTCAAGAAATATTGTTATTAGTTTTTCTTTATTCAAGCCAGCCAATACGTGCTTGCTTCCTAGGTCTATTGTAGATTTTGGGGGATTCCGTGACAGTAAGTGTTTCAATGTCGAGTATCTAAATGCTGTCCAAGGGGCAGATCTTAGATTTGAAATATGGCGAGTGATTCTAGGTTTGTGTATGCGTTTATTGCTGTGCCAATACATAGGGAGTTGTCAGGTTTTTTTTTTTTTTTTTGAGTGTGTATATGGGAGGACATGTGTGCTCAGTGGTTAATCTTTTAGAGTCGAGCAAATGTGCTTGCCGAGGGTGTGACACGGCTTGAAATATGATGTTTGTGAATTACTCCTTATTGGAAAGTTATTGTCGATGGCCTAAATTACTTGAGTTAATACAATTTAGGTCATTCTATTAAAAGGAACGTGCTGGAGTATTACCCACAAGAACTATCCAGAGAGCAAAGAAGAAGGAGGGAACGCCGGTTTTCTAAGAGATTTGATCATGGTGAAAGTAGTAACCAGAGTCTCAGTGTTAGTCATCGTCTTCATCCTCAGTTTCAGAAGGATAGTAGAGGGCCTCATCGCTGGCTTCATTATAATCATTCATTTGCTCATCCTCGTTTTCAGAATGGTCAAGGTTTTCGTTATCATACTTTCCATCATCCTCGTCCTCATTTTCTGGTTCTATGTTTTCGTTATCTACTTGAGTATTAGTAATGTGCTGGGAGGAACGAGAGGGTTCTTACCGTCTTTGACACACGCCAGTAATTTTGCTCGGTCCTCTGCCGTGAGTTTATCTTGTAGAACGTGGCTGGTCTTTGAGTGCTTTTCTTCCTGGACTGAAGAGAAGATTAACTTTGACTTTAAAGAAGCCCGAAGTTACACCTACTTTCCAAGATTAAGTCATCAATGGTCTTTTCAATCGCAAGCTTGACGACATAGGTCTCCTTCGTTTGACCAATACGATTGATACGGCCAAAAGCCTGGTTTTCACTTCATTTGACGGGTTAGCCAGTCTAACAGAAGCACTAATTGGGGATATCGTACACAGCGATATTCCACCACAGGTCACTGCAAGTTGTTAGAAAAAAGTCGTTGAAGGTGAAAAAAACGTACACAATGATAGCCCGGTTTGCAAACATGAGGTTAAGACCATATCCGCCGCACTTTAACATGATAATCATGACGTTGGCATTCTTGTCATCCTTGAATCTAAGCACGGTTTCCTTCCGCTGGTTTTCTGTCATGTCCCCCTTGCGGCAGTTAGGAAAATTAATATTTAAATAGGAATACCACTTACCGAGAAATAAAGGAAATTGATTTTATTTTGCTCCAAAGTGGCGCCAATCATGACCGCAAACAGATTCCACTGTGTAAAAACGACGATCTTGTCTTTTGCATGATCTCGTCTCCAACGACGTACAAGATTGGCGGCAGCTTCCAACTTTGCGCTGGGCAATATGTCAACCTTACCATCATCGAACTTGTTCAGCCACTCTCGTGGGCCTTCCTGGTTGATGATTGGTCGGAAACCACATACATCTTTAGCTTTCCGTGCTGGTCTGACTTTGGCGGGCTTATTTCCATGAGCCTGATACTGAGCTTTGCATGGCAAGAATTCATCATATTCTACTTTACAATTAGAGGCCTGGCAGAGAAATACCTAAGAATGTGTTAATCGCTTGAACAGTGCAAATTATGAAATTGAAGGCGCTCACTTCAATCTCGTCATGTATTTCAACCTTCAAGTTTTGTTCATGGCAATCTCTACAGAATACATGCTTGCATTCGGGAATGTAAATCAAGTCGGTCACCTCTTCGTGTTGGCAAGTCAGGCAGATCTGCTTCTTCTCGACAGCCTTTGAAGCTGGATTCTTCTTTTCAAGTTTCTTTCGATTGATCCACTTGCTTATTTCTGATGCTACGTTTTAGTAATAATGCTTCAGCAATTGATTGTAGCACTTACGAGTGAGCATTGGATCACGAAAAGCTCGTTGTCGTTGCGATGATCCCATGGCAGCCCTGCTAAGCTTTGCCTGCAACTCTTGTAATTCGGAAATGTTAAAAATCGCCTATATTAACAGATTTTAGCGCATGGTTTGTCAAGTTAATGATAAACAAACCATAAATTCCAACTCTACAAGGATAGGGTTCGCAACCAATCTAACCGTTTCAGCATACGCAACTCTATCAGGGAGGCACTAAAAGGGCAACCAACTGTCTTCTTCGAAGAATTTGACGAAGTTGATTACCAGATTCTTGACGAGGGTCGTCTTCTGCTAACTGCTTCCTCTCCTTCATGATTTTAATATCCCGAAATTTCTGGTCTATGAAGTCAAACACCACTTTTTCTGGAGCGCACATTTTAATCCAAAGTGTATCTCGGTGTGGTTCTTTAAGATTGACAATTTTCTCGCCCATGACTTTGTCTTCGAAGGTGCGGCTATGGAAATGTTAGGTAAGGCAATTTTTTGGAATTATAATTGGGATAACCAACCGAAGTGTAATATGCGAGACCAAAGAGCTCAATTTCTTGATGTTCTTTTCATGATCCTCCTACTACGGTATCAGTTACAAATACCTTGAGTCGAGTCAAATTAGTCTGAGAGAGTGCCCAACGAACATGTTCTTTATTGCAAAATGTCGTCCGGAACCTAACGTGTCAAGATGATTAACATCTCTTCCGTGATGCCGCCCTGGGATCACTTACTGCGTAAATGAGAGATTCTTGGTAAATGGATGCTTCAAGAACTTCATTTGTGAATAAAAATCTACAGATATCAGCACTTTGGCTTGGTCAAGAAAGGTGAAGATTCCGACCTTCACATCCATTCGGCATAGGGGTCTATCAGAGTTAGCCTTTTTTCAAATCCTTGGAAAGAATTTGAAAACTCACCCCACTCAACGCCCATCGAAGATTACCTTTTAGAACGAACATAGCTTTGCTTAATTTTGCCGTGGGGTTCTTGATATGATGCTGATTTTGTCAGTTTCAAAACTTAGGCAGTAACCTGTGCTTACTGATTCATCAATGACGATCTAAAGTTCGTTTCGCGTTAGTTATATGCGATACGACAAGAGAACTTCATAGCTTACACGATACCAGGTGACCTGGTGTAGGACATCCTTTGTCCGGGCACTGGCAACCAGGTCGTTGTAAGTAGCAATAACGATGTCTTCATCCTCCAACCTTTCCTTGCATTTGTTTAGATCTCGAGGATCGTACATAATGACTCTTCGCAACTTCGTATGCATTTTGGCCTCGGTATGCCACTGGAAACGCTGTGAATGATTTAGTATTTGCTGAGTAATTTGTGGGTTCAAAGGAACTACCAAAGCCTTGGGCACGACTATCAAAGTTGCCACAACATGTTTCTTTTTCTGTTCGTGTGTTGGTAGATTTGCGGTAATGATCTGGTGGTTTAGTGACAACTCCATATATGAGACTTCGGAATCCTTACCGTTAGTGTTTGTATGGTTTTTCCAACTCCCTAGAAGTATTTAGATTGTAAGAGATACGAAGATGTGCAGTACGTACCATATCGTCAGCAAGTATTCCACCATTTGGGATCTCGCGTTTAGAACATTCCCTCTTCAGCATCCAAGCACCTCCCATCATTTGATGGGTATAGAGACCTGCAAGATACATTAATATTAAAGAGGCTTTTCGTAATAGAAAGCATAGTTACCAGTGTTCATGCCGACAAGTTTCCACAATCCCTCACTAGTTCCCATTTGTTTGAAACCATAACTTTGACTCATTCTCTTCAAAGCCTTGCCTGTTGTTGTGCATCTGCGGATATCTGATTGGGGGGATGCCTGAAAGAACCGCTCCGTCATCTGCCTAATGAAGTCATCTTTATTTCTGGTCATGAAAATTGGTGTATCATGCTGAGAACTGGTTTGATATGCTGCAATTGGATCATTTGTGACCATGGCCTGTAGTATATTTAGATCGCCTTCATGTGAATTATTATCTGCAGTATATTTATCAAGATTTGCCTGGTGATCTTCATCTTCCGCACCCAATCTTTCATCTTCAACAGCCCACCATTGTTTCGGCGTTCTCTTGAGGTTGCCACCAGGCACCTCATCCTCTTTCCCATTTTCTGTTTCTTGGCGTTTGCGTTTCTTTGGGATTAAGCCATTATATTTGCAGTTTGACTGAGTGTTGTTATCGATTGCTTGCTGATTGTAAGGCTCCTGCTTGACCACTACTGAGCTGAGCATGGGCTCGTCCTTGATAGCCTCGATCTCAGTCTCAAGATGCTGAGGCAGTGTCTCTTGTATTACAATGTCTGAAAATTTTCTGAAAGCTGAAAGTGTCTTGATGACTAGATTCCTAGTGGGACGAGGACTCATAGATGCAGCTCGAATGCGGCGACGAAGTTGGGGAGCTTCTTGCGGCTGGTTGTTTGCAATAATCTTTTGATCAGCCGAGATAGGAATATCAAGGCCAATGCTAATACTATGGTGGGCAGGAACCGAGGAACTCCTTTCACTCCTGAGAACGTATCCTAATTTAGCCGTAGTTATTCCTGATTCGCCAGGCCTCGAATCTTCGTTAAACTCAGCGATGAGAGGGGTCAGGGGTTCTTGCTTGATATTTCGCTGGTCATTGTCGTGGAGAGGTTCTTCTTTGACCATGTTACATAAATTCTCTGGTTTATTTTCTAGATTAAAAATTAGTGAAATTCTAAGTTAAAGAAAACCCAGTACATAGATTTCAAACTCTAAATGAAACTATCAAATCAATCGTATGGCCACAAAATGCGAACCCCAACTGAGAGACCGACACTTAGGAAGAGGAATATCTAATAGAATGAAAGGAGATCTAGAATGCGGGGCTTATCCACAAACAGTCTCAAATCTAGGACAAGATTTGAGATCAAGAAAGCTGCACCGGGGTCTAGAGCGAAGAGGGGGAAGATAGGACTACGTAGTGAGGTCCAAGAGAGAAAGAGAGAAGGATGCATTAGGTAAACCCTTACACCTCTTCGTAAGTATAAGCAGAACGCCATAAAATAGAGGTGTGAATAAGAAAGTCTTTATCGTGGATTAAATTAGCATCTTAGCTTACAGAATGTCCAAGCCATTCAGAAATAAATCATTTTTGACTCCCCCCGAGTTTAGTTGGAAAATGAAAATATCAATTAACACCTTGACTACAGGGCTTCCCATGCTTTCTTCGTTCGATGGTATACTTGAAATCTTGAATAACATAGTGAATGGGAAAATCTTCCTGACATTTTCTATTGCAACCCAGATACATCTCCAATCTACTTAGATATTGAGACTAATGGAATATCTAAACTAGAATGTATAGAAGTTGAAAAGAAAGTTAGGAAACGCAAAATTGCTAAAATTAGAAGGCGAAGAGCGACGACATCGCCAGCTCTCAAGGCATAGATCGAGAATATGGAGATAGACGCAATACAAGCAGTAGTGGGAGATAAATTAAATGAGCGTACCAGCCATGGTGATGAATTTGGCTTCCTTTCATGGAAATTCGATCTTCAATCGCGATTGTCAAAATAGAGGAGTTGATATAGATGTCGGAGCTTGGGAGACGGTTTTGCGAGAATTGTGGGAATTCGCTGATAAAGCTTCAATATTCTCCTGAATTTTGGTGTAAAAGAATCGTTATTCTCGGGGAAATGTTGCTGTTGAAAGCAAAGTCAACGAGGAAAGGTGGCCTAGTTAAGGAGGTGAAATGATGGAGGAGTGCGGAGATGTTAAGGAATTTGTGCGGTGGAAGCAATGGCCTCCATTTATAGGTGATCTAGATTTAACTCGGTAAGAATATCTCCCATTATGGAAAAGGGAGGCGGGGTAACTGAGAGTGAATATGGCTATTTGCAGCTATGGATATGGAATGCAGGTTTTCAACCTGAAAGTGATACTTTGCCTCAACAAACTACGACTACGGTAGTACCATAAATAAAATTATTCTTCTACTAATAAGATAGTATCATGAAACCCTTAAACCCTATTCTTCCACATTAGTGTCACATTCAATAGTATTTCAAAAGCAATGATAATAATAAAAAATCATAGGTTATATCCTCCATGGGGAACATTTACAGTATTTAAATCCTCTCTATTAGTACAGGTGTAGAATGTGGGCGAAAGAGGTAATAATTAGGAGCAATTCAAAAAAACTCTTGAAGCATGTCCTGAGCTTGGCGTACCTTGATACCAGAGAGCATCATGTTGATATTCAATATGGAAATCATATTTACTTATAATTGATTGGTATTCTGCTATTTTGACTACGGGATATGGTGAAATTAAATCCTCCCATTTGGAATCATTTCAAAGCTGAGGCTCCTTTATAGCTCTAGTAATTTCGCCCCATCTTTCCTATATAATCTTTTTGTGGAACTGTTTTCGTTATTGAATGGGAGATAGAAATCCAAACACCAGATATCAAAGTAGATACTAAAGATATAACAAATTTTAGCCCCTAAATCATCAATGTTTATGCCTATGTCTTAATGGAGGCTCGCTCATCCTTTCCGAGGCTTTAGATGCATTTTGGGTAGTTAGAGTTGGGACATGTAAGCCATATTGGAATGGGGCGCTTGTTAGTGAATATATGGAAGCAGAAGTTCGTTGTTGCATGTGGGAAGATGTAGATGTGATTGAGATGATTGAGGATCAATTCTAATCTCTGTTCCAACATAATGTGCAAGAGAATGGAGATCGGTTTCATGGTATTCGATGGCTATGTGGATCGTGTATGGGAGTCCCCCATTCATCTTTTTCTTTCGAGTGTCTCGAGTGAGAAATCTACAGGTTTGTTCATTCCTTTTATTGATATGCAATTTTTTACATATTTACTTCCAGCCTTTCAATTAAATATTGTGGTTTGGGAATCACGTGATAAACTAGAAGCATATAGTTGGATTTTTTCCAGAGTCCGGCACAGACAACTCATACACTACCACCACTTATTTATTTGTATTTTGAATCAATCAATTATTATTATTTATATTCTACTCTTGATGCTTGCTTCTCAAAGTCTATAGGTTGAGTACCTTATTCTACGTACCAGATCCTGTTCTCGTTTCCTGCTTTCAAGTTGTGGTTTTTGTTGGATATTTTCAACGATGATCTTATTTCTATAGAGAGAAGTGCTATATATATAGACCTAGAGTCCATAAGGTTGCCTATTGCTGCCTATTATTATGACTCATAGAAGGCAACAGTTGTCCTTGCCTATCTTAGTTGTCTATATTCAACAGTTTTGATCCCCTCCACAATATAATTTTTGTCGTACCAAGTATTCTTTGGGATTGTTCTTACTACTTTAAACCTCTAAGCTTGGGAATCTCCATAATAAAGTCGTCTACGTATTAATCTACTATCGTTATTTTAGAAAGGAAACGTTTGAAATCTTGACGAAATAACATTGAAAGAAACATTTCAGGCCCAAAGGAGGGCAGATCAAACATGTTTCGTTCCCGTCCAGCTTCCGATCTGTATTTTCGGACGAACTATTAGATGTGAGATCGAAAATTATGGCTCTTCACGGCAGATCTTAAGTGAACGTCCAATTATGGGCTCTGTTTGGTTGTTGGCACGGACTTATCCAAATTCACTATTGCCTTTCGGACTCCACAAGTGTGGAGATGGTCTCGAGCATTGTGTTTTAAAGTGTGCATATTTTTGCTTCAAAGTAAACCCAATTAAATCATGTATTCCTACGCTTAGAATAAGCCACTAGCTACTAGCTATGATATTAGGAAGAGTCAGGTACTCAAGAATTTTCAAAACAAAAAGAAAACTATAGTCTATAATGAGGATCATATTCACGATATTACGCCCCTTCTTTTCACTATCACGTGACTTGCCTCCAGCCTTAACCCCTGAAGATACAACCGAAAATAGTCATAGTCCCGCTACCAGCCCCTCGTCCCCACCTTCCTGCTTATCCCCCACAATTCCCAAACCCCCGAGAGGTCTCCCTTGTGCCAGCAAACCGCAAAACAAAAGGCTAGACTTTTCCCTTTCGGCTGATCTCCTTCATTGTGGCTTTTCATAATCTTCCTTTCACCATTACTTCTACATCTGGCATGTATATATAGTCTTTAATTACGGTTTGGGTCATCACTCTTAATTTGAGTGAAGAGAAAGGTTATGGGAGAGAAGTCTGGAAATTTGGGGAGGCGGTTTGCGAATGGCCGGGTTAAGTACTACATAATTGGCACTGCTTGCTTCTTGCTTGTTCTTCTGTGGTACGTTAACTCAAACATGTATTCTTCGGTTTGGGGCTCATTCTGGTACAGTGTTCTTCTCGGTGTTTTCCTAGGATTACCAAAGGCTAGAGGTGTAAAAACAGGAACTCTAAGTCCAGTCACTAATACCGGACTCACATATCGGCCCATACAGCCACCATCATATCCTTTGGCGGTTCGAAATCCGTACCTTTCAACATGGATGCCAGGACCATTTGTAGCAGATCTTGCATCCAACTCTCCTCAATTTTGGGCTGGTCAGAATCTCACGTGGAGTGTGATTGCACGTGTCGATAACATAACCTACAATCTTTTTGGAGTACCAGATCCCGGTGATGGAACTCAAAGCGCAGCTGTGAAGAGTGCAGAATATACCTCAACTCATTCCACTTTTGTGGTAAAGGCTGGAGATGCGCAGGTGAAATTAGACTTCTTCAGCCCAGTCTCACCTTCCAACTATTTGCGACAATCCCTCCCTTTCAGTAAGGTACCATGAACGTTCGGTATAAAACAATGCTAATGGATTTTAGGTTACCTCACAATTTCAGCCTCAAGTCTTTCTGGAAGTAGCATAAAGATATACTCAGATATTGACAACTCCTGGACCGGAAAAGTGAAAGATAGTGCATGGAACCTCACCGCTATAGGAGAAACATCCCTGTTCTCAATGTGGGTAAATAACACTCAAACTTATGCTCAAAATGCCATGGACCAAGCACTCTGGGGAGAGACCATCTTCGCTTCTAGGCCTTCGAACTCCTCAAAACTATCTCTCCAATCCGGACCTCGTGCTGCTGTGCGTGCGCAATTTGCCAACAATGGAAAGCTGACAGGTGAGACTCCATCATGGGAATCCGGAAGCGTAATTGGGATCTCACATGACCTCGGAGTCGTCAAGGCAGAGTCTTCTGTTACTCTGGCCATCGGGTACGTACGTGAAGCCGCCATCAACTATCTCGGAACGCCATACACAGGGTATTACCAGTCTCAATATTCCACCACAGCAGGTGCTGTGTCCCACTTTCTTGACGACTATAGTGCTGCTGAGAAAGAATCCCAGTCCATGGATGCTGAGATAGCAAGTAAATCTACCCAGGTATCCGGAACAAATTACTCCGCTATCACCACACTTTCCCTCCGCCAAGCATTCGGCGGCATTGACCTCGTCATCCCCTTATCTACCCTTAACAAAGACGATCTCCTAATGTTCATCAAAGAGATCTCCTCCGATGGAAATGTAAACACGGTTGATATAATCTACCCCTCCTTCCCAATCTACTACGCCATGGACCCCTCCTACATCCGTCTTCTCCTCGAGCCTATAATGCGATATCTCGCTTCGGGTCATTGGACCCAAGCATATGCTATCCATGACATCGGAAGTAATTATCCCAACGCAACGGGGCACGATGATCAAAGAGCAGAAGAAATGCCAATTGAAGAAAGTGGAAATTTGCTAATCCTGGCATACGCCTATACCCTCGCAACAGGCAACTCATCCTGGGTGTCCCAATACCAAAGCATTTTCCAAGGATACGCTGACTACCTCTCCAAAAATAGCATCAACATTGCCCTCCAACTCAGCACCACCGATGCCGCCGGCCCACTGACAAACGAGACGAACCTCGCTGTCAAAGCCGCTGTAGGATTGAAGGCATTTGGAGCGATGTTCAATGCGTCGAATTATACTGATGTCGGAGCTGCGCATGCGAAATGGATTTTTGAGGATGGCCTTGGGACGGATAAGAATCGAACGCATTTTACCCTGCAGTACCCCAACGAGGAGGCGAGCTACAAAGTAATATTCAACCTCTTCCCTGACCTCCTGCTCAACCTAACAACCTTCTCCACGGATGCCTACAATATGCAATCTTCCTACTACCCAACAATCCGTAAGACCGACGGTGTCGCTTTAGACAATAGGCAGTGGTGGGCGAAGAGTGATTGGAATTTATGGTGCGCGGCAGTTGCAGGAGATGGGACGAAGAAGATGTTTGTGGATGACGTGTGGAGGTATATAAGTAATGGGGTGAATAGGTGGCCGTTTAGCGATCGGTGGGTTGTTGCTAGTCAAGGCATGAATGGAAAGGGGATCGTGGAGGCAGCACCGGCAGCGGTGGGGAAGGAGTGGGCGTTGAGGGCGAGGCCGACGGTTGGGGGGCATTTTGCGTTGTTGGCAATGAAGGGGTCATGGTGGTTAAAGTGGTGATTTGGTACGGTGATATTTGAGGAGCTTGGAGTTAGTGGTAACGATTATGATACCTTGGTGTTAATTTTCATTCTTCTTTGAAAATATATCCCGTCTTCTTCATAGACCACGATCGATGCTTGGATCTCTCTTACTAAATGCTAGAGAGCTAGCTTAGAAGTCCTCTTCTTGAGTTGCCCACTGATCGTAGTTTCTTGGGCAAAGTAAGTGTTTGATACACTAGCTGGGGAACAAAGTTGCGAACACCTTAAGTTCGACAGAAGGCTTCAAAGCGGAAACTCAAGATGAAGAACTGGTCGAATGCGTGGAGAATACTCTGATAATTTATTCCAGTGCACAATTTCCGAAGCTGTTCAAGCTATCAAGCGGCTGGTGGTTGATTCACTGGTTTCCGCCTTATCTTATCCAACGTCTTCGTATCCAACTCGCTGCCCACCACTTCCAGCGCCGGCAATTCAGAAATAACTCTTCTCTCGCTTGTTTGATCTGCGTCTAGCTCGTGTCTCGGCATGCTCTCACCGTGTAGCTGTGCTTTATATACCTCATCTACCAACCCTCCTTCCTTCTTTTCTTCAACGCCTGCTTCCTGGCCTCCTCTCATGGTCGTTCTCTTGCGACGCCAGAGGTAGTAGGCTGCAAATAAAATAGCTACAAGTAATAAGAGAGGTGCAATGACTGCTCCAGCTATCCATGCTTTATTGGTTGGTTTGGCGGGTACGATCGGGAGTGAAGTCTGTGTTGGAGCTGCTACAAATTAGTTCTTGTCTTCTGCTGGACTAAAGCGTAGACAACCATACATGAAATTTGAGCCGAGGTAAAAGTGTTGGGAGTTTGTATTACGGTTAGAAGTTGGGTGGTTGTAGACGGCTTTAGGTATCCTAATGAGGAGGCTTGTGATAAGACACTGGAGAAATAGCTGGCTTGCGATGCTAGACTTGACGCTAGACTCTGCTGTTCAGGACTACTAGATGAATTCGTGACGCTAGAAGTAGTGCAAAAGGATATTATTGATTCAAATTGAGGATTGATATAGGACTGTAGTGATTGTACTGTTGAGTTGGAGTTCGCTGTGATACATTGTGTACAATTGGCGTAATTAAGCTGGAAAGTGGAGTTGACAGCACAGAGGGCAGGGCTTTTACCCAATTTCTGAGCTTCAATATATGCATTGTCTGCAATATTCTTCATTAGAATATTGTTAATGGCAACTGAAATAAGACTTACTACAAGAGTTGTAACAAATAGCGGGAACAACTGTACTGTCCCTCAGTCCCAGAGCACGGCGTACTAGGCCAATGAACCTCATCGCAATGATTTCTGAGGAGTAAAGACCTTGTTGACCTCAAGGTCAAGATCAGGATGGGTCCGCCCCTGTTTTTCTCTCTTGCCTCATCACCTTATCTACCTCGCCTCAGAGATGCAGTGGCCATAGCCCCCCGCCATAGCCTTCCTATCACAAAATAGATTTTAAGTCGCCGGCCGGCGAATGGAACAGCTTGAAAAAGGGCTCAACCACTAGAAAATAAAAAGGGGCTTGGAAGAGGAGTAGGAATGCGCTGCATTTGGTAAATGGCCGAGACTAAAGACATTGTAATTGGCCATACCGCGTGCATCATGCACCATGCACCGTGCACTCAGGTTACTCAGCATTTTCTTATTTGAAGACACAGTACTGTTGATGTGAGGCCTGTAGGCCTCAGGCAAGTGATTGCTCCAGCACGTGCGTTTCAGGCACGTCTCACTAGTTGTCCTCCATATGTGGCCTGAAGACTTTCATAGTTTTATTCTAGACAGTACAAGACAAGAGAAGACAGCAAGAGACTATTCGCTGTTTCCAATATACTTGATTTACCCTGATTCAGGCCTTCCCAAACCGCGTTGCGTTGATGACACTTAGTCATCCGATTGGCTGGAGTCGTTAATTTCAATAAATACGACCATATTACCACAAAAGACCACAGAGGATTTTAGTAGGCATATCTCGGAGAACTGGCTGCAAAATCGGCTTCGTCCTTTTTCGCCTAAAAAGTATCTAAGCACACACCACATCAGCCATTTTTGACCCTGACAATGTTTGTGTTTGTTATCCTATGTACTGTACTCTACAGAACTAGATCACTACATCGACTTTAGAAGGAAATACTTTCTGATTATAGTTGCTAGCGAAACTGGCTCCCCATTTCATGCATAGTTGCTGAAACTTCTACCTTGCTCTTGAATGGGGTTCTCAGCCTAATTTAATCAAAGGTGGTTAAGTGTAAACACACAATCGTGTCACTTGGACTAGTCATTGCTACAGTGGTAGGTCAAGTTGTTGAGCCCTATGTTCTGACACTACCGCCTGAAGGATTAATTCAAGCCAAAGCCCATGTAGAGCATGCAATATATTCCACTTTGTTGAACTATGGTGGAGTGCGGAATAATAGTGGAAGCTCGAGAAGCAGAAAAGTAGTGATTGTACTGTCTAAGGAGTCAGAAACGGAGCTCGTACGGAGCGATATACGAAACAGACGCTAAGCTGAATATGTTGAAGTAACGCCCGGCGGCTTGGAGCATATACTAGTCCCAGCGCGTGTGTTTCAGGCACGTCTCACTAGTTACCCTCTATATGTGGCCTAAAGACTCTCGTAGTTTGTTCTGGCAGTATACAATAGAAAGCTGACAAGTGACATCTGGCAATATACTTGATTTTCTCTAATTGAGTCCTGCTAAAAACCCTTAAGACCTCGTTGTGTTGATAACATTATTTATCTTATTGGCTAGGATCGTTAATTCTAGTATCCTCAATACACTTCTAAAGACTCAGGTTCTACATTTATAGAAGTATTAATTTTGGATAATATATTAGTTTGAACCTTTTTAATAGGGTAGCATATAATAAAAAAACATGCATCAGTATAACACAACATATAATAGAGTATAAATTTTATAAGTATCTAGTGTCGTGCTACGCGCTTTTGCTTCTAAGTACAGTAAAGATACTATAGTTAAGTAGTTATATTATTATAACACGTAGAGAGTTAAAACCCTCTTAAATATTCTTAGTATATTTTCTAGAATATACTAGATATATTAGAAAGCTGTCACGACCAGCTAAAACCCACGTTTACCTAGGCAATCGAGTATCACTGAATTCTTCAATATAACGTAGGCCCTTCGTCAGTGAAATAATAGTATATCATTCAATAAACTAATCTCTAAGGAAGGAAAGAAAGAGCTTGAATTTGAGTGGGGTGATGATAACCCCTCCACCATGATAGAATATACAGCGTGACACAGGCTACTCCTATGCTAAACCCTTACATTAGCAACCTTCTATAATAGAGATCAACTCCCTAGGATCCACTCTATTAAGGTTATTATATTTTTAAAAAAAATATGTAATATAATATAAATATTTCGTAATTATAGATTCATATAGCGTCTTGCGCCCTTCTCTAGTAGTAGCTTGACTATCTCCTTGTACTCATTCCTTGCAGCCCACGACAGCGGCGTCCAACCATAGTAGTCTTTGGTCTCCAGCTCAGCACCTTTATCTACTAGCATCTTGACTACCTCCTCGTGTCCATTCCTTGCAGCCCACGACAGCAGCGTTCCGACTATTGTCGTCCTTGGTCTCTAGCTCAGCACCTTTCTCTACTAGCATCTTGACTACCTCCTCGTACTCATTCTCTGCAGCCCACGACAGCGGCGTCCGACTATAGTAGTCTTTGGTCTCCAGCTCAGCGCCTTTATCTAGTAGTATCTTGACTACCTCCTCGTGCCCATTCTCTGCAGCCCACGACAGCGGCGTCTGACCATTGTAGGCCTTGGTCTCTAGCTCAGCGCCTTTCTCTACTAGCATCTTGACTACCTCCTCATGCCCATTCTCTGCAGCCCACGATAGCGGCGTCCGACTATAGTAGTCTTTCGTCTCCAGCTCAGCACCTTTCTCTACTAGCAGCTTGGCCACCTCCTCGTACCCATTCCCTGCAGCCCACGACAGCGGCGTCCGACTATTGTCGTCCTTGGTCTCTAGCTCAGCGCCTTTATCTAGTAGCATCTTGACTACCTCCTCGTGTCCATTCCTTGCAGCCCACGACAGCGGCGTCCGACTATAGTAGTCTTTGGTCTCCAGCTCAGCACCTTTCTCTACTAGCAGCTTGGCCACCTCCTCGTACCCATTCCTTGCAGCCCATGACAGCGGCGTCCGGCCATTGCTATCCTTAGAGTTAGCATCGACACCTTCACGCTCAAGTAACAGCAACACCATTTTCACCAAACCGATAGACGCAACTAAATGCAATCCAGTTACGCCTCTTGGAAAATTCTGACTACAGTTGGAATATCGATGATCTGGAAAGTGTCTGACTTGGTTGGAGCACGTTAATTTCGATTCGTGTATTAGAAACCTTAGGGCCTGTTCTTTAATTGCCTCTTCTGGGTCTCCACGAGCGTGATCACCCCAATATGTTGCAGCGTACTCGAGGAAGGGATATTTGTGCAGCCGGGTCTCCATCTCCTCATCGCTACGGCAATAGCCTTCAACAAATACATCAAATGAGATGTACACAATGCAAGCCATTGCAATAGAATTCTGAGCATCTGGAAACCGAATTATTCGAATGCGTTCAAAGTACTCCTGAGTAGTGTAGTGTACTAAACGAATTATTTTGCTTTGCTGATCAACTGTAACCAAGCCAGCACATACGGAAACTAGAATATCTTCGTCTGGAAGAGCATCTTCATCAAAGTCTTCATCCCCAGACTCGGCAGCTATGGCATGTTGCACCTCGATAATAGTTAACGGCCTAAGGGTGTAAGAAATCCAGTAAAGAACTCGCTCAGCTAATTTGGCGTCATCTTCGTCCTGGCTCGAAATTCTATGCATAGCTTCATCATAAATGCCATTCAGTTCCTTTGGCAGATTCTCTAAAGCCTTGCGGATATCTTTACGATTGTGCTTTTTTGCCAATGAGTCTATTTGGAGCTGAGCTAGTAGAAACCTCAAAGGGAATTAATAAATATAGTTTCTTTTCAGGTGTATTGTAAGTACTTACATTCCTTTAGCATTCTCTGCAATGGTATTTACGATAGTTGCTTCTAAAGCTAAGTCTGCTTTAACAAGCCGTACCAATCGACCCTCGCTTTCAATCCGATGGATGAGATATTTCTTTACGTCCTCGCTGCTTGCGCGAATTTCCACTCGCCCTTCCTGCTCAAACATACGCCCTATAGGTGAGATATGTCGTGAGGTGATTAAGAGATAGATAGTTGGCTGCAGCTTTCGAATCTCTGCGAGGAAGCTCTCTCTAGTACGGTTGCTTTCATGGCATTCGTCAAGAGCATCGATGACAATGAAAACTTTCGAAATGCGGCGGACTTCTGATTGTAGTAATTTGGATAATTCATCAAGGGTAGGGCGGGTCTGCTTCTTGCTATGATGGTGATAAAGTGACACAACATCGTTAGAAATCACGGGGTTCCTCTGGACTAACTGTTGCAACAGGCTTGCGATAAGGCTGGGGGCAGTTTGATCATCCTGTTCCTTATAACTGCAGTAGATATACGCGATAGTGACATCGTCATTTTCGAAGTGTTGGTTGAGGTGATTCACTATAATTGATCTAAGAAACTCTACTTATTAGTCTAAGATAGTAGGTATTTTTAGGGAGGGGTTTATACGTGAGGATTGTTTTACCAGCACCGGCTTGAAGCCTGTTAGTATATAGTAATAATGAAATAGGAGCTCAATAGGAGTTCCATACGGAGTCCGGGACACCACAAAGTTCTCTTAGTTCCATCTAACCAGCTCCTAAAAGTTTTATTCTTCAATAACCATTCTCCAGTTCCTTCCTGACGTCGACCAAAGAAATCATTTTGTTTGGCACTGAAATTCAGAGGGGATATCCAGTTTATAATATTCTGGGTCTCTTTGTCTAAGGCTAGAGTTAGCATCTGAGATAATAACGAAAACTAGAACATTTCCTTACTTTTTTGACCTTTTCGCATATCATCCTTGATCTCAGCGATATCGTGTTTCATTACTTGAGATACCGCACTAAGAATAATTAGTAGGTATACCACTAGATAGAAGGTTGATCCCACAAATGATCCTTCTGCAGAGCAAGACTAACTAGGGTATTTAGCCGCTGTATTTTAGAAAGGATATTGCTAATCTCATTCTTGTCAAGTGTCCAAATTAGCGTCTTGCCAAACTTGTTTATTCCAGTCTCTGGTTTCAATTTCCTTGCCAAGTTCTCCATTGCATCCTTAAATTGATCCAATGGCCCGTTTTCTATGCCAAGTGAACGAACACCAACGAACCATGCACTTGTTGAATCTGCTTCTTCCACCCTGTACCTCAAATCCGTCAAAAGTGCCAGCAGGCTGCTGCCCTCTCGTGCAAGGGTCGCTCGATCCCTCGGGGCATTCTTCACATCGTTGAGGTATTTGATAGCCGTTGTAGTAGCATTGACTAGCTGTACAGCACTAGCAGCTAAACCAACCGCAGTGACGGGGTCCATACCGTTTCGATCCTGGTGGATCCTAACCGAAGAGAGCAATTACTATACAAAGTCTTGAACGCTATGGTGATTCAACAATCCGTGAAGTCAGTCAATGCGCTAACCAAAATGGTGCTAGTGTATTCAAAAATAAGGCTAGCGGCAGTGGCCTGGTACTTAATAACTTCCAACCAATCGGATGAATGATGTCATTAACACAACAAGGTCCTGAGGGCTCAGGCAGGACTCAATAAGGTAAATCAAGTATATTGTCACTTGTGTTTGTTGCTCTTGTTACTGTACGGAATAAACTACAAGAGTTTTCAGGTCACATATGGGGGACAACTAGTGAGACGTGCTTGAAAAATATGCTAGTGCCTTTATAATGTTATGCCTTAGGCCGCCAGGCATCACTTTAACGGTATTGAAGAGCAGAGCACATGGAATGATAACATGAATGGTGTCAACGCTAAAAATGGCTGATGCGATCTGTGCTCAGAATTTCTTAGGCTTAAGAGGAAGAAGTTAATTTGCAAGCCACTGTATTGACATTCGCAAAGTCTTGACATTCAAGTGTTTAAACACTGAGTGGGCGAAATTTGTGCCACTAACTCATATGTCAAAACAGCCCCCAAATAGTCAATTGCTCACAGCAGGACTATTACAATCAACCTCTTCATGCACCACCCAGGCGATCTGCAAATTGTTGTCTTCCTGTGTTGAGAGCTCCGTATGGAACATTTTTAGCATCACATAAAACTGGGTTTTTGGGGTCTTCAAATTCAATTGTCCTGTCACGACCAGCTAAAACCCATGTTTACCTAGGCAATCGAGTATCACTGAATTCTTCAATATAACGTAGGCCTTTCGCCAGTGAGATAATAGTATTATCATTCGATAAACTAATCGTTAAGGAAGGAAAGAAAGAGCTTGAATTTGGGTGGGGTGGTGATAACCCCTCCACCATGATAGAATATACAGCGTGACACAGGTTACTCCTATGCTAAGCCCTTACATGTCCCCACACAAAAATGGAGGTTAGTTTATACAAATACATTTGCTACGGCCATGCGATGCTTGCCTCATTTGTGCGAAATCCGTAACCAAAGCAGACTTAGGCACGCCTCCTTGAAGTAGCCAACGAGTGCTCTGAATCATTTCGTCATATCTCGTGATATTGTTTATACACGAACCCTGTAAATGCTCTGGTGTATCTTCAAGCTCGCCGAGGCCGTAATAATCTATTTCGTACTCCCGTTTCTTTCGTGCTGGCGACTTATCAAATATTTCTTATAGTTGTATCAAGTCTAGAAATAGGCGAGGCATGTCCATAGATATAAATATTAATTTTCGCTTAACTTGAACTCTTCAAAGCTTCTTACTGACAACTCTAAAGTTAAACATGCAATCCGGCAACTTATTTGAATTCTCCATCGCCAAGAAACCCTCAAAATCCGTCTTCCCACCCCCCTTTCCCCCATCACACGCTTGCGCATTCGCCACCATCTGTTGCACATCGATCCCTGCAACATTCTGCAAAGCAAAAATATCATTCCCTTGGTTCTTGCCATCAATAACCGCCCCCTTGCTATCAATTCCATTGATTCTAAACAACGCGCAGCCCCCAGAAACGGTGAAGCCGTTCTCAGCTTTGCAGACGCCGCCGGGGTTGGAGGGAACGTCAGCGAGAGCAGTGGTGTCTATTGTGACATCGTAGGACATGGCTTCAAGGACAGAGGAGACGATCCAGTTTTGGAGTTGAGTTTGCATTTGTTTGGCTAGATCGGAGCGGGAGGGCATGTCATCCAGGAATACACCATGATATGCATTGAGGAATGCCATTGTGTTTCCCACATCTGATGCCTTCTCGATCAATTGGGGATCTTTATTCTTTCCGAAGACTTGATCAAGAATTCTTTGTAGTCTGGATTGGGTCCCCGTGACCATGTTGTTGAGTTGTTGTTTGAGCTGAGCTGTATCAGCCGAGATTTCTTTGTCGATGGCTTCATTTTGCTTGACGATACTGACAATGTCGTTTGAGTCATCTTTGAGATCGGATTTGGTTTCTTTTATGACAAGACGGATCTTCTTCATGAATGTCGCTGCTGCCTTGATCTCACCTCCGATGGGAATAATGTCGGTGACTAGATCTGCAATCAGGTTGAAGACGCCAACAGCAATCGACTGTTTCTTCGGTGCAAGTGCCTTGACCATTGTATCAATGAAATTTGCGTTAGTTATGGCATCGCCAGCATCCTTCACAGCATCGTAGTGATTCTTTAATCCTTGCCAAAGATTAATGTAATTCTGTACCACGAATCCGTCTGCTGGATCCACAAAGTTCGCACAAAACGTATTTTCTAAACCTTTAAAAACACAGTTTGATATGTGCGGATTGTTCTGCTTAGGAACTTGGCAATTGGTGCTGCTGAATGACGAACAATCGAAGTTGTCAAAGGGGCTTGTTGTTGGTGTGTTCTGTTGCACAAAGAATCTCGGGAAATTGTCGGATGTACCAAAACCATTAATGAAACCAAAGAGATCATTATCGACGTTGAATTTATTCCAGTTGGCGGTCGTCAAGTCACCGGGGCCGCATGCGGTCACTGGCGTTGTACTGATGAGACATAACTCTTGTGCTGCTGTTGAAGCAGCGCAAACTACCAGGGACAGGAATATCGAAGATAACATTTTCAACTGGGAGAGCGAGAAAGGGAGCAAATAAGATTTTGAGAGGGAAGAAATTTTTATTACCATGATATATGCATCGATAGCAAGTAATCCTGTGATATCCGGGTATTGTCTTTCATTAGTTTGGCATGCAAATTGGGACCAATATAAGATTGATCATCGCTCAGCTGTCGACCAGGATTACTTTCACCATAGTATCCACACTTTTCCTGTTGATGAGTCTAGGTAGCACTGCTACGATCACGAGCCACATCTAATTTAAAGCATCTTCTGTTCGGGTTGCTCTGATACGGGATGAGCACTCAGCCTCGCCGTACTCAAAGTAATCTATTTTCTCATTAAGGAACTCTGGTCATCCGAAGTTTTGAGCTTAAGGGATTGACAGGGCCCTGACGCCATCACATTGGCACAAATACTCATCGGTCCACTTAATAAGCATAAAAGGGGGGCCAAGAGATACCCGATGTCAATAATTGAGTCAGCCCTAATCCAGGTACTCGGGTATCTGACAAACTCCCGGCAAGCCTAAAGCTTGAATCGATGAACACGGTTATCAGCTACAGCATTCCTAGTTGATTTAAGCACTTCTTAAATTCGATTTCAGGTAAGTTTACTCACGTTCAATCTATCAGACAATTCTCACGCATTATCCTCGCAACAAAAATATTCTTTGACTCAACATGGAGCCTCTTCGACTTGCTCAAGCACACCCAGATCTCCGAAGTTATGGTCCCGAATACAATGGGATAAGAGTGGCACAACGTAAACCGCCAACAAAATCTGTCAGGCACTCCATTCGAATTATTCTCAGAGTCCTCGCCCTTCTGGCTGCAATATCAATTATTGGCATGTTGTCTCACGCCTCTGTTGTTTGGACTTCAACCCGTTATGTTATTCAGCAGGATGAAAATGGGATGCGACAGCGAGCTTGGCCTGCACATATTGATCTCTGGCCGACTTGGGTGATGCTTGGTGCTGCTGTGATTGCGACTTGCGTCCAGATTGTTTCGCTGCTGACGTTATGTGGACCTGTAGGTTGAGTAACTTGATTTTGAAAGGTAATGCAATGTACTCACTAATTAATTTCTCCCAGGTACGTCATCTTCATGAGTCTCGTCTGCGCACCTGGGCTGTATTCTTTAGCTCAGTGTTCGGCATTGCGGCATGGATCGCAGCTGCAGTGTACTTCAAAATCCAAGATACCAAAGGCAAAACAAGTTGGGATTTATGGTCGTGGTCTTGTGGTCACAAATCTCTCCAGAATGGGAAAATGTCATTTGAAATTATGTGTGTTGAAATGGTAAGTTAGAGCAACGCTTAAAATGACACTAGCACCTACTATTGTAAAGATTCCTAATGTGCACTTGCAGCAAGCTACCTTCTACTCGTCAATTGTCGTTGGGATATTTGAAATCATTAGTCTGGCAATTTTTGGTAGCATCCTACGGAAAGCGCGTAAAGAATACATCAGGATTACGGTAGAGAAAATATAAATTTGTTGCGTCCAATTGATATAAATGGATGCAGTAGCTATTGGTCTGAGAAAATCATAATATTAATTTTAATCTCCAAGTTGTAAAAGACACAAATTTAATGTGCCAGTGGTGATCTGCTAAGCATAGGAAGGGCAATAGCTGTGGTTTAAGGGCTTCTAAAAGTCAACATTTTGTCGATATGTCACGTCCGTGTCGAGCCCTGCTTTTCACCTCGGTACTTACAGCTTGTCAGGAAACTTATGAGTTTTTGCTCCTCTTTACCAATAATCATAGTCGGCATTTTTTCCCTGATAATTAAATAGATCAAAATGGCCTGAGGGGAGGAAAAGGATTGGCTTTACCGTTAGAAACCTAATGGCCCCCCTTTGGGATAGTTCTATGACCAAATAATTTATTGGCTGTTGGCTGCTACATTGATCAAGTAGGCTGAAGCATAACACCTGCCTAGCAAATCATATGAAATAGAGAGCCATTTATCTACCACATAATCAACATATAAGAGAAGGTTTTGCTATTGCGACTTTAGGCCTGGCTTCAAAAATGAAGGCTTAGAACTTTCGTTCAAATCAGTTTTTAGAAATAAAGAGTTTGAAGTAATTTTCATTCCACTTAAGGTAGCTTAAGAACTCAAAGGATAGACACAGCCGGCTCTATATCCAAGTTCTCAAAAGAAAGCCACTATCATCCGGGTGAAACGGGCATATGCTACCAAAACACACTCAGTATTTAGTCTCCCAACCACAACCCGGCAAAACTCTTGTTGATAATGTTAATACTAGAAAACTGAGATTATCAGGATCGCATTGCTAAGTAAAGTCAGACAGAACCCAACAAAAATGTCCCCAGGATAGCTATAGAAATCTAGAAAACCTTACAGTATGGCACATGCACCCCTTAATTAGCATTCCGAAAGATGCTATTAGTATTTGGAGTCGGCCAGTTGAAATCCCCTGTGATATCCGTCCTCCGCTGGTTATGCAAAAAGCTACACGGCGGCTGTAGATTTGCTCCACTGCAGATCTGCAGGTCGAAACCAGTGTCGGTATCAACGTTGAAGATGCAATTCGTGCCAGGAACATTTAGAGTTTGTCCTACAAGAATAGGGATGTCGGAGCAAGGTTGAAGACATCCTCCGCTGGCGGAGTCAAAGCCAGAGCAGACGTGTACTGCTGTTACCGAGGAGATGAGGGAGAGTATAAGGGTGATAGTCTTGGGAGGTGAAAGTTGCATTTTGGTGGTTTGGTAGAGCTTGTTGGAAAGAGAGGTCTTAAAAGTTTGGTTTGAGGCTGGATTGGATGTTTTTGGGATGGAAGATGCTGCTGGATTTTTGCTCATGACGGACGCTTCCAGCCCTTTTATACTTTTGGTTTTGTTTTTTCACCGTGCAAATATAAACTTCCGGCTAGAAATTATAAGGTTTAAGAGTTGTATTGAAGCCTTACAGAAGCACAACGGTAAGTTATTGACACAATTCTAAATTAGTATTTCCTGCCTCTATTCCTAACAAGGCGACATATCAAACTGCTGTGCAGAATAGTCTATATAATGCACATAGATTTGTTTTATATACTGCTCCAACAGGTTAGAAGTATAATCAATTATTCCTATTTTTCTATATGTAATTGCGTGAATACCTCACAGCCATACTTCCGGAGAAGCCTTACCTGTATGGCTCTCTGGCAGCGGGGTAAAACTAGTTTCCTCTTCTGGGGAGGTGAGCGGAGGAGAAGATTGGGGATTCTTGATTCATGGTCCTGTATACGGGTATGCTGTGCAACGTCACAATATAAATTACAGTCATCTCGGCTTCTAGGAGCCTGCTGATATTTACAATAGTAAGCCATTCTAGGAAACCTTTTTGGAAGGTATCAGAACTTTTGAATGGCCTTGAAGCAGCTTCCTAGGAAGGCACCCTGGAAAAACAAGGAAGATTTAAACCTCCACTGAGGCAGCTATGAGGTTCTCGTATACTTTCCACCCCGATGTCACTTGACTCAAAACAACCAGTTATCAGAGTCCCCTCGTATAAAATGATCAAATACAAATGCAGCTTACAATTTCCCGCCGAAGTTGTATACAAAACTAGTGGCAGTAAATACCCTAAGGCAGAATACTCTGAAGGCAGAATACTCTGAAGGCAGATTTAGGTGTAAATGCGAGTATACCTACAAATACCTGGTAGTGAGGTACCACCTGTGCAATTTTTGATGGGTCTGGTAGAAATTTGCCGGTTTTCTGGTTTGCCCAAATATATTGAGTGTTTTGTATTTTGTACGACTTGATATTTTATGCATTTTTCAATAAGACTCCAAAATTGAAACCTTAGGTTGAAATTCCGAGGTTGACCAAAATTTTACCGGCTTCCGGGACAGGATTATAAAGCAAATCCGTATTACGAAGGAAGCATGAATACCTTTCAACTTCATATTACTAAGCGGCAAGTTCCGTATGTATTGAGTAGTGTTTAGAGGAGTGCCTAGGTTATCTCATGCAAAGGTCTAACTAAAGGTTAAAGTAAACGATTATTACATTCGGCAAAGCCCCAATTATTATGGATTAGGTATTTTTGCGTTTATAAAATTTCCTAGTTTCCAAACCAAGAACTTAGTTGTTACAGTATGTAACGTGTGTTTTAGGTCAGAAATCACGGGGTTCATGTCGGGGTAGAATTTGAGTTGAGAATTCGGCTATTAAGTAAAACTTTATTTCTACTCGACAGAAGAAGGGCTCTAGAAGGAATAATCGAGATCTATTATCTAAAATAAGCCCTTCAAATGGAAATCATCATCGTCGGAGCAGGTATAGGCGGCCTATCTTGCGCTCTCTCCCTTGCTATCGAAGGCCACACCATTACTATCCTTGAATCATCTCCAGCTCTCGCCGAGGTCGGCGCAGGCGTCCAACTGACACCCAACTCTACCCGTTCCTTTTGGAAGTGGGGGCTAGGACCCGACATCCTGTCCCATGCGGTCCTACCTTCCTCATTCAATATTCGTCGCGATACAGATGACTTGCTACTTAGATCGGTCTCGTTTAAAGAGTTTGAGAATAGATACGGGGCCCCCTATATCGTAATTCATCGGGCAGATATTCATAGGATTTTGTTTGAGCATGGAGTAAAAGCAGGTGTGAGGTTAAGGTTGGGGTGTAAGGTTGTGGAATATGATTTTGAGGGGGGAGGTCTGATGCTAGAGAGTGGGGAGAGGCTAAGTGCTGATCTCGTGGTTGGGGTGGATGGGATTAAATCTTTTGCGCGAGGGACATTTTTAGGAGATTATAGAGGCAAGTGGGAGGAGAAGACGGGTTGGGCAGCTTATAGGCTTATGGCTCCTGTGGAGGCTCTCGAATCAAATCCCCTCACGGACTTTCTGAGTCGGGACTATAATTGCAATTGCTGGATTGGGGATGACAGACTGGTAATGACATATCTAGTGAAGAATGCACAGATGCTGAATATTGTGCTCGGGCATCCTGACAATGTCGACACCAGCGGTTGGACTACTGAGCAGTATCAGGCAGAAATTGGAAAAACTTTCCAGGGCTCGTCCCTATCGTTGCAAGCACTGCTTTCGATCACTAACCCGGAGGTTCAAAACTGGCCGATTTACCAGGTTAGGTCGCTTCCAAGGTGGGTGGCAAAGTCAGGAAAGTTCGTTTTGATGGGTGATGCGGCTCACGCGATGGCATTTTATCTTTCAATGGGTGTTTCGATGGCGGTGGAAGATGCGGAGACGCTTACGGGGTGTATCTCAATGATGCAAAAGAGGAACGGGAGTCTTGGGCATGCCATGGGTGTTTTTGAAAAGGTAAGAAAGAGGAGAGTTGAGGCTGTAAGGGATGCGAGTTTGCATGCTGGGAATGTGTTACAATTGAAAAGGGGTCCGGAGCAGGAGGCTAGGGATGGGGCTCTGAGAAGTGATGGAGTGGAGGAGGGAGCGAGTCAAACTGACGAGTTCTATGTGAAGAAGATGTCATATGGGATTGCAGATCAGGAGATTAGGGATTGGAGTTATGGATACAATGTTCTGAAGCAAGTCGAGGCTGAATGGTAGGCTTTCCAGAATATTTCGCAAAAGGAATTATCAAGTACGAACCTAGTATTCATTGGCTTTGAGTAATGCATTCACATTTGAGTTTGTTTTTTAAAATCCAACCCCCGTGAAATAAGCTTTATTGTGGTTCTGAGCCCTCTTCGAAGCCAATGTCCTCGTAATCCTCACTCTAATAGCTCTAGTTTTCCACGTTAGAAAGGATCAACTGAATTTTATTCTCTCTACCTTATTACACCTAAAACTCGCTAACTGAACGATTAAATCTAGGTACTAGGAACTTACTCCCCTTCTAGCATTTTAAAATACAAATACATATCTTAAGATGATCTAAGGATATAAATCATTTTTCTCTATTTTATATAACTTTTTTATACTTATAATCAACCTCTTGATTTATAAATTATGTTTGCTTAGGATACAAATCCTTGTTATTTATTTCTAAGAGGATAATCAAATAAAGGGGGAAATCCCTTGTCCTTTTATATGCCATCTATTAGGCAAAGATAAGGTTAGATCGTAGGGTAGTACAAGCATTACCTATGGTGTGTTACTTTAAAAAGAGCTGCAAATTATTGGAAATGAATTACTCCGCAACAACCAACGCCAAGATCGACATGCCGTCAAATTTGAAAGTATTGAGGGTATCAAATCGCCAGTAAGTTATTTTCTCACAAATTTTTCACAGGAACAAACGCTTCCTTCTCGTTAAGCTTTTGTTAAGGAATCCAAGTGTCAGTATCACCTGATCCTTTAGCTGTCTATATTCAGCTTAGTGTTTGTTTTATATGTATATATACCGCTCCGTACGAGCTTCGTCTTCTACTCCTCAGGCAATAAAATCACTACTTTTCTGCTTCTTGATCTTGCGCCAGTATTCCTTTTCTACACTGTCCAGTAGTATCAATAGCTTTCGATAAACCTTTCTTAAGTTCACAATTATTTCGATGTAATTGGCAGTGGTTTAGAAAGTTAGTCTGGTGTGTCAATATTTGCTGGTTAAATCCCCACTGAGAAACCTTCTTCCAGCATGCTTGGCCACTATTGGTTAGACTTCCAATGCCCTGAGTTTTGATTTGTTCTAATACTGGCTGGCGTAACCTTCTCCTTCGAATCACAATGCGCTCATACAATAAAACGGAATTCAGTCTCCATTCTAACCCGGAACAAGTTTTCTCACACAACGCTCCTGGCTTGGAAAATCTCGTACATAGGAAGAGGATAAGGATAGAAACTCTATCTTCTGATGGCATAAATTGAACCACGGTATTTCACGTAGGCGCAGAAGGTAGCGGAGCAGACTTGGACGAGACACATGTACGCACTTTCGAATTGACAATGATTAAAAATGATTTTTTGGTGACAGCACACCAATGAGTACTATCTTGCCACAATGGTGCTTTCTATCATTTATCGTTAATGCAGCTTATGCATGTGGACAAGGTTTGTGTTGATATGATGCCTGGTGACCTAAGGCATGAGTTGGTGCCAGTACATGTGTTTCAGGCACATCTCGCTTGTTGCCCTCCACATGTGGCCTGAAGACTTTCGTAATTGATTCTGTACAGCAACAGACGACAGTACAGCGCAGCAAGCAGACAAGTAACAGCTGAAAATATACTTGATTTGCGCTAACTAAACCCTGCTCCAAGCCCTCAAGACCTCGTTATGTTGACGACATTGTTCATCCGATTGGCTGGAATCGTTAATTCCAGCAGTTTGCGATGCATCTGCCAAGCATAGAGGAGGCTCAGCGGGCTTGCTGCCTACACTGTTCAAGGTTACAGTGGCCCCCAATTGATTGAGGATTTTCTATATAACACTGAGATATCGTTTTGTTCTTGTATCCTCTTTACCTCATTCATATTATTCTAGATTTCAAATACTGCTCGAATTCTCCAATTCACAAGGTTTTAGCCCCCAAAATGCCTCCTCCAAGCACCCCAGAACCAGGCGACAGCGCTGATGTTAAATCAAACCCGGTTGAAGGCGATTCGACCACTTCAAACACTCCCAGTGACCCAGTGACTGATGAGAAAACATCTATGGCACTTGTACCACATGTACCCACGAAAGTTTCGAAGAAAGGGATGAAATGTAAAGCTATCGATTTTTATCCTGATAAAGACGGAGAATGGACACAGAAATACCCCTACCACATTCAAGAAGCATCTGAAAATGATGAGACCGCTGAGTATGCAATATTAAAGCGCAACATGAAGAGTAGCGACACTCGGAAAAAGCTTTCATTGCATTCTGTAGTTATTCAGAGCCCTCTGATTAAGAAGGTCCTCGGCAAGGTGTTTAAAGGTTATGCTGGCATAACCACAGAACTAGACCGCTTGGAATTTGAGACGCCATTTGAGCCTTTTGTTCACCGATGGGAGCGGCTCCGTACTGCGAGGAACGAAGAGCCAGATTTGGAGACTCGAGAGCATTTGGATTTGTTATGGGATGTGCTTGAAGAAGAGCTCCGAATGACTCTGGATAGGGTACACGATTTGATCTCCCACGGTGTTATGACATATAGCAAACTTTGGGTGCTATTTGAACCTGGAACTGTGGTTTTCACCAAGATCGGTGGTGTTGAAAGAGTGCTTCGAACAGAGAGCTATTATTATGGCAGCTGTCCACCAAGTTTCAATCTGTATAGCAGATTTGTGGAATGGGATGGGGATCGGTTTGGGATGGAGAGAGACAGCAGTTCAATTTCATCTTTCACAGGCACCAAGAAAATCACCGATCTCTCGTTCTATCCCCTTGCATATCACCCCGAGACAACACAGGTCCAAGAGCGATGTATCGCTCGTGGGCGCCTTTGGAAGTCACACTGCTGCTATAGTTTTAAAGCATACAAGGGCATCGGAGTGTCTACTATGGGAAGACGCTTCAATGTCGATAGTCGTGTAATCATTGATACAGCCGCTTTCAATGCATTCAATCCAAATAGTACGGTCAGTACCTGGTCACTGGAAAACGACGACACCTACGTCTCGCCACTTGTAGACGACATCCCTGAAGAAGAGACCACTTTGACCCCATTTCAACTCCTCCTCGCCTGTAACATCCTCCGTGGCTATTCCCTCAAAGACAAAAAATGGATGGAACTCCAACTCGCCAATGTCCACGAAATCACATGGAATGACCGTGCCTTCACCAGTCTCGTCCTCCCCGACGACACCAAAGACCTCGTCCTCGCCTTCGCACAATCCCAAATCCAGCGCGCCCAAGAATTCGACGACATAATCGAAGGCAAAGGAAAGGGAATCATCATGCTCCTCTCCGGTCCCCCAGGAGTCGGCAAAACTCTCACAGCAGAAGCAGTCGCCGAAACTATGCGCGTGCCTCTATACATGATGAGCGCCGGCGATCTCGGGACTGAACCCACGCAAGTTGAAGAATCACTCAGCCAAATCCTCGCCATGACAACGAAGTGGAAAGCTGTTCTGTTGCTGGACGAAGCGGATGTTTTTCTGGAAGCTCGCTCAAAACACGACTTAGAGCGCAACAAGCTCGTATCAATCTTCCTGCGGATCCTCGAGTACTTCGAAGGATTCCTCTTCCTAACCTCTAACCGCGTCGAAGACATCGACGCTGCGTTCGAGTCACGGATTCATCTATCTTTACAATACAGTGCGCTGAGTGTTGATGCGAGAAAGAAGGTGTGGACGACGTTTTTGAGGGCTTCGAAGAAGAATGAGCTTTTTACCGAGGAGCAGATTGGGGTTTTGGCGGAGATTGAGTTGAATGGGAGGCAGATTAAGAATATCTTGAAGACGGCACAATTATTGGCTACGAGTAAGAATAAGCCGCTCAGCTTTGAGTATGTGCAGGTTATTACGAGGTTGAGAGCGGCGCATGCTTGCATACCTTTGAAGAATAGCTGAGTTTAAATAACTTGGATCTTCTTCTCACAACTCATCATTGTAGCCTTCTGTTGTCTAATATCTCTGAAACTTGGAGCGAACCAATCTTATGTAGCGTTCCTGTTCCTGCATTTCTCTTTCACTCCCGCGGGCAGCTTAATATCCCCACCCATCCTCTCATAAACCCTCAAGCACTTTCCACGCTCATCCTTCTCATAGACAACCATACACTTCCCACCCTTAACTTTGATTGCAACTTCCCTAATATCTCTCAACACTTTGATCAAGCCTGCCAGTTCCTTCTTGTGGTTCATCTCCCAACTCTCAAAACCAAGATGGTCTTTCTCTGGATCTTTCTCGATGAGCCCATCAGTGTGATGAGCGACAATAAGATGTGGTGTTTGCGAAAACCAGAGTTGCGGCATCATTTGAATTCTTCCTTTTACCTTGCTACGACTCTTAATTTCGGCGATTGAGGATGGAGGAACGAGGCGACCGCGTTGAATAACGCGGACGCCTGTAGTGGGTGTGGTGGCCGCCAAGGCTGCTGGCGAGGTAAGACTCAGCGAATTCAGAGTCTCTTCTAACTCAGTCACAGTGTATAAGTCGTCGTTTTTCGTTCCAGGAGAATCCTCTGTTTTCGTTGTAACAAAACTCTCCTCCTCTAGATAAGCATCGGCTTCGTAACGAAGAATACATTCAAGACCTCCGAGCGTAAGGTGTGTAATACGATGATGGCTTGTACTATCCTTCAAATCACTGTTCATTGTAGTGAAAGCTTTCTCAAACTCATGTCCGTATCCTCCATTTGCCCTTTGAATGAGTGCGGGCTCCCAGCGTGTAAAAAACATAACACTACCGACCACATCAACATCAATACGCCAGGCTTCAAATTTACCAGAAGCAAAGGTGAGGAGTTTGCGAAGGTTATTCCTATCAGTGACGAGAGTGATGGCTGACAAGTCAAAATTGGGTTTCATTGTGAATAATGCTTTAAAAAGCGGATCGAATGTTGCGCCAGGGGAGCGGAAGCCGTTTTGGTCAACCATCATCTTGCCGCTATCTTTGGGTAGTCGAGTTGGAAGTGGTGGTTGAGTCCATTTTGGAGGGCAACCTGTTCAGGGATTAGCACTTGAATAATTCTATTCGGGGAGATAACCTTACCAGGCACATATATCGTCGCGTGGCTGTCATCCTTCCAATTATAAGATGCGAGATACTCATGGTTCTCGATGAAATTGGGTAAATTCTCACATTCGTTCTCCGTTTGCTCAATGCGGCTAAGGGGACTTCCTCTGCCTTTCGAAACAAGTCGATTAAATAGGCTTGTCTTTTGTGGTGTTCCTGTAGGGCTAGGAGTTGAGGGAGATAAAGAGCTTGAAGAACCCGGAGATCTCGAAGAGACACTAGAATCTAGATTCTAGTGTCAGCCAGGTGAGACATCGTTGATGTGGTGTGGCTGTTCATCTTACACTTCCCGTGAGCTAACTTTGGCGTGGTTGACATGTGGGAGAAAGTGCAATTGTCCCCAAAGCGACAATTTCCTGCGAGGAAGAAACGACAAACGTCCATGTTAGAAACTATCGTGGTGGGCAAGAAAATCTCTGATTTCCTGGAATTGTTAAAGAAGGATGGTGTTGAAATGTAGAAGTAGTACGAGTAGCTGCCTAATGTCACCAATCTAGCGATATAAATTGAAGGTGAGCACGCGTTTTATCCTACACAAGATACTTAGTACCTCATTGAGTATTCATCTAAAGAGTATGAGAAGAACCTCAATCAAATTTCAATATTTGAGCTTATGATACTGCCCTAGTGAATAGAAAACTTCAAAAAATATACTATACTAGGTTTTATGCTCTTGTACTAGTGAGCTTTTGCTGATGGATGGTGGGAATATAGAGTATAATATGTGTTGGCATCCACTAACAACTTTCCTTGGTTTTCAAATTGCAGAGAGTGCTTGAATGTGGCTATACCGTATGAGTCATAATAAACGCCCTCGCGTGGGGTGAGGCAACAACTCCAAATTCCAGGGGAAAGGGATCTAAGAATACGTTCAACTTGAACTAGGTATGTTCAATATATATATTGCATGTTTGTACTTGACGTTGTTATTTCATCTGTCCTTCCTGCAACTTGAAATACCCCGGCTGTAATTTCGAGAATACCCCTTCTGGGTCATATTTCTTCTGAATACTCAACAGCTTTTTCCGATTCTCCTCTCCATATCCTCCGAACACATCCTGACTGATATCAGCATAGTTCTGGTAGATGTATCTGTGATGTAATCCTCGGCTTTTCGCAAGATCCCAACTCCTTTTTAAGAATTTCTGTCCCATCGCATGAACAGCATCATCGTCTTTAGCATCCTCGAATGCAAACGCTGTGCTAACAACTGTTGATAGTTAGTTTTGAAGACGAGGCAAGGTAGGAAATTTACGAATCAAAGCCCCTTCCCCTGCATCAATACCGAGGCAATTTCCTCCGTTCTTCTGGAAGTTTTGAATATCATCCTTGTTGATTGGCTGTATGTTGATTGCAGGTACGATATCCCGCACGTGTTTAATAGTCTGAACTTCTTGTAAATAAATATCCAAAATGTCTTGTAGCAACTGCTTATCGAGTTTGATTGTCATCGTTGCCCATGATTGTCTATTACATTGTCAGAGACGCCATCTCAAAATGACATTAGGCATTCAAGCTCACCTGTGACCGCTTTCTGACCAATCTTTGATCTCCTTATAAAAGTTCGTCATATTAGCAACCCGAGTTGTTGAATACACCGGCTTAAGTCCCCTTAACTCATCGAAGACTCCTGTGTATTCTTCCACTTTGCTGTACAAGGGCTGAGCAAAGCCCATGATGCTGTCCATCTGATGTATATAGGTAAACCCAAAGATGATTTGCGCATTGGGATCTTTTTGGTCCTCTTTAACAATATTGTAGAAGGCATCGATCATGGTATCCATATTGATGCAATATCCCAACTTGCATGCAGCTCGGTGAATAACCCCCGTGCTCTTCTGCATAATGGATTTAAGTGTGAAGGAGAATGGAATGGGCAGGATGGCGAGACGGGCCTCCCGTGCTGCAATTTCGGAAGGCTGAAAGATGTAAAAGTTGTAACCTCCAGAGGCAAGCCCTTGTGGGTAAGTTTCGAGCTCGAATTTAGTAACTATCCCAAAGTTATTGCCACCACCTCGAAGAGCCCAGTAGAGATCTGGGGATGACTCTTGATTGACATTGACGATCGAGCCATTTGCAAGAATCACTTCATAGCTCCGGATGTTGTCAGCTGCCCACCCATATCGTCTTGATACAAAGGAAATACCACCTATTTCGAACAAGTTAGACTCATGCACATCCACTTCCTACCCATTACAAGACTTACCGCCAAGCAAGAATCCACCAACCCCAACATCCGCTTGCCTTCCTCCGACAACTGTCTTGTTGAACACCTCCAATTTTTCATAAACCTGCATCCACCTGTTTCCAGGTCCCACACTTGTGACCTCTCCCTTTCCATCTACATCTCCTCTCATTTCGATACCATTTAAATTTTTCAAGTCAATCGTTACCCCACCATCAGTATTACTCGCTTTAGCAAAAGCCCCATGGCCACCTGATTTTACGGCGAAGTGACATTGGTGATCTTTAATGATCTGAAGAGCGATAGTAATGTCTTGAGCTTTATTTGGAGTGAAGATACATGCTGGTATCACCTCTCGTTGTTGAACTGCATAATAGCTATTTATGAATGCTAACGGTGGACCTTCAGTCGATTCATAGTACACCTGAGAACTAAGTGTTGATTTCAAGGCAGAGCACTAGTTTAGTTCAATAAGTGAATTTCTTTGTCGAGGAATAACCTACTGCATTGTGACATGAGGTTTGCCCCGCTTCATTACCAACTAGGGGTTCCTGGTATGACTGACCTCGACAAACAGCAAACGAAAGTGCCGCAAAGAGGAGCGTTCTTGGTGGGGTCGAAAAACGCATGACGAAGCAATTCGGGTCAGTCAGACAAATTTCGGGTCCTGCCGTGCTCTACCACCACTCCCTTTTTAGCTATCCGTTCAAATTGCAATTTACCTCTAGAATCCTTCTCTTAAAAATCACAAAAATCTCAGAAAGAAAACAAAGGCTTCTAGAAAATATATATACATGGAAAGTCCTACGAAACATGATGCGATTCCCCAGTATCGGAGTCTAAACCCTTCTTGGAACACCAAGCTTTCATGTTAACTTTTATGCCCTATCTCCGTACATATTTCAAACGAATCACACTTCGAGGCATGACAAGATGGCCGTTTCGTATTCCGTTTGATGATCATTGGCTGACATTATTGACCTAACCTCAATTAAAATGGGGAGCGGGATGATCGACCTGAAGCACGAGTAGGGCTGAAGCTATCTCACGTAAGCACCCGTAGCGAGAACAAAAAGGGGTATGAGGTGCGAGGCACTAATTGGGATAGGTTACGTCGTATAGCCGCTGTATACGCGCTCACGAAAGTGTAGAATTGTTTTGGTGGTGCATAGACGCTGATGGAGGTGTTGATGAAACTGCGTTGCAAATTTCTGGTTACTGTGGTGGCTGACGACTAGTGAAGGATAATTTGCACAGAAACATGCTGATCTTTCTATAAGATGAGTGGAAGGCTCCCACTAATCCTCGTGGTGAGTTCCCTAAAATTTCAACCCATAGCTCTCCACAATCCTTAACCTCCACACCATAAACGCATCTCTACCCCGCCCTTCCACACCCCTTTGGTTCAAACTATAGCAACCCGCATTGCTTTCCTCTCACCCCAATAACCCGGAACATCTAGCCACAGGCTTTTAGTCGTCATAAATTCGTAATGGTCCCGAGATCTGTGGATTCGGGAGAGTATGCGAGACTTAGGTTCGACGTTTGGGAAATTCAGGACTGAGAATGGATCGGCAAGTGTAGCAAGAACCTCTTCCGGGTGGTAAGTATTCCTAAAGACAGTTAGAGATGGAAACTGCACTGACAATGGTTGTAACATACCCAGTTTGCTCTTATCCAATTCATCTAATCACCGTTTTGATCTTGGCCAGTGTGAGAAGGGCTGGTTTGAACATGTTTATCATTATTTAATTATTATTGCTAGTCGTCCATATCCGACAAATCGAGGAAACTCCTCTCACTCGTGCTCATTGGACTTATACAACCCCCTGGGATATCTAACCTCGCATCCCTCCCTGCCCTCCTCGTTTCCGAGGTATCTCTCGATACTCTCCCTCCCCTCGTCTCAGAAATATCCCGCTCATACTGCGGCCTCTCACTAAATTGCACTCTCTTTAATTCTAATGTCGGAGTGGGAGTCGGTGTTTCTCTTCCATAATGTCGCATTTCTCTCTCCCTATCTATCGCTGCTTCCAACTCCTTCTCTGTTGGTCCTTCAACGGCTCCAGCTGGTAATTCGTGTGTTTCTGGGACCTCCATTTCGTGCGGACCGGGATCTATAACTATCGAGTCGATCGGTATTCGTTTTCCAGGATGTCCAGGTGTTTCGAAGGGTCCAAGAATATCGGGAGATAAAGCTGAAGCAAAATCTGCCATAGGATGTTCTTGGGTATGTCTTTTCGTTTCTAATGGTTCCTGTTGTGGCTGTGGTGGCGGCGTTTGGATGCCTCCTGGTATTTCTATTATTTTCGGCTTCCGCCGTATTTGAATGGTATCTGGCTCTCTTGGCAGTTCTCGCCTTTGCCGTCTTCTTCTCTGTCTATTCCGCCGCCGTTTGATGTGCAAGCCTGCTATCAAAACAAGTACTGCGATAACTGCAATTACAACACTCATTGTGATTCCGACCTTCGCTCCCACGCTGAGCCCACCAGTTGCAGTTGGCATAGGCGAAGGAGAGGGGCTTGGTGTCGCGACTTTGGTCTGCCCACCAGCTGCATTAATTGAGGACGTTGGTGAAGGAGTGGAAACGACCTGCCATGATGTGCTGGCTGTCGCGGTTGCCTCAGGGAAAATGATGTTGGCAGTGATAGTCGTAGATATCGATTGAGATGTAGTTGCTACTTCTTTAAAGTTGTACCCAGTAATCCCAACTCCGGTAACAATAATATCACCATTGCTCGTGGCCTCTGCCCTAGCAGCCACCGCCCCCGATAGACTCTGAATGACCACTTGCTGCCCGACACTAACGGTAGAAATACATTTTGTATCTTCTCGGTAAGTATATTGACTGATTTTTAATTATTAGTCTTGTCCCAAATGGGTTTTGGAAGTCCACATACGAAGGACAGCATGCAATTATCGTCGTTCCTGAATTCATACTCGCGGTAGCCGCCGTCGAAAACATGGAGGGGCAATTGAACGGTCCCAGACTAAGCTTTGTCGAGCCACTAGACGTCTGTAAAGCCACCTGAGAAACCTCTGCTGGAAGGCATGACACAGCATTTGGAATTATTTTTCCATACACCGGATCGAACGCGTTGATATTTGAGCTTCCCGGGACTCGATACATCTGTGACGAACATTCTGGCGCTGCCGAAATCCCTGGTGTCGTTAACGCGATCCAACTTGTCGTAACTCCATTATTGACTTCGGCCGGGCGTGTCGTCGTCATTATCGCGACTGGCGCAAAGACGCAGCAGTGCGGAAGCAGAGCATGGTGGGAGTTGGGCACAAGACGACTTATGAACCGACATGGTGAAAGTTACATAGGGGCGGCCGATCGCGAGATTGCAGCTTACAATTGGACGGCTCGTGCCAATTTCACCTGGGCAATTCTCGGTAGGAAATGAAATCGCCACCGGGACTTGGACATCGCGATCAGGCGCTGTGCCGCGACAGTGCAGGCGTTAAGATGAAAATATTGTTTTAGCCGCGAATATTACCACAAAGGGGGTAGGTGTCAGCGGCAAGCAATCGCTTAGGAAACAAATGACTACATAGAGAGGGGTTCGGAGAATGGGGTAAGACTTCTAAACGGCGCACGTGGAAGTGTCGTGGTGACGAGGGTTGTAAATGAAAAGAAACATGCAGCAAGCGGAAAGAGGATCGCAAGGTTGCATTTTACTGCACAAAAGTGGATTTGAAACGCGTGGGAAAGGGGTTCTCGCCGATCGTAAGCCACCATCGTGAGATCTCAAGTTCTTCAACGCTGGGGAAAAGACTCTCGTGCGGCACGAGAACGGATTCTAGACTCTGGAATCCCATGTTACCCCAGTTGCTGTAATAGAACAAACCGATAGACCACATTAAATATCCTCTTTCCTGTTCATGCATGTGGAGAAATCTGCTCACTATCTCGTCAGTTGGTACATCTTAAAGTGAAACCTATCCTTTGGACGAACCATGATCTCCGCCAACATGAATGAGCAATCACAGAAGTTGGTGCAAACAAATCAGATCCTGGCAGAGTTCGAGGAAGACACACCAAAACGGAGAATAAACCCGGAGGTGGTGGCAAGGTCGCACAGCCGCAGTAGAACAGAGTAGCCAACAACCGTGTGTGGCAGAATCTTCTATTCAAAGATTTCTATTCGAGGATGCTTCATGATCCTCCAAACACAGATTGTTTAGTTCGCTTCAGATGTTTGACCCATTCATTCTGCTAAAATTCGTCTTGATTTTCTAAGGAATGGGGAAAGGAGTTCTAGAATAAATTTCAGCTTCTCAGCCTCACATGCAGGAGCTTACCTTTTCCCCAACACCTAAAGGAATAATTCTAATGCATCAGGCTTACCTAGCATAAAATTTTAGTGCCTTCGTATCACGTCCGTGACAAGTTAGCTCAACGTGAACAAATTAGCTCGAGTTATTACCTTGCGCTAACACACCTATGGTGAAATCCTCTTGACAGGCTGCAAAAGTATTTCCTACTCTGCGCTGTAGTATTTCTGTGGAACTCACCATGAATTTGCCTTGCCAGTGCTGTATAACCATGTATCAGCAATGCTTATAGCATCAAATGACACACCCTCCAATCTTCTGGGTTTCGTGTTCTGGGTACTTAAGAGCACATCTCGAATCCCGGGCAGTTGAAGTGAGGAGGTCTCTCATCGCCAGATAATCATCTGACTCTTCCGAGGCAACCAAAGGTTCCACGGGGCTTTGGCCTTAAATAAAACATCATCTCTTCCATATCTCACAACTAGCTGCCTCTAAAAAAAAAGAGTGTTGGCTATGTTGTTGCCATAACCAAGCTCATATCCAGTCAGCAAGCATTTTATGGCAGCGTGGATGACATACCTTGTGCATTACCAAGTGATAAGTAAAGTATCCCATTCGATTTAAGTGAACCTTATTGTATCTTTTCTCCATTAGGTGTACCATCGCCGATAGACACAATAATATAATTTAGCATACCATGTCGACTCAATCGTGAGCAACAAGTCTGCTGCACTCTAATCCAAGCTCTAATTCCTGAGGAGAGCAAATGATTATTTTTAATAGAGATGATGTTAAGTTCTAAACTAGAAATTAGGGGGTCCATTCTCTAATTATCGCCTTGAGAAATCGAGAAACAAGAAACACTCAAAGCATCATGCAAAGCATACTACTGCGCCCAGTGACATATATCAGACCACAATGACGATAAGACGGAACTCTCTGTCTAATGAATTTGAAAAATAGCATACTAATATCGCCTTCATCTAACTCGACGGAAATCTAGTTAACGATAATTCGTGGTACATTCCCGACGTGATGTTCTTGGAAATGACTACTCAACTGAGGACTTACATGCTGGAAAAATTTTCCATTGTAGGGCCACTGGGCTCACGGTATATGGAGTCACCATCAAGCTTGCGAGAAGTTGAAGAAAGGAAAAGAAGAATGAGAAGGATCGTGAAAATCCCGGGCATGTGGTGTTTAGTGTGACGTCAGGAATTGTGGCTTGATTTACACGTGATGTAATAGAATGTCAAAGGGTTCATTTAAATAACCCGGAAATACTTTCCAAAATTAATCTCAACAGTATGGATGTGCGCTTAAAACGCGAAGAGTTTACAGTACGATGTATAAGAATCACCAAGATAATACCCGCTGTCGAAGAGTTGGTTCATCATCACTTGTATTTACGAACTTCGCACTTACTATTTCCAGACATCAAAGTCAAAGGGGAAGGGAAACGGGTAACTACTTTACTATTCAACAAAGTGACATGACTTAGTATGCTCGTCTTGTGAAGGCAAGCCAGGTTTCAGGGGGGGTCTATTCAATACACCGTAATTCGGGACTTCAAAATCTCGTAAAAGTATTTCCATTCCATATGGGATTCCCTTGAAGTTTCTTCTCCTTCCAACACAAGTCTCCCTAACTTGCTTCACTTCAGAACAATTTAGGGGGTTGATCCCAGTCAGGACAAGTACCGCCGGCACCACTCATTTCTAGAATTCGTTAACCTAGCAACCTCAAATACAATACAATGCGACTTACGAATGCCGGCACAAGCATCATTCGTACCATTGTAATCGCCACACTTAAACTTCTCATCCACATATGTTTCGGGTACATAGCACTTCTCCATATTTGTTCTATAAGCAAGCTCATACCATAAACTACAGCGATCGTTTGTCAGCTACTTCAAAATCTCAAGTTTGTCGAAGGTAAATAAAGAATGGAAGAGAAGGGGGGAGTCTACTTAGTTCCGTTATACATCTCTCCTGGTGTCTTGCAATAGAAGTGATTCATTGCAGGAGTTATATACTCCCATGTAGCATTAAATGTTGGCTTGCGGTAGCATTTGATAGCTGCGTCCGTGCAATCTGACATATTCCTCCCCTCCTGAGTGCACACTCTCGCATCCAAGTTCTGCATACGATGAGTTCCTAACTTTCATGTTAAGTTCGAGGGGAGATTTTCTAACCATCCAAAAAATATTATACGGCCTAACCGTCCCACAATTCGGCAAATAATCACCAAAATCCTCATCCCAATAACTCCCATCCCTATAATGCATATTCCCCATATCTGTATCAGCTAGCAAATAACAACCCTTGTGCACAAAACTATCTGCCGTTCTTGCATACTGCGCTGGAGCAAAAGTTTTGTTCCTTCCATTGTTAGAATAAACTTCGACAGTGCCGTTTTGGTAGCAGGAAACAGGAATAGGAGTTAAATCCCGGCCCGAGCCGCCCTGGAGCGTGCCTTTACCGTTGCCACCGCCGCTGAAGGTGTCAGGGAATTCGTTGCAAACATAGTTGTACATGTAGATTGTGTATGTTTTGGTTGCAGGGTCGTACTGTGGGTGGGGTTTGCGGGGTGTAAGGCTGAGGATATCTTTGGGGACTCATTAATGTTGATTGTTCAGTAAATTGAGTAGACAGATGGGAATTACCATGATGTATTTCTGTCGGGATTGTGATGCTCTGTACGGTGCTGAGGAGAAGTTGGGAGATCGCTAAGACCCGGAGAAAAAATTTGAGGTGAATCATGATGATGAGAAGTGAATTTGTCACTTCGTTACTTCCTCGAAATTTAATGGGGGGTCCTCAAGTTATATATGAAGCGATGTTCGTAAAATAAAATCTGATAGCCATAGAACGGTCGATATTTGGCTGATATGACATCCGAAGAGCACAATACAAAACAGAAGGTACCACGCTGCCAACACCTCGTATTTTACATCAATATACATCGCATACTCTGAAGTATACTCTGGGAAATTGAACCTACGCGGTACAAAAATTACTCAGAGGCGCAAAGTGACCAGTGTAGTGATGCTATGCTGACTTTAGGATAAACAGCAATACCCACTGTCGTACAAAATGTACGTAAACACTGCCCGGACTTCACCCACCATGCATAGTAATATAACACTTAGAGTAACCTGCGAGTTCTGTCTATTATCCTGAACTTTCCAATGCGGGCATATATTGAGTCAAATATCAATTCTTGGATCATGGTTTTTGATTAGTTCATCATGTACCAACACGGAAAAATTGGAAAAACAAAATTCGGAACATGTCTAGTTACGTTGCATTCTCACTAGTATCAAAGTACCATCCGACTTGATAAATTTCTCAGCTTAAAAGTTGAGCTGAAATGTGATCTAGGACAGTTCTAATGATGCACGTTATTTGGGGAGTTCGTGGGGGCCTAAGAGACGCTTCACTTGAACTTGAAAGGACAAGAGCACTTGAGGGAAGGCTTAGAGAGCTCCATCGAAAGAATGATTCTCGAGATGCAATTTATGCACTTTATTAGGAATTCACTAAAGAAAGAAAGAAAGAAGAAAAAAGAAAGAGAGAGCAGGTGGGTCTATATTTCAGATAGATTTTTTATGTCATTGATCCCAATTGCCAAAACACTGTCGTTAGCTAGCTCTTTTGGATACGATTTAGTGCAACTGGACAACTTAGCCCCAAAATGCCGAACAAATACTAGTCGAAATGTTTTAAGAATTAACATTCTAAACTAAAACAGGCATTTCAATTTGGGAGTGGGTCTGCAAAACCCATACAAATTTGGAACCTCAGGTCTCCCTTCTTAGCACGGTTATAGCGATCTCTCCTAGAAGGCTCGCTAAGCGTCACTACCTACGCCTTAACCCTCCCATTTTGATCATCTTTAACTGGATACTTGCCTATGATTCTGTTATGACTGATAACTCTGCAATACTGCTTCGTAATCTTCATAAAAATAACTCTAAACCCTTCATGATTCCGTTTCCGCTTATTCTTATTCACATGCCAAAGTCCTTTCACAATGATCGGATACTCTAGCATAGTCTTGTCTTTGCACTCATTGGAGAATACGAATCTGTTACGGCCCTTACATTCGTATTGGCAACTGGAGCACTAGGCTTTGTCGCCGTTCGTTTGCGTGGTAGGAGCTTTAGCAAAAGTGGTGTCGATTCTGGGCGGCAGAAATAGTGTCGCTGGTTACCATTATACAGCCGTTCCTAGAGAAGTATTTGTAGGCTAAAATTTTGGATTCTATGGATGCAGTGTGTCCCAAAAGGTTGAGAGTTTCTTGGGTACTGGTTGGCGTTGAGAAAGCAGTGCCTGCCAGGACGGGTTTCACGAGGAAGGACTTTGTAGCGACTTTTTTAGAGGTAGAAAAAGGTAGAAGGAAATTAGTATACTATATGATAATAGTATCGTAAGGAGATGACTCACAGCGATCGAAGTGATGGATCAAGGAAAGATGCAGACAGTTGCATGGGAAGGAGATGGTGGAGATGTTGAGATTGAGACAGAATTTCTCTATACTTATAAGTATCAGAAGCTATTAGGGGGCATTATACTAAGAAGGATCTTTAATTTTACGTATTTCCTCGGGAATGAATTTGCTGAATATCATTTTGATGATTACTACCCTTGAAGAATACCTAGCATTAGGTATTCCGAAATGCCTTCACCGAGCATCCTCTTCCAACTCGCCCCTTGATGAAAAAGGGAACACTGAATGTAGGCATATATTAGCGTTGAGGATCAAATGCGAGATTTATAAATTATACTGAGGCAAATACCGGTATCTGTTCGAGGCTGCAGTCATATATGTATTGGTGCCAAGGATTTAGTAAATGGAGGGGAATGTGGAGAGAATCTAGATTTGACCCCGTTTCTCTAGCATTGTGTGGTGTGGAAACTCCAGCAAATTAATACCAACAAACTTGAAACATTTGGGAAGGAGTGATACTGGGCTCAAGGTGGTCAGCTGATCTCACTCGTTTGTTGGAATTCAGCCTCCTAACTTCCTTCAGCTTCGCTTAAGCCATCTCGTTGCTCCTTTGATATATTTTTTTTTGGCGGTCTCGGACTAATTCACATACAGATTGCCACAAGACCCGAGAATCTCTCAGCTATTTTAGATATAAGTTATCGAATATCATAATTCTCGAAACCTACCCCATCCTTAACCTGCAAATATTCAACCATGACAGCCATACCGCCTCGTCTTGACACTCTTCTAAGAGCCATCACAGAAGAAGATAATGGAATTTTCACCGTCTTGATCAACTATCTCCAACCTTCATCCAAACTCACCACAAGTGAGGTAATGCAGAAAATCGACGAAATAAGCATGGCCGAGACCTCGAGAGATGAACCTGATAAGGACACAAGATCTCACTCTTGCTTCATAGAATCGTTCTGGGGGGTCATGATACATGTCACTCGTCAACTTCCGAACGAAGATGTTGTACGGAAGAAGTTGGTTAATCTCATAGTCGCTTTATGCGCTAGTTCAAATGCAGAAAGCGAGCATTATATGTGGCATGATGACCTCCTGGGTGGTTTGGATGCGATTGCAGAGACATGGAGGGGTAGGTGTTTGGGACTATCAAAAGAACATACTGGACTAAAAATACTCCTAGGCCCAGAATTCGTATCCAAAGAAGGTAAATCGATGCCAACCGAGAAAGAAATCTCCGGATGGATATTGTTGAATTCAATCATTGCTAGCGTTTGGGGTGCAGTGGGCAATGTCCATCAAACGTTAACTCTCTTCCATAGAATGGCTATCTTGGAACTGCGACAAGCTCTTGAAGGTAGACAAACTTGGTTAGAACCTTCTCGGAGCGAAGAGCATAAGGTTAATGGTGTTATGGATATGGAGCTCGCTGTCGTAGCAGAATGGATGGAGCATGCTGGCTCATTGATCTACGGAGCTTGTTGTGAAGGGGATGGGGCAGATATTGGTGAGCCTCGAAGCTTCGGCAGCAATCACTATGCCTCAGGTGAGCTATACACTGGAACTCCAGGCCTATGTCTTGAGCGGTGGGCATTTTGGGAGAAGAGATTTGGTGATATATGCACCGAGGAGGGTGTGAGCGACACGTCGCGGGCATTGGCTTTCAAGAGCATATTGAACATGAAACAGGTTAAACGATGAAGGTATTTCTACTTTGATAAAATTGAAATCCTCTTAAAATATGCACTGTGCTAGCCCCTGCTTCGGTTTGAGACTATCAAATATGCTCTGCGAATAGTTTGTTCTGCAAATTCTAAAGTCAGAAGTTTATTTGAAAAGCCATTTTCAAGTAATAGTATTTGTACTTCTAGAGACCAACCACAACACCCTTTCATCGACCACTCGTACAAACTTCACCGACCGCTGTTTAATAACAATCCAGACTCACCCAACCACCTGGACCCAAAAATACACCAACCCGTCCCATCACAACCGAAGAAACCCCACAGCGCCACATTACGCGTTCCCACCAATCACCGTCTTTCAACATGTAGCCAAGCCTCCTTCCAAGCTTCATGCGTAGCCCGACCCACCCTCTATCTTGATTCACTATTTGTGCCTCAACTCCCTCAGCTTCGATCATTGCCAATCGCTGTTACAACAATTCAGTCGCTTGAGCTGTAAGTACAAAATCCCACCAGAAATAGTGTGAATAGACAAAGAGTTATGATATCGAGCACAACAAAGAGCTAAGCTATCACAAACAAATCACTGACATCACTACAGCCTCACCATACCTCCAATTCGAACCCCAATTTCATAGCGACAATTCACCAACCTCAGAACCACACTAATCGTATGTACCTATTCTATTCTACCCCATGGCCACCTTCTTTTCTCCCCTCCTTCAACCTTTCTCCTCTACCGCGACCTCTCCTGCAAGGCAATCCGTCTAACCACTCCCAGAGCCTATCACAAAATGTGCACCTCCTCGTCTACGCTTGTGAACCGCAATGGTCCTGGCTCTGCAGCTGCTAGCACTATTTCTTCGATTGTTAAACCCGACACTGGTGCAGCAGGAAAGACGAAGTGCATTGAGTGCGATGGTTATGAGTGCTGTTGCATCCCAATTCCTTGTACTGTGATGTAAGGAGTGATGTGGACATGAAAAGTGATGGAAGGGAAAGGAATATAGGATGTGAAAGGAGAGTGGGAGATATATGACTGATTGAGGAAGATTTATGTTGGGAGGGAGTTGATGATTGATGAATTTAGAGCTTTAACTCATAAAGCGGTCTTACGATGGAAATGAATATGCGATGATCTTTCTCTAAGTTTCGATTCATTGAATTTTTAACATAACGGTTGATATAATGGTGTAGTGATTTATTACGATTTATTGAGGTTGATCTCCCTTTGGCAGCTTGCTATCAATTGATATCCTAGCTTTGTGCAGAATAATATATGCGATTTTGGGTTATGCCGTTTTAGGTATATCACAATAGACATTATGAAACGTGGTAGGCCTTGCCTAGTATTACTGACATACTGCTTCCGCGCTCATAGCATCATATCGGCACAGCGAAGCTTTAATTGTAGTTCTAGTTAGAAACCCTTTGTTGGTATGCTGGGTAGATATGCCTAGCCGGATTACCAGCTAGGCTTTCTCCAAAATAAGGGGTTTCTTGATAGGCCTCAAGCTATGAGCTTGGGTTTCATCCTGGGATCTTGAAATCTCTGACTCTTTTCAACCAAATTCCTTCTCAAGCTCATCCCAAACATCCCTCCCCTCCTCTATATTTTCATCCCTACCATTATCCACCTTCCCATCCGTAGTTTCCACTAACTTTGCTTGACTCAAGCCCTCTAATATCCCCTCAACTTTAGCTTTCATCTTCCTAATCCCGTCCGTCTCGGCCCTACTCTTATCCAACTGATCCTGCATCATCAAAATCAAGCTCTCCCTCGCTTGATGAGGTCTATACTCATTTATCAAATGATGGAAATTCACGAATAAAGTCCTCAAATCCGACACTTTCTCATCATATTGCGTAACTTCAATCTCCGGTGGCCCCATTGGGTCGGGGTTCTGTTCTATGCGTAGGACTTCGGCGTTGAGACTCATTATGCCTATTAATTCGAGGAAGTTGAGGAGAAGAGACTTGGAGATCCGCTTGAGAATGAAGGCGCGGTTTGCGTGTTTACCGTTTGTGGATGGGGAGCCAGGTGGGGAATAGAGCTGGCGCATGTTTTGGTCTTCAAGGGAGGGGAGAGCTTCATTCAACTTAAAGGAGACACAATCAGCATAATTTGGATGGAGAAGCCTCGGTAGTGAAGATATAACTATACATACATTATAGGTATCCCCAAAACATCTGTATTTTCCATCAGTTGGAGGCTCCGGTGGCTGGAGGTTTCGAAGTTCAGGTGGAAGCTCAAGTAAGCGCACTGGTAATGACTTCGCGGGATTAAATGTTTTGACATTTTGTCCCGATTGCGTGGCGCGTAGTTCTGATATGCGATCAAGGTTATCCGCCGTAAAGCTTTGCCAGTATGGAGGGGGAGGTGGAAATGCGGTGGTGAGTGCAGGAGGCTGACTTTCTTCTGCCATTGTAATCGTGGTTCAGGTTTGTTGAAAAGAAGAGATAGCTTTGGGTAGACTTTGGAACTGAACGACGAGCTCACGACGACCTGCGGAGTTTTGTACGACTCCAATTGCTTGAAGAGGTTGTGTGACTGATTGTTGATGGTTCGGACCCTGGATCCAAAGCGCAGAATGCTGCTGAATAAGCAAGGCTGAAGTTAGAAATAGCTCGTGTGCATAGGACACGGCGTCATCATCCTCCGCATCCTGCCTGGTCTCCTAACTCCCGGTGATTTCTTTTGCGACTTTTCGATATAATCAGTCGTCGTGTTTTCCTTTCAGGTTTCTCGATGCTTGAGGCGTAGGCAACGGTATTTGAGGAGATTGCTTGCAAAAATGTCTCCTCGGTCGAGCCGCTCTCCTTCGAGAGGACTAGCTTCACAAACGGGTTGGATTGGTTCTGTTGCTAGATTTTGGGAGGTATGGGTTTTCTTTTAGCAGAGGGTAAATGACTCTGACTTGTCTGCAGAAAACTTATGCCCCTGATTATGTCGGGCTACTGCTGTTAGCCACAGCCTATGTCGTGGTACGTTGTCGCCGAATACATTCAACAATGTCCCTGTCTAACCGTTAGTTATTATAGATTGAATTTCTTATGGAACCCTTCCACCGATTATTCTTCCTTAGCAACATTAACATTCAGTATCCGCATGCTGAGGTGGAAAGGGTCACGCCTGGTTGGAATATATTTTATGCTGGTGGAATACCTCTAGTTGTCCTGATCATCACTTTGGCCATCACACAAGCAAGTGTGCACAAGAGCCATGTAACAATTTTAGGTTTTTTGATAAGGTGGGATTATATGTCCGATTTCCAAGTTCCGACTAATATGTGATAGCTTGATTCTCACCTCCTTTATTACAGATGTCATCAAGAATGCTGTCGGAAGACCTCGACCGGACCTGATATCTCGATGTAAACCATCACCCGGCACTGCACAAACCACTCTTGTGGATATAGATGTCTGCACTGAGACGGACCACCATATTCTGCATGATGGGTGGAGGAGTTTCCCATCCGGTCATTCCTCTTTTGCCTTTGCTGGGCTCGGATTTCTTTCGCTATTCTTTTTTGGCCAAATGCACGTCCTCCGGCCACGGACTGATCTAGGACGTGCATTACTTGCTATTTCTCCCTTGCTTGGTGCGGCTATGATTGCAATTAGTCGATGCGAGGACTATCGGTACATTTTCGCTTCCGTCTTAGGTGTCTTCCGAATACTAAAGTCTTACTAGTCACGATGTATATGATGTTACATGCGGTTCTATTCTCGGAATGAGCATTGCATACTTCTCTTACCGACGATATTACCCTCGACTTCGCTCATCGAAATGTCATGAGCCTTTCCCATCCAGAGAAGCCATGTTCAATGAGGGATTTGGGAAGCTCAAGAACGATGAGGAAACCGGGCGAGCAGCCCGAGAATTTGATTTGAGCGATGTTGACGAAGATGGAAATTAGCGTTAATGGTAAATACCATTTCAAACCATTTATTACCCAATAGAATTATGCGTGCGCAGCCCTGGAAGAGTTTGTGACATCATTTGCTCATTCTAATATGTGGTTTGTTTGTTCGTGACGACTATTTCCGCTTTGAGTAATTAATGAGTCCCCTATTTGAGGCTCGCGTCCCCACAAGAGGCTTTCCGTTATCCACAATACTGCATCATTTTAATTCCGGAAACCTTCAATGTCTATGTCATCGAGTCCGGTTTCCCTCACAACTCTGGCACGAAGGCCTCCGCTCTCATTCCATTTCCTAGACCGAGTCTGACACTACACTTCTTGTGGACAGGCGAGAGTATATTCAGCTTGCGTTGGCTAGGTTGCTGCAGCCGCCCTTCAAGGTACAAGCTTGCGACATGAGGATCTTGGTTCTACTGGGTGGAGTACATTAGAGCCGCCTTCGATAATGACGGGCTGGAACAGTGTAGGCTAGCGTCAAGTTTTGTTAGTGATCTATGGAATAATCTATAAGATAGAGATTGAATTAGGCTGCTGTAAGGGTTTAGCATAGGAGCAGCCTGTGTCACGCCGTATATTCTATCCTGATGGAGGGGTTATTATCACCCCACCCAAACTCAAGCTCTTTCTTTTCTTCCTTAGCGATTAGTTTATCGAATGATAATACTATTATTTCACTGACGAAAGGCCTACGTTATATCGAAGAATTCAGTGATACTCAATCGCCTAGGTAAACGTGGGTTCTAGCTGGTCATGACAGTTGCAATGATGTTTAGGGAATGCTACTTGGTTCGATTCATGAGGTTGCCAAACTCCTAGATACTGACTTAGGGCAAGTACAACTTCTTAGTCCACCAGCTTATTAAGAGGGCACCGATGCCTTAAGAATAGTGGTTCCTTATGCTGGTCTAATCAAATACTACCAACAAAATGAGAACTTCCTCTTCAGAAAAGGAAAGTTCAGATTGCCATCTGGTCATCCTCAGTTGCTGTATGCACTTAAGAGAATGAGAGGCCGTTGCGAACGGTTTTCTTTGTTAAGTAACAAATTATGGAGAATCTTGAGCTCTTTTTCAATATTCATATCTTGTATCTCACTTGAAGCTCCTTATTCCACTTTGGAGTTTCGTGCTTTCTAAAGTTTTAGTCTTTGGAGTTAAATATTTGATACTACAAGGCTCAGTTATCCTAATCACTAAATACATTAAAATTATTAAATCCACCATTTCCATCTCCTCTTAGTGACATCCAAAGCATATCCTACTTGCGTCCAAACTGAACCCTTAATCTAAGTACACTTCGAAAATTCTTTTAGAAAATAGTCAGGAGAACGAGATATCACGAGGCTATAACCTTCAGGATGGCAAACCACTGCCTTGTTTGCTGTAGGAAAATAGCTCTCTTATCTCTCCTTTCTATCCTATCGAACATCTACCAATATCGTTTAATAGGTCAATTTATGAACAATAAGCATATATCTACGGCTACTCGAACAGCGCATTCATAAGCAAATATTGTAATTTTAAAAAAGATAGTGGTTCGAATCAAGTATAGAAGGGCATGTAGAATAGTGGAGATAAGTGGTGGTGGCATTATATGAAGTGCCTAGAGATCGGTATGGACGGAACATTGCTGCTAGAGGAGATGGGGAAGTGTTGAGGGAATGAGGGGCGTTGATGCTGCAATGGGGGCTACATGGACTTTGTAGGGAGCATTGTGAATAAAGGAGTGTTTAAGGCGCCGATGCTTCCGTATCTAGGATAGGAGTGGTTCGGAGCCCGAGATGCGCAACGTTTAATGCGAGTATTGTGCTTGAAGGATTAGTTGAGACGAAAGTGGGAATATTTGTTTTAAAAGGCCCTGAGTAGGTGCTGAAGCAAGTTTTGTCTTCCTAGTAAGTGACGAGCAACCCGCAGGGTACACCCGCTTTTCGCAAGTCATGTGGGAATACTAATATTCGACTGCTCATACAAAGTTTTCCCCTCTAGTGCTACTCCATAAACTTTTCACAAACAAAGATGTCGCGATGTTCTATTAAAGTTAAGAGCGGGCAAGTAGGTCAATTTTGAGGCATTCATCACTCACCTATTTTGCGATGCTCATCTAGCTAATGATCGTGCTGAATATACTGGGTTGGAAAGGAATGATATAATTGTGCCTGCTTGCTGTGCTTTTCATTGGGTACAAGGTGTCCGTTCTTGCTGCGGCGATTGCCTGACACTAACAGATTCGACTTTCTTCTGTTCAAGGCATCATTCCTTACAACTATCTTCCTTCTCAAGATCAACAACAATTTTGAAAACTTTGTCGATCTAATTAAAGCATGGTATTTTGATATTAGAAGAACGGAGGCGTATGGATGATGCCTAACTGGCCAAACTAGCCTTCACTTTCATCCTTATAGCTTTCAGGACAATACTCGGCCACTTCCTCCTTAAGTTTAAGGGACGACTTGCTCAAGCAGCTAGCAAGGCTAGCTGAACTGGGCTCCACCAACCAAATTGACTGAACAGCCTTTGCATTCCCATATGTCCATAGTACAAACCCAGGACTTTGTTGCCAGTGCTCAATTAATACTATTCGAGCCTCTACTATATAATTCTCCACATAATCAATGGATTTTCTTAGCGCATCAGTATGTTGTCGATACACAATCCCCAAAACATCATATCGATATGATTCAAACCTCAAGTAACAAGGTCCCCTGTTTCGCTTGAAGTGTCTGTGGAGAGATTACTAACGATCAGCGATACATCACCAAAGATAAATACTACTCTCATCGGCGTGGTTAGTTCGGGAGCCCAGCTATTTTTACAACAATCTTGTAGTACAATGCCTATCAACACCGATACACCCCATACTAGATGATAGAGTTAAAAAAAAATGGGATTAGAGAAATGTTGATAACTGCTTTGCGATGGCTATCTATCTATCTTCGTGACCCTCAGGCCCAAGACAGCTAGCTCTGCACATTCCTGATTTTGGACTTCTTACACGAGATTACTTGGGCTAAGAAATCGTGGTGCTACGTAGATCAGTAGACTATCAATGGCATATAACATATGCTAGCTAGCTGCTACGAGAGTTTATTAGTCACTATGCAAACTTCTTGTTGCGCTCATTGCTAAGGTTCGCTGCGCTGAAGCTGAGATCATGAATGAAAGTGTAAAACCTGATATCGAATACAATCTATATTGGATGGTGGAACTCCTTTTTCTACTACCGCCCCCAGTCTAGCAAATGCAGATATCGTTCACTGTGCACGACCATCTAATCAGGATCAACCACGATCTCAGCTAGAGGAAAACAGAGAGTTATCCTCAGAAGTTCAGGTAGGCAGGACGTGTTCATGCAGACCAGGCAATCCATTGACAGCGTAATGGAGAACAATGATAGCAGTCTGGCCATTGGTCTATATTCAACATATAGAGATGTTCTCGACGTTATAACAAGTATAGATTTCGAAAGCGTATCGCGTGATGCTGTAAGAATACATATTCAATGGTTAAAGTGCCTGTTTAGTTGGAGATGGGACTACACGGTAACGGATCGCGACCTATAACCAGGGTTTAGAACCAAAATTCGTTCTGCGCTAAGGACAAGACCCTAGCTGGATAGACAAGTCCCCCCAATATACAGCGGTTTTTTGAGACTGTTGAGTACTTTACATTGCTTTTGGGCAAGTCTAAATGATTCAATATTCCTCAATGAAGCTGTCGACACCTATGTAAATTCGGATGGGATTTTGAGGAATCCTAGAGACTTAGGGATCTAGTAAATGGGTCACACCTGATGGGATGCGCAGACATTTGTTTAGAGAATGCTGCTATTGACCAAGTTACATGCAATATGTTAAACTCCTTTATTGCTATGAGTAATGCACCTGCTTATTATTCTGATGACTGGATGGACTAAACCATGAGAAATAGTAAGCATGGAAGCCCTGTAGCGCCACCACTTTCAATCACAAGGGGGACACCTAGTTGGTAGAACAGTGATCAACTAGAGAGAGACCTACCTGAGCGATGGGCTTTAAGAAGAAGATAGGTAGCAAACAAACAACATTCGCATAGCGATCTGCTTCAACAAATTAGAAGTTTTTGCGACGAGCATGATTAGATGGGAAGCCAAGTCTGAGTCTAGGTAGGTGAAACAATAAACAAATTTCGTCCTCAAATCCTCAACGATATCGTCCCATCGTGTTCATCCCGCAATCAACTTGTCGAGCTGTAATATTATGTGAGAGTATTAATTAACGGGCTAGACACCCAGAGTTTTCAAAATATAAATCTGAAACACATAATAACTACGCCCCAAGAACGAGTTGCGATGATAGTAACATTCGCGAATATTGATATAAGCACCTGGGAAGATGAGTCTAACATAATGAGATTTGCAGGCTGGTCTAAGAGTACAGCCGCCAGGTAATGTAAGGATAGCGGTGAACCATAGAAGACAGATTGAGCACCGTTTAGACGATGAAACTAATAGAATGATAACATTTTTATAGATTTAGATGTTGAAAATTTGGATAAAAAAGTTTCAATCGGCCTGGGCTAATGCCATTAGGGCCGTGAAGTTGTTATGGATAATATGAGTCCTGTTGACAAATCCGCCTAGCTAAGCAACCCTGGTGCTGATGCCAGATCCAGCTGATAGACTTTTGGAAGCTCCTCCAACATAATCGTCGTCATCTAGTCATTTTACCTCTACCAAATATAACTGACCTGAGAATCAAGTGGTAGGTGCTCCTCGACGAACCCTCTAGACCAACGCGAATATAGGCAGCTGGGGAGATAAGAAGCCAGCGAGTTTGATTCTCAATTGACTAATATTTCACTAAGACAGGGTTAGGAAATATACCGCCCCATGCATTGATAGTTCTCAGCATGTACCCTATTAACATTGAAAAGTGGTAAACGATAATTTAACAGCGTACTTGATAGCTATGGCATAGCTCGCCAGGCCGACAACCGAAGATAGGGGAAGTAGAACCAGAGCTAGGTTTCTACAGCAATTCGGAGCAGAATCAAAAAGCAGTGTGGTTGAGACAGCTCGTCTCACCTGCAGTAAAGGTATCTTTTATTGTTACAAGGCTATAGACTTACTTCTAATAAGCATTGGCGCAAATCTAGCTGACGATGCGATCTCCTCCATCATTGCCACTCTCATCCTTGGCCAGGTTATGCTCCTTCAATAATGTCGTGATCTCATCCGCACCCCATAGGTGGTGGTAAATTCTTCCGTCTTTCGTCTTTCCAACCGTAGCAAATTCAACTGTAAAACTATTAGCAAGGATGGAGGATCAGCAACCATGATAACATACTCTTCTCGCTGCTCAACTTGGTGGAATCCATCGTCTTGCTTAGAACCTTGACAGCCATTCCACAAGCCTCCTTTAGATCACAATCCTCTTTGTAATCTTGCTTTAACAGACTTTGAGCGCTTGCATTGTTTGCCCCGACACTGGTAGCCTTCCATCCGCCATAATTACCACTGGGGTTGCTCTGGTATAGCTGGAACTGTCTCTGTGGGTCGTAGCCGGCATAGATGAAGGAGACACCGAACGGTCGCAGACCACCATGCTGCGTGTAGCCCTGCTTCAAATCACATAATCGACGGACGAGTTGTTCGCATGGAATATCTTCATTGTATGTGAGAAGGTACTTTTGGGCCGCTTGCCGGGCGTAATTGATGAGAATATTTGCATCAGCGGTCATTCCAGCTACGGCGCAGATCATATTACTAGAAATAATGTTAGATTTGAGGCTTGAGCCGTGTGTGGGCAACCTACTCGTTCAAGATATAGAGCTTCTCTGCAGAGGTATCCTGTTCCAGAAGCTTGCTCGTCACCTTTCTCTCCGCTGCGAGAACAATTCCATCCTTTGCCAATATACCCAAAGCAGTTCCAGCGTGTGAGATGGCCTCAAGAGCATATTCTACTTGGTACAGGCGTCCTTCTGGTGAGAAGATTGTAGTCTACGTAGATGGTCAACAGGTTTCAAGCTGCAAAAGGTAGCTGCAGCTTGGCACTTACTCTAGAATCATATCTTCTCGACATCGTAAGGCCGTAGAGTATCTTTCGCAGATTCTATAATTCAATGCGGAGAGGAACAGGAACAGTCGTTGTAGAAAAGCTGATGTTGATTCATAAAAGTGTTCCCGTTTGTGATGCTTTGCTAACAGCTCCAGAGCTCCAGGCACGAAGCACCGCGTCGCTAGCGTTAATACCCGAATTACAAGGCAGCAATATTTACTTCAACGGAATTATTTCGATTGACCCCAGACCTTATTTTATAGATCATGTTTGCGCAATGCTGAAGTCAACTCATAAACCGGTGGCTCTTCCTCCACTTCCAGAAGGATGGACTGAGCATAAAGCCCCTACTGGCCACCTTTACTACTATAATGCCTCAACTAAGCAATCAACCTATACTCGACCAGCTCCTCCACCAGTTGCTCCCTTCCCACCTGCTCCTCTTAACCCCGCGCAAAGTTTCTTGCAATATCAAGCCGTTGGAAGTTCAATACCAAGTGCTGGACCGACTTCCAACGATTTTTCACAGCAAGGGCGATTTGATGGAGGGGGAAGAGGTGGCTTTCAGAGTCAGAGAGGAGGTAGAGGAGGTCATGAGCGGCCCAGGGACAGACCTCAACCTGTCGATAAACCGAAATCTAAACATTCGATTCCTGGATGCGAACCCTGGGTCCTTGTACATACGAAGTATGGGCGTAGATTCGTTTATAATGCAGAAAAGGAGCAGAGCTATTGGCGAATACCAGACAAATTAAAAGATGGAATTCTGGCGTTGGATCAACTCCGTATTAAAGAGAAAGCTGATGCTTTGTTGAAAGCGAAGGAGCCTGTTGATACTGGCGTAGCTCCTGGTGCATCTTCACGACCGTCTCAGCTCGCGACAACCTTAGAGGGTGCTGATGGGGAATATGCCGATGACAGTTCAGAATATGAAGAGGTTGAAATTACTGACGACGAAGACGAGGGTGTGGGAAATCCTTCGAAGCGCCAGCGAACTGATGAAGAGCTACCTGACGAGCCAGTCGAATTTAACGAGGATGACATTGCTTTTCAACTTGCAGCAATGGGTCAAGAATACGGCTTAGACCCTGGCGAATACGATGACGGCAACATGGAGGATTGGGAGGGAGAAGAAGGTATGACTCTGGAAGACTCAACGGCACTATTCAAAGATTTACTCCACGATTTTGGCATCAATCCCTACAGCCCATGGGACAAACTGGTGGACGAGGGCAAATTAGTTGATGATATTCGCTATACAGCTTTGCCTACGATGAAGGCGCGGAGAGAGGTTTGGGAAGACTGGGCAAAGGAAAAGATAAAGCTTTTACGGGAAATTCGTGCGAAAGAGGAAAAGAAGGATCCAAGACTCCCTTATCTCAAATTTCTCCAAGTACACGCAAACCCAAAATTATACTGGCCAGAATTTAAGCGAAAGTACAAAAAAGAACCAGAGATGCGAGACACAGCATTATCAGACAAGGATCGTGAGAAGTTCTATAGAGAGCATATCAATCGCCTGAAGCTCCCTCAATCCACACTAAAATCAGATTTGTCGACACTTTTAAAAGCTCAACCTTTGTCGTTATTAAACAATACGACCTTATCTTCACACTTACCTCCCGCTGTCTTAGCTGATATTAGGTATATCTCTCTTAACCCCTCTATTAGGGATCCTCTTGTAGAAGCATATATCACCACACTTTCTCCGCCCCCTGAATCGATCCCGGAAGAAGAGACTGAAGAGGTAATCAAAGAGAAGAAAGAAAAGGAGAGACGCCAGAAAGCTTTTGAGGATCGGGAAAGGCGTGTTGCAGAAGAAAAGCGACGACAAAAGAGAAACTTGGAATTCGGGAAGGGGCGGCTTCGAGAAGAAGAGGCCGAACTTGAAATGGCAATGAAGGTCACGAAGAAGGGATTAAAGGATCATCTGATGGCCAGACAGAATGCAGACAATTAGCATGCCTCGAATGGATACCTCATATTCTATGATCAGATCAGAATATTGTTTCTGCAGTATGTTATTGTAAGATGATACGAATCATCAACGTTGTTAAGAGGTGGGATCGTCACTTCCTCAGCAGGGTTACATTCATACTAGTTTTTCCGTCTAATCCTTGACAAAAATGCGGCAGATCACTTCCATGAATTCGCAATCCCCGGATTCCATACCTCGACCCCGGCAATACCACTCGGAATTATCAGGAGAACCAGGTACGACCACAACGGCCAAGATGGCGTCTCACGGCACTGGAGAGCTGGTACCCTATGACTGCCGTCACGGGCCGCTGACGGTATGCTTCTGCTTATCACTAATAAAAAACTTCTACTTAACCTTACAGTGTTTGCAAATGACTTTCTGGAAGAGAACTGTACAACGTTCGGCTAGAATCGCTCAAGCAGTCAAAAAGAAAAAAAAAGAAAAAAGTCGATTTGTTTATATCGCTTTTTATTCCCATTTCTTGAGGAAGTGGTTTTGTTCGAGCCAAAATTTCACTTTCGCTTTTCAAATTCAGTGTATAAGTTTCTGTTATTGCTCACTGGCGCATGCTTACCTTCGCATGCTTATGCCGCATTGATATTCACATCCTTTTATCACACCATAATTACACCCTACTGGATCATTCCTCTTTGTTATCAGTTGCCAGATTTTAGAATATGTGTTTCAGATCTTCAGTCTGTCGTGCCTAGCTTCAAATGATCTAGAATATTCGTTTGAATGCCACCGAATTTGAATCGTAATGATTGTTAACGTGAGGCTATGAGTGTTGTGTTTCTAAGGGAATCATCCTGAGGATGAAAATGTTCGTGAGCTTGTGAGACTGAGCAGAGCACTCAAGAGTTCCGACTTTCCTATCTTGTCCTCTACATAAGAATCCTTTGTGAGACATGACGACGACTTCTCAAGTCAAATAAGCCACCAAAGCTGGAGCCGCAACGCCTCTACCACATGTAGCGATGATCCCTTCCTAAAAGAGTACATCTCAGGGAAGAGAAGCACATTTGCGGCATGGTAACTTCAGACGAAAGGAAGTCGTCTTCCATTGATAACATTCCCGAACCTCAATATATAAAGCATCAGTTTCGACATCAATAGAGAAGGACCACCATCACCATCACCATCACCATCAACACAATCTTCTCTTTCCTCTACTCAATATTTTCAGCCAACACTTCCAAAATGGTTTCATTCCTTTCTACTCTCGTGGTCGCCGCAGCAACCATCGCGTCTGTCACTGCAGACAACTTCACCCTCACAGCCTCCGCACCAGGTCTCACTGCCTTCGATGGCAAAGCAATCAATGCCGGGGGTCAGCGATTCTGGGTCGGTCTCGCACAACCCATTGATTTCTGCCCTACTTTGACCTGTGCTTCCGCCAAGAATACCCAGTTCACTAGTATTACTACCTTGAATGTAAGTACTCCTTTCCAAACGATAAAGTTAGCAGGATTGATGGCGTGATCAACAGGTCCAAGTTCCAGGTGGCCAACAAGTCTACGTCGCCGCCGACGGAGGAATCCAGTTCACCAACGCTGCGAATGGCGAGTTTGCGATCCCAACAGGTGCAGTTTTGGCAACTTTCACACTGAGTGATGCTGGTCTCTATACTGGATTGAATAATGGTCCGTCTTGCCTCACGCCCTCCCTTTTACCCTCTCTCTTCATAGCATTAGCGAAGGGCTAACAATCGGTGAAATAGCTGGTATCCAAGCCTGCCCAACGGGTATTACCGGTTTCTACCAACTCTACACCCCAACTGCGGGTTTCGTTAAGACAGGATGCACAAAGTTGGCTGGTCTCAAGCCTAATGTTGTGTCGACTACTGGGTTTGGTGCTTATGCTTATGCTTAAGCTTAACGAGTATGGGGCTTGATTGTAAACTTTACGTGAAAAGAGAATAATTGAGAAGATTAGATGGAAAAGTACTTGCATTTAGAATGGTCGGTATAGAACAAATTAAAAGAATGCTCTCGGAAACTTGTGGTGCCAGAGATGGGCTTGTGAGCGAATTAGCAATTGAGATACCACGCATCACATGTAGCTTCATTGTCTGGCAAGTGCTATATTTTCTACTCGCTACCCCGATCATTTTCCTAGGCTTGCACTGTTGGTGGAAAGAGCAGTATTCTTACATTTTTCCGCGTATCAAATTCTCCTTTGCATTCGTCATCTTCGAATATCCTTGGTTTATTGAGTAAGCTCGGACAGTCTTTTAGCACCTTACAATTCTAAACAAAGGTCAAGTGTACTAGTTCTCAGAGGTCAATTCACAGTGAGCTGAAGAATATGTTGCATTGCAGTAGCCGCTAATCAGTACACTGTGATCAGCTGGTTTGGTACCGGAATAATGCTGTTTACCTCTCGGAAAATTCGCGAAGCTTAATCGTTGGAGGATAACGTGTGCCTAGTTGCCTGCCTAGAGGCTATGTGCCTCTTCAACTGCACGATTATGTACCTGCGCCTGCCACTTCGTGGGGTTGCTTGTTAAGTCACCCTGGGAATAATTGACATGTACACTTAAAAGTTTTAAAATATTGCGCATTCAATGGTGGATAAATCATGCTCTCAAACTGAGAGCGATATCACATAATACTAGGACATCCTCTAAGGCTAAACCTGTATTCCTTGTGGAGGATATCCACTACTGCTAGGGACGAGCACGGTCAAGACTCACGTGCTAAGAAAGCGGGGTCGCCTACTTGAACTTATAATTTTCAGCTCTCAGAGTAGAATTTTGGCCGGAATCCATGTACCACTCAATCAAAATATGAATAGTTGTTCTCGTTTTCGTTTTCACAGTGCTCATAATTGTTCTTACTGGGAAGACTTTTTGGTTATACTTGGCCGTCTCCAACCACTCGTGCAAGGCCTTCAGGCTTTTAGACACCGGTGGAGGCATAATAATTCTTATGTGTTATGATACTCGAATTGGTATTCAATCATCTTGATGCTAACGTTCTATCCTAGTCACACTTACTGCGTATTTAGTAGAAGAAACTACTCTTTTCTGGCCCCTATTAAAACCATACAGGTGCCCCAAAGCTTCAAAGGTTTGGCTTCATACCCCATTTTTGATAAGCTTGATAAGATAAGTCTTCAAGCATAATTTCAAGTCTAATTTTCTCTTCCTCTGTATGGCTAGTCTTTGACTTTCCGAAGGAGATCACGGCTATCGGCAGAGTGCGGGTTCGTGCCGAGTCCGGCAGCTAACTGCGGGGCATCGCCCCTGAAACTTAGCGAGATCAAGTCCCCCACTAATACCTTCCAGAAAGTGGAGCAGCAACGTGGACGGAGTTCATTTTTCCATCGACCGTTTCTTCGGGCCTGCAAGTAATTTTACCTTGCCCCTCTTGTGAACAGCTTCATCTTAGAAAGTCCCTCCAATGGCACCGCCACTTCAACAGGATTGGTGCAAATGTCTCTGTGCACTCTTTCACTTTTACTATGTCAAATGCCAAGAGCCTCATCCTATATAAGGGTCTTTTGAGAAGTATAATATCTAGATTTGAAGTATCGGTGTCGGACATTTGCATGTCAGATAGATTGAGTCTTCGGATCGTTCTTGGCTTGAACGGCATGCAATCTTATCAAGAACAATCGACATATAACAACGATCCTCCTTGCCAATTAGACAATTCTCCCTTCAGCTCAATCGAGCCAACAGCCTCTCCAGTGGTTTTTTATAGTCCTTACTTTTAGTCGTTCATTCATTGTATTTTGTTCCTGAATACCTTCTACTTTAAGTTTCAAACATGAAGTCTTTTGCTATCTTTACTGCTGTGCTGGTTTATGCTAGTCAAGCCACTGCAATTTCTGTTACTGGGGCTGCGGAAGGCTTCGCTAAGGGTGTTACTGGAGGTGGCTCTGCAACGCCAGTTTATCCCAGCACAACCGCTGAGCTTGTCAGCTACTTAGGAGATAGCTCACCTCGTGTGATTGTTCTCCAAAAAACGTGAGCTTAAATCTTTCCCCAGAACATGGCGCAAATGCTAATCGCTTTACTTTGCTAGTTTTGACTTCACTTCCACCGAGGGCACCACCACCACTACAGGATGCGCTCCATGGGGAACTGGTTCTGCTTGTCAGCTGGCGATCAACAAGGACAACTGGTGTACTAACTACGAGCCTGATGCACCAACCTCCACCATTACATAGTGAGTGAGAGCATGCTCCTTAGGATCTCTGAGCTAACAGATTAGCAATACCGCTGGTATGCTAGGTATTACAGTTGCATCTGACAAGACTATACTTGGATCCGGTTCCCTTGGCATAATCAAGGGTAAGGGTCTTCGCATTGTTTCTGGTGCTAGCAACATCATTATTCAGTATGTTTAGCTGATCTATATCCTTCTTGTTACTATGTTTTGATGCTTACTATTCGAATAGAAACATCATGATCACCAACATCAATCCCAAGTACGTCTGGGGAGGTGATGCCATCACGATCAACAACGCAGATATGGTTTGGATCGATCGTGTTACCGTAAGTGGTATCCATTTTCTGTCATTAAGCTATATCCGCTAACATTCTCAACAGACCTCGCTCATTGGTCGTCAGCACATCGTCCTTGGCACAAGTGCATCCAATCGTGTTACTCTCTCCAACAACTACATCAACGGAGTAACCTCATGGAGTGCAACATGCGACGGTTACCACTACTGGGGTATCTACCTTGACGGATCCAACGACATGGTCACCATGAAAGGTAACTACATCTACCACACCAGTGGCCGATCCCCAAAGGTTCAAGGAAACACCCTTCTGCACGCCGTCAACAACTACTGGTATGACAATTCCGGACACGCGTTCGAGATTGGCGCTGGCGGATATGTGCTTGCTGAAGGGAACGTTTTCCAGAATGTCGACTTAGTCTACGAGAGTCCTGTCTCTGGCTCTTTGTTTACTGCACCATCCACAAGTGCAAACACTGCGTGTTCTACTTACCTCGGTCGCGTCTGCCAGGTCAATGGCTTCGGATCCTCGACTACCATCACCCAGACTGATACTGCGTTCTTCTCGAACTTTGCGGGCAAGAATATCGCAAGTGCTGCTGCATACGGCACAGTTGTTGCTAGTGTTACAGCAACCGCTGGTTACGGAAAAATCTAGACTTCTGGTCAGATATGATAGAAGGGAGCATTGACGGTTGTGATTTTAAATTTTTGGGGGTGGTTCTCAGAGTATTTTTATACATTCTTTGCTAGTCGACAGGCCTGTGGTGTTGTCCGTAATCGCTAGTTTGCCGCTTTGGCTCTTTGAAGTTGTACATAGTTACTAAAAGCGATTATTTTTTACCTCGCCGGTAGAGTCCCAAGACTCTTCTGCTGCTAGCAAGCAAAATGCTTACGCCGTCCTGGTATTGCGCTATCGAATCTGCAGGCTGTTTTCAGTTATCCTAGTGTTCTGTTAGTGACCAATCTCTTTATCATCAGATGATTCTGGAGACAAAATAAATAAAAACTCCTGTTTCATTTCCGCTGTAATATTTTTACAACGCCAACCCCTTTTCTTCTAACTTCTTCAGAGATATACTAAAAGCCAAAGCTAAATCCATTTCAGTATGTAATATGAAGCTGGTGACAGTCAATTTGCCACATAACAGAATCATTCGACGCTATGAAAAAAAGTCTACATAAAGTTTTCACATCGCAATTTGAACATGATATTCCTATAAGGTCAATTCCCGTGCTACATGAATACAGGCCCTATAATCTGTCTGGTTCAATTACTAATAACTGCAAACCCTTCCATCAACCAAGCTAGATGCGCCACAACTACAAATGTTAAGGTCTCCGATCATAGTGCCTTATTTTATCTAGTAATTTAAGTACTAGTAACTGCCTTACTGCTAGGACTTTTTAAACTTTTACCTCCCTTGGCGTGGGATCTTTCTTGTCAAACACATCAGCTACTTCCTCCAAAGTCAAGTTCTTCGTCTCTGGATACGTGAAATATATGATCATAAAGTTGCTGAGTAAGACACAGCACCACACAATCCAATATCGCCACCCTATAGCAGCAAGCCCGATCGGATTGACATAACCACTGAACAGGTTCGCCAGTGCGTCGCCGAAACCAAAAATGACAAACGCCTTCGTGCGGAGATTGAAGGGCGCAATCTCCGCGACATAGCTGTTGACCATAGGTCCAGGCATTTTGTAGAAAACTATGAAGAGAAGAATCATTGCGACTGTTGCTCGTCCAAGGGAGGGATTACTGAAGTTTTGGCCAGTATTAATCGAAGTGAGTATCGTGAGCATAATGATAGAAAAGAGCATTCCGGTCATTCCAACTAAAAAAAGTGGCCGCCGACCAACCCTGTTAATAAATTGTGAGAAGAAGTTGCCCCAGAAAAAGCCATTTAAGCTCATAAATCCATTTATAAGTAGTTGAGTCCTTTGAGCGAAGATTCCTATACTTTGAAGGACCAGGTGGAGATAGTAAGACAGTAATGCATTGCCACACCATTGGATGATAAATCCTGCAGTTGTTACTATCCACAGTCTATGCCGGTTTGCAGGTGTTCGAATCCACTCCATCCATGAAGTCACGGCTTCTACACTCTCAATTTCGAGGGCATTTTCAATTTCAGACATCTCGAACCGCAACAAGGGCGAGTCTTCATCTCCTTCTGCGTGGTATTTGCAGAGAATCCGTCGGGCCTCGCTTACGCGGCCATTCTTAACCAACCAGCGAGGGGACTCCGGCACAAAAAAACACAGTGTCAACTGGAATAACGAAGAAACGGCTTGCAAAGCGCTTGGTAACCTCCAGGTCCATGAGGATCCCACCATCGTCGCAGTTTTAAACGTTATCCACTAGCTTCTTTTTAGAATAATGAAACACAGTTGAGATGCCCGGGGGCGGGGAAGGGGGTTGACGTACAGCAGCGATGAGCTGTCCCAGCGAGCCGGTACTGTTCATGATCCCAACCATCTGGGTCCGCTGAGATGGGTGCGCTAGTTCCGATATGAGAATCGGGCATGCTGTAGTCTGAATCGTATTACCGAATCCGATAAGTAGACGGCCGATAACAAACATGGAATAGTTTGTCGACGCAGCTTGTAAAGCCACTCCCACGAGCAAAACTACCGAGCCGATTGCAATTGGCCTTTTTCTTCCGAGTCTCTGGATCAACGGAGTGGTAATGAAAAGGGCTGCTAGTTGCCCATACCTCACACCATTGCTTATGGAGCCTAGTCTGGACCCTTTTGGGCTTCCGAAGAATTGTCTCCATTCTGGAAGCAGCTGTAAGCCATTCAGCATGCTTCCATCGTAGCCTATATTTCAAGTTAGCTGCTTGTTACCAGTGCGAGCCATCAATAGCTCTGATAGTCTCTTGTGGACCTTGACAACGTGAACTCACCATTAGTGATATCCGTCACAATAGCACATAATAACAGAAGGTTGAGGGCTCGCAGCCCAGGGTAGTGCCACCATATTCGATCTCTTGCAGGGATTACGTCTTCCAACTTGCATTGAACAATATCGGAAGCATCTTTCCGCATAGCAGACAACATATTTTCTATAAGTGCAGGTACGTACGATAGTAAAATTTTGGGCCGATTAGGACATGCTGTTGAAGATCAGGGTCTTTCGAAACGTTTTAAATCATCCACTCTTCATATTATATCTGGGTGGCTTAACTTCCGTAAGTCCATCCTCGTACCCATCCCAAACCCATTTCAGCCCATCCAAGGCCTCAGGGCTAATATTTTTGAAGTTTAATGGCTTCTCTTACACCGCAGGATCAAAGATTCGCATTCATGAAGACCCACCAATGGACCCCAACATTCACTGATAAGCGAATACGTTCGGGATATACTCGCTTACTACGGCTCAAGTGCTGAAAATGGAATGTGTTCAGGGGTTTGGAAAACAAGCGAGGCGCCAAAATATGCAGGTCACTTATAAATCACTATGCTTCCATGCCACGAGGCGTGAAGTGGCGAAGTCCCAGGAACAGGCGTTTTGTATCGTGAAAATGGATACTAAAGGATAAGAGGAACAAAAGTTATAGTTTGGCTGTATTTTTTTGCGTCCACTGGCATAGTGGAAAAATGAACTGCCCCCAATTTGCCAAGCAACAAGTGAGAAACTAAGGTATGTTCGTCGATTATAAATCGCAGCACCTTCAAGCCATCAACACTTTTAGAATCTGCTTGACACCTATTAATTTTGAAACCACGATCTTGGGAAGCAGCACTCGGGTTTCTGCGGGTTGGATAGGTCTAGTGTCGGGGATAGATAACAGGGTGCAGGTAAACATATATACACCATTCTGATGTAAAACTTCCAATGCTAAGTCATCACGCAGCCTAAGTGAAGAATCTCTGCGGGGGCCATTCCATTTTCGCAATGGGATCAATACCAGGCTCTGGCTCGCCCGACGTCCAACAATCAGGAACGCGGAAGGAGGTGATGTTGGGGGTTGGGATGGCAGGTACACTTCGATTTGTCATCAACAACGAGCCGCATCTTCCCAGCAGCCGCAACCAAAAAAAGACTGTTCGTACTCATGTAATGCGCAATTACCATGCGCGACAGAAGACAACGATTAGTGTTTCTCGTCCACGACGGAAATTGTTGCAGAAAACTGACCTGAAAACGCTACCCCGATCATCAGAATTGATCGACGGGAGAACACTCGTATTACCTAGGGCACGCCGACGGCTCCTTTGTGCCAACACGAAGCGGGTCGTGCTCAATGATCCTTTACTAGAATCAGACAGATGTCTCACCCACGACTCGAGGTCCATTGACACGAATGACGCCTCTTCTAGTTCGATATCCCCAGCGCTAAGTATAGTATCAACGACCCCCTCTAGTTATTCCAACGCTTCGGCAGCGTCCTCGGTGCATGATGGGATATTCTTCGACCAGTGGGCTTTCGACAACAGTAAGTGTATACATCTTCCTAAATGCTAGCTGCTGACTCTACTATCCACTCTAGCCTCCCCTTATGTTCTATTCCAAAATGAAGGGGCACCGATGCTATGCTTGAGTTCCCGAACATGGCCATTTCCAAAACCTATTGGGGCAGAAAGGCCTAAATTCTCTATTTTTATGCCATCGAGAATCCTGCCGATCACTAATTTTAAGCTTCCTAGAGGGTGCATGCATAAATCTGCGTTGGTGATTCCACATATAATCAACAGCCCTGAATACTATTCTTTTAAAGTTGGGACCATAACGTGGATCAATGGGCGGCTGAGCGAGATATCCGTTGGGACGAATGATGCCACAATTGGAAGCATTTTACTGTTGATAAATTTCGAGGTAAGAGTGAAAGTCGTATACAAAACCTTCGTTCAACTTAAGGCAGATGGGACAACCTGCAACTTCGGTTATTTTGCGTTGCAGACTGTAGACCTTTCATAAATACTAATAAATTCTCTCATAGTTAATGCGTGGAAATGTTGCGGAAACCCTCCATCATATGGATGGAATTGAACAAGTTGTGAAACTTCGTGGTGGACTTAGTAGTATAAATGATAGAAATGTGTTGACGAGAATTTTGATGTGAGTTTCTCAGCTATCGGTAAATTTTGGCCGCAGTGCTAAAAATTAGGCAGTATTGATTTGCTGGTTGCCTTCTTGAGCACGTCGCAGCCTCGATTTTCTCCACCATCGTTGTTGCCAGCAGATGTTCTTGGTTCCACGTTTTACAAGCTAGCGGACTCTCCACTTACTTCAATGCGAACACTGAAAGTGGCTTTATCAAACTCTCCATTCTGCGAAGCATCTATTACTTGCCTTCAACGAGCCCAAAGTCTCACCATTCACGTCATGAGCGGTAATAGATCATACCCATCTGCTCAGGAGCCGGAAACTACTACTGAGCACGGAAGGCTCAACCTCCTTGAAATAATTCAGCACACTTCACAGATATATGAGCGTGCTTTACTTACACCCCCCATGCCATTCTCTTCAAGAATCAATAGGAACTCGGTAGTAGCGCTTTGTCAAGCTGTCGAGTCTCCCCTTAATGACTATACATGGGATGAGTGTCCTGGAATACTTACCTGGGTCCTTCTAGTGGGTTGCGCTGCATCAGAAGAGGAGTCTGTTGAATATAATTACTTTATGTGTTTGCTTATCAAGATATTTCTCGGCGCTGGGTATGGATGGCTGGATGAGCTTAGAGAGGCCGTCATTACAATTGTGGCAATAAAGGCCAGAGCAGAAAAAGGGACGAGGATAGTGGCAGAGCTTAAAGATTCCCAGTCAAATATATAGATAGCCTATCTGTTAATCTTGAAGCATATAGATTCTGTACTGTAGACCTTAGAACCTTCATATCTGGAATGCCTGCTATATTATCTAGCCCTCAGACATAAGACCTCCCTTTCAATCACTAGCATACAATTCCAATATTGGCAACTTTAATTGAAAAAATGATACTTAATTCTATCTGGGAGTTTCCCTGAGATATGGGTTTCTTATCAGTTAAATTTTCTCTAAAACAGATGCTTGGCTCCAAGAATAATTTGTTTTTATAAGAAATACAGGTATTCTCTCCATATATTCCTCTATGGCTAGTCCTTTATCTGCGAGTTTGACAATAAATTTAGTTCACAATGCCATAATAAGTACTAGATAAATATCAAGGCTCGTCATATAGTCCTTATATTGAGTAAAAATCCTAAAAGAGTGATAAAAGCGACATTTACATTGTATCATATGATACACACCTGCTTCTAAATGTTCCCTGTCCTCAATAAGCGGAATTATGAAATAGTACCGTTAGGTGCAAAGCATGTCTTGTACCCACGTGAAGGGCTATACTCTCTAGTGCAGCCATTCGGACAGGGATAGGACTTTTTCAAAGGTTAGCATCTGTCGCTTAAACTCCTTCAGAGCACACCTACCTCATTGTATTGCCAGGAGAATAGCGGATCCGTCTCATTGACTAAGATTTGACCCAGCATCATTGTTTGATACCCGGGAAGTTGCCTAGTTTGCTGAAAAACATCGTAAGAGGACAAGGTGATGACTCCCCACCCGACGTTATAGTTGTGTTGAATTGTCGTGCCGTATATATATTCTGGGACCGCAAGTCAGGGTTTAAGTAAAAAGCTCATAGAGGCAAGCGAACCCTTGAATCCCGACCATCGAATAGCACTTGCACACATGGGACAAGATTCTGCATTCGTATATATTGAAAGCTGGCTCCATGCAGCATAAATTTGGGTAGCAGTCATGTTCTTGGCAATGAAGATAGCTGTACAGGCGTTGATGGCAGATATTTCCCCGTGGATACTAGATGAGTTAGATCAATATATTTAAAAAGCCAGGTTGGTTTACGTTGGGTCTCCAGTTCTGAAGTTAGCACCACGGCATACGATCTCATCAGAGGTGTGGTTAACAATGATTGTACCATATGCTGCAAATGGACATGGTCCGCTTTGCTCATAGAGTGCCTGATTCGCCTTCATAAATAATGTCAGTATGGAAATATTCCTTTGAGCTCAATCGCATGAGATTTTTAACTCACCAGTCGCATGTACTTAACTCTTGTTGAATATGGAATGCTGTTGACAGTAAGACCACTCATGTCCTGGTCGTCATTGGGGACAACAAAATGAGCAACTGCCAATGCTCCCGATAGCCCAAGGATAGCAAGATATTTGAATATGAGCATTCTGAGGATATTGATAAAGCGCATTCTCAGGAGATGGGAGGGGAAGTTTGGGGTGTTGTACTGCTTTTAAAAACATCGTATTGATAAGGTAGGCCGGATCCTGAATATTTCTCAGGCCTTTGCTCACCGCTACCCGGCAGGCACCGGGCATCGACCGTATTCTCCAGGCTATTATATTGTGCTTATCTATAGGAATTGCAGCTCACGGCATCTAGAAGTGCCTTGGTACATGGCCGAAGGTGGGGTAAATATTGAGACTTGAACCTTTTCGATGATATACTCCGCAGCTGCCCAGCGGAGATAGCTCTAGAGTATGAACGATGACCTTGGTATCACCGACCGCGTGGTTATCGGGCTCATGACGACCGCTAGAGATGCTAAATAATGTGATCATTAGTGGGAGGTGGGGGATGTTTGGCCTTGGTTGGTGATCTAGGTACGATAATTTATCGCACCAACATCTGGATGAAGATATTATAGGTTTGAAACTGGTGACAGTGGCTGAAAGGGATGGATCAGTGTTTCTGAGGACATCTCCAAGAACCTCAGTTTCAAACCAAGAATCCTCGGTATAGCTGTTGCTGCTTTATCAGGCAGATTGCTAGAACGACAAAGCGGCGGGTTATCAACAGCTTGAACGCAAGAGTGCTATATTGCAAACGACAGGCAACAAGGAGAGCAAACTAGAGGAAGAATTTAACAGGAACCCAATAATTCCTTGTAATGTTGAACGCTATTAAAATATGTACAGTAAAGGGATCTAACCACGTGATCATCTAAGAATATTTGGGGTAAATCGGATAAGCAAAAACGCAATTCGAGTTTGAAATTCAATCCTGCACAGGATCTTTCAATACCTAAAATAATAAAAGGCATTCAACCATGAAATGAGGGAGGATGAAGGAAGTGAAGCTTTAAATATGATTTGGTAGATTGGTTGGGTCGCCTGGTCATAATTGCGGGGCTACCCCTCTATCTCAAAATAGACGAGCCCCTTTTCAAATGATCTCCTTCATATTCTTCAACCACGCCTTTTACAACTGAAGTCGAGAACTTTGATTGCGTTCAAGTATTTTAACCTTTCAGTATGAGCACTGTGTATTATCCAAAATTCCATGGGGACACGAGTTGGTGACGACTTCATCGCCGGCAAAAATCAGTGCAGGTGGGGATCTGTCGGCAAATCCCAGAACATACGCGTACCTTTTTTTGAAACGTGAAACGATGTCCCTGCCATTCGTCCACCACATCATCAACCGTCCATTAAATCTCTGGGAATCTTCCGCGGTCAAACTTGCATCATAGAAGTTGCGGCGCTGAGCCTCAAGTGTTGAGATGAGGAAGTGCATGCACTTTATGTGCAGCGGGGTACAGGGGCGACAAGAAACGTCGGAAGCTTATGTGTTCTCCGGCTCCACACTTCAGGGAACTTTGTTCGATTCAGGTCCTATAGATTATTCTCTTAAATGTCTTCAGTTTTCCGCTGGCCAAGTGGATGAGTGCGCATTCTTCCAAGCCTCCTCCTCTCCTCTTCTTTTTGAGACTACTCTTTTCTTTACTGCCAATCGTTCTCAAAATGCGTTCATTCTCTCAGAATCTTATTCTCAGTACTCTTGCTAGCCAAGCTCTTTGTACTGTACACCATATGTTTTCAGGTGTTTTCAGTGGAACAAATATCTACGCCATCGAATTTGACGATGTGACCAACTCTCTTACCTTGGTCAATAACATTACTTCAAATGGATCTACATCAAAATGGGTTGCCATAGATGTTTGTGGGCCTATTATTATCAAAAGACATTGCTAATATTACATTATTAGGAGAGGAAACAAAATATTTACGTCGGAAATGGTGCACAATATGATAGTTACACTATCACAAGTAGCACAAACCTCACATACTCAAGCACTATTACTATTGGTGGAACCTGTATGTTTTTATCATAGTACGTCACTTTAACGGCATGCTAATTCATGACTTTAAGGTAGCAATGCCAACTATATCATCGCATCAACGGCATCACCATATGTCGTTTTTGGAGCACCATATAGCACTGGTTGTCCAGCTCAAATGATGTCTGTCGACTCTACTGGAACTCTCACTGGCATCATTGCAAATGCCACATATGGAAACAGTTCCGGTGTCCACGGTCTAGCGCTCAGTGCCAACAACGATTTTCTATATTCAGCAGATGATATGGGAAATGCAGTATGGGTCCACAGCGTCAACGCAACGTCTGGAGAAATCGCAGAGGTTCAGTATCTTGCGGCACCAACTGGAGCGGATCCCCGACACATGGTCGTACACCCGAAAGGAAACTATGCCTATGTTGTATTTGAAGCATCGAGCGAGATCGGGGTGTATTCGAGAGACACCACTACGGGGGAGTTAACATACACGAACATTACGTACCCTCTTCTCCCAACAGGCTACACAAACTCCTCCTCATACTGGGCCGATGAAGTGATGTTTTCAGTCAACTCTAATGGCACACCTGCATACATGTACGCAGCAACACGTTCGAGGACTACCACCATTCCCGGCTATGTCTCTGCATTCTCTCTCGATGCCACAACAGGTGCAATAGTTGACCAACTATTTCTTACCGAAACTACAAACAGTGGTGGGAGTGCTAATTCAGTAACATCTGCTCCATTTGCTGAGGAGTACTTTGCAATCACCGATAGTGCAAGCAATCATGTAGAGGTCTGGATGATAACGGTGAATGGAACGAGTGGAAGTGGGAAGCCGGTTGCACATTTGAACCTGGCGAGTGGGCCAAGTGATGTTGTCTGGTTTGATTAAAAGGCAGGTACTTCAAATAACTAGGATGCCAATTGAAATGTAGTGGTTTACAATACGAGTCAGGTGCAATTACTACTACTCCTGAATCACAACTGGCCGACAGTTTCACAGGTTTGTACGCTGAATTCGATACTCATGTCGCTGTATATTATTTGATCATTCTTTCCATTGATCTTTTCTAGTCGAAGTGATTATGCTACTCTGCTTTCAAGAATACCACTTAGTCACTGTGCCTTCGGTTGTTAGATTGTTACAGGCCAAGCTTAACCTGATGTCCAAACCACCGTTTACTTCAATATTTGCCGAGAAAAATATTGCGCAAGTTTTCGTGGGCAAAAATATGGTCGAGTCAGAGGATAGGTATAGGCCTACCCACGAGTTAGAGCTATGTGTGTGTAAGGGTTTAGCATAGAAGCGGCCTGCATCACGCTATATTTTCTATTCCGATGACGGAGTTATTATCACCTCATCCAAACTTGAGCTCTTTCTGATCTTTCCTTTGCTCGGCGATTGGTTTATCGAATAGTGATACGAATACTTCATTGGCGAAGAGCCTACGATATACTAGCGAGTTTAGTGGTATTCGACTGCCTAGGTAAACGTGGGTTTTAACTGGTCGTGACAGTGTGAAAATTTTTGTCATGGGAGAATAATTAAATCTAAGGCTCCTACGTAGATGTGCAATTTCTCCTCTTCCACTAAATTATCCCTAGCACAAGGTGATGCTGAGGGCATTGATCCGCGTTACGTGGCACTGCCGGTCTCGATGCAGGGTGCCGGATCATATTATGAATGTTTGATAGAGAAATTAGAGATAACTTTGGCGGGAGAAGACAAGAATTGGAACTCTGCATCTTGGGGTTTAATTTTCTTACATGCACTGTAGGACTGCACCCGAAATATCGAACAAATTGGAAAGCAATGATGGGAAACCTCGAGCTATTACTCGAGTTTCCATAAGTGCAGCCCCGCTGCGCTACGTTTGTCGGGGTTGAGAGTTTCATTGTATCCTGTATTAAATGTAAAGTATAGAAATGGGGTTCATCATGACAAGGGTGTTAAATCGAAAGCTTCGGGAGGAAGTACCAACCATCAGGCAGCTCACTGGATGGAGTAATCTTCCCAACCACCACAACAAAACCTTGAATATAAGTAAAAATAAACATGAAGCAGTCACATATGACCACAGACTGAGGAGAATTGGGCTATCTCGCTCTAGACATACATTAGCTTTTAATATTCGAATGGTTTACGGGTTTTGGTATTACACGTTTCTTTAATACTTCAGCAGTACATGTGCTTGTGTTCTTCTGAATATTATTCCCGAAACTCGTTTGGCTGAGTCGCCGCTTTTCTAAGCACTGAGCCTAGTATGGGGAAAGTGTGAGTCCGATTAGCAGTTCTATTTTGGTTCAGTGGTTGGCCTAATATAGCTATACTATTGGCTCAGCCCCCCGTTGGTTAAAACATGACTATTATTAGTGTAAATGGCTTTCTGGCGAGTCTAGAAGGCGGTACAGAGTACGCGGCTAAAATTGAACGCATATCAATAGTATGCGTCACAAGACCAGGGCTGTTCGCAGGAGTGTTCTTAGTATTAAATTACTATAGATTTACACTTATTTTTTATACTTCAGTACACTTTTTTTGTTGGGGGGGGGGGGGGGTTCCGTCTTTCATTCCTTCCTTCCTTATACTCATTACCTCCCAGTTCAATTATCCTTTTCACATGTTCTGTAATTCTCTCTATCTACTGTTAAATATTTCTCTATAGTAAACCCTTCTAACTCTTCAGTCAATCTTTCTTCATTTACTGTAAGCCTATAGCAGTTCCATGCTTTGTTGTCTCCCTTTTCATCTCGAACCACGTAGGCTAAACTGTCACGAGTCTTCGAGGAAGGGGAGATGTCGAAATATTTTTTCATTTGGAATTCAAAATTACAACCGGTTTTTGGATTTCCGCATTCGGATTTCCGGAAGTTAAATAAGCAGCTTGAAGGAGCTGTTGCAACTAGGTCTGGGACCTGTTTCAAGGGTACGCTTTGGCCTAGTGCCACACCCATATTATAGGCTCTGGGGGCCCACTTGTAAAATAATGGTTGTCTTCTCCTTTATGGAATACACTCTTTTGACCCCATTTACCTGAGATTCCAACAGGAGCCTCATTGCAACTATCGACAATATGCTGAACCGCCTCAAGATTTTCCGGGGAAATGGTGACCTTGGCATGGGCTACCGCATTGGCTACGTTCTCAATCATGTCGGGGTGGCCTCTAGCCCCAGCAATGGCGCTACTTGGAGGGAAATCAAACACAAATCCGCGATCAAAGTAGTTTTGTGCTGTTGTGCAAACATCGGGGTTTAGCTCAAGCTCGTTGGGTAAAATCTGGTCCGTTGGGTATTTTACGCCATCCAAGGCTTCCATTACCTCCTTGAATAAACAGTTACCAGAGACGGAATGGTCTGTGCAGTTGGGATTACGGTGTTGGAGCCGGTTCTTAGGTCGAGTGAATAGGCATACCAGATCCACACCCGTTTGTAGGCATTAGAAAGACCCCCTGCGGAAACACATGTAGTCAAGTGTATGACGAAGAAGAGGATTGTGAATCTCATGGCCCTGAGTTTCGTCCTGAGTTTCTTTGGAAATTGTACAGCTCACCGCTTTCATGATTAGCTGAGGACATGAAATAACGCTTCTGAATATAGGACTAACGAAAGGATTTGAGAGCAGGCAGCTCATAAAATTCCCTGACGTACAAGTCAAACCGAGGGTAAGAATATCTTGTCTTTGAGGTCTTTGTAGGAGAGAAATGCAAGATGGAGTCCAAGTAAAGAATGTGACAACTCAGGGGCCTCTCTGGCAAAAGATAGGACGGCTGAAGACTCAAGAATGCTCACCCAAAAAACCACAAGGAAACCATGTTCATATCGAAGAGGCCATGTAAGCTCCGCACGTCCATGTGATCTGCACTGGCTGTGCCTTGCATGCACAAGCCGAAGAAGCCAAGAAGATGAGGAATCTACCAAAGCTTAGCTTGCATGTCAGCTCAGTATGCATAACATTCCTGCTCCGTATCGCTCATTACTCTGGTGTATATTGCCGATTCAGGCCCACGACAGCGGAGACTCCCTCCCCCCTCTCCCTGTATCACCCCCTCTACCCCTGCCCCTTCCTCGTAAAGAACCTCCTCCTCTTCCTCTTGCAAACATGACCTCAAAATTTCGGAAGTTCATCTCGATACCGGTTCCCTTCTCCACGATCTTCATCTCCGGACACTTCCACCCTTCAACCCCACCAAACCACCCCTTAAAACCCTTCCTCATTGTGTTGATAAGAGGACCCCACTGAGGGATTTCTGGTGTCGATGAAATCGCCAGATCTCTGAGCTCTTTCATCATCTCAAAATCCCATGGGTAATGGTACCAAATGAAAAGCTCAGTCTCGTTGACATTCACTATCAGCCATCGTATGCGTGCTCTCTCTTCTTGATTGACCTTGGACAGGTGGTGGTCCTCAATTTTAATGGTATCCACATTGAAATTTGTCCAGATGTATCGCAGAGTAGTACCAGTTGAGAAAGCTTTGGTGTAGAACACGAGAACTTCAGTGCGAGATTCCTGGCAAGTGTGTAGGATGGCAGGTACAGGGTCAGAGGAGAAGAAGTATTGGATCTCGACGGAGGCGGGGGGAAAGGCGCGTATGTTGAGAAGGCGTGGTTCAAAGGCGGCGAACTTCCAAATCCGATTACGGAGTTCTTTTGGGAGCCGCAGGAAGAGGTGGAAACTATCAGGGGGAGCAAGGGGTAGTGTTGCCATTTCCGCGGTAAATGAAGGGTGATGCCTACTTGCGATGTTGGTTGTGTTGGAAATAGATTATTAGATGAAGGTTGAGTTGTGTTCTAAGAGTTTATAACGTAAATGTTCTTGTTGGATGTTGTGGAGACTAATGCGGTAAGAGTTGTTGTTATTACGGCACAGACCACCAGGGGGGTTATGTAGTAGAATAACGTGTGCACGGGCCACCCAACTAATAAGTCAAGAACTTTGTTGATATTTAATTCCACATCTAATACAGGAGGACTGCCAAAAATATCCAGGAGCGTCCTGTCTTATGTTCGGATAGTAGATGAGGCAGGATCTGTTGAGCATCTAAGCTTGTAATCTCGCGTGCTTAACCACATGATACATTGGTCTGGGTAGCAACCAAAATATGCTTCGAGGTGAGGTAGTTGGAAATTCTCTATCGTGAGACTATGTCGATTATGAGGCTCCCATAGACTCCGTGCAAATTCTAGCCTGCTTGTTAGCGTCTGAACTGAAAGTCTCAACGCGTTTTGAAGAATGTATTAAGGAATCCAAGTGTCAGTATCACCTGATCCTCCATCTGTCTATATTCAGCTTAGTGTCGGTTTCATATGTATATATACCGCTCCGTACGAGCTTCGTCTTTGACTTCTCAGACAATACAATTACTGCTTTTCTGCTTCTTGATCTTGCACCAATGTACCTTTTCTACACTTTCCAGCAGTGTCAATAGAATTTCAGGGCTTGTATTAGACATCTTGAGGGCGAATAAGCTTCTCAAAAGGGTAGATTGTCAAACTCAAGAGAATTTGCGACGTTTAATTCACGGTAAAAGGCTCATTGTCTCTTCTGGGTATTGAGGCTCTAGCAAGGGAGGCTGTGTTAAGGTAGTGTTAAGCCTCATTGGACTTCACACATGGCGTTGTCCAGACCAAACGATTTGCCCAACAGCCGAGGGCACAACCAAGTTCTCACGCATGACCTCCAATACTGCCACCTCTTCATCACTTTGTCGCTTTTGGTATGATTAGATAACCGTTGTCCTCTATTTTCCTTCACTTGCGATGGCCAGACGAAGTAGACCTAAAGAGGCCGCGCTGTACACTAAGATTCCAGTCAAAGAAGAAGCATCCTGGCGGGGCAGGCTGAAAGTTGGCAAAACGCGCACCACTCCTTTGTGGTGGACCAACCCTCAGGAGTCGATCGGAGAGCGTTGCTGCAACATTGGAGAACAGATATTTTGGGAAATCAAAGATCCAAGTCGGGCAAAGCTGGCTCCTTTGGAAGTGGAGGTTCAAGAGTTTCTGAACGATCACAACGAGCATTTGAAGGACAGGGAGGTTTGCAATTTGGGATTTTTTACCTTTATAGTTGGCCGATGCAAAGAGACTTCGTGCCCTACTCTTGTCATTATCAGTACCAGCAAGGAGTCTCGGCAAAATTTGTTAGCCATATCCGGTGCAGCGGAATTCTTGCGAAATATGAAGGCGTCCTGTTAGGAGCATCCTTAAAGCATCCTCGATATCCTGCATCCGGGCCAGCGGATTAGGTTGCCTTTGGCTCAGAAGCTGGTTCATCACACAATATGCCAGATTGAACTGTTTACATTGATAAATCAACTGCTGACTCTGCCTATATAACGAGCGGGACGACGATCTATATTCTGGTTGATCCAGTCTCAAAGAGAATATCCCAATTTTGAAGGGCAACTCTCGGCGGATTCTTGGAGTTAAAAAGGCAGGATACCACAAAGGCCAGAACAACCATCGTTGGCATGACAGTTGCGCATACTTTCTAACTTTTGCACTGGAATGATGACGCGTTTGATTGTTCCGAGGGGTCACAGGATGACAGCTTTGAGTTCGAATTTGATGGCTCGACTCCTGACAGTATCTCTGGTAACGACAGCAACTCTAACCATTCTTTCGAATCCTGTACGTTTTCTCTATCTTCAAAATCCTTCTACTCCCTACGTGCACGTCGGATGTCAGCAGTTAACTACAATAATTCGCAGCCTTTTATCGCAGTCAAGAACCACACACTCTTCAGACCCCAAATGAAACACAATTTACTCTAGAAAAGGTTTCAGAGCTGACCAAGCTCGGGGTTGTCATCAAGATTTCATTAGGCACGGAGCGAAATCTCGATTGGGCGCTGGTTGAGATAATAGCAAGTGGTCTCTTTTTTTCAAATGACATTTTTCAAGGATTAAGAGGGTTCATTAGTCCAATAGGAAAGTTCTCGACCGCAGTTGAGAGAAATGATATTGACGTGGCTACTTGTACCGGTTCTAAGCATACGAGTGCTGGCACTATGAGTAGTTATTCGACGTTCGTAAAGCTGAAATACTGTAATACCTACGAAGAGATCAGAACCGTAACTTTCATTGGAAACCTATGTAAAGGAGTCCCGTCTCTCAATTTTGGAGTGAGGAAATCGACTAAATCAATCGTAGCGTATGGAGATTAAGGGTCCTAGATTGCTAGAAGGGACTCTAGACAATTGTGCGGGCACATAGTGGCCAGCGATCTTCCGACAGGACTCGCATATGTTATTCCCGCGAAAGCTGTACTTGAGCAGATGGAGCGACAGCTTGATTGCCTTATAGAGCTTCCGAAAAGTAGTAGCAGTCTCATTTCAAAACATTTGAGTGATCGAACGGACTCATTGAATGTTGAGCAAGAGATGGGACAACCATATACTTCAACTACTGCTCGGGAACGTATTAAAGAAACAGGGAAAGGAAAATGCAGAAACAGCAAAATTTCTCGAGATCATGAAACTAATGTTCCAATGACAGGAACAGGTGACCTCAAGCAGGCTAAAATCAAAATAGATCTTCCCGATACAGAACCTGCTAGTGCCCCAATGGAAGCTCCTCGATGCAACGAACGTTTGACTTACGCCCGCTCAGCGTCAGCATTCTCAAATATGTTAATACAAAGCGGGTGAGACCGAGATAGAGATAGATATAGACCGCACAAAGAGCGTCAGCCAGTGCCAATGAGTACTTTATCCCAAACGACGGCATTGATCGTGAAGTTATTATAGCGGATATATGTTGGTACCTTAGGGATGGTGCATTGGTACGTTCTGGAACATACGAAGTATTGCTGGGACTACCCATTAAATTTGCGATCATGCAAATATTATATCTTTCAGAACCCCCTAACCAGACAAGCTCATCAAGGGTATTTTATCACAGCTTACCGGAATCCCATAACTGTAAGAGAATATCAACAGGATGCTGGAGATATACTGACATATTTTTCACAGGCAATGACTGCAGATATTAAAGCAGATTCTGAAAGATGGGAAGCCGAACGTCGCGCAACTTCCTCGATAGTGCAACCTAGTATCGGTGTGTACCAGGATTTCGATGACCTCGCACTGAAAACTAATACCCCAATAGTCAAGTATCGAGCTTCTACAACGCATCAATATCAGCAGTACTATGGTCCTAGTTAGTAGCTCAATCCTCACTCGAGTTGTATGTTTCATTGTAAAAGTTTCTAACATCTTCCCTCTCTCCAGCAGAAATATACGTTATCGAGGATCACTATGATAACCGAGCATACCAGAGCTCTGCCTACAATCAACCCCCGTGGCCGGTGCTGGATCTGTTGCTGCTGTTTTCGTTCGTGAAATGGATCTGAATGACCGCAAGCTTCCGCGGCAAATTGATGGTCGAGGTAGAGGATGGGCACCAGCTCAAAAATAGATAGCACAGTCCTGATATTCCATAAGACTACCACAGTACATGCCTTCACCAGCCACTTTCTTTCCGTATAGGAATTAGAAATATAGGGCTGGGCTTCTATGCCGCGAGGTGTTAAAGTTGTCGCTGACTTTCTAGCGCAACCGCGTTGACAGATTGACTATAACTGAAATAACTAGGAAAAAATCTGATTTCCAAGCTTATTCAGGCTTCTTATGAGTTTATAACCCCAAAGATTTTCGTTACTAAAAGACCTCCTATCAGAAAAGCAGTCTTTAACAACGCACCACTTCGGCGCCCTGTAACTCAAACCCTTCACCCCACATCCTCCCGTCACCATACAATTCCTCCACATATCTTCCCTAGCTATCCAACTCTTTAGGCCTTAACCTATATATCGTTTGCTCAAGCAAGAGCATCACCACCTCCTTGTCGAATCTTTTCATAATTGCCTTCACCACCTTTCCTGTCAATACCATATCAGTGTAAGGGTTTAGCATAGGAGTAGCCTGTGTCACGCTGTATATTCTATCCTGGTGGAGGGGTTATCATCACCCCACCCAAATCCAAGCTCTTTCTTTCCTTCCTTAGCGATTAGTTTATCGAATGATAATACTATTATTTCACTGGCGAAAGGCCTACGTTATATTGAAGAATTCAGTGATACTCGATTGCCTAGGTAAACGTGGGTTTTAGCTGGTCGTGACAATCAGCCACTAAAGCACGAGAAGATTTTTGTAACGATATCCAATTGTACCTTCGACGTCGAAGGTAGCTAGGTTGTCGTTGGGCCAGTATTATAACAGAGGTGTAGAAGTCGAGTCGGGGTGTTCACTCGGAAGTGAACTCGTTACTAGCATCAAGAGTAATAAACTATATTGCAGATAATTGACTAAGTTAAGCACGAAGCTTCTATCTTCCAAGGAAACTATCCACACTTATATAGGACCTTCGTTCTCTGAATCTTAGAATCTCAACCGAGATCCTGAGATACTACCACATGACCCCATTCTGATCCCGACCAACACGACTAACTAACAAAGCCAACTGTCACGTGGCGTGTGATAGTTGTACCAACTGTTGGAATCTCAGGTAAACGGGGTCAAAAGAGTGTATTCCATAAAGGAGAAGACCAGCCTTTAGTTTACAGGTGGGCTCCCAGAGCCTATAATATGGGTGTGGCACTAGGCCAAAGCGTACCCTTGAAACAGGTCCCAGACCCAGTTGCAACACCAACAGAGTGAACTTCTGCTAAGGTATTCAAGTGAGCGTAGTAGATTGATAAAATTGACGCTTGATTTTAGAATTGAAGAATCATAGCTATTTATAAGATAACCGCAGAAGTTCTTCTCTTGTGTGCCTGAGGCGCGCCATTTTCCGTGGCATGATAAATCCTCATTCTATCCAGGAAATCCCAGCTGAAAGCAAGACTATGATCTTATCACTAGCCTCAGATTATTTGATAAGGATAATGTCTAATGGAAGAACAGTTATGGACGTACTGTGCTTTAACGAGGGTTAATACTCGTTTTTAGAGGCAAGAGTAGAGATATTGGAATAGGAATTATAAGAGGATTTAAACACTAGATAACTACATACGACCATAGACTGAGGAGAATTGGGCATCCCGTCCGCTCTGCCATACACAAGCCTCAGATCGGTGGATTAGTAGTTGGGTCGGTGACGACCAGCGAATACCCACTGTTGTATGTTAATTTTGCTGATCTCAGTTATTTTTGGGTGAGGGTGACTAATGGGGTCGGAAACTCGTAGGTCTATATAATCATGGCCTAAGTGGCACACGTGCACCATCCATTCCTTTGATATCAATAATTATGGAGCTTCTCTCACAAAGGAATCGAAGTTAGTAGAAGACGATGTTTGGGGAGGTCATGAAGGATTTATGACTTCGTAAGGGGCTAGGAGCCAAGGTGCAAGTGACCAAGGCTACCCAAGTTTCAGTGCGTTGGGATAGTCGCTACCTCGTCTCAAATATAATTATGCATCTACTGAAATATTTTAACTGAGAATTCACCTAGAATTGAAGGTTTGGCTTGGTCACAAGGCAGAACGAATGCAGAACGTATACTCAGCATTGACCCCTCATGAGTTTCAGAATGCTAGGATATCGATATTGCACAATTAAAACCGCTGCATTTCAAGTTATAAACAAATTTCCATGTCTACTGAGTTCTCAGCAATCAGTCTATACTAGCTTAGACTCCAGTCATTAGTGAGTTTAATCATTATAAATGCATGCTAGAGGCTTCGCTTAGAAGCCAACTTGCATGACGGTGACAGATGGAGAACATACAAGTGAATTATCAAAAAAGAATTTAGGCAACAAGTACAGGACTTACACCCCCCTGATGATTAAATTTATTTTGGACACACTAGAACGAGTGAGGGGGCGAGGCTGTAGTATCTCTTTGTAGCTTTGCTCCTTTAAGAAATCTATTTTAGAAGCCTTGTACAAAACTGGACACCACAATACCTTCTCCCTAGAACTCTAAACAAATTAAGCAACCAGCGGAAGTACCAAGATAATTCGAATCATCCCCATTCTTCAGAGTTTGAAACGTTGTAGGTGGAAGAGAGAGTTCGAAGCACGTACTGTAGGACTACTACTGCACATGGGCTCCCTGGCTGATTGGCTTCCAGTAGGAGACTAACTAAAAATCCTAACACAATGGATAACGATAGGTGGATCGAAGTTAAACCCTCTAGTACACATGGCATTGGTGTTTTTGCTCGACAGGCAATCCCACAAGGCACATACGTGTTACGAGAAACGCCACTCTTAGCAATAGCAAGCAAGCATGCGCTTTCTCGCGAAGCAGAGTTCACCCTCCTCAATAATTCAGACAAAGAAATCTTTCTGTCGCTGTTCGGATCATGTCGCTGCGAATATGATCCTTGCGTTTGCTCGCCGGTCATGAAAGTCTCATGGTCTAACCAATTCTCACTCTGTCCCGATGACTCAAATATTATCAAATACTGTATTTATACTATCGCCTCACGCTTCAATCACTCCTGCGAACCGAATGTTTGGTACGACTTCGACTTCGAGGGAAATATTGTGCACATGGCGGCAGTGAGAGATATCAAGGAGGGCGAAGAATTATTTATCACGTACATTGGTCATAAGGATATAGAATCTACTGCCGTTCGCCGAGCGGAGCTGAAGAAATGGGGTATTGACTGTATGTGTACGGCTTGTGTTGCAGGAATACAATTCAACAACAACACCGAGTGGATCAAGAGCTGCGATTCCTTGGGCGGGAGATTGAGAGCCGAGCTAGCCCATGCCTGTAGTGATGAAGAAAAAGTTGACAGCACTGGTTCAGATCAACTACGCTCCCACTCAGAAAAATCAACGGAAGTCTGGGCTGATAGAATGTGGGATGACTGGGAGATGCGTATGAACGAATTTCTAGAGCTCGTCAAAAGGGAAGCGAAGAAAGCCAGCGTCATCTCTCACCAAACGGAGAAATTAGAGAACGAACGAGCCCTAGTGATGGTGCTTCACGCCAACCATATTAACACTAACAACGACTTTAACCTCTCAAAAAAGACCATACTCACACACTGCCTCGCACTGGGTGACTGTCTCAAGAATCGAGCAAAGACTGCTTTCAAGAAGATCAAGTCTGGTCAGATGGATCTAGCTGACATGTAAGCATCTGCCGTTTAAGTTTCACCAAAGGCTTTTCAAGATTCAACCCAGGTTGTAGCAGAGGGTAGAATGGGATAATGCTGCCACCAAAAGAAACGAACGAAGGATCAGGAGATCGAGGGTTAGGAATCGTACTAGTGTCGACTGAATCATAAACCCCCTTTCACATGTGACTTCCTCATCGTCGATCGTGAAATAAAATGCGCCGTGTGTAAAGAGATTCCCAAGTGCAACCAACTTCAGACATGAGGTGATGGTGATGGTCATTTGTTGAAGAGAGGCTAGAAAAGAGTTCGAAGTTGCGGGCAAAAATATTTTACAACGGCATAAACATCCAGACTAAATCGTTTGGTTGTAGATCTTCATATTTTCCTTTTTTCTCTAGCTGACATCTACTTGGTCCTTTTGGAGATCACATGAGTCACTATCAGCCTTGTGGTCACACCATCTTCCCAAGCAGATCTACCTGTTGGCTCCAAGGAAATCGCTCCTTTTACTAATATTTCCCACGAGTATCGGGGAATTAGTCCTTGCATGATCCCCGTATAAAGTTTAAATTGGTGATAAATTTAAAGTCTTGTTGTTACAGGCGCGCAGCGAATTGTGTAATATGGGAGTATATAACGCTGGTTATCCTTCGCATTTTCAAAGACCCTATGTGGCTAGCAATAATATCATAATCAAAATCGGGGTGCATCCTTGTAGGTGTATTTTACATCCTCGCCTGGCTGCCGAGGAAGATTGGGAAGGCAAAACAATTCAGTTGATAGGTTCTTGAGAATTCGGGCTCGATGTATGGCATTTGGTAGCAGTGGCAATTTCGGGTGAGGTCGTTGAAGGTTGACCTGTCAGCTGGGAAGAGGGGTTAGTGAGTCAATTTTTCGTGCAGGAAGCAGTTGTTACTTATGTTTAAAGGTCGTTTGAAGAGAATCTCCATTTTTATGCGAATGTTTTAAGTAACTTCAGCCTCGAATACTTAGGTTGACGAAATGGAGAGATCGCAGAAGGTGTTGGTCGGATTGGTTGGAACTGTGGTCAGTAAGGTAAATGCTTGGTATGCTTGCTCTCCAGGTCGAGAGAGAGTGGTTGTGTGGAGTTTACTTGCAGATGGTAGGTAGACTTGCTCTGAGGGAAAAAGTTGAACAAGGAAAATGGACGTTACCGCCATGAATGTTTCAGTCATCCTGTAGTAAGAACGCACTTAGTAGTAACATTGAATACCTGGATTGACTAAGCGATCATCGCTCGAAGTGTTGCCCCTATTTTACCGCTTTGGCCTAGCAGTGTACTTTATTTGGACACCTGTCTGCATTCCAGAGCCAATTGGAACTTTTTATGAATAGAATATATGGTCTAGATATGTAAATTAGTTATTGAACAGCTATTCACAAAAGCAGAAAGGTCTCTTGCCTTGGAACTAAGTTTGTGTAAAATGCCAGACAATATTGAGATATATCTGATGTATCTATCTACTACTACAAGAAAAGAATTTAAGCGGTTACCCTCAATTTATATTCCTCAATTGTTAGATAGAAGAAACCTGTATTTCAGTTATCGAAGGACTTAGTGCTTTCGTAATATTACTATTCTTGAACAAACAAGATTGCTGCGCAATCATTACGACAAAGGGATGATTGGGAAATGGTAATCCTTTTATTTAAGTTTTCGAAGAGAACTTATTGAGTCTTCTTCTATCACCTAAGGTCGTGATTCCGTTATGCTTACCGACCATGCCTAACCTAATTCCTATCCCAAATGGACTTCGCTCATCACTTACCAATTCCATGCAAATCATTTATCACGCCTAAGTTGCCACATCCCAGAATTGCGTTCCCTACTAAATGCACTATAGCCTGCCTCCTTCACATAAACTGACTCAAAGATGGACAATACTAACATCCAAAATCCCCTTCTCCCCTCTCAACTCCGCTTCTACTTCCTTTCCAACCTGTCCCTCGACCCCAAGAATCATCAACGCCTCATTCTCCTTCTCTCCTTCCCCCTCGCCTGCCTCTTCAATCTTTGTATCAGCCGCCACGCTCATAAATCTTATATTAATATCATGTCTCCCCAAAATGCCTCCAACACCACCAATCTTCCCTGGCCTATCATAATTATGCAGCACCAACAATGTACCCTCTGGCACAAACGATGCGGAAAATCGATCAATCCTACTAATATAAACTGTCTTCCCACTTACATACCCAGAAATAATCCCCTCCCCGCCACCACTAGCACGGAGTGTCACAAGAGAGGCGTACACCATATCACCTGAGGGAATACGTGAGTGGATTTCGTTTACTACAATTCCTTTGTCTTTGGCAATTAGGTTCGCGTTGACAATATTTACGTCGCGACCGCCACTATCGGAAACGGAGGATGTGAGGCCTTTGATCAAGGCAGCGAAGAGGGGGCGAGTGTTTGAGATGCCGGCCAGTTCACCCTCGTAGACGAGGTCGAATGTTTTCCCGCCTAGAGCGCCGCCTTTACCGCCGTAGTGTTGGGTGTACAGACTGCCAACTTTCTCAACCAATTTCACGAAAGGCTGCAATCTCTTGTACTCTTCGGGAAGTATAAGAGGTGCATTGACTGCAGAAGTCGGGAGGCCGCCGTTAAGGATTGATAGGACTTGGCCGCAGACATCAATTGACACGTTTTCTTGTGCTTCAACGGTTGACGCGCCAAGATGAGGTGTTACGACTACTTTCGGATGTTGGCAGAGTGCTTGGGCAGCGGAGTCGGCGGCGGGTGGTTCGGTGGTGAAAACATCAAGACCGGCTCCTGCGACTGTACCGTTGTTGATTGCTTCCAGAAGGGCTTCTTCGTTATAGACTCCTCCACGAGCGACGTTAAGTAATTTGGCAGTCTTTTTCATTGTTGCCAGCTCGGCCGTACCAATGAGATCTCTTGTGCTATCTAAAAGTGGTGTGTGTGCTGTAAGGAAATCACACTGGGGTAATAAAGCCTTGAGATCCGGGACGAGCGTGACTGATGCGGAGGCAGCGAGGTCTGGTGAGGCATATGGATCCATAGCTATGACTTTCATTCCAAGACCTACTCCCATTCTGGCGACCTTAAAGCCAACCTTTCCAAGTCCAATTATACCAAGTGTCTTGCCTCCGACTTCTGTACCAATAAGCTTGCTTCGTTCCCAGCCTCCATTGCGGAGACTTCGATCACCGGCTGGAACATTGCGCGCAACAGCCATAAGCAGTGCAATTGTGTGCTCTGCTGCAGCGACGATGTTTCCACTGGGGCTGTTTACTACTATGATGCCATGATTTGTTGCTGATTTAACGTCAACCTGAGAGAAAACCTGTCAGCCTTGTCGTTCTTGAGCCCCGATTTAGATTGGGTATGTTTTGCATCTTCTAGTGGTGGAATGATGGCATCTAAAGGGCTATAGGGTTTCAATAGGCTATTAAAGAGGGGAGCTCACATTGTCGACTCCAACACCCGCCCGTGCAACTACCTTGAGTTTCTTCGCTGCTGCAAGAACTTCTGCGGTGACCTTGGTTTCGGACCGGATAATCAGGGCGTGGTATTGAGGAATTATTGACAAAAGCTCCTCCGCAGAAAGACCCTTCGGTTGATCAATCTCGAAATGTGGAGAAAGGAGTGCCAAACCATCTGGGGATACTTTCTCAGGAATCAGAATTTTTGCACGAGGCGTACTTGTGCCAGAAGCACTGGGAGACAGGGCTGAAGGGGCCATATTTGCGGATAGTCGGAATTTTTAAAGAAGTGGAAGGCAGGAAGTGTCGTAGAAGCTTTGAGAGCTTCAGTGGAAGGGAGGCGGATAATATACAACAACAGTTAGTAGGGGAAACAGCAATTGATTGAAAAAGTTTGAACAGTGAATCGGAGAAAGAAGAACAAAGTATAGCCTTCTCATCCCACCACAGCGATGTCGCTCCTTAGACAACAATATGGTGGGGTTACACACTTATCATTGGTCTAACTCGAGGACGCTTACGCCCCCGCGTTCCCCGCAGGAAGCCAATATTTAGATGAACGCCACCAAAAGCTACCCCACCATCCAGGAACTCTTGTTGACAACCTTTAATTCGCTTGCATGCACATAGGACTTCTTGAAGTGTCATGGACTGGTCACCTGAGAGATAATGCCATTGTTTTCTACAGCCTTGTGCTCGCTAAGTGTTTATGACAGATGATGTGTATTAATCGGAGGTCATTGTCCCGAGTTTTCTCTTACCAATTTGCTCTCTGCTTGTACTTCTCGTTCTGAATAACTTCGATCCAATAATTATCAGGATCGAGGACAAAGGCAACGTTCTTCATACGGCCATCCATCAATCTCTTCTTCCAATTTACACCTTGATCCTCAAATCGTTTGCACGCGGCATCCAAGTCATCAACAGATACACCTTTGACTCTTAGCTTCATTCCAAAATTTCACGTATCACTTACAGATGTGGCCAAATCCTTGTGGCTGGTCATTGCCATTGTGATACTTGAAGTTCTCATCCTTTTCCGTTCCGTAGTTCCAAGTCAACTCGAGAAGACCTTCTCGATCGGCTATTGGGTTGACGCCGTTTGCCGATGTTGCTGGAACTTCAGCGTCTCCGGGATAGCCGAGGAAATAAAGATTGAAATTAGCACCCTTATTTTCACTCGTCCGTAGTAAAGTCATTCCCATAACCTCCTTATAAAATTTAAGGGATTTTTCTTGGTCTTTGACGCGGATCATGGTGTGGTTCTAGCTACGTCAGCAAAGGATTGCAAATTATATGCAGGTGATTTCACCATCCGATAAGTCTGCAAGTCAGTGGTTTTGATATCTTCGGTCGCATCTAGAGGATTTTGTCCAATAACCTCTACCCAGTATCCATCAGGATCTAAGGCAAACGCAATGTGTCTCATTCTTCCGTCTGTTAACTTTTTCTGGAATTTGTAGCCTGCATCCTCGATTCTTTGACAAGCTGCTTGTATATTGTCAACACTGATGCAAGTATGCCCAAAACCCTTGTTTGGCTCAGCATTTCCCGTTGATACCTTATAGTCGGGGTCGCTCTCGGTGCCGTAGTTATGCGTTAATTCGATGAGGCCTTCACGGTCGCTGAAGTGGTTTCCGTGAGAGACAGCTTTTGGGGAATCGTAGCCCATGAAGTATAAGTCAAACTTAGCTTCTGGTTGTTCAATCTTTTTGATCATCTTCATGCCGAGATATTCGTAGAATTTGACTAGGAATAGCCTGTCAGTCCTGTTGATGCATGGAAAGCTATGAGCGCGTACCTGATTCCTTTGGATCCTTCACCCGAATCCTGCCCCAGTTATCAGCAATTTCGTATATAGTGGATGCATTGCAGTATCGCACATCGAGTGATTGAACTTATATGTCTTCAAATCGGTCGCCATGGTTGCGTATGGTCTACTACCTGTCCGGTGCTCTGGTCAGTACATGTATCCCCCACCATTGTTAGGATCCAATCAACGCGAGTGAGTACCTGATTCCACAATGCTAAGTCGTAGGAAGCTTGATTGAAAGAAGTTCCGTGCTGTGCGAAGGGCATGCATAGAAGTCTGCAGAGGGAATGTATTGCAGAGCTTTGTTGAAGGAAGGTCTAAAGGAGGGAATTGAAAGGTGCCCCGCCTCGTCTATGACGCAGTTGGGGATTGGTTGCGCTGAAAATAAAGACTGGACGACATAATAAAGCCGAGGCAGCGACAGACTACGAGATTGACTGAAAGTAGATAATAGAGTGAGAGAACATAGGAGAAAAAACTTATTCTTTGTTGGAAGAGCTCTACTTATTCCAAATACCTTATCCTACTACACCAAGCTTTACTGCTTTAAATTGGCTTGATTCTCCTAGTTAGTTCGTTCATATAACTGTACCCATCATCCATCATACCTCGCACGACATCGGAAAATAACAGAATCCAACTTGCGACAAATTTAGGACAGAAGAAGTAGATAAAGCCTCGAAAGAAAAGTGCCCCCTTTAGAGGTAATGGCCACTAGGAGTATGAGAAATGTGCATAAATCCAATCCAAGCCTCAGCAATGGCCAGCTATCCTGGGAGAGGAGCTTAAGTAAACAAGCCTAGAAGCGATTTCTCATTAGTTTTGTGAATATATTTTGTTTTAATTGTTTTTTTAGTTAGTTTTTTTTAATTTTCAGTTTTAGCAGCGTGTTGATTTCTGTAAGGGAGAGAGTCTTTCAGTTGTGGAGCTGCGGAACTGTGGTTCGAAAAGCTGACTTGGTGAGATTATGAGCAGAGAACTCAATTGAGTGGACTAAGTCAGGGATACCTATGACAGAAGCCATTTGAGGAGCGGGCATCAACTTCTTAATTAAGCTCGAATTGAATTTAATCTTGTATAACGGGTGCAAAGTTTGGGTGTGGGCTTCTCACCGCATAATTCAGCTGGGATCTGTTCTCGCGATTGACTTCAGTCACCCCACGACAAGCTTTCAAGCTTTCCGCTGATCAGGGCACGCCGCACCTCCACCAGCTCCCTCCGTCGACAATAATTCGCGATATACCCCACAAAATCTGGCGCATAGATGCCATAGTATGTCTCCCATCTTCTTATTTACCCCATACCAACTACTATCAAACCGAGCTAACCTCAACGCGCACAGCATCTACCCACAGCCCTCACCTTTCCTCGACTCAATGTCCCAGACAATGCTCCTTACCAAACCCCTCACAACCTTCCTCTCCCAGAATACATCCCCTCAACTCCCCACCCTCCTTCTCATATCACCCACTGGTAAGCTCCTCTCGAGCTCCTCTCCTCTCCCTGCCTCGGCCCTTCGCGTGCAAGCAACAGCAGCATGCACGTTATGGAATCTCTACAATCCATTTCAAAACACCAGCGATAGTATATCCGCCGCCCTCGGAAATACGAATTCGCACACGACGGCATATACTACTTCCTCCGCAGCAACGACGAACGAAAATGATTTAAGTTCGATAACGATACAGCTATCACAAGGAATAATGGTCATCCGTGCTCTATCCTGTGGACTTCTCTTCGTTGCCATAGGGCCTACCACGAATCCATCCTCCTCAACATCCTCACATACCCTCCTTCCTCCACATACTGGCTCCTCACATACATCTCCACCTTCTTCACCACAACCACAACATGAGGGGCAGGAAGGAATAGGGGAAAGAGATCATTCGGGGTCGAGCTTAGCAGCTATAGGCAGTGGAGGCGGAGGGGCACCCAGTGAGAGTGGGAGTGTGGGGAGTTCAGTGGTTGGGGCAAGGACGCAAGCTAGTATACTGGGGATTAAAAGGCAGGCGGATGAGGTTGGGCGGTGGCTAGAGGGGAGTTTGAGGGGGTTTAATATGAGTGCTGCGGAAGGACGCTGATGGACAAAGAACTTGACAGGAATTTAATCTCAGGTCTAGGATATCAAATGATAGATGGAATGATAGGCAAAGCACATACAGATGCGAAGGCGAGATACAGCCCGATCAGGATTGTACCTGCCACCCGATCGGCCCTGGATTACTCGGGCCTGGAATATACTCCACGCGTGCTTTCGGGTCGCCTACGGAGCTTTGCTCTACAACTCGTGGCTGAGAGCGACGACGCGATGGCAGACTGAAGTCAGAAGCAAGGAAGGAATTATATTCCTGGAATTTGGTGTTAACCAATAATTCAAATACCTAACAGATGTCGTGGGTCATAACCCAATCCACAATCTCGACCCAATTGGTTTTGTTCTTTCAAACTACAAACCCTTCCAGTCTCTTTTTTAACAAGTACAAAGTGACGACTTGCCCTTTTAAGCCGTTGACGGTTGTACTCTTTGATCCCTTTCGTGGCGTACTCCCGTCCCTCTAACCCTAAAACAAATTTTTCATCAAACCGGAGACAATAACCTTCAAATCTCATTTTCCAAGTCCTTATGATTCTTAGTGTATGATCCTATCCTAAAAATAATTGCCTAATATTTTTATTATGCGCATTTTCCCGTCTTCATTCCACATAACTATCGTCGATATGAACTTGCGTATTTCAAGTTGCAGAATAATTCATACATTTAAGTAGTTAAGCCAGCACCAAATCCCCTAGCAGCAGTTCTTTCATTGTTGGAATTCAAGATTAATCACAGTACTTCAATTTGTCATATCGAACCATTTACACGTGATCACTTTTTATCAGACTGCTACATTCCCCTGCGATATCTTAGGTTGACTTTAATAATACAACCCTACTATAGGGCCGAAGAGATCAACCTAACCAATTTTCGCTGTTACCAATTGAAGAGATCTATACTAATAGATAGGAGCCCGTAGCGATAGAGATCTTAATCTACTTCCGTATGAGCAGCTATTGCCTTTCCAAACCTAGTTTATTCATACCAAGTGCTAATCTCGTTGTTTATGGTTTACCACGAACATATCCTAGTTAAATTTGATTATGCCATAGAGTGCGATATGCAACAAATATCGATTTTATATACATGGAGAGAGAATTCCACTACGATTCAATCATTCAATAGATCAAGTACTCCATGTAGATTAAGTCCATAATTCGGTGGGTAGTACGAGAATTTCTACATAAGCGTCATGCGTGAATTACCCTGTTTCTATGCTTCAATCATTAACGTGGCCGGGATGACAAATATATTGTTTTGTCTTCCCACACTTTGTCTATGGACACAGTTTTCTCAATGGCATTTTAGCATGTGTCTATGGCTGTTTCTCGAGGTTTGATGCTGGATCAATTGATCTATGATACATATACAGGGGTTTCTTTTGGCATGCAATATGCACTTTAGATTCCATATTCCCCATTTTGAACAATTTAGTACCTATAATATGGGCACGAGCGTGAAGTTAACAGTACGATTCCATTCAGTAACAACCCCCGTCAGTGATGGTAGTGCTTTATGGCCACGACTTCTCGTCAAAATTCTAACTTGAATTTATAGGACTCATAAGGATTGATAACCCCGGATAGCATAATTCTTCACATCTGAAGGTTTAAATCAGGTTGGAGCGTCTCTCAGCTCATCAACAAATTCCTGGAGAAGCGCGGATTCCATGCGCCGAGAAGATTCACCGTTTAAGAGTATCATATAATTGCAAGTCATAGAGGTGAGAGTAGTAATTTCCCCTCTATCGTATTTCAACCCTAATCAACAAATAAACGTATTTATTTTCCTTTATTGATTCAGTATTAGAATAACGTCCTTTCAGGCTTTGCTAACCGGGGAAGCTATCCTCTATTGAATCCCACCATGCTCCACGCCGCGATGTGCAACAAAAGTTAAGGTTCTTTTGCCTTTCTGAATTCTTAGCCACAAACCTACTCCCTCAAACCTTCACTAGGGAAATCTCCTATGCACTGCCACTCAACTTTTTCATGGGAAGCAATAAGATTCTTAAAGTGACACCTCGAGGTAACTGGAGAGCTCTTACTTCATGGTGCGAAATAAACTTTACATACCCTACATTCACTTCCTACTACAAAACGCTCTAGCCGAGCGTTTTCCTCCGTCCAGTTGGCCTCGCTTATTAAACTCGCTTACAGAGTGTTTGTTTATATACTCGCCCTTTTTGTCGTAAGCGAAGATTAATCGGCAAACTGCGATGTGCAACAAAACCTATAGCTGTGAGCGAAGCGAAGTATATAGTAACATTTAGCTGTTTTTCAGTTGGGAGGTGCAGTGAAGAGCGAGGAACCAGTTACCTGGAGAACGGAGTAGCAGTTGTTATGGGTGGTTTTTTGCTGTTGTTTTCTAGTGGTCAAGACCAGTTTATACCTCCTTATTTAGATATCATTATTTCGTAAATCCTATCGTTATACCCTCTACCTGTTACAGGGGCTCTAAACACCCCTTTAATCCCAGGAATGAGGCCATCATAATTATCTCATCTTTCCCCTCTACATCTAAGCAGCGGTACTCCCCTTATACGCCGCTGCAATCTCTGTCAAATTCTTCCCATGTGCCAACAGCAGTCCCAACAAGATCCTGCTCTTATACGGATTCAAATAGCCACTAGCGATATGCAGCGCTGTAGAATCCGAAGTGTCAGATGACGGAACCTCACCACTCATGGCACGAGTAGATTGGACGATAGGGATGGATTTATTAACGATCACATCTTCCATTGCTGCATTGAAGGGTGTAGAGACGCCGCCTGCTCCTGCTCCGGCAATCTGTGGGGTTTGTTAAAAAAAAACCATTGGCTGGGGGGTGCCATGGAGAAGGGATGAAAAAGGATGAGAGTTTTGGAAGATGAATCATGTGATAACATACCACAATGCCTTTCGCACCATTAGCAACAGCACTATAAAGTGTATCGTTACTCATATCCTCATAGGCCATCAAGATATCCACCCTTGGGATTGATGTAACATTCATGATCGAATAAGCTGCTTTTCCAGTTGGCTTGACAGGAGGGTAAAAGAAGTATGGTGTGTTCGAGATTAATTCCCCCAGATTACCTATCTCGACTGCCTTGAAAGTATCCATAGTATTGGCGTTAGTTTTTGTAACATAGTAAGCAGAGATAATACGGTCATTCATCACAACCATCGCTCCTCTATCTCTCGCCTCGGGAGTAGCTGCGACTGTAACAGCCTCGAGAAGGTTGAAAGGCCCATCAGCTGAGATAGCAGTCGATGGTCTCATAGCACCAACGATGATGACTGGTTTTCCACAGTTGACGGTAGCATCGAGAAAGAAGGCAGTTTCTTCCAGAACATCGGTACCATGGGTAACGACCGCGCCAGCCATGGTAGGATCGTTACAAACATATTCGTTGATTTGCTTAGCCATCCTGAGGAGGATGGTGGAGGTGACGTCTTCTGACCCAACATTGGAAACCTGAATTCCAGCAACGTTTGACACGTTCAGGATTTCTGGGACTGCGTTGATAAGTGTCAAGATACCTACTGCACCGGCAGTGTAGCCAGTTGTGGCTGTTGTGCTGCTACCTGTTCCGGCAATTGTGCCACCTGTAGATGTATAAGTTAAGATCTCAAAGTTCAAATAGATAAAAATTACCGGTTGCAAAGATTGTGACATTTGGAAGTGATGCATTCATTTGAGTGAAGTTGAGTCCATTTGAGTTCGTAAACACAAACGGGTTGTCAGCCCGCGGGTAGACAATGGGGGTGGCATATCCCAAAGCCGCAAAGGTGCAAAGTAGGGTGGTCTTGGCAAACATCTTGAATTGGGAGAAATGAGAGGTTTGAATGAGACTTTGGATCTTCAATTGCTCTAACCAGCTATGATATTGAGAAGGAAGATGACATACTTATATGCATTTGTCTCCGGACCTTCGGTCAATTTGAGAGCAAGCCAGAGACGTCATGCGATGAAGATTCTTCAACTTGCCAACTCCAACGGGTACTTATCAGCGATGTGAGAACTTTTGAAAGCATATTATGTTATTAATCCCACTTTTGTCATGTCAAACTGATTCAGGTTCCTGAGTCTTCACAAAATACCCTTGTAGGTAAGTCTTGGCTCAACCGCTCACACTAATGCATCCTTGAGAACCGCTCCACCATGTCTCTGGCCGTTCGGCGAACGCATAACTCACTCAGATAAGATGAACTTCGAACTCAAAAAGTAGCTGCCCGCCGGACCGGGTCTAAAGGACCAAAACTGTTGGGTTCCCGTGAACTCCTTATCTTGCATCTGCAATGCGGAGAACTTTCGCTCATGGATGATGCTCAGATGACTGGGATCTAATCAATAGCGCTTACAAGAACAACTTGATCTTGATCTTTGTGGGCACTAGCCAACGCGCCTAACAAGAACTACATATATGACCTCGAGCCAGGAACCTCGAGATTTGTCCAACAGAAGCACACCTTAATTGGATAGCGTAAAAGCCATGGAGACAACGAAGAGCTAGGCCACCCGATCTACGATTCGTAAAAGTCTATTATTAATTCCATTCGAAAGGGCTTGCCCACTAACTCCAAAGCTTATATTAGAAGTCAAAGGAAGTAGAGAAGAAGAGGTTTGTCTTCTAAAATTTTGGGCAACAGTGCTTAACCGCCCACTTGCTGCTGTACAAGGCGGGGCAGGAATATAACCAGACTCGAGAGAGGTTCCCAGGCTCCTTGTTCCTTCGAACCCTCAGTTTCAAAATATCATAGGGTGCGGTCCGTTACCCAATCATCCTTGTATGTATTTGTATGTATTTTGCAGTGTAGAATATGTATGAAGAGTGTAGTAGCCTTCGATGTATGTATGCGGCTATTTAATGTTTCAAGATGGGAGCGCTTTGCCTCGTTGTTTCTTAGAGGTCAGTTCCAACTGCTATTCGTTGTGTTGTTTGATTCTGTTCTTGACACAAGGTTCTCTAGTTCTAACTTTTTCGTTGATCGACTTTTATGGAGGACGTGTCTAGCACAATATTAGCAGATCGGAGAGGCACTCTTGGGCACTCTCATGACGAGCAGGCAGAAGAGTACGCCATGAACAACAGCTGCCACAATAGGATTGGAGGGAATGTGCGCCGTGATGCCTTTGCATCACCACTGTCAGTAGATGGGAAGCATCAATTTCCCGCGAGGACAAAATCTGTCTAGCGATCGGATCAACCTTTCGCCGACGAACCACAACACCGACTTCTTCGGCCTTGATCATCAGAATCCATCATCTTCGATCCTCAATCTACGCCTCTAGAATTACAAATCTAAACATACTTCACACAATTTCGACCAAGACTGCTTCAATGCAATAGTAAGTACGCTCCCTATGCGCCAATGTTGCGTTGAGAAACCTTCGGTGATGCAAGGAGCAGCTGGTGCCATGGTCTTCCTATGTTCGTAATGCGGAGTTCCACCATGTTCTGATCCTTCACCGAACATTCCACATGGCTTCAAGGCTGAAAATGTGGTTTGCTACGTGCCTCAAATGATTATCTTGGCAATGCCAGTTAGGTAGAACAGCATTCTTGTGCAACGATAATTGTACGTTCGCCAGGTCAGCTTCACTAGAGTGCCATGTATTCAGCTTGAGGTGGAGATTAGGAGACAATATCAAGAAGTTGATTTTTTTCTATTGATATATCATCCTTTTAAATTCAAGGAAAGCATCCTACCCGAAATTGAAGGACTAGTTACAGATAGTAGTTTAAAGACCATGATAAACTCCTCAATGGGACAGGAAACCCCTTCGGGAAGTCTTCAAAATGGGATGCCCGGAGTAATGGAGGGTGCATGAATAGGTTGACCCGAAAGGCAGACATTCAATTATGTGCTATTATTTACTTGGTATCACAAAAAGGATTCGGCCTCGTCTAATCTGTGTAAAATGAGTATCAACACTGTCAGAGTTTCATTGCTGACATACCTGATCACTTCATTGTAGAATAAACCACGTACGCGCATAGTACATAATATGGGAGACTCCTTTCCGAGTCACCTTTGGTCAACGCTTCAGGATGACCAACAATATTTGCATCTCCAAAGACAAGCCACCCACTACACCCATGGGCAACAAATCCCAATAATAGTACGGCTGATTTACTTCTACTTCCAGGATCCTCCCGAATACAGCTGAGAAATTCTGTGACCCTTTCCGTTATTCAAGACTCACGTGGCTTTTGATAGCCCTTGGGAGCTACCATGCCATGAATTTCCCGAGTTTCGAACTGAGCATGTAAGTGGCCTTGCTGCTTACACGAGCAGCAAACTCTCCTACATATATCATGGCAAATTCCATATTTTCATTGCTAGAATTTGGCGTCACACTATTGTGACCGGAGAGCGAGCCCTGCGATCAAAGTTATTTGTTCTTTATCTTTTTCAAAAGCTATAAATCCCAACAGTACTATGATATACTCTAGAGGAATCCTAGAGGCCATAACGGCATACACTCTCCTTATTTCAGTGTAGGTTTCTCTCAATCCGTATATAATAGACCCTAATTCCTCACAGGTTGGCAATAAAAAATCAACGAGATGATGATTATGTACCAAAGGAGAATGGAATGTATAATTTGAGCCCCTCGAGCCCTTCGAGCCCCTCGAGCTCCTACGAATACGTTATAGTTGGCTCCGGCCCTGGTGGTGGCACACTTGCAGCAAGATTAGCTATCGCTGGGTACAAGGTTCTCTTGATCGATGCCGGAAATGACCAAGGTTCTAGCCATCAAGAACAGGTACCCGCATTGCAGTTTCTTTCCACAGAATACGACCCCATGAAATGGAGCTACTATGTCAACCATTTCCCGAATTCGGCACTGCAACAGGAAGATTCCCACTTCACTTGGGAAACGCCGTCAGGCGAGTATCATAGTGGGCCAAACCCCCCACAAGGTTCAAAGCCACGAGGAGTTCTTTATACACGTGCTGGGACTCTTGGTGGTTGCTCAGCTCATAATGCACTCATCACCATTGTTCCCCATGATAGTGATTGGGACAATATCGCTCAGATTACTAGTGACTCATCTTGGAAGGCACGAAACATGAGGAAATATTTTGAGAGACTTGAACGCAATGAATATCTGCCAAAGCACGCTCGTGGCCACGGTCGGGAAGGCTGGCTAAGGGTCAATGTTTTTGACTTAAATCTCATCGCCAAGGACTCAATAATGCTTGCTCTTATCACAGCAGCAGCAAGAACGGCGGGCAAAACCGTCAATTCCGTCATTAACTCAGCTTTCGAACTAAGCCAGCTCTTCAACGACGATGTGAACTCGCCGGGTCAGATTCAAAAGGAAGATCTTTATCAAATACCGATAGCAACCACGAACGGCAAACGTAACGGTCCTCGCGATTTTATTCTAGAAACAGCAAATGCTGTCAATCCTAATGGATCTCGAAAATATCATCTAGATATCCGTCTCAACACGCTTGTAACAAAGATAAAATTTGATCGAAGCGGGTACACTCCCCGAGCCATCGGAGTCGACTATCTCGAAGGTATAGGCTTATATCGAGCAAGTGCCAAATCAGTTACTGGACCTCAGACCGGTTCTGGTAGTGTCTTTGCGTCAAAGGAGGTCATAGTCTCCGCAGGGCCATATAACACTCCACAGCTCCTTAAATTAAGTGGCATCGGTCCAAAGTCTGAGCTAGATTATTTCAAAATTCCTATCGTCGTCAATCTGCCTGGTGTTGGCAGCAATCTTCAGGATAGGTATGAAACTTCGGTCATCACTAAGACTCCCACGCCTTTCAAATTCCTTGAGGGATGTTCGTTCCTCAACACCAGTCCAGATCTCTGCCTCGAAAAATGGAAGAACGGAAGGAATGCTTCTGAAAAGGGGGTCTACACCGGTCCCGGAGTCGGATTCGGAATCCTCAAGAAATCTTCAGTAGCAGAAAATGGCAACGGCGACCTGTTCATTCTTGGTGGTCCAGTAGCCTTCAGCGGTTATTTCCCAGGTTTCACTAAAGTTGAAAACCTCCTACCAGGAGGCGGAACAATAGGATGGTGGAGCTGGATTGTCCTCAAAGCACACAGCCGCAACAATGCTGGAAAAGTCACACTTCGCTCCACCGACCCTCTCGATATGCCGGTCGTAAATTTTAACTCTTTCGAATACGGTGTAACTGCCAATAATGCCGACGAGAAAGACCTCCAAGCTCTTTACGAAGGTGTCGATTTCGCCCGCCAGATCAACCGCAACCTGATCCCCATCGACAAATCATTCACCGAAGTCTTCCCTGGTCCAAATATCACTACCGAAGCAGCGACCAAGGCATTCATCAAGAAAGAAGCATTCGGGCATCATGCAAGTTGTACTTGCCCTATTGGACCTGACAGTGATCCCATGGCCGTTCTTGATTCGAGGTTCAGAGTCAGGGGTGTGAAGGGATTGAGAGTCGTGGATGCAAGTGTTTTCCCAAAAATTCCGGGGTTTTATATTGCGGTCCCAACATATATGATTTCAGAGAAGGCAGCAGATGTTATTGTTGAGGACGAAAAAGCCGGTGCATATTGAGGGCAAATATGAGGATTATGTGACAGGGAGTTAAATAGTTAGATTGGGTGTCAAAAACGGTGTTCTATTTAAGGGGAAACATAGACAGCTTATTTTGGACAAAATCTCTCCACGTACTCTAAATTCTCCCGCTCACTGTATCCGTACTTCCCTCGTATCCACCTATGTCCTTCTCACTAATGTCCCAGCCACATCATCTGGTTTGTGTGTCTATAACAATTAGGTAATATGACATTCCCGAAGACTGTGCCTACCTATTTTTTCATACTGAGCAGTAAATGGCGCACGGCCCATCCATATCATGCACTAAAATTTACTTCCACTCATTATAACTATAACTATAAGGTCTCGCCCCCAGTCAACTGAACGAACGGGTGTGCACCGTAGTACCATCATGAGTGAAGCTCAGGGATGCCATCAAGGTGGCGATTATCTCGCAGCATTGGTGGGCTGCCCACATCCATTGGGAAATATCTAACGCCTTGATTTAGGCTTTAAGCTTAGTGGTGCACGGAATCAGTAGGCCTTCAATGCCCTTGTTGCCTAGTATCTTTGACTTGGGTTGCTGGAAAATTTAAAGAGTGACATTTTTTATTTTGAGAGAGTGATGGTTCGCAAATAGGGGCGTAAGTAAATTGAATTGTCATGTGGGAGAAACATGACATGAGTTGTGCAATACCCAGTACGTCTCGAGATTGGCGTAAAGTATTCTGACTATTATTATTGCCCGGGACATTGAAACAACTATATTCCAGAGCTAAATAGTTCAAGAGATTTCCGCCTTCAAGTCATTTTTTTAATATTTTTTTATTGACTTTTTATTGATACTGTAGTACAGTATAGAAAAGGTATATTGGTGCAAGATCAAGAAGCAGAAAAGTAGTAATTGTATTGTCTGAGGAGTCTAAAACGAAGCTCGTACGGAGCAGTATATATACATATGAAACAAGCACTAAGCTGAATATAGACAGCTAGTAGATCAGGTGATACTACACTTGGATTCCTTAACACTTTTCTGATTCTGTCACGTCAAAATCTGAGTCCATGGCCTATGCAGTTGTGCTCGCTGCCACTTAGACTTGGCCTATGCTACCCACTATTGATATATTTTGATCTCAATATCTCGAATTACATGTTTGTTTACATTTTCCCCCTCTCCCCTCTCACACTCACACCCCAAGGTACTAGCTTCTACACCCATAAAATCTACATCTTCGAAATCGACAACGTCTTTCAATTTTCAGTTCCCTAGAGCATCTTTGTCAAATGAGAAGTGAGCCTATACCAGGCAACCTATTCAGGCCTAACCTAGTCCCTATCCTTATATGTATATAGCTACCCTTCAGGCCCTACTTTACTCTATAATTGAGTCTATTTCCCTAATTTAACAATTCTTAACCACCCTGATGGCCAAAGATACAAATTCATACTCCCACCACTATATCTGGCCAAAGGGCGGATCATCTAATCCAAGAGAACTAGCATATTTATAATATACCACATCGGCAAACACGGTAGGAATCATAGCATATTCAACCCTGTAATAATGATGGAATATCTTCAATGTCGGGAGGTGATCGCACATTAGCAGTATTAGTATAATATTTTAGTTACAAAAGAGTGGACACTCTACCGAAATTAAAACCTTCAAAGGGTCTAGATCTATGCCACATAGCTACAACAGGGTCCCAGAGGGGGGGGGGGGGGTTCTACTGTGTGTAGTTTACTTTCGATCCTGAGGAGGGTGGAGGGAGTAGTTCTAGGAAATGTGGGTTTCTGAATGATCAGAGACATCTAGCAAGTAGGTATTGGTTCATGGGAGTCGAAGTGTTGAGAAGGCTGACAAATATTAGGCAGATAACTTTCGCAGCACGCTTACTAACGAGTCTCCACCTTTGACACGTGTTTTTCTGGACACCACTTGTTTATTAAATAGCCCTAGATATTCTGAAAATTAACAGTGTTGAAGCTCACTTTGTTGTTTAAGAGTTGTGGATGGTGGGGAGCGGAGAACTCATTTAGTGACTAATTTTTGGAGGGGGGTTGATCATCGAAAGCTAAAATAGTAGACATTCTGGAATAAAATATAGTTTTCCCCCCAGTATCATCAGTTCTCGTGCCATGCAAGGAAATGAAAGGGTTTGTGTTGGCGTTAAGGGCAGAGAAAATAAGGTTACACAGGTTCCTGTCAGCCGCAATGTATTTTTGAGACAGCCAATGATAGTGTGTATATTTTACTGAACCGATTTCAGCTGGAGAATTCCGCTCCTGACTCAATCTGAAACCTCTCTAGTAAGTTGGATATGATCAGTGCCGCCATCGGCAGTTTCCATATCAAGCCGTTACAGCACATTATTGTAAGCCTCACTTTCTAAGCTCCCCCCATCACTTAAAATCCTCTTTGTGGCACCGATTCTGACGGAAATAACCACCGCCATGCCCCAATGTCACTCAATTACACAGCAGCATTTGACATTCTCAACTTACTGAACTGCACAGCTCAGTGTGACATTTCCACAACGTGGTTCGAAAATCACTATGTCGAATTTCAGCAAGATGGCCGGCTTTCAACTTTCGAAGGTATTGATCTATCATTCATCCAAAGTGCGTGGCCTAAGAAATATGGACCCATCAATGACTCTGAAGTCTTCGAGTTCTACAAGACTATGTCAAAAGACAATACCGGGAATTGGTTGCAGGATGCGTTTAGGAACATCGAAGAAGGATGTTTGGGACCTGCACTTACAAAACAAGTCACCTTCCAACAATTAAATTTCACCGCGGATTGTCAAGCATCGGTTGATGTGTTCGGGAATACTTTATGCGCTGTCAATTTACCTTTCACTGATAAGCTGACAGTCCATGACAAAAATGGATATCGCTGGGTTTCGGCTCCTCCTCCACTACTACTGAGCCCAGCTGCAGTATCGAAAGCAATCAGGAAAGCGTGGCCATCAGAGTCCATAAATATTACCAATGGAACACTAGAGACATGGATTCGCCTCCAGTCGGTTGACTTATCGACGTTCTATGGTACAGAGCAAGCTAGTGATTTATGCAGTACTTGCTTATTTGAATTCTGCACAAAAGCAGATTTCCCAGGAAACGCCGATCTTGGAGGAATTGGTGTAAGACCTAATCTACTTGAAGATAAACTATCATTTTTACTAATATTTTGAAGATGTTCATATCATACATTATAGAATCCATCCTGCTGACCATCGGATTTCTGGCATGGGTACTCATTCTATCCAAGAAGTCAAACACCACTCTGGGTAAACCTTTCAGTATTGCAATGAAGAAAGCACACACAACCTTCATTGTTACTGCAATGCTCTTCGAGTTCTCTCTGGCAATAGCTGGTATTGTGTTGGTCCCAAAGCTCTCCTCGTGGTATCAGAGCCTTTTGGCGCAACATGTCTTGCTTTTATCCTGGATTTCAGTTCTCGGCGCTCTTTTGATGAGATACCCAACTAGTATCCAGTGGCAAGAAAAGTTTTCTCTGGCCGCGTCTTTAGTATTTACCACGATCTTTATAGGGGTAGTGACCAAATTGAATCGGGTGCACCCCCAAGAATACTACGGTGACACTTTCTGCCTCAGCTTCTTCCATAAATCAAGCTCATGGCCAATTGTGTTTGCCAATATAATTCTGGTCTGTATCGGAATTATTATAGCATATATGGGTCTACGGGCATACCAATTCGTGGGCGCCTCTGCTTCAACCTTCGACATGTTAGCCACTCCATTATTGAAGCCTATCTTATGGCTCCGCAGGCTTCCCATACTTAGCAGAAGGTGGCTTACAATACTTTTTGGCCTGTTCATTTCAATTTCAGTGGCAGCAACTGGGCTTACCCTGTACCATATATGGGTAATGAGAGCCGCGATGAAGCACTTTGCGGGCCCTTCGTGGGCAGAAGGATCTTGGGCCTTCGGCCAGATAATATCGGTCTTGGTTTGGCTTCCAGTGATTTTACACTTTCTTGCCATCTTCAGTAAGTTAAATGGAAGTGTTGGCATTACGCTGGGATTGCATTATTAATACTTAACATAGTCCAAGAGGCACACAATTCGTTTAGAGAGAGAAATCGGCAGCAAACTCGGAACCATGACGCAGCTCAGTTTGAGCGTCCTGATCCTCAACAATTTCTCCAGAGACCGGAAACAGTGGCACTTATTTCCTTTTTCAGACGACTATAAAAATAGAAGTACAGTAGAGAAGAGGCCTCTCAGTTCTATTAACAATGAGGTGTACTTTATATTCAAGCATGGTTTACGAAATGACTTGGCTTATAGGAGATAAATGATCTAATTAATTACAAAGTTATGAACCATCCTACGCTGCACTCAGAAGCAGGATAATGGCAAGTAGCGGAGTGAAAAATGATGGTCGTAACAAACTTTAACATACTGTAAGGGTTTAGCATAGGAGTAACCTGTGTCACGCTGTATATTCTATCATGGTGGAGGGGTTATCACCACCCCACCCAAATTCAAGCTCTTTCTTTCCTTCCTTAGCGATTAGTTTATCGAATGATAATACTATTATTTCACTGGCGAAAGGCCTACGTTATATTGAAGAACTCAGTGATACTCGATTGCCAAGGTAAACGTGGGTTATAGCTGGTCGTGACACATACTCGTTCCTGTGGAAAGCACTCACTATTCACATTATCGTGAAGGCGATCAGCATTTGTTGTCTGCCATAATATCAAAGAAGAATCTATGAAATACTTGACTATAATAGCCTATTGGTGTTCCTTTATGAGTTAAGATAGTGGAGGAGGTATCACAAGGCCGCTCTGAGAAGAGCACGATTTCGGTAAAACATCCCACACCAGTTGCAGTACCAGTAGGTATCCTAGCATTCACTGTTCTTGTTAGTTTCTGGCCCAATGAGTCTTTTTTTTATATTCCAAAAAAGAAGATTTTTCTCATTTTTTCAGTAAGGGATAATTTTATAGCAAGTCAAGCAAAAGTCTAACTCCATGCAATTGCTCGAGTGACCAGTTATTATTTATTCTATTCACTTGGTTCCGGTTCATCAATGATATCGGCTTCCTTCTTCTTTCATTTCAGTACGTGGGATTCTCAGCTATTCTGGCAAACTTCCTATAACCAAAAATTGTCGTGATCCGCTAGCCAATAATATGGGCACCTCCCCCACGATCCTTGACAACTATGCATCTAAGCCAAACGCTCGCATTAGCTTCGGGAAATCAAATCCCATCACGATCCTCCAGCTATCACAATAAGCATACCAGCATCCAACGTGCTCAGCAAACCATCAAAGCCGGCCGGATAAAATACAAAATACACCGCTTAAACCATTCCTCCGGTCATGTGCATCGCCATGCCAAGTATATCCTCGGAGACTTTCCCAATCTGGAAACTACCTTCTGGGAAGACCCCGAAGCGGCCTTGGAGCGGGGAAACACCACCATAATCGTGCATACTATACTCTGGAAGTTTATATGCCCAGATGCCAATCTTCTTACCACATGTTGATGCACAAGCTTCTTGTGTGCGTCTTGAAGTTACTTTGAACCTCGGTGTGTGACAAGAAACCTGGTACAGAAGGATTCTGTGCGGCTAGTGCTGTCATCTGAAGAGGGAGAGAAAAGTATATAATGCGGAGTCCAGGTCAAGTATTCTCTAGCTTTCTCTCCTCTCCGTGGCTCCTGTGTAGAAGCTCTCCGTCTCATCTCACCTCTCAACTTCACCACAGCACCTCGCTTATACCTCGTCAAAATGCGTCTCTCACCCTTTATCCTCACTCTCCTTCCCCTCGCTTCCGCCTTTCCTCTTGATATTCCCATCCTCCGCTCCATACTTCCTCGCGACCTAACAGCAACCACCCAAAATGACCTTGTCAATGGCACGCCCTGCAAGAAGGTTACTGTGATATTCGCTCGCGGTACCACCTCCCCTGGAAATGTTGGCGAATCTACCGGACCGCCATTCTTTCAGGCCATTGCTGCATTGGTTGGAACAAACAACATTGCAGTTCAGGGCGTTGATTACCCAGCCAGCATTTTGGGATTCTTGGAGGGGGGTGATACTGCAGGAGGGAAGCTGATGGCAAATTTGACGGCGAGAGCTATGACACAGTGCCCTGATACTAAGGTGGTTATGAGCGGTTATAGGTGAGTTGGTCGACTAAGCCTTACTTCCTTGGCCTATACTAACCTCAGAGTAGTCAGGGAGGTCAACTTGTTCACAAGGCTGCGAAACAGCTGAGTGCTGCTGTTGCTGCTAAGGTCTCGTCCGGTAAGGGCACTCGAACTATCAATGAAAAAATATGCTAATAAATGTAGTTGTGATATTCGGCGACCCAGACAATGGAACTGCCGTTGGTGTTATTGCTCCATCAAAAGTCCTCATCGTTTGCCACAGCGGAGATGAGATTTGCAAGGGTTCGATCATTGTGACATCTGATCACCTAAATGTAAGTTAAATAACAGCCTTAAATTTACAACAACTGACTGAATTGTTAGTACGCAAATGATGCTGCATCTTCAGCTGCGTTTGTAGTCAAGGCTGCAGGCCTTTGATGGCGGACACCAGGGAATAGCAATAAAAAAACGTACAACAGAACATGATTTGTAGATATCTCAGAATAATAGTTCTAAAAACTTCATTGTACCGCTTCTTTGTTGTTATTGTTTCATTTGAGTTATAAACGTTATTAGATGAGGAAGAGTAGAGACCAAAAACCTATGGGTTCGTAATAGAGGGGAAACATCAGACTCAGAAACAAAAATGGCTCCTCTATCGATTATATCTAGATCCTGCTTGAGCTAATGGCCCCCACAAGGACAGTTTTCGCTTTCAGCATTACAAGCAGAGCTTTAGATACCATCGGCTCGCCTAGCTCATAAGGGGTGCAAGCGAAACGAAGGGCAACAGCTAAGTGGAGAACATGAATCCTAGGTTAAATAAATATGTTTTAGTTCGGAAACTTAGGTATGACAGGTTAATCAGTAATTCTGAGTAGGCTGAGGTGAGCTAGAGTGAAGTGAAAGCGAGAAGCAGATAAGCAATAGCGAATAGCGGCAGGTCACTATAAGCATGCATTAATATATTATTTCAGTGCCTAAATGGGCTTGTATTAACTCCCTTATGGCCCGCTTACATTTTTCTTACCTTGATACACAGGTCATATTTTGGCGCCCCTCTGACTGAACTTCTCTTGGAGTCAGTTTTGGATCTATATTCACTTATCCACATGTTGCAAGGGTACTCTATCACGTGGTAAATCATGTGATTCTATCATCAGAAAATCAAAAACGTTACAGTGTTTAAAGAAAACTTATTTTAATTACTAAAAATTCTTGCTCTTAGTAACCTTGCTTGCTAGGGGTCAATATTCTCAATAGTATCACCAGGGTAGGACTTATTTCCGGAGCATATTCCTTCAACCGAAAGCAGGTATTTTCTACCTTCGTTTTCCCTTGGCCAGTCAATGGCAATATATCAAATATACAGCGAATGAGAAAATTAGCCTTGATTATAGAGATTAAGGAAAGGAAAGTAATATCAAATATAACTAGAGGAAAGGGAAGATTCCAGCGGTAGTGTTCATAACGAGAAGTGGTGCAAGTGCCCTGGCAGAATTTAAGATAGAGAGAAACTTAAAATTTGAATAAATGTACCGTAGTACATATTTTTTTAGCTACCTCAACCTTCAGGTGCCGACATACCATCTGGTTTCTGCCCATAAACTGAGAATCTAATACATAATTAGCAAGCTTAATCTCTTTCCCTTGTTAAACCCAATCACCAAAACAAAGTGAAACTCACAAAGGCCACCACGCCCTAACCTCTCTTCCCTTTCTTTCAGCCTCACTACCCATAAAATCAACCCACTCTCTCTTCACACCACCAAGAAAAATATCCAGCTCAGATTGTGTCCAGCCTAGCAAGTGACGGAAAACGGGTGTGCTCAAGCCGGCGAGATCGGAGAGAAAGCTTTGCTGGGCGTAGGTTCCGGAGAGGACTTCGTGACTTTTGCCCTATATGCCAGCATTACTTGGTGTATGAAAAGTTGGGGTGTGGGGATAGGGGAAGAAATTAAAGGAGTGAAAAGTGGATACGAAGGAATAGTTATGGGAGAGACAGGCATAATGAGAAGGAAAGGTATTGAATGAAAAAAGAGGCGAACTGCGGGGATGATGTAGACTTGGAGAAGTCAGAATAGAGAAATAGGGAAATCCCCAAAGTTTAAAGCATTACTCACCGTTTCACTCCAGGCCCCCATACCCAACCTCCTCCTCTCTACCCTCACTCCGATAAACCCTACCTCCTCCATACTCCTCTTAATCTCCTCTGCATCAATTACCACGTCACACCCACCTTTCTTCATTCCCTCGCGAAATAACCGGTGCCATTCCAAAATCATACTGTTTTGGGGAAATGGATGAGACGGTAAAGCATGAGGTTTGAGTGTAAACTCCTGCCCTTCGATCCAGCCACCAGGTTCGAGAAACTTGAAGCATTTAGAAAGATAGGTGAACCAGGAACGAATTGCAAGGCCAGAGAGGAGGCGGGAGTGAATTAATGTTGGTGCTTGTTGGGAATTGGACGGGAAGGGGAAGGGGTGGGGGGACTCGATATCATGTGTTATAAACTGTAGTAGGAGCTTGTTAGTTTGGTGAATAGGACGCGACATATACATGATTGACATTAACGGAGAGCACTTGCCTTGACATTTGGTGCCTCCCTAGAATTGTGTTAGTTGCTGGTCTCGAAATTGAGATTTCATTCGTACCATCGTGGCTGAACTGGGAAGATATCAACGCCAGTAACTTTCTGCTCGTCAGCAGAGGGATCAAATATTGCCCCAAGTATTTACCCTGTGCCTCGGGATATTCATCTCCAACATCAAGAGTCCAGATACCTATTGAGATCTGTTAGTAGTAGTCTCTAGGGAAGAATTGAGGGCGTACCAGTCCCGGTCCCCATGTCAATAATCCGCTTCAAATTCTTGACTGGTGCAAAGAAGGCTTTGCCATCAAATGCTTGAAGGATAGCATAGTGCATCAGATCCATCCGACAAAGTTCAGACATGTCACAACCGGCCTTCATCATCAAGTGGATCCACTTATCCTGGCCGCTCTTTGAAGCATTAGTATCATGCCTTCGTTAAGTAAATTTTGTATGAAAACTAATAGAATATACCTCGTCATATGGAGCATTATCATCTCCTTGGTATTAATTAACTATGATTGTAGGATTAGTTAGTCCTGGTTGCGACTTACCATCATCTGAGTACTGTAAAGGCTTGTTAGAAGGATTCGGAATTGATGTAAATAGGGCATCGCACTACTTGGTATCTCCTTCCATGCTCCTGTAGCTTATTGTGGGGAGGGGAAGGTGATACCCTATGGACTAATGTGGGTTTGTCGTCCGCGAGAACCTCTAGCCTATTGCCTCTGTGATTCTGGGTATAATGGTCAGATATTATGCAGCATAGATGAATCATGGAGACTATTCACCTGGCACGTTATCGATGTACTGACTCGCGGATCAAAGGCGGACATTTTCTGATTATCAGATATACGTTGGTGGCGGTTAGCGGGATCCTGTGTTTTTATGATTGCAGTGAAAGGCCTCTTAAGGCTTGTGGTGAAAATTAAAGTTCGGTCCATGGTGCCTTGAGACGAATAAAGTCGACTTAATACCCGTCACACGCAATCGAGATCTACCATCGAAAACGAAACCCGAAAAGTTTCCAACTAGATATAAAGTGTGCCATGCAGAAGACTGTATGACACTGTGCAAACAACCGCTTCAGACGAAAAATGGAGAATATCCCTTTTGCTGACGCCAGAATTACAGTAAACAAGAACCCAAATTCAAAAATTCGCAATAGCTCATCTCTTGATTATCTTGTCAGAAAAGAAATGCTTGCATATGTGCAGAATTGCAGCAAGTGCTGATTCATGAAGTCATGGGCATTTAGGGGTGGGTGTTGGCCTTTAGCGGTACTCCTTTTAATTACGATTTAAGAGCGAAGGGGATACCACATGGGATCGAAGATCGACATGTTGAAAAAAATAAAAAAGACCCTGGATACAGAATCCGCTACGACAACGAAGGGGGGAAAGGGGTGGTGACACCGGGAGACAGACCTGGTGGAGGCTGCATGTTTGTGCCATTGGCCTGCAGGTTGAACAAGGGTTTTGGACAGACAACTGCCAATCACCAGGGCATCGAAATGCAAGGCTCCAGGCATGAACGCCATCCAACAGATAAGACCCATGAAATTGAAAGAGGTTTTATCAATGTCATAAATTTCAGCAGCTATGCAATATTGCGAATGCATCGTGATATGACAGATAATCATGCATTTGTGCATGATATGTGGGATGCGGTGTTGCGGTGAGTTGATACGAGGAAGTAAATGTAACATAGGGAGTGGATCTTTTTGTAAATCGAAAATTTAACTAGAGAATCACACTTAGAAACAAATATAGAAGCAGGACATAGGCTACTACAAAAAAGAAAGGGGGGTAACGAAGAGATACAGCTCGTGAGATATGTCACACCATGAAGACGGAGTTTATAATATTTACCCCCCTTCAATTAAGGAGGATGAAGATACAGAAGGTATCATACAACGCAACATGATTGATCATTGCCCCAAAAGCACTCTGCCGTAATCCCCTCTGTTTGGCAACCGGTTTGTGGTGTGAATGTGACATCTTGCTGGAGTGGTGTTTGTTAAGAAAACTATCTTGAATTAGCCGTTGTCATAGCTATTGTAAGAAAGTCATAACTTACTGCCACAATGGAAATCTAGCTCCATAAAGGCTACTGGGCTATGAATTCGGTAGTAATATGGATCGTCGTCACCAAACTCTCCTATCCAAGAAAAGTATGTCTCGTTCAAATACTTCTTAAATAATGCTAGTCGGTGCTTCATTACAGCATCTGGATAGTATTCGTTGAATGCGAGGTAAAGGTTTATGATCCTTTGTTGAGCATCTGCGGGAAATTCGGAAACGGGGCACCCTTCTGTAAAATTATCAGAGAGAGGTACTTGCAATTGCCAAGAAACTTACCAAATGGCACAACCCTATTGTCCTGTCTCGCACCTCCAAGATGTCTTTCATCAAATGGATTCCACCTATCTGCAGGCAAGCTTTTTCCATCCATCCCTTTACTCAACGTTGCTTTTTCCTGCAGTTCCTTTGGGAGTCCTTGCATCAACTTCAAGCTTTCCAGCTCCTCTGTCCTAAAGAGCCTCAATCCTGCATGTGGTCCTTCGTCAATCCTATCTGGTTCAGCACCCATGAAGGTAGGCCCAATTACCATCTTCTTGCCCAAAAACACAACTGCCAAGCAGAGATGGTGTCCGAAGAAAGTATAACCCCATGGCTTGGTCAAGGAGGGTGTGCCAAAGAGGCGAAAATTGTAAGAGTGCTCATTGAGAACTTTCTTGCCATTTACTAAGTGACCCAGGAAGTCGTTTGTGAGACAACAACCTAGAATTTTCTCGTATCCTTGTTTCGAGGAAGAGGCTTTAAGAATCGCATGGATTGCAGTCTGAATTTCGGGAGTATGTTCATCAAGACGGAGACCCCCTAGTTCTATCAGTCAATGTTAACATAAAAGTAAATATGTGCTGACCTGGATTCATGTAGAGCTCGGGGTTTGACCATAGTCTGAATTCATCATCTATAACATCTCCGAACTGCACAGCCTTTTTCTGCTCGGGAGTTAAAATATTTAGCAAATCCTCTGTTCTCGACATCACCTCCTCCGTTGGTGCACCCTCGTCATCTGCATATTGATACAACCCTTCTCTAACTATACCATCTGTTGTGAACCCTTTGTATGGCTTCTCCAAGTTCTTTCCGTCAAGTCGATTGATCAACCAAGCCGGTGCCTCGATCTGTCTCCTCGACTCGCACCAACTCAATGCATCGTGATCTGCAATTCCTGCAATTCGAGGATGTGTCGCAGATGGTATGATATCGCGGAAAGGCACAGCTGCATCAGAGCGTGGTTTAGTGGGGTCGCTGGACTGGAGATAGCCTGAGTTTTGAGGGGTTGCCATTGTGCTATTTTGTCAATTCGTCAATATACTCATAAAGAAGGTTGCAGGAAGGAAAAGAGAGAATTGGCATTTTCATTGTATAGATTAATCTAGAATACATAGTATCTGCGGACAAAGTGGACGCGCGGAAGCAAATGGCGTGGCGCGGTTGTTATTTTGCGGATGTTGAAGTCGGGTTTGTTCTCGGGAAACGTCTCAGCGAAACATTTCCCCGCCATTGTGGGGAGGATAGTCACGTGCAGATTTACGCCTGATTTTCTGGCGATTTTAATATGTCCGGTTCTAACATCTTCGTGGGGCTCCTCAACTAGCATGGGATGCCGCCCGCAAGTGCCAGGAACCGCGCGCCCACGATGGTGGTTTTGGAGGGGCAATCCCACAAGTGAGATCCGGAGTCGGATCTCAATTTATCCACCTTTTTTAACCTCATATCTGGATTCTCTGCTTTTCCTGAAGCTTCATCTTGTGAAATCAGCTGATAATCATCATGTCTATCCCCTCATTTGGCCGTAAGGACCCCTCCCCTCTCAGTTTATGTTGTTACCTTAATCTTACACTCGTCAGGTCTTGTCCGTTTTACCCCCAAAGCCTCCAATAATATCTTGATTGGAGAGCCTACGGATAAGGAGCTCGATGTTGGAGCTGCAATCCGAGCCGGTAAAGATGTTTCAGTCAACGTGTATAGCGGTACCTCGGTCTTGAGCCCCGGCTCTTCGACCGGTAAGACAGAAACGATAGGGAAACTCCTGTCTCCTCTAGCAGAATCAGAAGTTGGAACGATAAGGTGTATAGGGTTGAATGTGAGTCAAATAACATGAATTGAGGCCAATCACTAACGTCCACAAGTATGTTCAACATGCCAATGAAGCCAAAATGGCTATCCCAACCGTGCCTACAGTCTTCATGAAGCCTTCAACTTCTCTGGCAGATCCATATCCAAGTCCAACCATTATTCCAAAATGGACATTGAAAGACGACTCCTGCGATTATGAATCTGAGCTGGTAATCGTCATTGGCAACAGATGGCATTTCACCAATGGAAGGGAGTCTCTGTCTACCAAATCCACCTGGTGTTGCAGTCCTTGCTGATGCAGGAGTGTGATACACGCTCCGAGGACCAGGTCTGAGGAAAGCAGTAGTAGCATCATCACCACCACCTGTAGGCGATAATGCCGATTCAGCAATTGGTGTGACACCACCACCAAGCGGTGTTCTCTCATCATCCCCTCCAAGTCCGAAGAATTTTGATTTACCTTGCTTATCGCCAAATGTTGTGATCAGTTTCAGAGCGGATGTCTTGGCGATACTTCGTTGTGGGCCTCTGGCTCCTGGTGGTGATAGCGGTGGGCTTAAAAGCTCGGGAATGCTTTCCGACTGGAGCTCTGAGAATGTGAGAGCTTGTGCAGACGGTGAGAACCATGGTTCGGAAGACTCCGAGCCTGTACAGGAGAAACACCGGATAGCCAGTTGCTGCTGGCTGTGCTGGACCGCCCATTCACCCCATTTCCTGACCAGTTCCGCTTGTCGTGACCAATCATTAGGGAACACAAGACATGTCAGAATTAGCGCTTCCATGTAACGTTTGTGAGAAACGTAAATTTCAATCGCATCATTCTGATCGCCCATGCCTATCAGAATCGTTGCAGCTGTGTGAAGATCTCCCTTCTCAAGCAGACGTTGAACGTATGCACGAGCAACCTTGGCTTGTGAAGCAGTACCTCCGATTCCGCTCAAAGCAAGGAGCATCCAGTCGGAAGAGGTCATCGACTCAGAGCTAGACGCCATAATATCAGTGTCGATGTCACCGAGCCATTTAGAAAGGAGAAGTCTGTTTGGAGAGCCTGCTGGATGGCGACTGAGCTCATCTTGAATTAGTGCATCTACCTCACCGTTCCAACCAAAAATGGTGCTCAACATTTGCCTCCGAAGATCATTATTCGTCAGTCGTGTGTTGTCTAGAACCCGTGGGTGACTGTATGGGATGTCGCTTAACCTGGCCTTGGTGAACTTGAAGAGATCTGTAACCTTCTGCTCTTCTGGGCTACGTAGTACCTCCTGTCGTAAGCGAGAACCTCGTGGCCTCGATCTGTGCGACACATGCGATGAGGTGATACTGCTCATTGAGTAGCTGTCACGGCTAGCGACAGATGGTTCCCTTGTGCGTATCGATGACCCAAACGACATTGTGGTAGCAACATCACTCATTCCACGAGAAGCGACAGAGGTGTGCTTGTGATGTTGGCGCGGCTGACGGGACCCAGCCGATGATCTTGATGTGGTTGAGGCTCTTGAAGATACTGGACTTAGTGTCTCTGAACGATCCGGTTGCTCTCTCCCTTGCTCAAGCTTGTCCATCTCTCTGGCTATCCTTGCCAAAGGTGACATGTGATCTTCGTCACTCTCTGAAATATCAATGTTGATTGGCATCGTGGACATCTCAGCACTAGCCGCTGGCATTGAGCCACCTTGTTTCTTCTGTTCCTCGATCGAAACTGGTGGCGAGGGTGGTAGCAAATTGGCTGGATGCTCTACGTTTGCCACCAACATGGCGGGGATATTGAGGTCAAACTGTTGGGCCGTATTGCTGGGACCCAATGTGAAGAGTGTAGCACCGGGGCCGTACACGGCGAGGCCTCTGACATGGTCCAAAGTCGGCACTGGATCGAACGTAACATGCTTAGTTCGGACATCCCACGAGGAAGTTGAACTGATAAGGCTGTGTCAGCAATGTTTGGCTAAGCGCGCGCACCCTTTTGGTGTGAAAAGGATTCACAGGTCACTTACCCCTCTGAAAACTGAATAATGCGTCCGTTCTTAGACCATGCTAGCCAATTTGGGCCAGTCTGGTAGTTCTCTGATCGTTTCAGGACTCTTACAACTTTTGCTGTGTCATTGCTTGTGGGAGACTTTGCGATACTCCAGACTCGGAGGTCCCCGTCATTAGTCTGTGTAGCCAACATATCTGATTTTTGGCGCGATGAAGATGCATGCCATGCTAATGACACGATTGGCGAGGGTCCTCTCGATGTTGTGAGATTGTGAAGAATAGTAAATCTTGGCTGTAAAGCCGCAATCATGAGGGACCCATTTGAAAAGCTATAGAACATTAGTAAATCCAAATTGTACGTTGCTTTCAGATAGTATACACACCCAATAGCATATGTTCTGCAATCCGCAGCTGGTGCCAAAGCCGTGATTGGGATTTGATCTATTGTTCTGGCGGAAATATGTTCGGATGTGGAAGGTTCGAACAAGATCACATTTCCTTGCGCATTTCCTGTGAAGAATTAGTGTACCTTCGACATACAAACAGAATTCTACATACCAAATGCGACATTTCCATTTCTCATCCACGCTGCTACGGTAAGATTTTCATAGGAGGCAAATCTTGCGATTTCATCTCCAGTCATACAATCCCACACAATGGCCGTCTGCCCAACGTCATAACTCACTACAAGTCGTCCTGCACCTCTATCACTGACTGTATCTACGGCAAGCAACGATATCTCCTCTGTATGTCTCGAAAACCGTCGCTCTATCGTTAGAGTATCGTGGTGGCAGCACACTACTGAATTTCCTTGTGCATACAGGAACATCGACGCTGTCGCAGCGCATGGCTCGAAATCGCGAGTAACCTGTGCTGGCATGCTTTTACTTATTTCCGCTAACGTGCCCAACCTCCCTCTTGACGACTGCCCTGAGCTCATTGATACTGATCGATTCCTTGAAAGTTGTGAGGCCATGGCTGCGGTACTGAACTCGTTCCTATTATCTGCTGGGAAGAAGCGGTGGAGTTAGTCGGCTGGCGGCATAAATTGCTCGTCCCCAATGGGTAACTACAGGAGATATAATGGGTTTTCCATGGACTTGCAATAGATGCATTGCCCACACTCCCCATTGTCTAATAAATCACAGGTGATGTAGGGCAACCACTTACAGATCTAGGTACTTTTACCCCCACCAACGTTCGTGGTCCTGCAGTACAGGGCTGATCAAAGTCCACGCCCAAGACTTCTCAATCGTCACATGGAGTTGCTAGCTGCCCGACGTCGGTTGTATGTATGGATGCTCCGACCTAACGACTTATACGCCGGTAGTACAGCGGAGTACAGTTGCTGGTCAACCTGGAGGTTTTGTACAATGGTCGAGGTGGAGGATGAGCGAGAAGGAAAGAACGTTGAAGTGCAACAGGAGTTAATAATTGTGAGTAGCACGGGATCTCGTGGGAACTACGAGACATCGACAGACTAGAACTGGAACTTGAACGGCGGTCGCCTCGTGGCGTCTGGACCCACGGGATGCAAGGCAATTGATACTTTGGCGCTTGTAATCAATGTTAGTTATGGGGGCCAAACGAAGATCCTACACGCTTCCGAGATAGGGACAGAAGAGGGGTCCAATGGTCCTTCAACTGACAGTGGCAGAGCTCCGTATATGGCTTTGAAAATCATCGAGTCCGAGCATTGTGAGAGCAGAGCGCCTAATAACTGTGATTCGCGCTGTCAGTGGACGATCCGAAGACAGAATTAGATACGCATGTCCAGCCGAGCCATGGGATCTGATCCGGACCGGCTCATCTGCACGACTCACAGTGCAAGAGGCCAGGATGCCCGCCGCCACTGCATACCGCTTGAGAGCCCCTGGCGCAGGCGAACAGGGCTAGCAACGAGCATTGGCTTTGGCAGGTTATGAGAAGTTGAACGAACTCCAAGCTCCAGGTTCTGATATTCAAGAGCCCTGGCTCAGGAGGGATCCAACGTGGCTCTCTCGTCGTGTGCAGAGTCATGTCAGGCTTTGCGGCGGTCTTCCAGGCATGATTTGAGCTACTACTGGTGCGCTCTCAGGCACGCTGCCCGCCTTGATATTGCATTCGACAATGGACACAATGGACCGACTGGCAGACAGCTCTGTCACACGAGGACCTTGCGGGCAGGAATGGGGAAGGTGGCAGTGAGCAGTTTGATGTTCAGACGAATCACTATAGCAGGGCTGGGGCTCGCTGGGTAATTAGCAATTGAGCTCTGATACCCCAATTCCATGAGGATCCAATCTGAGGGAGGCTGTGGGAGGACGTTTTGGGGCCGCTCTGCTGCTCTGGGGGGCTTTTGAGCCCAACTCCAGCAGGCCATGACATGCGTTTCGGGGAGCAAAAGCCTGTAGCAGCAGCGGGAGCATCGAGGGTGCGAGGGCCGGGCCTGCTGCTGCATTCTGCGTAAGCCTGGCAGCGTGGTGGTGAAGTTCCGGAGTCGAGGACCTTGAACGTCGTCGTCTTCGTTGTCGTTGGCTGCTGCACTGCTAACGGTAGGGGTCTTCCTTAGCGTGGTTAGCGAAAAGGCACCTTTCCATGCAGATTGGCTGCTGGCGAACATGCATTCTGCACAAGCAATCACAACAGCACCCTATCATCGTGAATAACCCAGGATTTGCAGGGAATCTACTTTGGAGTGGCTGGGATCCATCTCAAGTCGTCGAGTCTGAACAAACCCTTTGTTCGGCCGTCGTCGGGTGTTCAAGAGCTAAGTCGCAGCGTCTACAAAGGCATTATGATTTGCACTCCCCCACTGCGAAATTTGTATCTAAAGCCGACTCGTTCCACTTCTCCTATTCTCACGTTATTTCTGATATTGTGCCATCTGTGCAATATCCCTCGTGTCCTGCGCTCTCACAGAACACCGCCGACCTCTCACCGTCTCGTCGCTGGCCGTTGGGCATGACAACTAAGCGCACAAGATGCTTTAGTGGCACCATACCCCTCACTTTTGTCCTCTTGCCGCGCTGGCTGGCAGTTGTGGCGCTCGAAACTTGCTCTTGGAGTTATGCCGCCCGGTCAATATTCCCTTTTCTATATCTCAGTAATATCACGAATACCTAGGAATCACTCGAGTTTCCCAACCTCCAAGTTGTGATATATTGACGACGGGCCACTTTGGGCTTTTCCAACACCGTCACCGGCGCTGCATGCAATTTGGCAGATGTGATGGCGGCAGGGGCCGTCACAGGTATCAGCAATTGACTTCTGACATGTTTGTTAGTCAAGAAACAAGAATTAGAGTTATGTGCAGGTCGAGACGAGCGTTGATGAAGTGTTGTTGGCTGAAGGTTATCCCATCGCATCGTCCCCTCATGCTCTTCACCCCTCTCGGGTCTGTTCCCTCTCTATCGTTATCTTGAAGTTGCATTGCTTTCGAGCAGGCCTGCATTGGCTCAAGCTTCGGGATGTGCGACATCGAGGCTTCTCCCGCCTGTCGTAAAGTCCAAGCTCCCGCACGCGTCCGACGATCACCACCAACAGCTGTTGGTCAGTTCACTGGCCGGCGCGGGGTACAGTACAGAATCTTAAAATCCATCCCATCAAGAACCAGCAATGTACCTCTGTCCAAATGTATCCCACCTGTCCCATCCGCTGTATCACGCTGGACTCGGAAACCTTCAATCTCATATAGATTAAGAGCGAACTGTGCGAGGGTATAGCAGATGCAATGCACCTTAATGCTCTTATCGGATTGATTCTCACCGTACCTGCTTTCTCACCACACCACCTCTTCCACACTGGCGATGGCTGTCCAACAATTGGCGTTGGGTCCTGACAGGACAGCATCCATCACATCTCGTATCGATTGCTGTCTGACGTTACCTCAAATGAGCCATCTCATCATCACACAGCATCACCATCACACTTTTTCGTTTTTTCTTCTTTTCGCCAGCACAATAACCTCCGGGGTCACAGCATCAGACCGCTCAATGCGATCCTAAAATAACCTGAAATCACGAGTGTGATTGGAGACTTGGAAGGAAAATTCGTCAAGAGAATTCTCTTATTGGTTCGTGAGAGACGTATTTGTGCTGCAGGTAGGGGTTTTTAAGCGCCCGCCCACGGAGCCCTTCTCTCCACTTCTCTCCTCCCGCATTCATTCGAATTTTCGAGATTTCAGAAGAGGAAAAAGATAAAGAGGCTGGGAAGGGCTGGCTCCACTCGGACCCTATTTCTCGATCTTGTTCCCCACAGTATCTGCGGCTAGGAAGCCTTGTCACGGGGAAGGCTTTATGGCACATTTTTGAAATGGAGGCGTTGATAGGGTGGAGAAGTATAAGATGTGATGAGATACGATCACGACAATGAGGAATGGGAAGATATTTTTGTCCTGGATCAAGCTATTGATTTTTCTATTTACGATGATACTATTGATGAGAGATAACATCTTGAGCGAATCGTCGCTCCCATCAAGTTCCTCTCCTTCCCTTCTCCGCGGTGGTTTGTGAGAATGAAGTGTTCTAAGACAAAACGATCACCTCAAGGGTACACCCACCATCTTCTGGCGCCAACCTTCTTTCTTCCACCCTCCCCTGCAATATCACACGGAATCGATACACTCTCCATAGCGGCGGCTGAAGCCTAAATGCCCGTTCCTTGCGCGACCTCCACAAACAAGAACAAATCAAACATGTAAATGATGTGGCGTGACTCGAACTAGTCCTCTGTACTCGAAACCCCAAAAACAAATCCGCCTTGATAGTTCGCCTCCCCCACGCCTGTGCATTATCGTGCACGCGTTCCGAAACGTGACGATGTTCATGCTTTCCTCATTGCGACCCCAAGAAGAAAAAAATCAATAACCAAATCCTACAGCAAATACCATCCCGTTTCGTGTTTGGGCTGTGCCTTCGCAGTGCCTTGTCCAAGGCGTCATCGGCAATTGAAATCTTCAGCGGAACCCCAGATTCCCCTTTCGTTTGCGAGAGCGGTCCGTTCCCGAAATCGATAAGGGCAGGATGCGATGGTGTTGGTGATTGTAATTTCGGGGACGCGCGGGCAGGATGCCGGACGTTGGTGAGCCTGAGCGTACGTGCCGAAGCCGTTTGGCTTTGGCGCTGTGCGGCCTTCGCGATGAGGCGAAGTTGCTGAGTCGCGTCGAGGATGATCGCGACACAGTTGTCGATGGTCCGGGAACAGACTGGTGAACTCTCCTCCGTGCTGGTGGGGATAATTTCATATACGATAGGAATGCTTTGATAACTGCGGGTGGAAATCAGCATCATGCGCGAGGCGTTCTGGGAGGCAACGCGTGACTTACAAATAACAGAATTCTCAAAAATCCTGTGAAGATCACAATCGTCTTCATTCCACGGTTGCTTCTTGGATGGGGCTCATGCGCTTGCTGCTTCCGCTGGAGCTTCTCGATTTCTTGCTCATGCTCTTTGCCTTGCGTCTGCGCTTCTCCATCTTTTCTTGTGCAACCAGCTCTCGCATCAACGTCCCGTGGTCAACGACCATCTGCATTTGCGGCTCGCGCATTATCGTTGGGCTTGCTGGTGATCGGCTCGTGTTTGAGCTTGGGGTGGAAAGAGGTGAGTAATCTGAATCTGCATCCTCAAAGACACCTGGGAAGAGCTCTTCGTCGGAAATGATGAATGAGCAGTTGTGGTATTCATCTGACCCAGAGTTGCTGGAGAGGGATGACCGGCGGGGCCACGAGGGGTAGGCACATGATTGCGACTGTGAGCGCGTCGAGGTCGGGATATCCATAGGCGACGCGGTTGAATAGCTCGTCGAGGGAGCGGAGGGTGAGATGGAGAAATACATTTTTTTTTGGATTTGGATTTGGTGTCTCTGAACCAAGGTTCAAACTTCGCGTGCGATATTTGTTTGTTTGCCCCCGAGCTCTCTTTCGTAAGGTTCCTCGCGGGATATATGAGTTGAGTCAACACGGTGTAGAATCGGTTTCCGAGATGGAGGGTGAGGGTAGCATGTAAGTCTGCCGTAAGCGCAAGTCGGTACAGTAACTCAGCCCGAATAGAGGAAGTGGCACAATATATATCCTTTTCCAAGAATAGTTCGTCAGGAGTGTCAACGGGATTCAGGAGTTGAAATTTGGGGAGCGTGGGAACAAGAAAGTTTTATTGTTATATGTTTGTTGTTTTTTGTCACGGCATGGGGATTTGTATGAATCATAAGTGACAGCCTGGGCTTGTCCCACGCAGCGGCTCGCCATGGCGGAAGGCGGAAACTAGGAAACACGTCGCAAAAGCAACAAATCGAACACTCCCCGAGCCCAATTCTGCCCACTCACGACGTCTCGAAGGGGCCGAACGCCAGCAGAAAAGGGTGTGCGCGACGAGTCGTGGAGTCCCGCGACCATTCAGCGTGAAGCTTCGATCTCTTGACCGCTTTGTCCAGCGGCGGTGTCTTGACCGAGATTCTGTGAGAACATCAAAGTCCAGGCGAAAAGAGCTCGGGACCCCACGCCGACAGCCTATCATGGAGGAAAGCCAGCCTAGAGGGGGGCCATTCGCAGCTTTTCACCGCCGTTTCAACTGATGCTGAGGATCTGACTGGCTGAGAATTTCCGTGCACGAACGGGGGAGCTCTGACTCTGTGTGCAGCACAATACCGAGCTGTGTGCGAGGGCGATAGGGCTCAGGCAGGCTCGCCGGGACGATCTGCGAATTGCCGCGGGTTACAGGGTCTTCGGGTCTTCTTTGTACCATGAGGAGGAGGGCGAGCCCAGCTTGAGCCCAGCTTTTGCCTCTTCAGGGCAATCCGGGGCAGAGTTCACGTTCGTCCCGGAGTTCAACCATCATTCTGCCAGCGGATGTGAACCACGCTGGCCCTACGGAGTCAAAGCGAGGCAAAGCCCACGGCAAAAATGCAATCGAAGAGTCTTTTCCGCTTCGACTTCTTCCATGAACGAAAAAGGCTCCACGAGCTCGAGAGGAGCTGGGCGGCCGTGTATCCCGAGAGAAATGACAACTGTGCACCGAAACTACGCACCCAACTGCACACCCAACTGCAAACACATCCTCCCAGGAGCAAAGGACGAGAGGATCGAGTCGTGGCGAAATTCATAACACGATCGGTATGCTACGTTCCATCTCCCATATCTGGTTGCTTCCTCTCGGGACACATCCTGAATAATTCCTTCGCATGAGCTTGGATGCAAATCGAGGTCTCTGCTTCTTCTTCTTCTTCTTCTTCTTCCTGTCTCTCACAAAAGAAAAGGTACAGGGGATTCATGACCCAGACCTCATTATGTTGTTTCATCGCCCCAGATTGAGGAGGGTTCCCACAATCCGGATGGGCTCGTGGGCAAGGTGATGGACGATGAGGCGTTTGTTTTCCTTCGCCTGTTTTGCCCAGGTTCCAGACCAACCTCCACGTTCATACATTTGTGGGGGAAGGGAAGATGATCCTTACCCCCCCACTACACTGAAAACCCTCAAGAACCCCCACCAATATTGTAACTCTTGACTCTCCCCCCTCATCCCTCACCCCTAAATTCTGTCCCCCCCACGAGCACAAATAATGCTCATTCCCCTCAAAGCGCCGGAGTCGCAGAGGAAATGATCCTCACACAAGACTATCAAACTAAAAAATCAAATACTCCCTCCTTGCGCCAAAAGGGTGTGCCACCACCACCTCCTGGTAACCTCATCACATCCATTGATTTGTGTCCGTGTGGGATGTCCCAGGATTCATTTTCATTTCCCGTTCCATCTCATATCGTGAAAACAAAAGGGACTGGGCATCATTTGTGCGTCGTCAGGTTGCCATCCGAGGCGAAGCATGCAGCGCAAGCAACGAATACAAATCAAATCATTTGACATCACATCAAATCGCTCTAGATCACCTCAAATCATATCAAAGGTTGCAAGTAAATTGTCTAGGCAACGATCAGAAGGACGGGTCATTTCCTCTCGCATCTGATTTGTGAGCCCTCTCTTCCTCCTCTATCCTGAGTCACGACTCCCCGACCTGTCGTGTGCACATCACGGGGAGAGACATGCGGATCTGACGTGGACTCGAGATACGAAGACAAATGATGGGATGAGGCTTCTCCTTTTGCACCCAATCCACACTTCACCATCCACATCTTCCCTTTCCTTCGTTGTCAACTCATCTCCATGAATCAACGGCATGTGATTCACCGCCCAGCGCGAACCAGTGGCGGTTCGAAAACCACATATCACTTTTGGAGATCCTCGTGTTGGTGTTGGTTTCGTCAGAGGCGGTCGAGCTCGTTGGCTGGATGTCGCAGGTGGTTGAGACGGTTGGTTAGATTTCACGTTTCCGCCCAACAGGCACCGTTGCCGCGCATCGCAGCAGCCAGCAGCTGCTCTGTTACCCCAGAATTGCCTTGTTGTCGCCTGCAGCGTAACGCTGGAAAATCAACCACGGTTCGTGGATCGATCGCAATCATCGGCTCCAGGAGTAAATCGCAGTTCCAGAAATCGGGGCGAAAAGGGGGAGAGGGGTGATGTGGGGACACGTGACATTCATGCGCCGCACATGATTTGGATGAGGGGCCCAGTGATTCGAGGTGCATCATGTCATGTGGTAGGTACGTACTCTGGTACCTAGGTACATCCTGGAATCCTGCAATGCTACTCTGCCATCGAGCTGACAATGGGGAAAGACTTTTCCCGGAATTGAGGCCTGTTGGTTTGTTTATGCCTCGTTGTGATGGTCAAAGATTCAATACTTTCACGATCACATTGGGGAACAATTTCCGCTCGTGCTGTGGTGAGGTCTGCCGTGCCCGATATCGCTGTGTAAACTTTGAAAAGCTTCATGTTTCACCATCACCGTCTCTTGTTGGGATGAGGTCGGAGGAATAGGTTGCATGTGCAGCTTCTATTGTTGTCGAGGCTGTGGCTGGAGGTGAAGCCTGCCTGCCTGCTTGCTGCTTCTCATCAACCCGATAGTTACGCGACTGTGCTTACCGGGTCGGTAACATGCAGCCAGATAATACTGTGCAGCTTGTAGATTGTCGTCTATGCTGCCTCTCGCAGCTATGAGATCATCGATTGTAAGATGAATTTTGAACCTACACATGTACTCTTTGATCTGTTGTGCGAGTTCTTGGAAGGAAAAGTTTCCATGACTTGTTATGATACGGAAATCCATTCTAAGTTAAAGAGGCTTGTTCAACAGCCATCACGGCCAGTAAGGTAGGAAGGGATATGGTACACTAGAGGGTGTTCAAGACTTTAGAGGTTGGACGAAAATCTCTTAGCATAGCTATGCTCTCTCCACACTCTTTATTCTCGACCTCTTAGATCCTTGATGCTTTCTTCACTTAAGTGCTCGTTTCACGCATGTACAAGACGAATGTCGCACAATCCCGACATCAGACGAAAGCAAGAAAAGAAAAAAACTCAAAGGTAGAAATCTGTTTCCTTGTGAAAGCCTGTTCTTGGCTTTAAGATTGCAAACGAAGATTTAGTTTAACTTCTGGGGGCTCCTTCTTAAATATAATAAAAATTGTTATAATCAAGTATTATTATCACTAGTTCTTCAAATCACATAACAAAAATTTCTCTTATAAGATCAGGCGAAAGCACTTGCAAACTCAGGTGGGAAATCCAGCTGCTTGTGATACTATTTCGTTCCCACGCAACTGATTTCTAGGATTTCGCCAACGACTCCAGATATCTGATTCCGAATAAAATAAGGCTTGATATACAAGAAGCACTATCATCTATGTATGCCATTCCAACGAACTCCCGCACTTCATCCAAGAATTACACAAAGATATGCCTTCCAAAACATCCAATAATAGCAGCAAATACTCAAACTTGAAACGCTCTCCCGTTATAAAATACTACCCACCCCATTCTCAATCCTCCAATGCACGATTTCTTCCAGAAAGCAAACAGTCCAGTCTTGGACTACCCAGAACTAGCCATAGACCCCGCCCTACCCTCTGAAACCCAACTACCAAACGGAGGAGGAAATATCAAATTCCAAACCCGATAGGATACAAGCACTGAACAACCCAAGACCGAAACCCCACCTGGGTGTAGAAACTCCCATTCCCACCCCCGGATCCCGAAGTGGGTTCCTCCCGCTAGGGGAGCGCACATATCCCGATCCGGCAACCAGACCACCTGGACACACAACCACCCACGTCCCAGTCTCCAACTCATCACCGCCATGCGAGCACCGATGGGTATACCGAGCAAGTAACCCGCGGCAGGGCTGCGGCTTAGATCCGCTCTGTGCGTCCCTGCTCTGTTGGTTGGCGGAACACACTGCGTTCCGGGATCAGTGTGAACCCGTAGATGCTTAATATTCGACATCTGCGATCGTGGTGTGGAGGGGAACGTCTTCCCGGGGGGGGAGGGGGCGGGCGCGAAATCGCAACGCCTATTTTATGGCAGGTGTGCAAGTTTTGAAATGTTGAGGACGTGGGATTTCAAGGCGTTTGTTTTTGAGCGAGCGGCTTATGGGCAACTTGGGGTGTACGGAACCGGAGTGGTGTTTGTGGGATCAAGAATGGAAGGTAAATATCTTTAGGGCTCTTGAGGGTTTTTTGAGGTGCCCATAAAGAAACGGGATATGGAGAGAGGAATTTGCTGTGTGCGTTGTTACTTACCTATTCTTAGATGTTGTCTTTTATCTAGGTTGTGCTCTTACAGCTATTTTGTAATAGCCTTGTACTTAGTTCTTTTATAACTGAGGAACATGTGTGTGCCTGCTCTCTTCTAGTTTAGCCTCCCTAGCGAGGGTGAGATCTCATAGAAAAATTTAATTTATGATTCTTGTTTAATCGCTACAAAGCATGCTAAATACTAGCGAAAACGCTCACTACATCTAAGGGGTATCGTTCTTTCTCTCGTGTCAATTCATTTCTCAATCTCGATCTTTATCACCTCGTGGTCTCTTCAGTTTGACTATAATATTATGCAGAGTCCTGTCTCAATCATCAATCTCGCCTCTCTCCAGCTCTAGCATCCTCTCGCCCTTGCTCTGATTGACCAATGTTGGACTCCCCGGACTTGTTCCCAATGTCGAATCAGTATCAACGCTTACACTCCTCCCCAATGGACTTCCTCTCTTGTTCATATGTCCTTCCTGCTTCACCCTTTGCAATGGCCGTGTAGATTTCCGTACAGGCCGATATGGGCTGACGGGTGATGAGGGTGGAAAATCAGGTGCACTTTTTTGAGGACCTGAGGAGGAAATCTCCCGGCTTCGCAGCAGCCACGGTTCTGGTGTTCCCATCTGTTGAGGTGACATTGGTGTATTTCCGCGGCTACCCCTCCACAATACCTCCCTATCCATATCCCGATAACTTCCTCCATTGTCATACTCCTCGGGGATCATGCCACCATAACCGTATTGGTAATCTTCTCCATGATGCTTAACGGGGCTTTCATTGTACGGATCGAAACCAACTTTTCTCAATGCATCATTTCTGGTTCGTTTGCGGGAATCGGCATCACCCCCTGCACCAGTCGTGGAAGATTCTTCGAGGAAGAAGGTTAGGAACTCGTCGGGGGTAGCGAGGTGGCTCTCTTGTCGGAATTGCTGGAGGCATGTGAGGCGGATGAGCATCTCGAGGAGTGAGAGGGAGGTACGGATTTGGCCGTAGGGTGCGCTGTTTGATGCTGGTTGGGGAGAAGGTGTTGGCATTGGCATGGATGATTTCCGGGGGCTGAGTGAGTAGTCGGCTGGTGTTAGAGAGGGAGACGGTGACGGAGAGGACTGGGAGATATTGAGGGCGGCGAGAGAGACGGATAGTGATGCGCTTTCTTGGAGGCCGTCGCCGGAAGAGCTTGGTCGATGGGAGATGTATGCTGAATCGTCATTGACTTCCGTGTCTCCCGACTCTGAGCTTGAATCTTCAGGTTCAGTGTAGACTGAGAGCGCAAGCCATTCTGGATCCAGGTCTAGAGGCAAGCGCCAGGCCTTCTCGTCTCCAGGTTGATCTCCGGGGAAATCCTCAACAGGAATAATTGAGCTCTCTCGACGAAGCTGGGCATCAATATCGTCCTGAGAATCGTGACCTTCATCCTCTGAGCTATCTAGCACTTCAGAAAGTTCGGTAATTTCGGATTCTTCAATCTCCTCATCATAGCATTGATCATTCCTCTCCTCCTCCTGCATTCGGCTGCGTGGTGGTAGTGCATCGACATCCCTCTTGAGCAAAAGAATAGGGCTATTTGCTTCTCCTGCGTTCCCAATATTTAGTATCTTTCCCGTGTCGGCATAGAATATCTTGCAAATTTGGTGAATAGGGAGATTTTCTCTGATTCCCGCCAGTGGCACACCTCCATAAGGACCTGGTTGAACATCCCCGTCCTCAAAAGAGTGTACTCTATCATCGTCAAGATCCTCAATAATCTCAATATGGTAAGCGTATTCATCCACCTTCGCATCTTCTGACATCAACGGCTCTGCCCCATAGCTGGATTTCATGTTAGGTGTGACATGTAAAGGAGTCCGTAATAGCTTCAACTGTGCTTTGTTGATGACTTCCTTCCATGTCATCTCCCTCACGCTTTCGGTATCATGGGCTCGGTGAGCATGACCTGCAAACAGCATATACAGTGACATCTTAAATGTAGGCCCTACTTGTACTGGGATTCCAGGATTTATTGAATATTGTGTATCTCCAGCAGTGAGAAATGTGCTAGCTTGCAACAGTCTTGATGGCGATACCGTGGCTGGAAGGTTGGTTGAGAGACTGGCTCCCGATGTTGTAATAGCTAAGTTGAGGAGAGATACGTTATCCTCAATCTTGGTTAAAAGTCTCTGAATATCCTTAATAATCCCGCGAATCTCAATTGCATGCGCTGCTTTTGACTTGGCTTTAGTGCTTTTCATTCGTGAGGTCTCTTCTGCCGCTGCCGCCTTTTCTAGTCTGGCACCAAGCGATTGGATGTCCCATCGAAGCTCTTTTGTCAGTGTAGCTGCCGATTCTAGAGTTGTGTTTCCTCTTGCAGAGCTATAGATGGTCAATCTCGCGAGTTCTGATAGATTTCTCCAAAAGGGAAAGAAAAAAAGAGGAAAAGGGAGACTGACATGAGATCTATCATATCAATAGCAGGAGATATTATCTATATAATGATTAGCAGGTTTTCAATCAATTTTCAATTCACCGTAGCAGATCAGCATATGCAGCGAAGTTAAATGGGACATTGTAGTTAACCTACCCTGATCTTGGTGTTCAGGCGTTCCTGTAGACTCTGAAGCTCTTGATAGTCGTTATTATCATCGACCGTCTAACTCAAATTTAGTTTCTTCATGACATACATCTTAAAGTATTTCGTGTACCTTGAGCAATCTCGAGCTTTGCTTGATGGCGTATCCGGCCGTGATTCCTATTCCAGACCTTCAGAATTTTTTCAGTACGTTAAAAACCCGTCAAAGATTCCAATTCTCCTACCGAATAGCATAATTCATAGCACTCTGAGTGATCTGTTTGTTGACATTAGCACGTGACCGCGAAACAGGGGTTTCAGGTATGGTTACCAAGCCCAGAAAACGGTCCATTGTGGCTTTTCCTGATCAAAGAACCCTTCATAGTATTGTTTCTCGCGGCAAATAATCTACTCTTCCTAGGAGTGTTAATTTTGGGGACAGCATCAATGCTCAGTTGCTTCGTTGCTTAGGTGTTTTCCAGTCGACGCGTTGGTCAGAGCCAGTCAACTGGGAGTCACAAGAAAGCCCGGCTACGGGTAAAGGCTAGCGCCGATCGAGGGCGGTGACTTTTTTTTGCAGGCACCCAGCCTGTGTGTATCGAAATCTCACTCTTGGGTTGCGGCTTGTGAATAATAGTCGACTCAGAAAAAAGGCTGTGCAGCGCTTTAGTAAGAGATATCACTCACTTGCGGCTCCTCCAAAGAGGAACTTGAGTCACTGCAGACCGGAGATTGGGTATTGAAGTGACGTACAGTAGTTGCCAAGGCTGTCAACCCCTCGATAAAAGCGATACCGTCGTGCCCCACACTTTCTCACACTCGATATCGTCCAAACAACACCACAAAATTTCGATTTGCCGCCAATACCCCTCCAACGCAATCATGTCTGATCTTAATTCTTGGGAAGATGACCCTGCCGCGCAGGAGGATAACAATCTTTCACGGCAGACCCAGCAGATGAATCTGAACAATAACGCCCAGCAGCAAGGAGGGGGTTTCCGTCCAGGCGCAAATTCATTTCAACCTGGCGCCCAATCTTTCCAGCCAGGACAGAGCTTCCAACAATACGGGGGATACGACCAGTCCCAATATCAACAGCAGTACTACAATCCGCAAGGAGGACAAGCCTACGGTTATCCGCAATATGGAGGTCAACAAGGTGGTTACAACCAATACCCACAAGCAGGAGGATACAATACCGGCTACAATCAACAAGGTGGCTACAATCAAAATTACTGTAGGTGCCATGTTGCCCTTGAGGGTTTTCTTTAAAATTTCTACATGGCCACCTAGATTACGTCAAATTATGAAACTGCCATGTATTCCAAATGAAAGCCTTTCTGACATAAATATTTCTACAGCCCAGCAATACCCAGGCTATGCTCAACAACCACAAACTGGCACTGCTACCCCACCACAAGCGCCGCGCGCAACCCCAACTATCGCAAAAAGACCCACAGATGGATCGACCGGAGGAGCAGACTTGAACAAGCCGGTCACAGTGAAGGATGGTGCGCCAAAGGTTTTAAGCATTGGTGGGGATGCACCGAAGGCTAAGGCGAAGGTTTTGTCCATAGGGGCTACAACCCCTACTCCAAAAAAGGAGACATCTGCCGCAGAGGCAGCGAAAGCCGCACCTGAAGCTGGATCTAAGGCTACTGCGGCCAAGGCCATCGAGAAGACAGGTGCAAAGAAATCCTCAGCGCCAGCTAGTGGAAAGACATCCCCGACTCCGTCATCTGGGCGGTCGAGTCCTTCTAGTGCATCCACAAAGCCAGCAGCAGCTCGGGATGCTGATGCGGTAGAGAAGGAGCAGGCGGCGGATGTAGATGAGGAGACGCTGAAGGAAATTTATGGCAAGGAGCATGTCAACATTATTTTCATTGGACACGTTGATGCTGGAAAATCAACACTTGGTGGATCTATTTTATATGCAACTGGAATGGTGGACGAGCGAACCATGGAGAAAAATAAGAAGGAGGCGAAGGAAATGGGACGTGAGACGTGGTATCTCTCCTGGGCTTTGGATCTCACGAAGGAGGAACGATCAAAGGGAAAGACGGTAGAAGTTGGACGAGGCTTCTTCGAAACAGAAAAGCGAAGGTACAGTATTTTAGATGCACCTGGGCACAAGACATATGTGCCAAGTATGATTGGAGGGGCTTCGCAAGCAGATGTTGGTATTCTGGTTATCAGTGCCCGAAAAGGTGAGTACGAAACTGGTTTCGAAAAGGGGGGACAAACACGAGAGCACGCTATGTTGGCAAAAACGCAAGGTGTCAACAAGTTGGTGGTCGTTATCAACAAGATGGATGATCCCACCGTTGAGTGGTCAAAGAAACGATACGACGAATGCACAACTAAGCTGGCTCAATTCTTAAAGGGAACTGGCTATAACTTGAAGACAGATGTTTTCTTCATGCCTATTGCCGCTCAGGTGACCATGGGTATCAAAGACAGAATTCCCAAAGGTGTCGCACCATGGTATGATGGACCATCTCTTCTCGAGTATCTCGATAACATGAAGACACTCGAGCGAAAAGTCAACGCCCCCTTCATGATGCCCATCAATGGTAAATATAGGGATATGGGCACTATTGTCGAGGGTAAGATCGAGGCAGGAGTTGTGAAGAAGCAGATGGCGCTAGTCATGATGCCTAACCGGGACAAGGTTGACGTTGCGGCCCTATATGGAGAAACTGAAGAAGAAGTGAACATGGCACAGTGTGGAGACCAGGTAAGGCTACGGTTGCGTGGTATCGAAGAAGAAGACATTCTTCCGGGATTCGTGCTCTGCTCGCCAAAGCGTCTAGTGCACTGTGTATCAGCATTCGAAGCTCAAATTCGTGTTCTAGAGCTGAAGAGTATTCTATCGGCAGGTTTCAACTGTGTCATGCACGTCCACTCAGCTATCGAAGAAGTTACGTTCGCCGTTCTGCTACACAAGTTACAGAAAGGCACAGGCAGGAAGAGCAAGGTGCCTCCTTCGCACGCAAAGAAGGGTGACAGTATCATTGCAAGAATGGAGGTCATCGGAGGAGCTGGCTCTGTATGTGTGGAGAGATTCGAGGACTATCCTCAACTAGGACGGTTCACACTTCGTGATCAGGTAAGATGTTGCAAACCCTATTACTTGCAACAAACACTAACAGTTATCAGGGTCAAACCATCGCCATTGGTAAGATCACCAAATTGATCACTTCAGAGGAAGTCGCTGCAGCTACAGCTTAAACAACGGCCGAAGACCTTTATAGAACAAATCCAGCATTGGGGAGAGTAGTGGCATTGGGCACTTAATGATAAACGACTTGCATGACATGAACGAAATCGTGTCATTAGGCATAGGTCGGGTAGTCAGTGTGCTAAAGTAGATAGACACTTCTCAAAAGCCTTGATCATCGCATTCATTACAAAGCTCATGATTGCCAGTGAAATTGTTTCCCTCGATTGTCAGATGGCGGGTTATTCTCTATCCGTGCACCACTCTCCGATTGTGCCTTTCGCTCAAACATGATATTTTTGCTTTTTTCCCTTCATCATCGTCCATTCATTTTAGCTTTAGGAAGTAGTCAATTCAGTTCCTCCCAACTCACTTCCTTCACACACTCACTTTGAAACGTTAATTAAGGAGGTATTTATGGCTACAGTATCTTATATCATAAGCTTGTTCGTTAAAGAGAAGGCCTTTGCTTTCGTTCGTCGTGGCTCTTGAGATAGTCAAGGCCAAATTCTCAATAGATCAAGGACTAAGATGAAATGCTGATCCAATTATTTCAGCGTAAAGGCTTGTTAAGTCATAAACAAACAACACAAACGGGCTAGCTTCATTCCTCACTTTAACAGATACCAGCAACCCGTCAATCCTTCTTGTTTCGTACACAGCTAGAATCAAAGATATATAAGCAAACCCTATCCAGGAGGCAGCCTAAACTACGTCACATGACCCGCCTCCCCACCTCGAATGATGTGTGCCTCTAACTTGCATCAAAACAATCCAGTCCTCGCCGGGACCCAATTAAAACGGTGTGACAGTAAGTCAACCTAAGTCAACCTAACTCAATGCCTAACATTTTGCCTTCCCAAAACTGACGGCAACCCAGGCAAGACAGCGTATAATGCTCCTACGTCCTCTCCTACATCTCCAACTCAAAACTTTCCAACCCAAAACTTTCCAATCCAAACATTTTCCCCACAACATCCATAGCACCTTCAAAATGTCTTCATCTTCTTCCTCGAGCAAAGATAGACCACCCCCCGAAAATGCGCCCATGACCCAAATGCCGACCCTCTCTTTAGCTTCTACCTCTATCCCCACCTTCCACACTCTCCTAACTAAAAACCCTCGCCCACGCATCCTGGCCCTCTGTGGCGCCGGTCTCAGCGCTGCCTCCGGTCTTGACACTTTCCGTGGCGCAGGAGGAATGTGGAAAAATTATCAAGCCACTTCACTCGCGACCCCGGAAGCGTTTGAGCGAGATCCAGGGTTGGTGTGGTTGTTTTATAGTATGAGGAGACATAGAGCACTACAGGCGAAGCCGAATAAGGGGCATTTTGCTCTGGCAGAGCTGGCGAGACGGCTACCGGAGGATTTTATTACGTTGACGCAGAATGTTGATGGTTTGTGATTTCGAGGCTTTTCATCATAATGTCTTGGGTGTTGTGTTTGGGGTACATGGGAAAAAAGGGTGGAAAGAAGAAAGAGATGTTACCTGAGATCACTCTCCCCTATCTTATTAACATTCTCGCTTACCCCCTTCCCTCCTCTTACCCCTTCTCCAAATCGAAACTAACCAAAGGAAACTAGGTCTCTCCCAACGCGCCCACCACCCTCGTGCTTCTCTCAAGCTCCTCCACGACTCCATCTTCGACATAAAATGCTTCTCGTGCGACTACCGTGAGATGGATAACTTCGACGATCCTTTCCACCCCTCACTTGCTATCCACTCTTCAGAGGAATTGGACCAAAAACTAGCGTCGGCAAAAAATACCATTGCTGCAAGGGCTGCTGCTCGTAAGTTTATTTTTCTGATATGTTCGATTGAAATATAGAAAGAAATTGCTGGGTAGCGAGAGCAGAAGGTATGAAAGACGAGAGATGCTGACAAAACCTGAATAATAGTTGATCCAAACACACCACCAACCATCCCAATTGAAGATTTGCCTCATTGTCCAAAGTGCAAGATAGGGCTGTTGAGACCTGGTGTAGTATGGTTTGGCGAGTCCCTCCCCGAGGACACGCTCACCGAAGTAGACAACTGGATCAACGACCCCCAATACAGCAGAATCGACATCTGCCTGTAAGTAATCTCAGCATCCCTTTTCACAAGTATTACCTAATCTCAAACTCTTTCGATCACACTCTCTTTTGGTCTCTTCTCATGCGTCAACCTCGAATCTTTCCTTTGAACAACCTTCCTTATTTCTGAGCGCAGACGAATTGACATGGTGATCCAGTGTAATCGGCACAACAGCAACTGTCTATCCCGCCGCCTCCTACATCAATACCGCCCGCTATCGTGGAGCCAGAATCGTAGTGGTTAACTCCGATGCTGGTGAACTTGGCGCTGCTAGCTCGCTGCGGAAAGGAGATTTCTTGTTTTTGGGAGATGCGGCTAGGATTTTGCCGGAGATTTTGGAGCCACTCGTGGGGGATTTAAAGGGTATGGAGGGTGTGGAGGGCGTAGGTGAGGTTTAGGGATTTAAAAGAGTGGAATGGGGAAGAAGCGTTTGAGGATAGGAATAAGGTTTGGGGATTTTGATGCTTGAAGGGCTGGAGGACGAGGAGGACACCGTGAATTTTAAAAAGTTTGAGGAAGAGGGTTGAGGGTAGCTAGAAAAGTAAAGGTCACACTCGGATGAGCAAAATATATGCTTGCAAGGTATCATGCTGTGAGTACCAAACCAATATATATAGTCGGAGTGTGAGTAAAAGTGCAAAAGCCTTAAGTACTTTCATAACTTCTAAAAAGTGTCAAGAGTTTCAAAGAGGCCCTGATGCCCAAAGTTGTCAATATACCTGGATCAATACTAGTATCTTGAAAGAACTTAAAGCCAAGTGTCGTGAGAATGTGAATCGTTCTATGTGGTATCAATAAATTAAAAGGCGCCTGGTGTTAAGCACAGGCATAGCAAAGCATATTAGCGGCCCTCTACTTCACAAGCCGTGGTCATCGAGACCTAACTCTACATCGTCTGTATACCTCTCAGGGATGTCATATATTGAGATCAGTTGATCATCCCTCCAGTTCCTTTCATGGGACATCTCTTGAGGTCTTACTTTCGAAATCGGTGCTGTTGAATGACCGGCATTAGCAATTGGCGCCCCTTCATTATTGATTTGATACAGTAGCGAGACAATATTATCTCTTGCTCGTTCTGTCAAGCCTTTCATGTTGAGGATTGATATCATCTCATCATCGGTCCAGGAACGGCTCTGTAGAAATTTCATTCCATGTGGCCCATTTAGTCGCCACAGAAGGGTTCGATCTCGGAAAGAGAGAAGGCGCGGACGTATACGGTTCAGAAAGACCGACGTGTATGTGACGCTACATTATGCGTTAGTTTACATGTCGAAAAGTGATTTCCCTAGAAATTACCCAATGATGAATGTAAGAACAATAGCAATCAAATAGTGAGCCTTTCCTTTTCCTGCGAGTGGAAAGCACTCACCACCCGTTGCAGTAGGGCCCTGAGAGCTGTTCGATACGATGAAGGAATAGACTGCTACACCGATCATGGTCAGAGCCAGGGTGAATTCCGATGTTCGTGTCATAGGGTTAGAAGGCTTCTTATGCGAGATGACAATCGCCAAGGAATTTGCTATAAACCAAATCGAACTTATGGTGAGCTGTAAACATAAGGTAAGTAGATTGAAGTGAACAATGTGGGGTAGCTGGCTTTCTTACAAGAATTGCAAGAATACCAACCCCGTCAAATCTTGGTGCACCACAAGACGAGCCTTCGTCAAGTTGCTCTTCATCAGAGGCACCTATCACGTACGACCATACAGTCAAACAGAGGCTCGTCGAGGATAGGATTGCCGAAACATGACACAAGACGATTTTGGTTGACTCGTTACTTTCCAGCATCTTGAGACAGTATCGCCCCAGTCGCGACTCGCTTCTAAGGCGTCCTACGAGTTTCTGTGTAGGGGAAAAGAGTTGTAATGCTTGTAGAAATCTAGTGCGCCTCCTGTCAGTATCAACCAGGAGTGAGATGGGGGAATAACCATACGCTACTATGCCTGCACATATCAGTCCGCACAAGGTGAGAATATCGTAAGATTGCGAAGTCCAGACGAGAGCCGTGTGGTAAAGGCCAGTAGAAGAGAAGTATGTTAGACAAATGGCCAACACAGCGTTCTTGGCAGTCGAAAGGTCAAGCAAAGCTTTGGGGAGGAGGCCCAATAGCGCGAGGGTAGGCCAGAATAGAGATGTTGAAAGTAGAACTGCTATAATAGCAAAACTACCCGGAAAAATTTGGAGAGCAGAGTCTCGAGGCCCGATGAAAGATGCCCAGAGAAGTGAGCTTATTCCTAGGACGGAAAAACAAACCGCAAGGCCGTGAGATACGAGGGTGGAAGTCGGCATAGGCGCCCTCATTGTCACGGCTGAACTTCGGTCCATGCTTTCATCATCCTCTTCTCCTAGATATATCGCACCGGTCTGAAATTCAAAATGAGAACCTGTCATCTTGAAGACTTCATGAATAGCTTGAAAACAACATTGAGAAAGAAAAGTGAAATGCACGAGATCAAGATGAAGGTCATGAGGATTAGGGCTGTTTAACTCTTAGACGCAGTCACAGAACCGCTTAGCGAGAGACCTTCTGTGAAAGCACAGACGAGGTGCTTTACGCTTCCCCTTTGGGTCATCCGACGATTAGCTGTAATCAATTCGACATGGGAAACCGGTCGGATAAAACAGATAAAGTAACGAAAGTGGATCCTAACAACACGTTACAGGCCAGGAGCTGGCGTGATATAAATCCTGCCATAATTGCTCGGCACTTGCAAAGCGAAGATCGGATCGAATTGCATTTATAACAGGATCATCAACGTTGTTGCGGCTGTCTTTTGTGGCTGTCGGAAAGCGGATGGAAAAGCTGGATGAAGCTGCACGAGAGACGACGGAAATTCGGGACGCACGCTGAATGGTTGTTCCGTTCCAGCCGCTAAAATGAGACTAACTTCTAAAGGTAACGCTAGCGGCCGCTCAAAAAGTTGCAAGGCTGGATGCTGGCGCCAACCAGAACTTTTTTGATGACCATGAGTAAATATTTGAGGCTCATGTAGAACAACTCTCAACCACCACCTCCATGTTGCAGACCTCGAAACGAATCTTCCTAAATTTCACTCGCACCCAAATTCGGAAACAATCCACAATACGAAATTACAATTTTTCTGTTCACGGCGTTGGCACTATGGATTTTGGTCATTCTGAGCCACAGAAACTACAGGAGAGGAAGAGACAATCACAAGAAGGAAGACCTTCAAAGAGACAAAGGATTCGGAAAGAAAAGCCGATCAAGGAAGGTTCTCATGATGAAGTACTATTGGCAGATGTACGAGCCTTATTCGCAGCCCAAAAACTCACAGATAATACCCTAACTTCAAATTCAACAATCCATGCTACCACGGCTGCGACTTCGGAAACCCTCCTCTCGCAAAATGAGACTAACGAACAGAATGGCAGCGTAGAAAAAGAGTCCGAGGAGGGAGGGGCGGACGATATACTACCTGCGCCATTTACGGAAATCGATGTCAGGGTGTTGGAGCTTTCATCTACAGGAGACGGTCTTGCAAAACATGGCAACTCAGATCAAATATACGTTGTACCATTTGCAGCGCCAGGAGATATTGTCAAAGTCAAAGTGATTAGGCATAATGAACGCGATCATTATTCTCTTGCAGATTTTGTCCGTGTAGTAACTCCAGGCCCTCTCCGGGATGATAACCGAATAAACTGCAAATATTTCAGTACCTGTGGTGGATGCCAATTTCAGATGATGGATTATCCAACTCAATTAGCGCATAAGAAATCAATTGTTGAAAAGGCGTACAAAAATTTCTCGCAGCTTCCCGCGGAGCTTGTACCATTGATCAAGGACACGATCGGGAGTCCTTTAAAATACGGATATCGAACAAAATTGACGCCACATTTTGATGGTCCTCCAGGTCACCGCAGCGACAGGAAGCATGGAATTATCAACAAATTCAAAAGTGTTCCAGATATTGGATTCATCAAGAAAGGAACAAGACAGACTCTGGACATTGAAGATTGCCCAATTGGTACTGAAGTTGTCAGGCTAGGTATGGGAGTGGAAAGAGCCAAGGTGATAGAGAATCTGGCTTCATACACAAAGGGCGCCACGATCTTATTGCGAGAAAGCACCGAACGCGTACCAAACGAAGATCCAAGAGCATCAGAAACACCACCAAACACAATCAAGGTCAAATCAGACAAACACACGGACTTTAAGACCTGCGTAACAGACAATAACGGCACATCGACCGAGTACATCGGTGACTTCGTCTTCACAAACACTGCCGGAGCCTTCTTCCAAAATAACAACTCGATCCTTCCTATCTTTACCCAATACATCCGAGACCATATAATGCCACCTACAAGCGAAACGGCCCCGAAAATAAAAAACCTGATTGACGCTTACTCTGGCTCGGGTCTTTTCACAATCACACTCGCGTCCCTTTTTGACTCCTCAACTGGTATTGACGTTGCTGCCTCATCGATCGTCTCAGCCCGAGAGAACGCTCGTTTAAATAACCTTCCCCCATCTCAATGTACATTTATCGCGGCCGACGCAAACAAGCTTTTCGAACAAGTCACATATCCTAAGGACGAAACAGTTGTAGTTCTTGACCCGCCAAGAAAAGGTTGTGATATGAATTTCCTCACCCAGCTACTTGACTTTGGCCCACGGAGGGTTGTATATGTTAGTTGCAATGTTCACACGCAAGCAAGAGATGTCGGCGTTTTGGTAAGGGGGTTTCCACAACAGGGAATAGCATATGAAATCGAGAGCCTCGTAGGGTTTGATTTCTTTCCTCAGACCGGACATGTTGAAGGCGTGGCTGTACTCAATAGAATCGAAGTGACGGATCCGGAAGCGCATATCAAGAGAGTGGATATACCAAAAGCGAATTAGAATTGTATACTTTAGAGTAGAAAATTAAGATACCCTGTTGAATACCCATGAAATGGGATTGTCAAACTATTATAAGTTTCCTAGCCATAAATATTAAAAAGACTCGCCTTCTCTAGTCATGATCCTTTGGTGACCATAAGGTTAGAAAGTGCAGCCTCAAGTTGTATAAGAATTAAGAGGCATAAAAATCTCAAATCCCTAGTATGTAGACAGTTATAGCGAGCAACGGGAAGAAAGTAATATTTTAACTAGCTGTAATAGCACAAAAACTTTTCTTTTCATCATGCGTCTCATGTCGAAAATGGTATTGGTTGTATAGGTAAAGAGGCTCAGGCTCGATCTCGCTTATCTAACTAACACTATCGCTAATTCTTCAAAACAATACAAAAAATGCAAAAAGTAAAGTTGACGCTCAACTCACGCCACACATCCAAACCACACAACAAGCGTAATCCAATGCCGCCACACCACGGTGAAGAACTCTCTGCAGAGTGAAACCTCCCTCAAGAAGTATTCTTCATTGCTTAAGGACCCGCCAGCATCGTGAGTTTCCTGCACGAGTGGGGGACCACCGCCATGTTCGAACTGGGCACTGTTGGTGGTGACTCTTGCGAACCGAAATGGATGAGAGAGCGTGAGATTTTGATATCTTCTTCGAGTTGTGACCATTACAGCCAAAATTTTTTGCTTATTTGATCTTATAAATGAATACGAAAAAATATTGTCACGTGAAAGAAAAGATAAGCGTTGATTGGGTAGAGAGGCTTAGCGTCGGAGGATTGTCGGAGTGACGCACCCCATGGAATCCAGGTTTATGACCTACCCTCACCAAGTTCAACGATAAATCCTCAACTGTTTGCATAAAGGATGTTCAAGTGAAAACTTCATAGCCGTCGCACTATATACGAAAAGATGCTTGTAGCGAACGGTTGCAGCTTTTATGTTGAATGGTCGATGACCTCATGACTTCGTGACAACTTCGCGTGTCACGCCCTGTCCACGACGCGTTTTCCCATAGGTCACTTCCGCAGCAAGCTTCTGTGATTACTCTACCAACCCTCATGCACTCTGAGAAACCATTCAAACCATTATCTTTCAGTGCTACTAATTGTGCTCGTTTTCATTCTCCAGCATCCTGCAGTTATGACAAAACAGAACTCCACCCTTGAAGACCTCCAGACCGAGTGGAAGGAGATGTTCCAGAAGACCCTCCCCTCGGCTGCAACTTCTGAAGAGCCCTGTCAAGTAAATGCCATCCCGTCCTAGATTCCCAAGTTCTATCTTCTAACAGGTACTCAGCCGAAGTGGCCGGTCCACATCGACCACTGTTTTGCGCGAATAATCCTCGATAACGTTGTCGGCATTGATACACCTTGGACGGAAAAGCTGAAAAGCCCGGCATATAAGAACATGACAGCAGAACAGTTAGAGGATAGTATCAAGATGGGACAGGAAATACTCAGTGGCGATGCAGATTTGGTAGAATTGCACAATAGAAGCTTAGAGTTGAGGGGAAAGCAAAAAGGATCTGTGCCCAGAGGGCAGAGAAAGCGTAACATGAGTGACGAAGTAGAAGTTTGCAAGAAGGATAGCAAGAAGCACAAGTCTTCTCCAAGGCATACCAAGCACGAAGAGCAAGAAGAATCAACAGCCACTGAAAGATCACCTCATTTTCCAACCTCGCCCAGAATCGAGGAAATCGTCAACGACGAGAACGAAGACCTTAAGCCCTGGCTTAAGAAAATTGCCCTATCTACCATAACACCTTTCCAGAAGAGGGTTCTAACAGCATTGTGTCAGGTCCCACGGGGACAGTACACCACGTATGGAACAATTTCAAACCACCTGTCTTCAGCGCCTAGAGCTGTCGGCAATGCGCTTCGGAACAACCCTTTTGCGCCACAGGTGCCCTGCCATCGGGTTCTCGCTACTGGTGGAGGGCTTGGGGGATTTATGGGAAGCTGGGGCAAGAAGGGCGAGGCGGGGAAGAATGATAACAAAAAAATCATGCTCCTAAGAAGTGAGGGTGTGAAGTTTGACGGGCACGGAAGAGTAGTTGGGAGGGTTTGGGATAATTTCAAGTAATCTTTCGCTTCTGGATCTATACAAAAAGCAATCCGCCGTTTACGCCACCCCCCAATTCCTAGTCCACTATGCCATACACTGATGCCCACCTGTACCATTTACCAAAAGCAACCAACCCACCATCCTTGACGCCTGCCAATCCTACATAAAATTATCAAGATTCGTCCTCCGTTCCTTGAGGACGCCGTTCCAGAGGTTTGGGTACTTGTCTCGGACTCAACTTCTGCGGTAGAGCCTCCATCTCTAGTGGTCTGGGTATATCCCAGGACCAGTCTCTCACGCACTCAAGCCTCTCAGCTTTGTCTCCTGCACCCCGAATATATGTCAAACGAACGGTCTGTGTCTCCTGGCACATCTTCACACCGATAATATCGACCCTCGCCCACTCCGGTATGAAATCAGTCTCAACACCCTCCTCTTCTAGATCCACAAGAATCCGACCAGCTTCGGCATTCGTAGTACTACACCAATGCGCTTCTCTCCAGTACCGCTTTCCCAGCAGGTCTATCGCCTCTCTTCTAAGCATCCGGCTTCGACATTTCATTGCAACTAGCATGAGTGGAACAATCAGACCACCCTCGAACGAAAACTGTCTCTCTACCCAGAGAGGGTGATTCAATAGTATCCTCCCTATGCTAACTATCGTTTGCATTTGTGATATATGGTTGTCCCAATGCAGTTCCGTTTGCGCCAGATGATCTGCAACTCGCAAAGATGCCACTATTGAATGTGCTTTTTTCAAGAGTGCTTCGAACGCCTCTATACTTTCAAGATTCTGTAGTGCCGAAGTCGCAATTGGACTAAAAGCTTGTCTCCAGCGCCGTAGTTCAGCTTGTATGTTCTCTTGCTGGTCATGCAGCCTCGCTCGTAGTCTCCTTATATCCGGACTTTGTCCATAGTTGCTGTCGTTTTCTATATCGGTATATGCCCGTTTCTTATCTCGTTGTGTTGCAGCTATCCAGTGATAAGCCTTCCTTCCCACCAAATGGAAATAGGTCGATGCCTCATCAATAGTCGTGAATGTCCCCGGCATATTCTCAATATCAATATCCCCTTTCCCATGCTTATCCCCACTCTTATCTACCACCGTCTTCCCCAAAACAAGCAACTCCATCCTCTCAAACTGCTCTACCAACCTTTCCTCAATAACCATAGGACTAGGCGGACTCGCACTATCTTTCATCTTCATCTCCTCAACTAGTTGAAGCCCTTGCAACGCATGCGCCAGCGCCCCCTTGGAGTTAAATTGCATATTCTCAATACACACCACCAGTAAGCACGCAATCATTGTCAATCTCCTCCCTTCATCCCTTGTCACCCCAGCCATATATTTCTTTGTCCCGTTTAAAAACCGCCCATAATGATCCAGAGCAACTTCTCTACACCTTCTCGTCTCAAAATCCTCATACCCACCACGTCCCTCCGCCCTGCTAACCCGACTTAAACACCCAATCGCAACAACGGCACACCGTATAAACTCCAAAGTCTCCGCTTCCCGCAACACAGTCCCCATCCACACTGTACGACTTGAGTAACTCAACCGTGGCGCCACTTCTTCACAGTAGTACGCAAAAGAGCAGTATTCATCTTGGGTTCTAAATTTCACAAATCCTAAACCTAAATTGACATCCTCTTTTACTGTTGCAGGGACAATTCTACGGAGGGATACAGATGAGTTGGTTTGGTTTAGAGCGGCGGCGGCGGATTGGGCGCGGAGGAGAGATGCTTGCGTGGGGGGGCTATCGTAGCCAGCGCAGAAGTCGGCGCCGAATTTGAGGCAGCGGAGACAAAAGGGACGAGTCTCGTCGCATTTCGCATGTCGGATCTATTTTCCATTAGAACTATGTTCAATTCTATGGTATTTTAATCGGATTTGGGCAATTTTTAAATTATCGCAACTTTCGGGTCATGGTGTTGAGTATTTTCGTGTGCTCATTCTGAAACGCGGGGACCTCGGGTTCGATTGATAATAAAATGAATCTCACCTTGCACGTCCGACACCCACTCCTAACCTTTGGCTTCTTTGCTCTAATCCTCTGCCTAACTTTTTTTTCTGTTACAGGCGTAGGAGTGCTTGGTGTACTAGAGGTCGACATTGTGTGGCGTTAGAGTTGTACTGAAGAACGTGGAAAGAACGTGCAAAGGAGGAAGGGTGTCGGTTTAAACTCGATGTCAGGTCGTATCGCGAATCCTTCCATCTCGTCTGATGAGCACGATGCATGAGTGAGGCGTAGATTTTAGGGGTACCCTGGGCAAAGTCAGGGAGTGGTCGGTTAAGCTTAATAGGGGAGGTGGCTGAGATGCATTGGAAGGCTGATGGCTGAGGGACCCACATGTAAGGCTGGTGATGCTTGGTGCCTATCGTGGTGGTGAAGTGTCAGGATCGACGCAGCAAGATGTTGTGTAACTGTCACGAGTATTCGGCAGCCCCGATAACACTGAGGCTGTTGATGTGATGTAATATGATAGGGTTACGGTCGTTGCTTGTGATTGAGCATGTCTATGTTTAGATTGTGCAAACTGTTTAATTATTTAGGCTCTTGCAAGGAACTTTCAAGTGATATTATTTTACAAACTTTCTTCAATGTTTATAATCTTGAGAAGTTATATTCTTTGTGAAGTAATACTAGAAAAACATTTCCGCTACCACTCGCTCTGATCCGTCTATGTTCTTACCACATTCATCACCATAGAACAAAGGCAACAACTTCGAAAATTCTGAGTGATTGTAAGTCTGAGAAATATCATCTTTCTATCAGTAGGTTGTTTAGGGTACCAAACTATAATCCATCGTCTACATTACTTAAATTTCACATCATATAACTCCTTCATTATCTTTGTCAACGCTTAGATTCACCCTCCGTATCCTCAACATCAACATGATCATCTAAATTCATATCCGTGCAATCCCTAGTCCTATCAAGCATCCAGGCCTCGAGAATATCATGACCTTGAGGTAGAGATATATCGGATATGATTTTATTGGCGAGAGCATTTATTCTATCGTAATCCTATTTGTTAGAATCGATAGCCTCATTTAATTGGGAATAATCTTGTTAATTGAGACTGTGTCATATCATCCAGTTCTCAAACAGATACTGCAAGGGTGGGATTAACTTATTGAATGACTGGAACGGGAGTGGCATCTCTACCATCATGTTAGGAGGTGCGAACTCGCAGCACATGACAGCCTGCGTAATTGCTACCAATGGATGGCCACAAGTGAAAGAACATTCTGCATTCCTCCATGGCTCACTGACTATTGCTACCTCTCGAGATCTTCAATACCCGATATCATTCGATCATCATATATGCCATTATTCCAGTTGTGGTTTCAATGTTGTGATTTGATGGTGTAGTATGTGAGTGGCTCGTGGTTGAAGCAACCACTGCTGCCAGCTATGTAGATCCTAGAATACTGAGAAGTCATTATACATTACTAGATGGTTCCATTACGTTGATAATTCGAAAGAGAAAAGAGTCTCCAAGTGTGATGCGCAATAGTGGCAAGATTAAAGCTAAATTTTAATAGGAATATCCTAAAGCGGGGGACGCTTATCGGAAGGCTGATACCACTCATAATCGGGGGTGAATTCGGCCACTACCATTATGTACAAACTTGTAAGCCGAAGCATTAGAAGTTTCCTGGAAGTTGATTCCAAAATTTTCCTCCATTTTCAACACAACATAGCGACACAACACAACAACACCACAACCTGAAACACATAGATGTGACACTACTACCACACCGAGAGCGAGCTAAAGGATAAAGAGAGAGCACACTTCTTCTACAACGGGATACCGATTCCTATCTAGAATCTTGAGCTGAGGTCGAGTTTCACCGAAAATATGGACGCGACAATACTACTCTGAAAACATCAGAATGACAACCACATAATACATCTTGCTTTGCGCTCCAACCTATGACTCCTTCAGACGTAGGCACAAACAGGAAGGTTTTGAGAGTGAATCCTAATGATCTGGTAAGGTGCTGTCCTGTCACAGGTGGAATATCGAAATTACAACACTACCAGAGAACAAGATGAATATTTTTCAGGAATAGGTTACTTGACGGTTTCAGCACATATGGAACAAGCTCTCTAGGGGGGGAAATTAGGGAACCCCACTAACGCACTCTGAAAGGCGAGTTTGTGGGGTTTCACAAACTTCACCAGGTTGCAACACGGCTCTTCAGGAAACCAGCCAGAACATGCGGCACCCTAGACTTTCAACAATGGAAGGTACTCAGAGTAGGCCATTCATCATTGACAGTAGGATGCCAACTCCAGAAATAAATGAGCAGTCCTTGACAAAAGAGGTAGGAAGCCACCCTAAAGACAAAATATCCCTGTTCAAAGGCCAACATGCAACGCAGCAAATAGTGCAGAAATGGAGAGAAGATGTTCATTCTGCTGTAAGTCTATTTTCTTTCTTTGGAGGCCAATATAATATAAAAACTACTGATAGGGAGTGACGACAACATTTGATATTATTGAAGAGTTCCTAGCTAATGAGTGTTGTGAGGAAGTTACTTGAAGAGCTGGTGAGGTTCGACAATTGCTTACCTAATACTCTGATATCGAAAGGGCAAGGACATCGGCGCCCCAAAACAAACATCAGCGATCCTAAAGAGCTCGATGTGCCGTACCAGGCAAACAATTAGTATGTTATATTTTCTCAGATTCTTCCATTATATTCCTATTACAGTTTTTTTTTTTTTGATGCGTAGTTTTATCTCCACTACCTCTCTATTCCTTATTGTAAAGAATTGTGCTAATATCCTTTTAGTGGAGCCATAGCTTTGGGAGACAGAGTTGTTTACGCTCGACGCGTCGAAAATCCCGTCTATACAGGCGAGGACGTTCTCTTCGATCCGACCTACGCGCATCTACTTCGTCCGCTTCCAGGTGAAGCGTCCCCCAAGTGCAAGAGCATTAACAATGACTCGACACATTCTGCCTTGGGTCAGAACCTCTTAGCCCCCATTCAAATATCTTCGGACGAGACCGACGTCACTTGGGTCGAGGACGAAGACAGTGGCGGCGAAGACATCGCAGGTGTTGGGGCAGGCGAAGGCGGCGGTATTGATAGGAACGGCACAGGTGAACGAGAAAGTGGTGGCGACGAGGTAGAGAACATGGCTTTAGAGAAAGATTTGAATGGGGGTGTGCTCCCACTCGGTGTTGCTGGTTATGGCTCGCATTATCGACCTGAGGAAAGCCGAGGGGGGTTGTTAGAAGGCATACCTCTACACCCCAATGCACGATCAACTTTTGGAACAACGCATACTTCGAAGTCATCTAAGGGTGGGGGGGTTCCAGTGAGAGAAGGAATTGCGCCTAGTACCAATTCTCCTTTCGCTGTGGTTCTCCCATCTCCTGGCCGAGAACTATCGAACGATAGTTTAACCTCGAAACTCAGTGGTAGAGCAGTACACAAACGCATGCTAGGAAAGGGCTCTAAATTCACACTCACTACTCCCCAAATGGCAGAGCCTAGTGATAAGAGAGAACTGATACAAGGGGAAATTTCAAGTTTTAGCACCAACAGCATAAATTCTAATCCCAAGAAACGCGGCCGCCCATTTGCCATTCCAAGTTACGCTCCTGCGCAGCTAACCCCCAAAAAGAAGGGGAGACCATTTGCGACTGCTGAAGCTGCTGCGAAAGCTGCCGCTAAGAAAGCCGCAAAGGCGCTGAGAGAAGCGAATGGCGAGCCCGAACCAAAGCGTCGAGCTGGTAGACCAGCAAGAACTTTCGACCATGAATATGTCGAGCAGGAATCAAAGTATGTTGCTTACAAATGTGAATGGAAAAACTGCACAGCCGAACTGCACAATCTCGAAACTCTTCACAAGCATGTTGGCAAAGTCCACGACAAGAGAAGCAAAGATGGTCTATGGAGTTGCCAGTGGAAGGGATGCGGTGAAAGGGGTCTGGGATACGTCGATGAATCTGTACACCCGATGGTTCATCTCAAACAAGGTGGTTATCTGTTTACATGCCAGGAGAACTGGGAAAATCATTTCAAAGAGTTTCATCTTCCTAAGATCGCATGGCATCAGGGTGATGGACCGAAAGCGAGTCCGCTGGGTAAGAAACATGGCACATTTAGCACTAGATGTAGGCTTGAACTCGATGCTGATATCGATCAAGATGGGAAGAAGCAGCTAAAAGCCACAGACTCGGCATGGCTGAAAGATTCGACCGACAAGCAGGTGATTCCTTCAGTGGAAAATCAGCAACTCGAAGAAGGTGATGCTCGAAAGCTGAATAAGCAAAGATTTAGGGGCAGGAAGCATGCCATCAACACCCCAAAACACAACCAAGACACCAATCCCGCCGACGACTTTAATCCCAAGAGAAATCCCAATATTGCTGTGGTTATCCAGTCATCACCTATGAAGCACTTCGATGCCACCCCTAGAGTCTCAGACGGCACATTCACGGAAGAAGAGGAATCTCACGCAACTTCAGACAACAATTCAGAAGATGAGCAACCTATCGATGATGAGATGGAAAAAGACAAAAATGGTGATCAGGACAATAGCACCTCTCACACTGCATCTCTCCAGCCCATGAATTAATTATTCACTTCCATGCCCTCACTGCACCCAAGACATGTCTCAAATGCCAGCCTCCAAGCACACATATATGACAACGACACCCACCCCCAGCATTTACACATAAATCATGATGACACTCAATTCTACTACACACATCTACACATATATCATGACTTTCACAATTCTGACTTTGAAAACATTATGAAGACTAAGCTTGTACGATATAAGTAATTCCATTTGATCATTGGCGGTATAGCGTTAGCACTCTGGCGGGCTCTCTGCTATGACACGCAATACCTACAGTTGATTTGTTGGTTAGCTGCATATTTACACATGATACCCAGTTTACCTGCACTACCTTACATGGTTGTTGTGAGAAGCACGCACACAAAAAGTATATATAGAAAAGAGCTTTGATCACTAGGAAGATGATTTGCGTTAAGTTCGCGGATTGTGGTTAGGTCAGAGCAGATAGAAAAACATTCAAAAACTCATATTGCTCCCCTGTAAATTTGTGGACTTGTGACAACGGCGAGGAATCTGTTTGCAAATAGTTTCTTCTCCCTGGCCCGATTCGCTATCTCACTTATTCTTGCTGTTGCACCAATTCCCTTGGCGTTTGCTGAACTCCTAATCAATTATGTAGTAGCGCTGTTGCCTTCCAACTAGTAGACCCACCTCACCATCCTGCTTACCAGCATCAGCGTGGAGCTCCAGCTGACTGTCCTTCAATGTCAAGTTCACTTAATCTAATGTTCATGAAAAAAAGACACTTCTGTACCTGCATTATTTCAACCCAAAGGCCTTCTCTCATCGCCCTAAAATATGAAAGAGAAACTTAGAAGTGCTATTGCAGTTCCGTGGATAGAATCAGTGCCAAAACTGGTAGCAATTGGTAAGCTTTTCTTACCTAATGGGCCTGTCTTGATGCAATCTGTTGATCGATCTTCCCTACCCATTATCAGGTTAGAAGGAGGTTGATTTAGGCAGTAATATATAACGACCCCTCTCTGGGTCTGTAGAATTAAGCTTATAATTTAAAGTTTCTTCCATAGATCTAGATCTAATGCTCGAAACTGTTCATATAGAGTTACCCCCACTGAAGTATAGCATTAAATCACGGCTGACAAGTGGGCGGCTTCAGCAAAGCCACGATGCTATCTTGCAGAAGTAAACGTGCTTGGTGGACCTATACCCCACGCTTTATCAATAGGTGGGGTCATCAATTGGGTTTTGTGGAAGAGAAACTGGGCGGTGCTGACATGTGAAATTCGAGTAGAGGCAGGAAGCAAAAATCAAAGAACATGAAAATCAAGTAGCATATCCTCCAATAACTTAGGATTGAAGGCCAGAGTTCATGATCAATATGTACAGTGGGGTACTGTTAATTAATTTGCAATCACTAGCTCTGGGGATTTGGATTTCGGGCGAGATATGGGATGAAAGCTGGCGGAGAATCCTGCGAGCTACTTCGTGATCATACTGGAGTTCGCCTATCGAATAGTTTTAAAAAAATTTCAGCAATATTATTCTTGTCAAATTTCTGTAGCAATGATAGCGAGTCTAGCAGTGTGAGTTAAATGTTGGTTAAAGCTTTAGAGTTTTTTGTCTATGAATGAGAGACTGGCATTCCTGGCATTGTTGTGGCACCCTATGAAGAGTACAACATTGTAGTAAGTGTGCAAGAAACCCTAGGTCATCAAGTGTTGTTGGTATGTGAGGTAGTTTGTACACCTCAGAATCATTCTCAATTTATGCAGCTCGAGTTGTCTTTGGAGTAGATTGTGTTTTACACACAACGGGCTGACTAGTTACCTAGATTTTAGTATACCGGTGGGGAAGTTCTTGGTATTTTCGAGAAGGAGATAGTGGCTGGAGGGGATGTTCAGCGATCAACCTGGAAAATGTCGTCTATGGTCTTGAGAATGCTCCATTTTGCTACTTGAAAATAGGAGATATTTCTCGCCTAACAATGATGATTGAGTGAGGTAATTTATTGGAGGGCAGTTGAAAATGATTTCCGAGTATTTGGGTCGTAGCTGAGCCATAAGTTTAAGTATAAACACTTCTTGATTAGATGATCGACAAGGGATGCCACAAAAAGTGCCAAAGTGATGTCGGGACGAGATCATCCATGTCGTAGAATTTCTAAAGCAATTTTGACGATCCGAGCATCTTCACTTGCGTGAGTGACAACTTTCTCCATGTTCCAACGGTCAAGGTTTTATTCCTCAAAAAAACTTGCTGCTCCAAGAGGAATCGGTTCCACCATTGTAGGATCTTGATATGGTAATGTTAGATGGACAACTCAAAGCGCTTCTTCCTTGGCCTGTACAACGTCCCTTGCGCGCTGGTGGCGGGAGGATCTCGCAAAAAGTGTTCAACTTGCCACTGCCAAATTTTTGATTACTTTTGACATGCGCACCCTTTGCTTAGTTTCGGGGATACGAAGTCAAGAGGTATTCATGACGGCAAGGGTGCCAGGGTGAGGGGAATTCTGAGAGTGTCGTGAAAACAAACAATAATCGAGCTTGGCGGACGGGTTAGTAAGACATGCACAAGGAGAAAAGGAAAAACAATACAGCGCGGCTGGATATGCAGGGGAAGAAACTGACTCAGGGGAAATTGAAATCTGGTAAAAGAAAATGTTCATGAATTTCCGAAAGTCACCGAGTTGATTGTTGATAAGGATGAGGATATTTATAAAATGGCTTGCTCTCCGTCGTAGGCCGACAGTTTACTTCGACCATCTATACTTTGGTACCTAGGTGGTTTAATATTGACCTCTTTTGACCTCGACTTAGAATTTGGATTTCGTTATCGAAATGGCGCAGTAGGGAGGCTGAACTAGGCGGTGTTATCGTTATCTTCGGGATACATGGTATTAGGGTCTCGATAGTGCAATGAGCTCGAGCTTTGGAACGTGTTGATTCCAAGCTATCTCTCCCGATGTTCATGCCGTGTAGAATTATCTCACTTTCCGGCCTGTAAAAAATACGAGATCAATACTGTTTATGCGCTGGCCATCGAGGAGTTAACCGTGGTGAGAATAATCCAAGAGTTGAACTAAGAACTCTAGCTGATTGTCTAGAAGGCACTATTATCTTGGTCAACCAGCTTGGCGGATCCAATGATAGCATCAAACGGCTTCTTTGAATCTTGGTTTAGAATTAGTATCTCTATTAAAAGCCGTTTCCTTCAGCTGTAGTCTTGCTGTCAATGGGTAACAAAGGCGATTTCGTTGATATTGCTATCGTATTTCGAAATTCGAACTGAGAATGCGGTCGTTAAGGGCCTGTGCCAGGGCAGGGCGATCCTAGGTCATTGTGGCTATTTTGGGTGGGACTGATCTTCAGGCCCCATCTAATCTTGAATGTTTAAATTTCCTTCTCAGGGGTAAGATCTTGCTGAAATATATGGTGATTGGTGGTGTTGTGAACCCCTGTTGAATCGTGGCTATTTTCTGACCCGCAAGTTGGGAGGGAAGTTTGCCTTATTGGTTCTAAGGGGTTGCCGCAAGGCCTGCAATTTACACAACCACTCCATCTCTCCTCTTAGTCCTCCGAGGATCTCACAAATGCGCTCAGCACCATCACCATGTTTCTCGTCTCCTGACGCTCGCACCTACAATACACTCGGGAGGTTCATGTCAACGCTCGACTGGAGGCTCGAATTCTACCCACTGGTCCCCGAAACCCTGTCTCGTCATGGTCTTTCATCTGAGATCATATTGACGAATCCACCACTTTTACGAGTAGAACAGCTTCAGCGCAGGCGTATTTCCTTACGTTCTGGCACGGTAATATCCATTTGCCTCTCCATGAAGCATTGCTTCTCAGTCAGCCTCCAGCGCTTGCCAGTTGCAGCCTTAATGATGGGGCTGTTGCCAGCCTGCCGGTGTGAGTGGAGAACCACATTTCGTGATCTTCTTTAGGATCTGCTCTAGGTATAGTGTGGGCCACTCTGTGGTTGAACCTCTTATCGGCCATGCTGTCAATCCGAATGGTGGGGTTACGTATCCTGCACTGAGACCATATAGAGTCAAATCGCACTGGCCGGTGGGTGCTTGGGTTCCTTTGAGGCTGGAGCTGTTCCTCTCAACAGCAAAATAAACTCAATTTGGCGTACCTTCACGGCTAGAGCCGAGTGGCATTCACGTTTCTTTCCCCCTAGTGTCACTTCTCATTTGGGCTGAGGAGTCTCTTCAAGGAAAGATAAGAGAAGCAATATATGTCTTGAACATTCCCGCTTAGCCCTTCGGGGGAGTTTTTGGGTCCCGCTGTGATCCTCCCAAGGTCCCTTCCTAGGCTCGCCCTAACAAGGGCTTTTGCCTTGAGCGCCAGTGGAGAATACTCCAAGACATTAGATTCCTCTTATGCTCACATCCCTACGCGAGCAGCTGCATTAGTGCAGGGGCTTCATGAAATCTGACCTACATGTTGAGCTTTTATCGCTGCTGCTCCGCTTTCCTCTCTTCTCCCTTCATGAGATTCTCTCTTTACGGTCTTTACCCTATATAATTTATTAATTTTCAACCAAGATGGCGCCTTCATTCGTTCAGGCAGCCGTCTCGTTGATGTTTGTAGGATCAGTATGGGCGAATAATGGATATGCAGCAGTGTTGGACAAAAGGGCTGCCCCGATAGTCCCGGCGACTCTCCCCGGGACATGGACATACCAAGGATGTTACACAGATATGGGCGACAGAACTCTCGCCGGAACAATGTACGCCACTGGAACGAACATGACTGACGAATATTGTATTGGATACTGTACTCAGCAAGGTTACATCTATGCTGGAACGGAATATTCATCGGAATGCTGTAAGGTTCTCTCATCGCATATTTTAGGTCCATCGGTGGCTAATGTAAACTAAAAAAGATTGTGGGAATAAAATCGCTAGCGCTGCAACAGTTGCGCCAAGCACGGATTGTTCTATGGGATGCTCTGGCAATACAACGGAGGTTTGTGGTGGTCCAAACAGAGTATCGGTATTTTGGAATGGACAGAGCCCACCACCAGGACCACAAACGAACCCTGGAGCTTTAGGATTTGGATTTTTCGGATGCTACACGTGAGTTGTAAAACAAGCATATATATTTCCAGTCAACGCAATTTTGCTAATAATAACAGGGAGGGGAATGGAGGCCGAGCCCTATCGAATGGGGTGGCTGTCACTGGAGGTGGAGATGCCATGACAGTTGGGCTTTGCGTGCAAGCGTGTAAAAATGCAGGCTATTCTATGGCTGGTGTTGAGTACGCGTCAGAATGCTGTAAGTGATGTATATCTGAATATCAATTATAAACACTGACTTTGCGAGACTGTGGAAACGCTCTTGCCAACAACCCAGTCACCGCCCCTGAGGGACTGTCTGGGTGTAGTATGACATGCAAAGGCAACTCCTCCGAATTCTGCGGCGCTGGAAACAGATTAGATGTGTACAAGCAAGGCTACTTGGGATCACAGTCAACTGTTGCATCTGTAGTTGTCTCATCCACCGTAAGTTTATGTCAACGAAGCAAGTCTATGTTCCATTATTCTCATCAAGTGTTAGACAACATCAACTTCCAGCAGCACAAGCACGAGCGCTTCTGCCACTAGCTCATCATCATCTACCACAATCTCCACGACATCTTCACAAAGTTTGAGCTCCTCAAGTTCCTCTAGCTCATCAAGGTCATCCACCTCGACCTCTACTACCTCCACCCAAAGCTCGAGTTCATCTTCCACATCAGCCTCATCGTCGGGCAGTTCCGCTTCTTCAACTAGTTCGTCGTCTTCAGGGTCGTCAACGTCGTCAAGCACATCAGCTACCGCGAGTTCCACTTCCAGCTCGTCTTCAAGCCAAGCATCATCTTCCACAAGCACTTCGACGTCCGCTACTGCCTCACCAACACTTGGCATCAAGCAGACTGTTGGTTCCTACACATTTAAGGGTTGCTGGACTGAAGGTAATCCTAACCGTGCTCTTTCAGACAAGGTAACATACGAGTATACTGCTATGACTCTCGAGATGTGTGCCACCAATTGTGCAGGATACAACTACTTTGGTGTTGAATATGGTGGAGAATGTGAGTAAAAAGTATATTTTGAAAGAAGTCAGTGAATAATTTTTCTAGGTTGGTGCGGAAACAAGATCGATGCAACCGCAACTATTGCTGCAGATCAAAAAGACTGCTCATTCACATGCCCAGGCAATAAGTACGAATATTGTGGTGCTGGTAACAGATTAGAATTGTATATTCTCTCTTCTCTCGTCACCAGCAGCAGTAGCAGCCAGCTATCCACCAGCAGCTCTAGCACTTCGTCCTCATCAAGCTCGATCCCCATAACAACCAGCTCGTCATCATCCACAGGGTAAGTATTCAGTTCATATTTTTAGCACCGTATCCTCAGACCAGCCTTTGTCATTTGTAATAAGTAGTTCAGACCTCATCCCACTACAATAAACACGAAGACCTTAAAGTGTCTCGAGCTCATATTATTCTGGCAGATCCTCCACGATTTCCACTACATCGACAAGCTCTTCTAGATCCTCGACGTCCACGACCAGTTCCAGCAGCTCATCCACAAGCTCTTCTAGCAGCTCTTCTAGATCGTCTACCACAACATCAAGCTCATCTAGTAGTTCGTCTACGACATCGTCTAGCTCGTCTAGCAGCTCTGTATCATCCACTACGTCAAGCAGCTCATCATCAACAATCTCCAGCAGTAGCACGAGCACCACAGCTCAGGCATCACCAACTGCTGTTCGAATTGTCCCAAGTGCTGCCAACTTCAACTACTTCGGTTGCTATTCCGAGGGCATCAATGTTCGGGCTCTCACCTCGCCAAGCGATTTTGCTGTTGATACCATGACTGTCGAGGCTTGTCAAGCCAAATGTGCAGGCTATACTTACTTCGGTGTTGAGTATGGCCGAGAATGTGAGTAGATACAAATCTGGACAATCTAATCCTGCTAATTTATATCCTAGGTTATTGCGGAAACACCATGGCAGCAAGCGCCACGCTTAAACCTGATTCTGATTGTAACATGATTTGTGCAGGTGACAAATGGGAATATTGTGGAGCTGGTAACAGACTAAATGTCTATGTCAAAAATGGAACTGCGGTCGTTACGCCTACCACTAGCGTAACAGGCACAGGCACAACTGCCTCTGCTACATCCGCAGCTACCGGTCTTCCAGCTGGATGGAAATATGCCGGGTGCTACACAGAAGGTATCAACGGTCGTGCTCTTAAGAATGGAAACCCCGACTCTGCTACCAACACTGTCGAGTCCTGTATTCAAACGTGCGTAAGCCAAGGATATAAGGTGGCTGGTATGGAGTTCGGTCAACAATGTTTCTGTGACAACTTCCTGTACAATGGAGCTACTCTCACCGATGAGGCAAGATGTAGTATGGACTGTAGTGGAAACCCAGCGGAGAAGTGCGGAGCTGGAGACATTCTTAGTGTCTACAACACAGGAACGTTAACTGCTTACAAAGCTCCTTCCGCCCAAAAGGATAACCTTCCAGGTTCTTGGGTGTACCAGGGCTGTTACACCGATAATGTTGGTGGCACACGAGCTCTCTTCTGGCAAAGCATTCTTACTACTAACAACACTGCCACCAACTGTCTCGGCCTCTGCTCGCAGTACGGATACATGGCTGGTGGAATGCAATACGGTGATGAGTGTTTCTGCGGAGATGACGATAAAGCTATGGCCACGGGATCAACAGCAGTTGCCGAGACTGAATGCCAAGTTCCTTGCTCTGGTGATAACCAATACTTCTGTGGTGGTGGAAGCAGGACCTCGTACTATAAATGGGTTGGAACTCCTCTGTACGTATGGAACAGGCCAACTGGTGCTGCCATGGGTAAATATGAGTTCCTCATCGGTGGTGTTGTTGTCCCTCTTATTACGACCGCTGGGATCAACGGGAAGGTTGTCTTCATGGAGAAATCTGGTACTGGCGCACCAAACACAACTGGTACCTACGAACTCGACCTTGCTCAACTCAATGATTTCACTAAGGCTTGGAGACCTCTTCACGTGAGTAGTGATATTTTCTGTTCCGCAGGAGTTACACTTCCAGACAAGGCCGGAAGACAGCTCAACGTTGGTGGATGGGCCGGAGGCGCTACCCACGGTGTTCGTCTTTACCTGCCAGATGGATCTCCAGGTGTCGCTGGTACCAATGATTGGCACGAGAACTCCGCCGAGGTTGCTCTCCTGGGTGGTCGTTGGTATCCATCTGCCATGATGCTGACTAACGGATCCGTCTTGATCATGGGAGGAGAGGTTGGCTCCAACTCCGCTCCTACACCATCTTGCGAAATTCTCCCTGCTCCTCCAGGGGGGTACGCTAAGTACCTTGACTGGCTTGATCGTACCGACCCCGACAACTTGTATCCTTTCATGTTCATCCTTCCCTCAGGCGGAATCTTGGTCGTATACTACAATGAAGCCCGTATCCTCGACGAATCGACCTTTGACACTATCAAGACTCTCCCCAACATGCCTGGCTCTGTCAACAACTTCCTCTCGGGCCGAACATACCCCCTCGAAGGAACCGGCGTTCTCCTCCCACTCGTCGCCCCTTTCACAGCGCATGCAACGGTTCTCGTCTGCGGAGGTTCAGCAAACGGCGCTGCGTATGCGGTTGATAACTGTGTCTCCACACAACCCGAAGATGCAAACCCAGTCTGGACACTCGAACGCATGCCTTCTCAGCGCGTCCTCTCATGTATCTGTGCTCTTCCAGACGGAACTTATCTTATCCTCAACGGTGCTCAAGAAGGTGTCGCAGGTTTTGGTCTCGCCCAAGATCCCAACTACAATGCTATTCTGTACGACCCCTCCAAACCTGTAAACCAACGTATGTCAATCATGGATACTACACCTGTCGCCCGTCTCTACCACTCTGAAGCCATCCTGCTTCAGGATGGACGAGTCATGGTCTCCGGCTCAAACCCAGAAGACGGTGTCCACCCAGAAGAATACCGCGTTGAAGTCTTCCGTCCTCCTTATGATTTGAGTGGCCTCCCCAAACCCAGCTACCCCCCTCTTACCAACGCACAAAAAGACTGGGCCTACGGCGCTTCCATATCCATCGGAAACGTCCAAATTCCTAGCGGTAATCTCGGCGGCGTTCGCGTCTCTATGATGGCCGCCGTTTCCAGCACACATGGTAATTCTATGGGTCAGAGAACGCTGTTCCCATCTATCTCCTGTGCTGGTGCCGCGAGCGCGGCGACTTGCACAATTATCGCGCCACCTTCGGCACATGTTGCCCCACCAACATGGTATATGGTGTTCATTCTTGATGGGCCGACGCCGAGTCAAGCCCAGTGGGTTAGGATGGGAGGTGCAAATGCGGATGCGGCTGGCCTGGGGAACTGGCCGGCAAGCCCGGATTTCCAGAAGCCTGGATTGGGACCTGTCGGGTCTTAAGTGTGATGTACTGTGATTGATATTGATGTAGAGAGGGGTGATATATGTTTTCTTGACCCTCTTTAGCGATTGATGTTGTTGGGTATGAAAAGGGGTTTTCGGTATGAATGGGTATAGAAAAGTAATGCCCAGTTATTGTAGGTGTTGCGGTGTATTATGCAACGTGTTGAAATATCATCGCTATCACAGCGAAAATTTCCTTTTCAACCATAACTCTCGATCAAGACGTGCTTGTATTGTTGCTTTGGTTACACATTCACTATCAAACCTGTCACTGTAAAAACTATGTTAATCAAGTTTATGCCCATGACTCTCACTCTCGTCTCTTGCAGTTTTGCTTTTAAGTAGGTTGTACTTATCCTAATTAATATGTCCCTGGCTTATCTGTGTGGCACTCTTAATCTGGTTTTGGGAATCCTACCCCATCATTTCCTCCAACTTCGTTTGCATATCACAAAATATATTGATAGCCTAGCGACCCTAGTTAGCGTATACATTCTCACAGCCTCACTCTTCTATTTCATCCCCTCCCATTTACAGCAAACGTTGCTTCACTCAATCCGCCATGCCACCTCCGAAAAATAAATCAACTAACCTGAACCAATTTCCTCTCCCCCTCCCCATCACCCGCACAACTCCTCGTAAAGTCGATCCTCCATCGACCTTCATCCATACCCCACACCATCTTCTCCCCCGCTCTCCACACCTCCTCATCCCTAGTGTCAAATAAACTCTTCACATTCAATCCCTCGGTACTTTTCCGTTGTAACTCAACAAGCAAACTTGGTGCAATCGTAATATGATGCACACCAGCCAGCGCCATAATCTCATCCGTACTCGTAAGGCTCGCAGGTAAAACCTGCGTTTGATACCCATATTTCTCAAAATATCTCTGCGCATCCACACATAGTTTCTGCTTTTTATTCTCGTCCCTAAACCTATTCCCAAGTTAGCTCTTGCCGCTTCATCTTTATTTCCCTCCCCCCAAATCAAACATAAGCTAGGAAACAATAAAACCATACCCAGCATCAAAATGCACTCTTAGCTCATTAACGTAAGGCGCAATGTAAAGGCACCCTACCTCTGCCGCCAAACTCGCCTGCTCCATCGTAAACAATGTTGTGGCTAGTGTCTGGATCCCCTCACTCTGCAGGGTTTTACAGGCTTGGAGACCTTGCCATGTACTAGGGATTTTGAGGCATAATCGAGTAATATCGAAATCCGAAGAGATTTGATGGACTAGGTTGATTATGCCTGTTAGGTATGTTAGATGAGAGATAGGCAGAAAGGTTGCAGGAAAGAGAGGGGCACGTTTTGAATCTTCAATTGTCCTTAAAGTATCATAAGAGTGGTAGGGGTTAGTCTGGATGTGAATATTGCCGGTAATGTGGGGGGCTATGGCGAGTTGGAGGTGGATCATCTTTCTCTATATCAGCATATGCTTTACATACTCATTGAAAGGGGGAGGTAGGACATACAGCAATTTCAACAGCTAGTTCCTTCACCGGGATATCTGAGTAGGAAGTCTCATGGAATTTATGAGCAAGGGCAATGGATTTCCGAATTGTATCCTTGTGCTCTGTCTTTTGGAGCTCGAAGTATGCTATTGCCTGTAAGGTTATGGTTAGTTAAATCGAAGTGATGAGTTGGAAGAGGGAGATAAGAGGAATTACTTGATTGGAAGTGCAATCTACATATTTGCCGAGATTCTTGGGAACTATTGAAGATCGGGGTTAGATAGAGAGGAGTAAAGCTTGACTGTCGGAAGTTACCTTCAACATCCATAGTATCGCAGTCCACGATTGTGCGGGACTGCAACAGCTCTAGAAGTGTTTGACCCATAGTTGGAGAAAGTTCGTGAAATGTAATTTGATATTTCGGATACTAGCCTAGCCAAGTGCAAGAGGGGAATCCAGAAGAATTACTGAAAATAGCTTGTTCAGTTGTTGAATTTTTTTAATGATGATGAAATGCATGGAGTATATTAGGTTAAGATTTACAAATCCCCTAAACCCCACTAAATTTAAATCGTGGCATACCTTGAAGCATCGACACGAGACCAGGGGAGGGGGGGGGCTTCGCAGGACTACGGAAGGTAGAACGATCCAATGGTCGTAGCCCTCCCACCTAGGGACTCGGTAGACTTGCTTGGCTTGATTGACTTGCTGGAAGGTGGCCAAGTCGTGCTCGCTAGTCAATAACCCGGAGATCGGCAAAAACCCTTTATACATGGACTATCTTGGCTTTAGAAGGCCTGGACAGAGACTCTTTTTATATATATTTTATGTTTTCGAGATTGTAGTTGATTTCGTAGTACTTGTTGTTCAAGTATTTTTGTAAGAGATGGAATATTTGTAAAATGACTAGCATACAGCAATTCGGCTCCCGGAAAAATTGCTCTACTGCTCACTTGAATGCAATATATGTTTTCAGAATATTGAGTTTGCAGGAAAGCCTGAATTAAAAGAATAGCCACTGAAACATACAGGCTTGAATCAGTTACCTTTTCCTGTCTACAATAGCCCTTGAAGCGATCTTATTGCAATCAGGGAATACGAGAAGTGTGATGCACTTGTCCTTCGACTTGATAATACAGGATGCTAACCTTGATGGAGGATACACAACTATGTTATTTCCAATATACAAGACCATCCATAAGTCTTCTTGCCGTCCTAAAGACATTTGCATTTGTCAAATGTCCTTGTTTATCAAACTCAGCACCAACCACCATCTTTCCAGTTGGGTGACTTAGTGTGATTCCGTCCGGGTTAACACGCTCACCTGAGACACAACGACTGACAACTGAGCCCTCTATATTCGCAGCAGCTGCAATAGCCAAAGATACAGTGATAGGGATAGCTCGGTGTGGCTGACCTACAGATAAAGCTCTGACTATTAGATCCATATCATTTTCAGAAGTCTCTGAAAGCGAGAGAAGTCGATGATAACAGGGTTTAGAAACCATGGCAATTTTGGGGATAGAGCTAGGCGTGTCTTCAACAGTTTTGCTTATCCCCATAGCGACAGAAGCCTTGCACCGTATCTGCTCGAGAGCTTCTAGGATGAGGGGTTTGCTGTCAAGCTCATCCGGCAGTATGGTTCCTTTAGTGCCAATCGAGTCTGCCTGGACGAAGACACATGGATTTCCAGCATCAACACAGCTTACTTCAAGGCCGTCAAAAACATCTACAACATTTCCAGTCGGCAGAAGTTTTCCAGTTTTGGAACCACTGCCCGCCATTAGCATCCCTTTCAAACAAAGAATAAGAAAATGCTGACGCCGGGTTTATAAAAGCTAGTCGTATTTTCGCAGCTGTGCCAGCCACACCATCAATTGAGAAATCCCCTTGAGCGGCAGCCTCGCCTTCTATGACAGGGAATGTAGAATGTATGATCTTGCCAGAATTCGTATTGTGTATTCTCACTGTTGTCTCACCCTCTATCGGATCTACGACCCCATAATCAACCGCAAAAGGCCCAATCGCGCTCAACATATTTCCACAATTACTCGAGTAATCGACATCATTGTTCTTTACCCCAATTGCAGCGAATGTATAGTCGACATCTGCGTCCGGATGCGTCGAGGGTCCTACAACACATATTTTAGACAGAGACGATATTCCTCCACCAAGGCCATCTAGCTGTCTACCATTGGGATCTGGAGAGCCAATTGCACCGAGGAAGATCGGTGCCCAGTCGTAACGGTCTACAGGTAGGTTTTTTTGGTGGAATATGATTGCTCGAGATGTACCACCGCGGTAGTAGGCTGCTGGAAGGCGGTTCTGTGGCTTGGCAGAACTTAAACTTCGGACTTGGAGACTTTGGTGAAGTCGTAGAGTTCGGTTGAGCATGGTGGAGGGCATTCGATGATTTTCAAGGTGCGTCCAATGGTGAAATTTCGCATGCTGTCCTGTGCGTAAGTGAAAGTACCACAAGGGTGTGGCTCACATGAAGGCACAAATTGAATTGGATATCAGAAATATAAATTAGGATATAAAGTCACGTGTTTTGACACAGAAAAGTAAAAGCCGGGAGTAGAGTATGTTAGAGACTTCATGTCCAAGTATTTGGGTCATATTGTATCGTGTATGTATATACTCCTTTACTAACTAACAGGTCATTTTGCTCACACTGCTTTGGCAATATACGGTCTTCTAATTCACAAAGCAGTAAAAAATTGACTTGGAAGGTTAAAATTCACACTTACTGTCAACGGAATAAGCATAATATGTCCTTTGCAAAGTCCTATCGTTCTCACTATCTGATTATTCATTTGGTATCTTACATATCTTTTATGCTTGGGCGTACTGCCTCAGCCTTCTCTCTTCGTTGTTTGTAATCAAGTTCTTTCATATCTACTTCAGCCGTAACCATGACCTTCGCCGCCTTTGTCCAAACGCCAGCAAAATGCGTTTTCCTCGCTAAAATCAAGGCTCATACCGATGTGAGTGCCCACATGAAGATAAGTTGTACAGGGTATGAGTATAGGAACAAGAACTGGGTTCTTCGGCTCTTCTGTGACCGCGCTACTGTCTGCATTGTCCCTCTCTCATCGGTCGTGTTCTCAGGAAGGAGAACATATTTCAGCGACCGTAACTAGGCACGTTAGCATCAGTCCTGCGTCCAGTCGCACAAAATCCAAACTTACCAAGAAAAGAGCATTCGCAGCAAAGCAGTAGCCAAATACTGTCCATCCCATCCATCCACCAGTTCCTTTCCCATGATTAAGCACCTCGCTCACAACCAATGTAACTATAACTCCTACGAACTTATATCCTGAATAGGCAACCAAATCCAGGAGCTGGGAGTCGTTTGAAATAGATAACAGGTAACATCCTAGCTTCAAACCAAGGATTTCAATAGCAACAATAAAAAATGCCCATGTTGCTGTATAACCAAATAGCTCTGGCTGGAATGAACCTCGAAGACCGGCAAGAAGTGTGGAGAGGAGGATGTAAGTGACTAGGGCCATTAATGGAATGTACATATCAGGGCTATTAAGATCATCCCTCGGTGGCAAGAACCATCCTTCCTGGCCATTTGGGCCAACTGATTGCTTTCGGGACCACGGCTTGTGCCTCCATGGGAAAAGGACGAGGAAGAGCTTGTTGACAACATATGAGTTCGAAACATTGAAGTAGTGTTTAAGCGCGGAAACGTTGACATAGCGGTTGAACTAATTAGGCATTAGCAAAAAGAAAACTTGAAAGGCTTTCCAGTACTGACATTCTGTTCCATATACTCTGTACCATGCTTCAATGCAGTCTGGCCAACTTGAAAGCCCATTTGCGCCGTAGGGTCGTTTATAAATCCACCATATGCGCCAAACGCATTCCCACCACCTTGAGGTTGGTATGGGTTCCCATAACCTGCCGACTGTTGCTGATGCTGTGGTACTGGTGGAGGGGGCGATCGGAGTTGGGGAACTGTAGAGACATGTTGAGGGACTGGATGATGAAGCGGTGGAGAGTTCGCCGGGGGCATATTTCCGTACTGATTTCGTTGCATCGTTGCGGTTGCTGAAAGGGGGAGAATGCAATGATGCCTCTAGGAGACAAGGCTGCGGGGACGGCCAGGCTAAATAGCAGATATCTGTCAGGAGTTGCGCGTTCTATTCGAACACATTTCCAATTTCTTCGCGATTGATGACATAAGAGCCGCTAGAACCCCAGATCTTATCAAGGCTGCCAACCACAGGGGTCAAGAGGACAAGGCTTGCACTTTGCGACAGTGACCTTCCTGTCTCCAACAAAATATTCCGACAACGTCCCATACAAAATGTTGGATACTTTTGAGATTCTTACGACTTCTGGTGTGGTCTTATGGTCCAAGACTTACTCGACAATCAGCCCCGCCATTATCAACAGCCTCATCACGAATGTCTTCATTGAAGAGAAAACATTGCCAGGTGTTGGCATTGCCGACGACGTATCCGCGGCGAATAACCCTCCATACAAGTATGATCAGCATACGTTAAAGTGGACAACTCATAAGGAGCTGGGTATCATATTTGTTGTATGTTTTGGAGATTGCTAGGAGTGTGCAAGATCTCGAAGTCTATTCTCTTTTATTATTTTTTAATTTACTGGAGCTGACTTGCTGTCTATAGGCGGTTTATCGATCACTTTTACACCTTTCCTGGATTGACAAATTAGTAGACAATATTAAAACTTTATTTGTGGATTTATACGGAGATCAATTAAAGAAGCCACATACAACAATTATCGAGTGTCATTTCGACAATTACTTTGATCAGCAAATACGAGAATTAGAGAAAACTGCATTGAATCAAGACACAAGGGTCACTGAGTCTACAGCATCACTTGAAGAAGCGCTAGTATCTGCCTCTGGAAACCTTGGGGATGAACCGCCTCCGCTTCCCGGGCTTCTCTCAAGAGGACAATCTAAGAACAATTATAGGGACTTGACCTCCAATGAGTCAACACCTATCGACACTCCAAATACTTCAAGGCCGAGCACGCCTGCAGGACATATTTTAACAGGAAAATCAGGGCCAGGGGGAAAAGGATCAAGACGAGCACGTAAAGCTGCGAACACACCTTCGGCATATGCCTCTTCAGGAGATGAGTCCTTTGCAAAAAAAGGTCGGGGCGCGAAACCAAGCTCCCAAAAGAAAGGTAGAAAATGGGATGCCGATGGTCTAGCAGACGAAGACAGTGATACACCGCTCGATTATTCAGCGCCTGCGAACGGCGCAACATCTGGCGAGGATGAACGACTTGGAGCGGTAGAGGAGGTTGACCAAGCCTCATGGGGATCCAAGACTAAGAAGGGACAGTTTGTGCTAAAGGACTTAGACGATCAGGTCAATTCCATACTGGCTTCAGCAGATGCCAGGAAGGAAACTGCAACGACTAGTTCTACAGGAATTGTTGGCTCAAGTATTAGTGCAATTGGAGGGCTTTTTAGAAATGTAGTGGGCGGGAAGACGTTGACAAAAGAAGACCTAGATAAAGCTATCAAGGGAATGGAGGACCATCTTCTGCGAAAGAACGTTGCTCGAGAAGCCGCAATTCGACTATGTGAGGGTGTTGAGAGAGAACTTATTGGAGTGAAGACAGGAAATTTTGAGAGTATGTATCTAGCCGTCCAATTTGAAAATAATCCTAACAATGTTCAGGCGTACAAGCAAAAATTCAAACCGCGATGGAGTCTTCCCTGCGAAAAATCCTTACACCAACATCATCTCTGGATCTTCTTCGAGAAATTGATGCCGTCACTGCGCCATCTGCACTATCCCTGCAAAAAAAGCGTCCATACGTTATTTCTATTGTAGGAGTTAACGGTGTAGGAAAGTCAACAAATTTGTCAAAGATATGCTTTTTCTTGCTCCAGAACAAGTACAAAGTACTTGTCGTGGCATGCGATACCTTCAGATCTGGAGCTGTAGAGCAACTAGCAGTTCATGTGCGCAATTTAAAGGAATTGACCGCACGAGAAGGTGGTGAAGTTGAGTTGTATCAAAAAGGATATGGCAAGGATGCAGCGAACGTTGCAAAAGACGCTGTCACATTTGCGGGTCAGGAGGGTTTCGACGTTGTTCTGATCGATACCGCGGGTCGCCGTCATAACGATCAACGGCTCATGTCTTCTCTCGAAAAGTTTGCGAAATTCGCTGACCCTGACAAGATCCTTATGGTTGGAGAGGTATGACCCTTCCTCATCCACAATATTTACTCTGCTAACAAACCATTAGGCATTGGTAGGCACAGACTCGGTTGCACAAGCACGAAATTTCAACACTGCATTTGGAGCAGGTCGCTCCCTTGACGGCTTTATTATCTCAAAGTGCGATACTGTTGGTGACATGGTGGGAACCCTTGTTAGCATGGTCCATGCTACCAATGTGCCCGTACTATTTGTAGGTGTAGGACAACATTATAGCGATCTCAGGAACCTGTCTGTCAAGTGGGCGGTGCAGAAGTTATTAAGTAGTAACTAATTGATACTGTGTAATAAGATACCGTTTATTACTAACCATGAATAAAATAAGATTCGCTCAATCATAGAGAGCATGTATCTGTCACTCAGGCCATAGTGCAAGAAAGAAGGGAGCTGCCTTTGGTGTCATGTTTAAGTATTAAATTCCTTTTTTTCAGGTTGAAGCCTTTGTAATATGTAACAACATACTTCCTAATATCCTTTTCCTCTAAAAATATCCCTAGTTCGGGAATCGCCTCCCTTAATTTAGCGATCGGCTAAACCTCAATTTTCCCCACCTTAAGCACCCGATTCGAGGACTATTTATCCATCTACCCCGCGCATCTTGTCGTGGATCTCCATGTCATTATTTTCACTTCTACCTCTTTAAGTTTCCTGGTACCCTCGTACTGTTTTTCTCCCGAGAGCCGAGATAATGGACAAAAGTTTACTAGCTCGCCAGGCAAATTGACAATCATATCCAGACAAGGTAACCTAAGGATTTATGTTTGGACGAATGCCCGGGTCTCCGCAACCATGGCTCCGGGTAAGAAGTGGATAAGTTGAAATTGTTCTTATAGTTTCGTGATGTTCCTTGACTCCTCTCTATTTGACTTATTGCTTGTCATGTTTGCTTCCCTACCACCCCCCATGGATTGAGGTCTAATTAATGCCTAAATAATTCATGGATTGATATCAATTACTACTGTCAATGGTGCAACCACCCAGCCTCTAGAGCATCTCTCTTAACATTAAAAGGCTTTTCATACATTCTGCAGTCATGAAAATCTCCCAACTCCTTGCGGGAACCCTTTGTCTTACTCCCGTCACTTCAAAAATAAATCGCAAACAAGTCCTCTCCCAGTTTAACCCCATTCGATATGCCAGCTCAAACAGCACGCCGATGCAAGTAGGCAACGGTGATTTCGCATTCGGCGTCGACGTTACTGGTCTACAGACTTTCATGCCATACGGCACTCTCTCGTCATGGGGATGGCATAACTTTTCTCTCCCAGCAACGCCGGGGCAGACTGCTGTGACAGATTTTACAGGCTTAGATTGGTATTTCATTCCTCGTCCTCAAGTCAAAATTTCCAAATTCTAACATATCCATAGGTGGGTACATGGAAGGCTAGTAAATTATAACCAGCCAAATCCAGCAGAACCACTCATCTCAAACTGGCTCATCAAAAACCCTCAGCGTATAAATCTAGGCCGCATCGGTTTCTCTTTCGGTCCGAATCAAACCAATATTACTGAAAAAGATCTTACCAATATTATGCAAACTCTAGATCTCTACTCCGGAACTATCACTTCTACCTTCTCAATTTTCAACTCCAAAATCATGGTCATTACAACCGCCGATCCAGAAACTGATACCATTGGAATTCAAGTTGAATCCGAATTGTTGAAAGATGGGAAGTTGGGAGTGTTCTTCGATTATCCGTATCCAGATATCAATAAGTTCGATGCACCGTTTGTTGGTGTGTGGAATTCTAGTACCTGGGCTAAACATACGACAAGCTTACAAGCAAGAGGGAACAAAGCAGTCATCTTACATGATATTGACGCAACTCGATACTGGACTACCATTCAATGGGAGTCAGATGGCGAGGTTTTAATTGAAGGACCAAAAGATGAGAGTCATCGGTATATTCTCTCACCTAGCGGATCATCAAAACTTGACCTATCAGTCAATTACTCTCCAACGTCTACCCGAGAGAGTGACATGAATGACGGCTCGAGCATAGCTGAAACTTCATTCAAGTGGTGGAAGTCGTACTGGGAAACAGGGGCATTCATAGACCTAACAGGCAGTAAAAATATATCCGCAATCGAACTCCAGCGCCGGATCGTTACTTCACAATACCACCTAGCCCTCAATGCGCATGCTTCAGACCCACCACAAGAATCAGGGTTAGTAAATATAGGCTGGTATGGAAAATTCCACCTCGAAATGATCCCATGGCATCTTCTGCACTGGCACCTCTGGTCCAAGTCTTCTTTCATTCAGAAATCGGTTCCTAGAGTGTATACTAGTTTCTTAGAAAGCAGTAAGAAACGAGCAGCGAAGATGGGGTATAAGGGTGCGAGATGGGGGAAGATGAGTGATCCAACAGGAAGGAGTGCACCTGGGGAAATTAATAGCTTGCTGATATGGCAGCAGCCACATGTTATGCTTTTTGCAGAGATGGAGTGGAGAAATGGTGAGGATAAAGGAGAAGTCCTTGAAAAATGGGCCAATATACTTGACGAGAGCGCGGAGTTCATGGTTGATTTCGCTTGGTGGAATAGCACTACGGGTTCGTCTCTTTCACCCTTTCCCTCATTTCTTTAAATACTAGGTGTATTTGAAGTATTAATTCGTAAAAATAGCTCGTTACGATCTCGGTCCTCCCATGTACCCCGTAAGCGAAAATACCAACCCAAACGTGACACTTAATCCTACTTTCGAACTCGCATACTGGTCGTTCGGCCTTCAGATTGCCTCCCAATGGCGAAAACGTCAGAATCTCCCTGTGCCAGAGAAGTGGACACATGTATTACAACATCTCTCTCCATTGCCCGTCAAGAATGGAACATACGAACTCTACGAAGGAATCCCGAACATGTGGATAGACCCCATAAGCGTAACCGATCACCCTGCTCTCCTTGGTATATTTGGACTTTTGCCTACTCCCACAAACCCTGCCCTTAATTTCAACCTCACCATTCTTCAGGGAACAGCAGAAAAAGTAAGCCAAGTATGGGATTTCAAAAACCTCTTCGGCTGGGACTTCCCCATGCTTGCAATGAATGCGGCGAGAATGGGAGATAGCGAGAAAGCAGTAAAGTATCTTCTGGACCCGGAGTGGAATTTTGACGATATAGGTATGCCAGTGGGGGGTCCAAGGGTTGCGACTCCGTATTTCCCAAGCAGTGGGGGGCTGCTCTGGGCAGTGGGTATGATGGGAGGTGGTTGGGATGGTGCAAATGAAGTAAAGAGATGGCCGAACGGTTGGACGGTTGAGTGTGAAGGGTTTAGAAGTGCGTTATAGGAAACTGCAGGAAGGTGTTGCCGAGGAACAATACCAAGAGACGAAGGATAGTGGCGGGAAGTCGTCACAATAAGTATGAGTAATTGAGGGAAAATATCAACTCAATGAATCCAGATAAAGTAACATTTGTCAAAAATAATATGACTATGAAGTGTTGGAACCGCCGTCCTTGGCGGTTCCACTGAGGGCAAAAGCAATTTAGAGGTTATGTGTAATCACTTAAGGCGAAGGGGGTATAATAACAGCAGAGTTATCAAAATTCATGAGCCCACTATTTTTCATCCAAAAATTAGGGCGAATTCGTTCCCAGACACTTCAACTCCAGAGCCAGGATCTTCGAACTCAGTTCGAGTACCCATATAATATCTTTATCAATACAATATCTTTATCAGCCCACTATGTGTCAGAAATGTAATTATAGTCGTTGTTTAAGGTTAAATGAAGAATTTTTCAAGGTAGAAAAATTTGCCAAAGCCCTTATCGAGCGGTGTTTCCTAGTCTTGCTTGGACCAGAACCGGATATTCCGGCAATTTCTAAGTCGAAGTATGTAGTCTGAGGAATATTGACAGATAAAACTTCCCTATAACCTTAGACTAACGAAACATCACCGGACCAAAGCCGATCTAGTAGTATCGCTAGTATGGTAGAGATAAAATTGGGATTCGAAATTTAAGTGTTTCCGTGTGATGGATTCCCATTTAATTTACAGTAAATACGCATACAATCGGTTCCGCATGTCGTTGTTAAAAACTGATACTGGTTTCTTGAGCACCTCTTTCTTACAATACAAACACCCTTTGTCTGTTGAGGCAGTCCAAAGGTCTTCGGTCCGATGAACAATGAACCCAACAGTGGTGTGTTTTAGCTTCGCAAAGGACAATCACAGCGACAAAGGTATAATATCAAAGACTAAAAGCCGTTAACTGGTTAATAATATATCACTTAATGGCTGGAACATCCATTAGATCGTGCCGTGCGTAATCCCCCTCTTGGAAAAACTTAGGAACTTGGAAGTAAAGCCCAGCGTTAATAATACCTACCACCCCCCCCCCCCCCCCCCTTTGCCTCCTCTACTCCAACGGCTACAGATATAATAATTCTTCCAACACTGTGAGATTTAAGAGCTACAAACGGGTACTACATACTTCTAAGGCCGTTATTGAGCCCTCATAACTCAAGTGAGGCTACTTACAGCCAGCGAAAAGCAACACTTACCTCTTACTATAAACTATTATGCCTTGTCGTAAAATTATTGGAATTTAAAAAAATATCATATGAAATTAACTGATTATATTTCTATTACATCTTGATTAAATTAATGTATATGTGTATGGTAATATCCTGTAAAGTTTAAAAAATTTGAGAGTGGGGGAATAACTTTCCCTGAACTAGATTTCTTTTATTGAGAAATAATATCGTATTAGATAGTTAGTACAGTACTCTCCCATCGAGTAAGTTTCACAAAATACACTGCCTCGGATAAAAGCGAAAACGGCTACATATTGGGGGATTTAGGGTGCTGAAAAATTAGTGAAGGTAAACAAGAGGAAGCGAGCTCAGCAAATGTTATGAATCCTGTTTTCCAGGTCCCTGATCGCATGCTTTAGTGTGAAGAGCTGGAGCCAAATTTATCAAAGTGAGTATGAATACTTAAGAAATGTTACTGGCTCTTTCGTTACTTGTAGGGGGAATAATTGCTATGATAAATCCGATGCGGCATAAGTTCAGTCTTGGGTCTAAGATACGTTAGAAATAGCGGGATGTCTTAGCTTCACCACCAGACCATAAAATTGAAAAATAAATTATAGCAATGTGGGCTAGAAAATTGCCAAGCAGAGGTCTTAATTTAAAGTAAACCATCGCCGCCGTATCAAATTTGCAACTGTGGGAACACCCGTGATCCACCCTGGTTCGGGTGGCTCTTGTGTAGTGACCAGATTCTATTCTTTTCCAAGTTATCCGGTTCCAAACAATTATGAAAAGAGCTGGGAGCTACTTTCTTGTCTACTATTTAAATGTTAAATATACCAAGTATAGCAATAATAACAAAAGAAGGGTGAAACTAAAGTTTGCATCTAGATAGATCCGTGGCTCAGGTGACAGATACTCTCTCATAGTAGAGAGCTTAGCCCCAAGCTGAGGAAGCGGGAAGGAAACCACTGAAATCTGATAAAACTAGTAATTTTGGCTTCGGAATGTATTAAGGGTTGTGTGAAAATGCTTTCGCAATACAGTTTCATTAACCCAGGCAGTCAGAAAGACGCTGGCTGAGTTGGGCATCGATGCAACACTGAACTGCTCATATGTTCAAATTCTACCTGCTGTCCGTAACACTATGTACAACTAATCCAGCCACCTGAGCGACTATTCACGCCTGTCAAATACCAGGAAATAAGAACTTTTGTTTAGGTGTTAAACCGCCCATCTAATCTAGTGGAATGCCCTCATACTCGGCGAAACCGAGCGAAAGATTCATGTTTTCTAGTTGAATGTCAGCAACGAAGGTATATGAGTTGAGATGCAGGACTTACGCAAGCATTGGGTTGCAGCACCCTTCAATAAATTATCGATTGTCGCACATACCACGACTCTCTTTCCACTACTGTGTACCCCAAAACCACCAATTTCAACTCCGTGCTTACCACTGATGTTTTTCACACTGGGTGGTTCGCCAGAGACCTTCACTAACCTCTCACCGGCGTATCTCTCTTGGTATAGCTGCCTAATATCTCTGCTGGTCATAGAATCCTTCAATGGTATGCTGATAGTGTGGTGGATGCCTTGGAACCAGACTGCGACGTGGGGGATGAATGCAACCTCAACACCAAGTTGGCTGCTGATTTCTCTCTCGTGAATGTGGTCCGTCAGACTATAAGGGATGATGTTGTTGGTTAGGTTGTCAACGTCATTTTTTGGACTTGGCTTTGTGCCAGCACCAGAATAACCGGAAACACCGAAAACGGTTGGCTGCCCACCAAGGAAAGGCACTAAGGGTGCAATGCCCAGTTGTGCTGCAGTTGCATAGCATCCTGGGTTGGAGATGCGTGTTGCCTTAGCAATATCAGATCTGGTGACAAGTTCGGGAAGGCCATAGGTCCACTTGTTATCAAATCTGTAGTCGGCGGAAAGGTCGACGATGACACTGTTTTGTGGACCTTTGCCTTCCTCAACAGCATCAACAAAGGGTTTGCAGACACCATTAGGAAGTGCCATCACCCAGCAATCGATCTCCCCCTTTTCTTCCATTCTGCGAACATCTTCTGGAGAAAGGTTCTCGTAAGTGATCTCGCGCTTTTCATACCCCTTCAATTTCTGGCCAGCAAGCTCACGGGAAGAGACGTGGCGAAGGTCCATGTGAGGGTGAGCATTAAGAAGGCTAATCAAAGCTTGCCCGGTGTACCCACGAGCACCAATCAAGGCGACCTTAGCCGGTTGAGTGTTGGAGGAGTTCTTGCTACCGAAAGGAGGATTAGGATTTGTAGTTGTGGCATAACCACGTGATGAGGTAGCGAATGCTCTTGATGGGATTTGGCGAGCATTTTTGGTGGCTGGACGTCTCGTACTGGTTGAAAATCCTCGAGCTTGTTGTGCCTGTGGTGCAGCACGCTGCTTTACGGATGCACTCAATCCGCTGGAGGCCTCCTTGGCTGCACGATGTAGGCGAGCCTCTAAGTTGGCATCACCTAACATCGACCGGCCATATCTTGTGAACTCGGTCATGAGTTCCTTAACCTCGTCGCCATTCTCAATTCCATACCAGAACATTACCTCGCCATCCTTAGATAAGCTTCCGTCGGCTTTGTCAAAGAACCATGTCAAGTTCTCGTCATCTTCCTTCACGGTCCAGACGAGCTTTGGGTGATCTTTCTTGATGGAGGCGAAGACATTGTCCGCGACATTGGTAAGCCATCCAGATTTTGTAATCGTGAAGGTGGCCAAGTTGGCAAGGTGTGTAGGCGAAGAGGGAGGAAGGACAATTGCAAGAGCATCCATAGGCTCGTCAAAGTAGGCTTTGAAGTCTCTCGTCTTCAAGCCATCGACGTATCGATCAACAGTAGCTCTGGCATCAAGGCCTTCACGGTCTCTGACAAGAACGTCCTTGAGCTTTTGGAGATCCTCAAATTGAGAAATGCTAGAAGCGGTAGCAAGTTTGTTTCCTCGTCGGATAAGAGTTCCGGCACCACTATCCGTGAACAGCTCCTTCTGGAGATCTGCTGGGTGGATGATTGCAACACTGGTGGTTCTTGGAAGACCCTCGAGTAAGTCTTTGATTTCTTTGATCTTTAGTCTCGTACCATATCGGCACCACCATTGTGACATCAAATACTCATACTCCTCATCTAAGTTAATGGCAGAGATCTTCTCATTGGTATCAGCATTGAAGAGTCCTCCCTTCTCGGAAAGGTAGACGATTTTGAGTGGTTGAAGAGCACGGGCAAGCTCACCGGCTGCCACATCTGCGTTGACGTTCAAGACCTGGCCTTCCGGCGTCTCTGCCATCGAGGTCAAGATTGGTAAGCATCCTGCATTGATAGCTGCCTCAATTGGGTTCTTGTTGACCTTATTAATTCTACCAACCAAATCGTATTTCTCCTTGTCCAAGTAGTCGGCACCGAACACGCCAGATGTGACTGGGCGAGCTCGTACACCCATCTCCTCGAGTTTCTCCACAAGTTTCAGGTTCTCTTCGAGGAAGAGCTTTCTCGCAACTGCCAACGTCTTGCCATCTGTCACCCGAATACCTTCTTCAAATTGTGGTTCCACTCCTGCATCTTCCAAAAGCTTGTTCAATTGTGGTCCAGCACCGTGCACGACAACTGGGAAAAGACCAACATGGTTCAGGAAAGCGAGAGCAGATGTGAGTGACTCGAGGTGTTCAGTGATGATGGCTCCGCCAACCTTAATGACTGCAAATTGCTGAGAGGAAACAGATGTGAAGTGTGACAGGTATTGTTGTACCTCCCTCTTCGAGCCAATATTGCTCAAGAGCTGCACAACTGTTGAACGAGTAGAAAAGTTGTCTGTTGAAGGAGCTGCATATTCGCGTGTATATGTGAGTGCGAGCGAAGTCGTAGCCTTGGGTATTGTGCGGATTGAGGTTGATGGAAGTCGACTGGCAGCTGTGCGTGCCCTTCTGGCAAAACTACCAGCTGTTGAACGAAGAGCTAACATTTTGGTAGTTAGAGTGGAGATTGGCCGAAAGCGTTGCAATTGTCTTCCTCCAGCTCCCGCAAAGCTACAAAACAAACGTCGATGTACCAAACAGAACTTTGTAAGTCTATGTCATGAAAGGCGAGGGGTAAGCTGGAGAGTGACTGTCACGCAGACTGGGATCACTAAAGTCGGTCAGCGTGTGTTATGTCGGTCCCCGATGAGGCAATTGACATCGATCAAAGAAAAATTGGTGAGAAAGAGTAATCATACCTGAACAAGTGAAATGTGTGGTTTTGTAGAAACTGCTCGAACTGCACCTCCAGATATTCGTATGCCTCCAAATTCTTGGGGTGGAGTTGTAGTATCCGATGCCCGGAGCGATTGGTTGATGGTAGGTCGCCGCTAGAACTCCCCGCCTCTAAACCAGCAGAGGGAAAACCTTGCGCCAATTTTGCTCTGCGCATGTGCACGTTGAAGCAAGGCAAAAAGATTTTCAACCCATCTTTTGGCGCCTGGCCACTTGTAACCTAGGAAGGTTTGTGTAGCCACATGGTTCATGCCCTGCAAGTTGAAGACGCAATTGTTCACCTGAAGAGCTTTTCCTGCATGGCTGGTCTAAGCCGTTGATGGTATCATACACCTTGAAATGTCCTCTTGTTATGCATACTGTTTTAAGATATTTGACTGTGAGCAGGCCAAGCAAGTGGACCTTGTAATTAAGTTTATGATAGCAAAGACCGTAATCGGAGAACAATTCGTGACTCGATATATCAAACACTCCTTCACATTCATAAAAAAGTTCATAATATGTCATGATGTTTCCATTATTCCCCCCAATTCCTACATGATACAGATCCCGTGAATTGGGAATCACTGCCAGGCCAGATGAAAGCCTGACAGTCCCGTCCAACGGTATGTGACGCCCCTCGAAAAGTACGAAACCAACGTAAAATCAAAATAAACTCCTGATCGCTAACAATTCGTTGATCGAGCTTTCTCGTAGCCAGCGAGTGTCGCATGCAGATGAGATCGGAGACCTCGGCACTCTCACTTCATAATATAAACCCAACCAGCCACGATATACACCACGCCCCAGAGACTGAAATGCTAGAGAATTTACTTCCTCGTGGCCACAACTAAGAAACTGATTAGCTTTATTCTTTAGCCGAGTTTCTTTCTTTCTTACCTGCTGGTACGATAATGACAATCAGGAGGATGACAATTCCACCGATCAAGCACATTCTCATCTTCATGTCTATAAAGTAGTTAGCCTCCAAATTCCATCATTGACAAGTCCAAGGTAATTACCCTTCCACCACATCTGCTTTCGAACACGGTTGGCACCCCGTCTGAAGCCTTGTGCTGATACTGCGAGGTTGTCGGTCTTATCTTGGAGAGAGTCCAAGCGTTCACCACGTTGAGAAACTTTATTGATATTTTCGCGCATCACTCCAACGGTGTCATCAATTTGCTATAAAGACAATATATTAGTTTATTATCCATTATATCTTGTATTGGCCAGTAGCATCATATTAAAGTCGGTCGGATGTAGGTCGTAGTGTGTGCGAAATTGCTGAAGCATAGATCTTGCTGAGCCAAATCAATCAATCGTCACAAGTAAAATGTATCCAATAGTCGAGTTGCAACCTTCAACGCTTGCCAGCTGATAAAACACTCATTATCATCGATGGGTCGATGGGTGATTCGCTATATGAGGTCCTGAAACCTGTCCGCGGCAATCTTCGATACGTTGCGAATAGACTGCCATCGACACGCCCCGTCGTTCGTCGCATCACAAGCTCTCCCCGTACGATCCTTTGTCGCAATGCTTCGGGATATCCGGTATCGATCGTGTCACTCTTCGTGTTGCCACCATCGAGAAGGTCGTCGTCGCATGGAATCCATCGCTCAACAGCTCTGGAAAGAAGCGCATCGTCCGGAGAATCTCTCACAATTGGGTTCAGATAGTACTTACAGCTTGAAGGGCCGCCGTTCTTTGATTGCCTTGTCCTTGGGCTGGTGCACCTCCCGCAGCTGGCGCTCCGCCGCTTGGGATATAAGGATCATATTGGGGTTCGCGAGAGTCTGCCATTGTGATTTTGTGTGCGGATGAGGCTGAGGTCGCTATAAAGAATTGAAATCGCTTTCAGTGTTGTATATGCAAAGTTCGTCGTTGAGTGGTTGGATGCGAGGTTGGGGATTGATGGTTGCTAGAGAAGGAGGTTGCTAAGAGATGAGAGTCTCTGACTTTGAGATGGTCGGCCAAGCAAGCGAGGAGGCAACGCCGAAACACTGAAGGTTCACGTCTAAAACAGTAAGTAGGAGGAACGTGACAGTATGTGAGTATCAGGCTATTCGCAGTGATTATTCATGAGTGTGAGCATCCGGGAAACGGTGAATGTAGCTGAGCACATCAATTAAATACGGTTTCTATTGTTAGACCCTATGCTCGTTGCCTCATTTTTCCGTTGCCTCGTGCTAGCATACGCACTCCATTGAGCCACAATATTGATCACGTGATAATCTGACTAACAGGTGGTGGCTGTCTAGGAGACCTGTGCTCCCATTTGACAAACTGTTTTGTTTCTTTCAGGTTTGTAATTGCAGCCACTCGTTTGGAGACATCATGCACGGTACCTCACACCCCTCTTTGGAGCCACGACTCGACAACAAAGGAGCTTGGATCAGGAGACTCAACATCTCGTACATTTTATGATTATGTCATGTTGCCCGGCCCTTTCGGATCATCGCCAAGAGGACTCGATTTCGATAGTTATCGCGAGGTGAATTTCAACAGATGTGATTCATGTTGAGAGAAGTGTAGAATCTTTGCTCAAGATGATGTCGCATCTGGAACAATGCATTGTAGGGCTTCAGCACCACTTTTCAGCCTTTCCTCGTGATTGGAAGGGTTTTTCTATTTGTTCTTGGCCTTGAAAGCACATATTTATGGTTCGTATCGTCGATTTTAGCATTCTTGGTCCACCTTTTTCCCCACCTCGTACTGCTGAGGCTCCCCTCCACCTTCCCAAATTCCAAAGTTCCTTAAAGTCTCTCCACTTTTCAAATACCCATCGCAACGGAACATAAAAGGAGTACTGGTATTTGCTCGTCTACAGCCTCACACTCGTTCTTTGAGTATTCATTCGTTCGAACTCCTACAAATCACCAGCAACGACGTCATACCACCAACAGCCAGTGCACAGCTACCCGGAACAGTCGTTTGCGCCAACCTCGAGAAAAGAAGAGTATTCTTTAAGAGCTTGGTAGAAGTAATAAATTGGAACCTTCCTCCAGAGCACTTGCATGCCATCATATTGTAGCCCGGTGGGCAAGCCTTGAATCGTCGCATCAACCCCGGCCTTCCCGTCTCTCTGGTCTGCTTGAGTCTTGTGGTCACACTTCAGGATGAAGATTTCACACATTTTAACAAGTGTTGCCACGGCATTTCTCGCTGGAAGCCAAGTTACGCAAGCATTGAGTATAGATTTAAGCTCCCAGGGTATGCCAAACCGGAAGCCATTAGCCTCTCGGCGAATATCCTGCTTATACTGTCACAGATTCCATAAAGTCAGCAGCAAAAACGCTTGCATACGATATGATGCTATATTATACCGGAAATCGAACTGGCGACATACCCGGAAACTTGCCGGCTCCATATTATTGGTGGGAAGCAGGAGCGATGTTCGGTGCTATGATCGATTATTGGTACTATACAGGCGACTCAACGTATAACGATGTCACAACGCAGGCAATGCTTTTTCAGGTAGGACCCAATGCAGATTATATGCCTCCGAATCAAACGAAGACCGAAGGAAACGATGATCAAGGATTCTGGGGTTTGGCAGCTATGTCTGCTGCTGAAGTAAATTTTCCAAATCCTCCTTCAAACCAACCACAATGGCTTGCACTTGCTCAAGCTGTCTTCAACACACAAGCAGCACGCTGGGATACAACAGCGTGTGGTGGGGGTCTTCGATGGCAAATATTTACATTCAACAATGGCTACACGTACAAGAACTCAATTTCTAATGGATGTTTCTTCAACCTCGGTGCCCGACTTGCAAAATATACCGGTAACAACACTTATGCACAATGGGCAGAGAGAACCTGGGAATGGATGGAGGCCATCAAGCTCATTGACGAGAATTACTATGTATACGACGGCTCCGATCTCACCATCAACTGCACCCGAATTAATCGTCTACAATTCACTTACAATGCCGGCGCAATGCTTCTCGGGGCTGCCACTATGTACAACTACACTAATGGCTCAGTAATCTGGGAACAACGCATGAACGGCCTGTTAAAGGGTACAGACGTCTTCTTCAATAACAGTGTCATGCAAGAAGTAGCGTGCGAAGGTGTCGGAAAATGCAACACTGATCAACAATCCTTCAAAGCCTACCTTTCCCGCTGGATGGCAGCAACCACAAAAATGGCACCCCAACTTTACACCCAAATCATGGCCAAACTCGCTCCTAGCGCCCGAGCTGCAGCTCAACAGTGCTCGGGAGGCCAAAACGGCCGAACATGTGGACTGAAATGGACGGCTGGTTCAGTATGGGATGGTAGCTATGGCGTCGGTCAACAAATGGCAGCGCTTGAAGTCGTACAAAGTAATCTGATTCAGCAAGCGAGAGGACCTGTCACCAACTCGACTGGTGGCACAAGTACGGGCAATAGTGCTGCAGGAACGAGTAGTAGCACCAATGTCCTTAATCCAGGCGTCACAACACATCGTGATACGATAGGAGCTGGATTCTTGACAACCGTTGTCTTGTTAATATTGATAGGGACTCTGTGGTGGATGATCGTTGACTAGGTTTCCTTTTTACTATGCGTATGAGAACTGTATATAATTTTGTCTGCCTCGCTTCGTACATATAACGGCCGTTAGGACTTGGGACTTGCGCTTTTGGAAAAGGATGGATTTCTGGTTTATCGATATGACGAACGGTGCATTATTGGGCTGGGCATTATTCTTGGTTGGTATGCATTGCACTGGGTTTCAGAGTAACAGGTCACTGTGGAGCTTCATATGGTTACCGATTGGGCGTAGACCTGAGGCTATCATTCTTTATTGCTATCACTAAACATGGTTATAAGAGAGCGTATGAAATAAGGATTTTATCAATTATTCTTTTAACTACCCTCGTCTGATGTTGATGCCCTACGTACCCTATATTGCCACTAGGCTTACACAGTAAAGGCTATGCTATGCTAGACCACCACTGTCAATCACAGGCATGCTTATAACTTACAAACGCCGGTACTGATTTCACTAAGTCTGAGTAACGATTTACTATGGTTAAGAATTCGTAGTTTAGATGGATATATGACAACGATGATATCGAGGGATTCCTGCATTGCCAGTGGTAGCAGAATGAAGAGGGGAAGAGTAAAAGGCAATTTAGTGATGCTTAAATTTTAGCACATGTTGCGGATAATGCACCTGCTTGTAAGAGCCTGGTAGGTTTAAAGCTAGTAAACTCACTCCTTGTATGAAAATTCACAATGAGAGAATAATTGTCGGAAGGGGGTGTGGCGTGAGGTAAATTGTGACCTTAATATGCTTGCCGAATTACTCGCGAAGATTGTAACGATAGAAAGCCATGCCTTCTTAGTTGAAACAAAGGATTTTAATGGCCTAGGCGGACTTCCGAGTTGGTAGGAATAGATATAACTAAATGTATCCACATTTTGATTTATCTTACTCCGGGATGAAAGTAAATGAATCGGCAAAATTTGGGTATGCATTCTGAGCCTTTGAGACTTGTTGATCATTTACTCTGTTAAGGCGATTCTGGTTCTCAAGCAATACAATGTGGGGAATCAAAAAGATTTATTCTTGAAACTAAGCCATACCATATCGTCAAAACAAGACTTTACACCTAGACAAACCCCCTAGTCAACAGTATGTCTTCCTTGGAGATAGGTCTTAATTCAGCATACAATAGCCTGCGCGGTGATTTCATGTGGCTATGCGAAAGTAACGGGATACTTATTTTATACAAAGAGACGATCTTGTAAACTAATTCCTTCTTTTGGGAGGTTTCTGAGCACCAAGGTTGCTGGAGAAATATCATTCTAAGAGATAAGGCGTAATTCCCAACATTAGAGGAGTAGAAGAGAGAAGTGGTGGATGAGACTTTATGTTATCTCAAGTAGTAATTAGCAATATCGGCAAGGTAAAAGCGGGGCACTTACTGAAGTTCAATAATCCAAGTTGATGGTAGAACCTAGAGTGGCATTAACAAGTTCTTAGAAGCCTACCAAGCTAAATTTCAGATCCAGATTTTTACATACCGTTTTTCCCCCCCACAATTTCCATTATAAGCCCAAATATGATACCACGAGTAACCGTGCTATCTTTTACTCAAACACCCAAAATTCACACCAGGAAGCCAACTACTCCTCTCCCAATATTCACTACTCTGAGGATACGGTTCCATACAAAGGTATCTGCGATAGTAGCCCTTGGAATCCCCGGTTGGATGTGAAAGGACAGCACAGGATACGCCTTCACGTTCGCAAACAAATGCCAGATCTGCTCTTGCGCGCTTGAACATACAATATCTCATCTGACGGGCATTGAACGCGAAGCAGGGAAGTGATTTTGGCAAGAATTCAGGTAAGGCTCTATTCCGGCCGTTAAGTGTTAGTGCTAGGCTAGTATCATCCAGGAAGATGATAGATATATAAACGGTGTGTAATTTCGAGAGGGCCGACAGATCGGGTTCTCCTGACCTTGACCATATCCTCTTCCCCATCGTAGCAAAAATCTGCTTGTCAAATTTGTGTATATATGTCGAATCTCTTGCAGCCTTCTAATGCGATCCAGGGGAGGGAAGGTAGAAAGCACGCGCTATGAGACCAAAGAAGAGGATGAGGAAATATCTGGATAGTTGACAGCACCACTCAAGGATGTTTATTTGGAGTTGAGCTCAGCACCCGGTCTCTTCTCAGATCATGTCTCACTCAAGTTCCACAACAGAGTTTTAGGCCTGACTCAACTCAATTTTAACCTGTAAATGGCAGGTTCTCTTGTTGGTGTAAAACCCAAAGAAATTATACAACGTGCAACATTTGAGCAAACCTAAGGACTAAACTTTTAAGAGGACTGGAGAAATATGGCAAGGACACAGGATATGCCCCATAATATACAGTAACCTGCTGGTAGCTCTAGGAAACCTTTGTACTTAGAGGCTATTTCTCCAACCAAACTTTTGGTTCTTGGCCAATAGAAACACCCCCTCGTCCACTTTCGGTTTTGAAGTGTCCGGATACATTCACAAAGTTGCTCTCCATCAAGATCTTTATAACAACCTAGGTAAACGTGCAAAGAGCCTCAACAACAAACTAACTTGCTTCATCAACAACCATTGACCGCAATGGACTCTTCCACTTTCATCCAAACACCCCCGCCGCTTGACCCGGCCTGGCTGGCCCACGAACAATCCGCTGGTCTCCTCCTCCCCAAGCCCGTTATTACTGATCCCTCCGTTCGGCAAAAAACCTACAGCCAAACCTGCAAAGCCCTAAACGATCTGCTGCTCTCTGATCAAGAGGTCCACCTCACCCATGGAATCACTATCCGCAACTTCACCATCTCCTCCCTAGCTGGCCATCAAATTCCCATTCGTCATTACACCCCAGGCTCTTCACCAAACTCTGGTAGAGATGAAGAACGGCAACAGGAAGATAGAGAGATCAACACAGTGATTTATTATCATGGTGGTGGCCTCTACGTAGGAGATCTAGATAGCGAGGACTTAACCTGCCGACGGATTATTAGAAACTTAGATATGGAAGTCTACTCAGTAGACTACCGTTTGATGCCTCAGCATTGCGCTGATGACGCATTGGCCGATGCTCTTTTTGCGTTCACTTACCTAAGAGACACTGTGAGAAGAAGGGGAAAGGTGATAGTGATGGGAAGTTCATCAGGTGGGCAACTCGCTGCTCAAGTCTCTATTCTAGAAAACGGGAACGGGAGAGGGATCGACGGAGTACTACTCCGCTGTCCCGTCCTGTGCGACGCCGTCAACCTCCCCACCCACTGGACACTAAAGCACACATCAATGTCTCCCTCATTTCACACTTCTCTCCTCTCATCTGCAGCACTAACCTCAGAGAACCGGACGAAAGAGAAACTGCCATTGGAAGTAGAGGAGTTGGATGGTATGCCGAGACATTGGATCCAAGTATGCACCAATGATATTTATTATTCGGATGGGGTGTGTTATGCTGAGGGGCTGAGGGAGAAGGGTGTAGATGTGAGAAGGGATGTTGTGGTTGGATGGCCGCATACCTTTTGGTTGAAGGCGCCGTTGCTGGAGAGGGCTGTGAGGGCTGAGAAGGATATGCTTATGGGGTTGAAGTGGCTGGTAGCGGGTTGAACAGCAGAATAAGCACTGCAGATAGAGAACTTTATCAAAGTTAATCAAAGGGAGGCCTTTGATGTCAATCACATCTGGGGCTATTTTTTTTTAACTGGAAAAAAGGATAATGAAATTTCATACACTGTCTCAAATAGTACTTTTGAGCAAGGATGAAATATAGAGGCCAACTTCGAATTCTTCTATTCGCGCACTATTTACACTAGTACAAATATAGGAAAGGATGGGTAGTTGTTGTCTACAAGATAGAAAGGTCTCCGAATTTCTCCTGTAAATTTTGTCAGAAATCAATGCTAAGAGTACTTCTTCCATAATTGTATAACATACCTTGTAGCCTGGTACCATCCAGCGCCCCTTCGAAACGAGTTGATTCGTTTTCTCGTCGATTTGTGGTTGAGCAGCAGCAACTTCGTCCTAGAAAACCCCCAAGCGTCAGTCTCTTCTTCCTTTATCCCGATCCGATTGAGTGAACATACAACAGTGAGATCTTCAAACGGTCTCGCTTCCTCAATATTCTTCAGTGTCTTCTCCAAATCTTTCAACTCCAAATCAACACGACCCTTGGTCTCCTCAGCATTTTTCACAGCTTGTGCCTCAAACGTCTCAATAGCCTTAATCTGTCTGCCAACATCATAGGTTGCTGGCTTGAATTGACTGAAGTGCTTTTCGATCTCATCAACGACAGCTTGATTCTTCAAGATTGATCGGTAGTGTGTGAAGTCAACCTTTGATGGCTGTTCAGAAAGTTGCTGCACACGGCGTCGGGCATCTTCGTTGCGCTTCTTGAAGGCTTGGAGGGAGGCAGCGGTTTGGCCACGGAGGCCGAGAGAGCTGGTAACCTTGGCCCAGTCGAGCTTGAGGGCTGCGCTTCTCTGTGAGAGTGTAACTGTTAGCTGTGGTCTTGAGAAGATTCAGCGAGCTTCGGTAGAGCTCGGGAAGAGGTGTTTCTTCCATTGTGCCGGCACAAGGATTCCAGGATCTGGGAGCGCCTTATGAGAATATACTGAGCAATTGAACTTACTCCGGTTGCCATTGTGAAGGTAGTGAGGCGATTGAAGGGAGTGGGGAGTCGTGTTGTGTTGAATTGAATGTCGTCAAAACCTGAGCTGCAAGCTGCTAATAATTCTGTTGCCTGAGGCCGAAATTTAGACTTCCACCAATAAATTCCCGAGTTTGAGGGCTGTCAATATTGAACATTAAAAGAATAGCCCAGTATGTAGTATTGTATTTTATTTTACTGTTGGTATTGTAAATTCAAGATCTTAAATATATTTATAGAATTAGGATTTGAGTTGTTAAAGTCGGATTTTTACTAATTAGTCACAAATAGCTGAAGAGGTAGGCATTAACATAGAAATTTTGCGAGGCTAGAATGCGTTTGGTCATGGGATGAAATTGCATTTGAAACTCCATTGGCAGTGTACATGCTTTTTTCTGCAGAGTATATGTGCTACTGCCCCCTTCCAATACTCCACCCGACCAAGTATACCACAGCAACCATTGTCAGGCAGAGCCCAGCGGCGAACTCTATATGCTTAGAGCCATGATGGAGTTGACAATATCATTATCGTTCTCCTTCAATGCTTTGATAGCCTTCTTCCGCGAAACACTGGCCTGGGTCATAACGAGTTCAATATCCTTGTCCTCAAGACCCTCGGCATCCACTTCCTCACCATCATCTTCGTCCTCGTCCTTCTTGTCATCGCCAGTGTCAATGGCCTTTCCCTTGCCGTGGTCATGGTCATGATCATGGCCAGAGTGGTCGTGTCCAGCATGGTCGTGGGATTCAGCAGCAGCCAATTGTTGAGCGGCAGAAGCTTGAGCTTGGGAGTTGAGATCCTCAATCTTGGCCTCGCCGAAGACACTAGAACATAAATTGTCAGGATTTGCAGTGTGTATATCTGTAGGTTAAATGTACTCACATGTAGGTGTTGCTGGTGGGGGACTTGTAGACCTCTGGCTGGTTAATGACGAAAAGGATCTGTGATAGAATTAGAACATGTCTAACCAGCTTTTGCGAATCTGCGGATTGGAAAAATACAGCGCCCCGCAGATCTGAGCTTCTGCTGGTATGCAAGAAGCTTCATGTTCGCTTTGTGGTGGAGTAGAAGCCTGTGCAGAGCTCCAATTGTTTAAAAACACTTACATTCTTTGGTCGTCTCAATGTGACTCTAGTAATTCCAGGGACACGGGTTAAGCCAAGTTTAGCAATTGACTTGCGTGCCTTCTTCTCATTACGAGAGTGGACAATTGCTCCTCCTGCTGGAATACCGCTCTCACCGGTCTCAACCTCAGAGTCAGAGCTCTCAGATCCCTCATCCTCTGCGGTAACGTTCTTAGTTGGCTCATCATCTGGGAGCTCTTCAATGCGTGGGTTCGACATATTGGGCGGTATGTCTGTTGATGATTTGTTAGCAAATTGAGGTTGACGAACGATTATTTGCGAATATTTGTCGTGTGCGCCTCAGGCGTCCGGCTGGGACTTTGCGGCTGCACACCGACGGAGGTTCGGCACAAGGTTATCGGAGCTTTGTACTGACCTGAGGGAATTGGATGTGAAAGGATGCGTAGGGTTGTACGTTAGGTGTTGATGCAAGGAAATAATCAAGAATCGTGTTAGGGCTGCGAGTTCGCTAATTATTTAGGTTGGCTGCCGTACCCAACACCATCAGATCTTGAAGTCGAAATTTCTATAGGTACCCTTGCATGCATTGAATCTATGGCTAAAGATAATTTATGGGCATTCCAGACTTTTAAGAACATGGTTTCATTCTTACACATGTTGGTGCCGATGGACTGTTTTCTCATCCACTATTGAGCATGCTGCTACACATGGACAATTCATAGCATTTTATTTCCGTAGTACTTCAATGTCTTTTTGAAGTCGATATGCTCTTGACGCCTGTCAAAATTGACGTAGGATACATAGCTCCCTAAGAAGCAAAGGAATCCAGCAACCCAATGCAGTCATGCTCGCGCAATCCCAAACCCCCATACCATCATCTACGCCGAAGCCTTAACCTTTGCCAACGACTTGCGGACCTCAAAACGTGCCTGCTTTCTCAATCGCATGACCTTGAATCGCTCGAAATCGGTCAATGCTCGTCTCCGTTCCTTTTGGCTGCGCTTCTTGGCCCACGCACTTTCCTGCCACTTTGCCTCGATGCCTGCCTTGTCCCATGCGGCCTTTACAATGCCTGTTCGTGCAGCGCGTGGGAGCTTCTCGATAATGAGAGGTGTGAGGATAAGTTGTGAAAGTGAAATTGCTTGACGGGGAACGGCGATCTTGGTATCGGTTGCTGGTCCATCAATAAGGGCCTGTGTAAGGTTAGTTTCAAATCCTTGGGTTTTCATCATCCAGCTTCATGAACATACGCGCTTGTGGTCAATGATCTCAACGATCGTGGCGAGCTTGCCGTCTGAAGGTCCTCCGTGGACAAGACAAACGCGACCGACCTCCACCAGTCTCCATGACGATGCCTTGATTTCTGCGTCACCCATTGTGATTGATTCTGAAGTTGCAGATTAGCACAAAACTTCTCTGGTTGAAGTGTTTATGGAAAGGACGTACTGGGCGAGTTGTCGAAGGTTGTTGTCGTTGGGTTGAAATTGTCACTCTCCAGGAAATTCCAAAATCGTTGGATGTGGATTTCTTAGCGAGGCAGGAACCCTAAAATTTTGTACACGTCCTCAGGCTATCAGGCCACTATGCATTAGCGCCAGATAGAAATTCGAGGCTCTTGTGAACTTTTTTCTACAACACGAATTTCCAGATACTTTCTTCTCCAAGCAACAACAATCGAGAAAATACAATTTGCAACAACACACATCAATCATGCCTACCTCTTCAATGAATGAGTATGGGTGTGATGATGCCTTTATGGACGATTGTAAGCTTAATATCTTTCAGTTTCCCTCACTAAACTCAATGATGATATAATTTGCGATCGACCTTGCTTCGGTGGCACCCTCGCCGGGGTCGCTATATCGGGCGAGTGGATGACATTCATTCTTACATATTCTGAAATTTCTTAGTATCTTGCTCAATTGACGGGTTTTCAATGTGTGCGGGAGCAACTAGCTGACCTTCAAAGAACGATTTAGGACTTCTACAATGACGACTTGAATAAACCCATCGCATTCGGTTTGCAACCTAGTTATGTAGCATGATCATATTGTTAGCTATTCTGCTACACCCTACAGAGAACCTAGGGGCTAGCATTCAATATCATGGTAAGCGCACATATACTCTATTTCTGGCTTAATCATTCGTGCCCATCATTGTCTATGATTACAACAAACGCACTGAAAATCCTGAGCTCTCCTGAGTGCTGAACGATTCTTCTACCAAGATCACTGAGCGACAATTTCAAGAATACTCTGCACTTTTAAAGACTTATCAAATTAGATAGCTAATGGATTCTACCACAGGTATCACGAGACCTCTGTTGGCATAAAGCCAGCACTCGATACGCTCATAAATTCCTGGCTAACAGCAGAGTTAGATATATGCCGGCGGGCTTGTGGTATATCATGTCCCATCTTGGACGGCTTCACTCTCGAAGTCATCCCACTGCGAACTGCCATTGTGATATGCCAAACGCTCAGCCTAGTATATATACCTTTTACTTTAGCTCGTTAAGCCTTTCGACATATTATCTTGAAGTAAACTATCTTTAGGCTCCGCTATTAAGAAATCATTTCATCAAATGACAGAGCTAGCAATCATATGGTCAGACATCAGTAGTCTTTATTTAACCTAGCCAGTTGTTCCATATCTTTCCTAAGTAGCGTCTATTTAACCCTTGATTTATATTTGATAGTGCCGTTTAGTTGAATACCTTTTTTCAATCAAAACAATGCAAACGTCTTCAAATTCGATGATCCATTTAGCGGGTTCCAGTTTGGCTCTTCTGAAACTAGACTCTCTGTACAACAATCTGTAGTCTTTACGAGGGGAAAATAGCTAAAGATGCAGTTCCAACACTTAATGCTCACTGATCCATGCCTTAGATACCAAATTACATTCACACCCCAAGAACAACCATAACTCCACTTTGATACTTTCTTTGCTAGATTTATCCTTACGCCGCTTTCGATGCATGAGTTGCTCGGCCTCGGAGCATATACAAATATCAAAAACGCCCATAGCTCCATTTCGAAACTCCAAACTATCATAATCAGAGCGTCAACTCTACCCATGTAGAAAGGTTCACCTCACACTCAAGGCAACCTGCATCCTCCAACAGTTATTTCAATAGCTGCACCATCGTATCATCACTAACCACCTCCTGCCCAAGCCAATCTAATCAATCACAATTGGCTCTTCAACAATCCCATCAACACCATCCAACCACTTCTTAATCCACTCAAACAATCGTCTCGCCACAGAAGGAGGAATCGCATTGCCCATCTGCTTCTTGATATTCGTATTGTTGCTCCCACAGAATTTGAAGTTCATCGGAAAGCCTTGTAACGCCGCGTACTCTGCAAGATTAAAGTCTCGGAGACCAGACATGTGGTAGTTGCCGCCGCCATTGCAAGTCTAGTAAGGTATCAATAGGGTGTAGAGGTTGGGTACGTAGGTGAGGGAAGACGAGAGATGTGATATCGCTCATGTGACAGTAAAGAGAATAGGTGATGTGCATACCATTGCTTGCTTCATGATCACATTTCCTACCCACTCCCTCTTTGGCGTCTTGAGAGTATTACCGAGCACATTCTTGAGAGGATGGTCTATAGGGATTTTTGAGAGAGCTTTATTGACAGTCGTGAAAGGGCGGAGACCCGAACCTGGTGATGGACTGAGAGCGTGTGTCGGAGGTGGCATCGTTGGGAGAGACTCACCAGGACTATGAGAGATTCTGTTAGCTTAAAATGAAGAGGCATATGCAATTAGTCTTGGGGGGGGGGGGGGGGACAGGTCCAGCAGTCACGTACCAAGAAGCAATTATTATCAGTCGTCGTCTACTCGCTGGTAATCCCTAGATATAGATGTTAGCAAGGCATATTTTGGGAATATAAATGTTGTTTACCCATTCTTGAAAATGAACCAGACTCCATCTGACCGAATAGCCATGACTAGTAAACATATGAATAAGATTATGGAAATAGTCTTGATATCTCTCCCAAAGAAGTCCCCAGGTCTGTTCCAAAGTCACAATTCTTGGCTTCACAACAGCCAGCAATTCTCCAACAGCAAAAAGGCTAGCTGTGTTCATTTCATCATTCGGTCCCTTATGAGTATGAGCCGGGCTAAAGTATTGACACGGCGGGGAGAGGTGAACAACATCGACCTTGACATTTTTAATCTCACCAATTCTAGTTTTGTTGATAAACTCATCCGCTCGAAGAGTGTATCCCGCTGCCATCGGGAAATTCGCCTTCCAACTCCTCATCGCCTCATCCCACATATCAAACCCCCACACCACATGAAAGCCAGCCTGCTGTGCACCCGATGTAGTGCCACCGCATCCACAGAAGCCATCCCCAAATGTAAATTTTTGTCCCGGCTTACGAACAGTCTGAACGACGGGCGATTGGGAAACAATAGCACCAGTCAGTGGTGGCTGGTGGGCTTCGGAAAGGTATGGATTAATGACAAGGGGAAGGGGAGGAACGAAAGAATAGTCATCGTCGTCATCGGAGGTTAGGTCGATTGCTTTGCCTTTTCTGTCGAGATGCGTGGCGGAGAATCGACGGCTGGTATCTTCGATTTGGTTTTCGCTACCTAGACGATAGAGCTTGGAAGATCTTACATTAGGGAGGAAATCTAATATATCGTTGCCATCTAGTACTTTTCGCTTAGAAATTTTTTCGGAGTTGGAAATGGCATCGATTTCGATCATTTCGGAAATGTATGAACCACCGGGGATTGTCTCACCTCTCCATGCATAACGAAGGGCGGAGCTCTCTGCAGGATTGAGGACTTCGGATGCTGTGACCCTCTCCAATGCCTTTTGCGTAGCTCTACCATTGACCCTGTGCTTGACAGAATTGTAAAGTGTTGTAAAACGCCAGCGACAAGTTAACGGACCATCTATGGACGCCATTTTCTGATCTCCACCATAATATCCAAGGTCAAGAAGCCTTGCCATTGGAAAGTCTTGATTTCGAAATCCTAGTAGCCTGCGTTTTGGAAGAATCTGAGAGATAGGAACATCAATTAGAGCCTGAACGTTTCCTGGCCGGAGATCATCAAGGTCGATGTTGACAACGGCACATATCTCATTAAGTTTCCTAGGCAGCATATTGTGTAGGTCTCTGACACGTTGGAAGTATTGGCCACGAATAAGGACTTCCTCAGTCTCTAGGTTTTCAACAATAGAGACTATGCGAATGAAACCCCCGTCTTCCAGATCGTATGCACCTTTCGGTAACAGTTTAAGTCCGTGGTGGTTATATCCCTTATGTACGACAAATGGGGTTTCTATCACAGGATTTCTCTGTGGCAGCTTGGCAGAAGAGCTACGTCGAGTTTGTTTATGTGATGCTTCAGTTGTTTTTTGTAATCGTTGGCCAGCATTACCGAATTTCTCACTCTCCCCTGCGATTGTGACTTCTTCCCTTTGATGAGGATGAGTCCCCATAAGTATTAAATCTTCGTCGCCTCGGTAAATGATTTCAGCTTCGAGTTCCGTTTCGAGAGCTTCCTCCAGATCGACGATCCTCTCGCCTTCAACGGCATTATGTCCCACTGCCCTCAAATTACTTACAAGGGTTTCTTGATTATCTGTCTCATAGCGTTCATCATCGTCTTCATCGAGTATCACAAACGGGTCGTCGCTTGTATTGCCAGTATAATCACTCAGGGAAGCAAATGAGAGTGTGCCACTTGAACTAGAGCCATCTCGCTCCTGACCTATGCGTTCAACGACTGCGCTGGGGATTGGAGGTCTAGTGTGGTTTTGTGATAACGAAAACAGTTCAAGAAATTCTTGGCCATCGCCCTTATCCAAAAGTTTCGACCAGTGAGCATTGTTGTTCTCAAAGATTCTACTAGCCCTATGGTATGTTGGGCTGAACAGAGGTGGAAAACTCGATGATTGAGAGGCGGAACTTCGAGGCGGATTAGATTTCGTAGTCAAGCTCGAATGCGATATGTTTGGAATTGGGGCCCCAGATGCTTGTTGCAAGCATTGACATGGCTGAGTAATGGGCGCATGCGTGCTACGTTGTCCTTGTAAGACTGACAATGATTGTATTAGTTGTCGCGATCGATTATAGATTCTAGTTGTGGACCAGCTGTTCCGGTCATAATACGAGCGCGAAGGGGAATCACTTGAATAGTGAAGGTAGAATGATGACATACCAGCCTTGACCTCATTATCTAGCTCCTTATCACAAGTCAGGTCAATAATATTGTCCGCCATATTGATAGCGTGTGAGGAATCAATCTTTGCGATGAGAAATCCAAGATTGAAAAACTCTGATCTTTCGAGCGTGTTGATTGACTGTGGGCTGGCAATATCTATTCAGCGAGGGCAGTGATCGTACTTCTAAGATTTAGACTTACCAAGAAGAGCTTGTAGATATTACGGGATGGAGTATTTAGAGTAGGGGCACAAAGAACTCACTGATGTAATACCAGTGTAGTGCTAACATGCTCAACTTCCCCAGATTTGAGGAGCTGTGGGCTTGGCGAATAAATAAGAATTGCAATTAAAGCTGGGAAGCTTCCGATAAGTCAAGGATTAAATCATCATGGTAGCTTTGTTCATCAATTGTCTAGGTTGTGTGCAGCTTTAACAAAATAAGTCTAATACCGTGAAAGGCAGAATACTTGTTGCAAGCTCATGAAATAAGCCAGATGCCGATTGTTGATCTCTATGCTATCAGATTAAGTTGAGGATTGCCCTAAAAGAAGTAAAGCTTTGTAGATCTTGTAACGAGCACAGGGATAAAATAAGCTGCTTTGGCCTGTTGTGTGCAAGAACTTCTGCTGTGCCTTTCCCCTTTTTATTCTGCAACCTAAGTGCTGAAAGAGGGAGTTTTCAGATATGGGCGGCGAACAACAATGAATTAGTTTGACTGTAAGAAAGTGAATTGATACAAAGCAATCGAGTTGGAATTTATATCACCTAGTGTTGTTTTACCCTTAAAAGTGGTTTGGTGCATACTATGGCAGTGTGGGAGCTGTCTATATCAGTAATCCCAATTTTTTGCATAGAGGTAGCCTGAGATTCTATATACTGAACTCTTCAACCTGCTTCACGGATGCTACCAATATTTCCAAATAGTAATAATAATATATATAGCAATCACCATGAGAGATTGAAACGGCTATGAGCAATGAAAAATGCACCTCGAAGGATAGGTCTTATTCATTTAATGTGAAATAGTACGATGGATGATTATGAGTGGGAGAAGGAACAGTAGTAGACGCCTATGTAGCAGACCTATTCCGTAGGGTTATCTTAAAAGGAAATTCTTCAATTGTTAGTTAAGATGAGCGATATGGCGCTATGCTTTTGATAAAAGATTTCACTTGAAATCTTCCTATGATGCGATACAGTTGTCAATATTTCATAAGAAGTGAAGGATTCAGAAAATATTGTGAAGTTCTTTATGGGTCATAGCTTGATTTGTGAGGTGAACAGTCTTTGTAGCTCTAGGTACGCCTTAGTTCCAGGTGTATTGTTTCCAAGACTAATCAATGATGCTAAAGACATAACCCAGACTTAGTCTCTCAAGTTATCATTCAACGACCTAGGGAGATGTGCTTTGTCAATTCTCGTTTCAAGAAACATCAGAGATCATGCTAAGCCACGAGTGCTCTACTTAGGAGAATATGATGATACCCATCTCTGCTATTATCTGAACCAAATTGGACCAAATATAACCCCCTCAAAGGCTTCTGTAGAATTATGCAGCATTATTATAACTAGAGATCATGTCACTTGAAGTCTCCTGAAGTTCAAAACGAAACTGTCAATTCACCAATAATACAGGGCATATCACGTAGTATACATGACATGCTCTTTTGTATTTGTTAGTTGAATCTTGATTGTTAAGTTGTGGAGGAGTAGAAGCTTTATGCTCCTTCTCTGACTCCCTCCACGCCAACCTAATTGGGACTAGCTAGTAATGTGACTATCACTGACAGAAACCATGTGATGGAATTTGCCGTGGTTTTCGGAATCGGAGTATATTTCTTCCTGAATGCACCGAAACACAAGCCACAGGGACCCCACCTTGCCCTGGATGGCTCAAAGGTGCAAGATTTTTCTCGGGTCATCCTTTCACTTCACAAAATGTATTCCACCAACCTAACTACCGGCGTTTGTAATCGCGAACTCCAATTCAATCGTGGCCTCAATCTGGGCCTAGTTTTACTCTATCGAGATCCTCCTTAACTATCTATCTTCCTCCCACCTCTACCCTTTCTTATCCGGTTAGGTCTCACATCCCCCACCGCTGTTGGAGAATATTATTCATTGTAAGTACCTCTGTTTTCAATTATGCAACTGCGCTATCACACTCTTCATAATTGCCTGCTCTGGTCATGATGATCGAATTATTTTAAGATGTTAGACTGCCTATTTATTATGCGGAGATATAATTCAGACTGAACCAAATAATACCAGCTTCTCTTTTCAGAAACACCTAATCTAGATTTAACTAACGTAGCTATTACAGGCAGATTTCCTCTTCTATACTTTACTCCTTGCGCAATCTTCGAAAATGTGCGGGATTCTCGGTCTTATTCTGGGCGACATCGACGACCCTACATCTACTACCGCGGCAGCGGATCTCCATGATGCACTTTACTACCTCCAACATCGAGGTCAGGATGCCTGCGGCATAGCTACCTGTGCTTCAGGTGGTAGAATATATCAATGCAAGGGTAACGGTATGGCAGCTAAGGTTTTCCATGATGGGTCCCGAGTTCAAGATCTTCCTGGTTTCATGGGTTTGGGGCATCTCAGATACCCAACAGCCGGGAGCAGCGCGAGCGCCGAAGCGCAACCGTTCTATGTTAACAGTCCATATGGAATCACATTTGCACATAACGGTAACCTCATCAATGCCGAAGACCTCCGAAGATACTTGGACCGAGAAGCTCATCGACATATCAATACTGATAGCGATAGCGAGCTTATGCTGAATATTTTTGCCAATGAATTGAACGAGACTGGGAAGGCTCGTGTCAACTCGGAGGATCTTTTCAACAGCTTGGAGCGAATGTATGGTAAATGTGTTGGGGGCTGGGCTTGCACAGCAATGTTAGCAGGCTTTGGCATTCTTGGCTTTCGCGACCCATATGGCATCCGTCCCCTTGTTATTGGCTCTCGACCATCTAGTACTATGCATGGAGCTACGGACTATATGATGGCTTCCGAGTCCGTCGCATTGGATCAGCTGGGATTCAAGAACATTGTGGATATTCTTCCTGGTCAGGCCGTGATTATTCGGAAAGGGTTTGCCCCTGAGTTCCGTCAAGTGGTTCCACAGATTGCCTACTCACCCGATATCTTTGAATACGTTTATTTCGCTCGGCCAGATACTATTATCGACGGCATTAGCGTATATCAAAGCCGACAAAATATGGGCTACAAACTTGCAGACACCTTGGTGAGAACTCTTGGAGAGGACGTTGTCAAGGAAATTGACTGTGTTATTCCGATCCCAGAGACTTCCAATACATCTGCAGCCAGCCTCTCGGAACGACTTAAGATTCCATTCTGTCAAGGCTTTGTCAGAAATCGTTACGTCTTCCGGACTTTCATCATGCCTGGCCAGGGTTCTCGCCAGAAGTCTGTCCGTCGCAAGCTTAGTGCTATCCCATCAGAATTCAAAGACAAGACCGTTCTTCTCGTTGATGACAGTATAGTCAGAGGGACCACATGTCGAGAGATTGTTAGCATGGCTAGAGAAGCAGGAGCAAAGAAAGTGATCCTTGCTTCTTGCTCTCCACCTATTACACATGCCCATATCTACGGTATTGATCTTGCCTCTTCCCAAGAGCTTGTGGCTCACAACCGAGATCGCTTGATGATTGCTCGACACATTGGTGCAGAGGAAGTTATATATCAATCACTTGAGGACCTGAAGGCCGCTTGTGCTGAGCTCTCACCAAGAGGCCCTACCCAAGAGTTTGAGGTTGGTGTCTTCTGTGGCAAATACGTCACGCCTGTTTCAGACGAGTACTTTCAGCATCTTGAGAAGATCCGCGGCGAGAACAAGAAGGCTAAGATTGTCGAAGCAGCGAAGGCACTACTTCTGACAGGTCATGCTGGTGAGAAAGAGATCAATTTGATCAAGGATGGCGCTACAGTAGATGAAAATGGACAAGTCGCCTCAGAGACGAATAGAAATGGCTACAGTGCTGCTAATGGAGACTTAAATGGACACATGCGCCGAAAGCGGGAAAGAGAATCGTCCGGCACACCACCTGTTAGAGATCGTCACGATATCAGGTAAGTTAACTTACTTCATCTATTATTTATCTGCTTACACAAATACAGTCTACATAATTATGCGACTGAACCACCAAGAGGCTATGAATAGACGTGGCATATATTCAAGTTGGTTGGATATGGCGCATTTGGGTTGGCTGTATCACATTACTTTTCTGGCGTTGGAGGATAACAAACGAGGGCTTAGCTATAGCCTATACCCTCTTATAGTATAAGCCAAATCTAGAAATTAAAGTGTTGAATAAATTTCTCATTCTAATTTGTAGAATCACTGTCATTGTTAGTGAGTAAGTGCGGCAAAAGAATAGCAGGTTCTTCCTTAGGCCTGCTATTTCAGTGAGCGTCACACAGTGTGTTATGAATGGGCATCAACGGGGGGAAATAGGTAGCTATGTTAGTAGGGTGGTATGGGCTTATTGGCAATGTCTGTCCTAAGGAGCTAACGGCTTGAGGTTTCTACGAATTGGGAGCGGGTTATTGAGCTTGTATAAATAGGTTATTTGTAGGTTGTTCATTGTGCTTTGAGTTTGTGGTAGATGCTTTTATACTTGCTTGCTATTTGAGAAGAGTAGTATTGAGGGTTACGTATTGGAGGGAGCAAAAGGGGACATGAGAGAACTTGATTGAAAAGATCTTTAGAAATAGAAGACGATCGGGGTTAGGATCATGTATGATAGAAAGGGAGATGTGGTATAAAACATGAAGTGACACTGTCCGCTTCCCATTTCATCCATCGAATCTCATCCCAGTGTCTTTAGTATTCTTCCCTCGCTTCCCCCATCATTTCTTTTCTTCAGAGTGGTATACTTCTACCTCCTTACATTACTATCTTCACTCTGAAGATAAAAGAAATGCCTTTGGCTTGGGTGACATTTAAACATCTTGCAAGTCAATAGTTATATGGAATTGAGGACATTCTTGTCCTAAAGTGTTGAAATTTACCCGTTATGAGAATTTAGGAGGGGAAAGACCATTAGTGGTTTCCCAAGATTTATATACTTTTAGTACTTATGGAATATATTTGTACATTTTACTTGCAGCCAAGCTTTGGAATTAAATAATGCTAATCAAGCTCATCCATGAGTGACGAATGATGGAATTCTAATGAACTACAAACATTTACGGCGTGCCACTAAGCGGAAATGATGGATCACCTGATTGGAGGAACAGGTTTGGGATACACTAACCGCTGCCCTGAAAGGTATATCCTTCTTCGATTCTCCTATACAATGGGATTCAGATGAGAAACCATATTGGGCTCTGTCGAATTGAGAGCCGTCGCGAAATATTAGAACATCTGGGCCGTTTACAGAGAGTAATTGTATGCTAAAAACCCTTCAATCACGTGGAGCTTCCATTCCAATCTACACGAAAAAAGACAGAAGTCCCGAGTGCTCGAAGCTTGACGCAAAGCGAAAGAGAGGGTTTCACCATCTGGTGTCGTCATACAGATTTCTAGCTTTAAATTCCAGCAACTGCTTACCTGCGTCCTAATTAGAATTTTCTGTGATCACATCTTTAACTCTACACTGATTTATCTTCATGGGGGTTTTACTATGATATCTTGCTGCCTTATACCTTAAATCGGCAATGCAAAGGCTATCAGGTTCCTCTTTCTCGCCCCTCATTATTGATATCGCCTACAATTCTGAACAAGCTCAAGGTTCAATGAGAACTACCACTGCCGAAGAGCGATATTTACTCGTTGTGTGATGGTAAAGTCCAGTCCGCAAAGTTTCTCTTAACGGTACACCTAGGCAGTAATGCGTAACTCCGTCTATTTGGTAGGGAAAGAGAGCAGTGCTGCTAGGTCGTGGGAGGATTTCAAGGCTCCTACCAAATTCCTTCACCCAGGGACTTAAGTTGTCACAAATAAAAGACACTTGAACGTGCGAGTGCAGACTTGTCATCGTTAGGGGGCTTCTGGGTTCATTACTACCTGTCTGGATACATCGGATCTTTTCAGCAGTCATAAATTGTGAGGATGGCGTTGCTAGAAACCCGCAGGTGTGCATGGGAGGACGTTCATTGAAGAAGAATATTCTCATGTTAAGTTCCAGAAGGGACATGTTCCAAGTGAACAAAGAGCTATTCGTTGACAACTTCATAATTTCTTCCTATAAGTGAAGAAATACATTTAGACCTTTACACGCAGCAAAGGCATGTGCACGCTGAGTATTCCGAATAAGGAGTAGGTAAATTCTTCGGTCTCTGTTGTGTTCCTTCTGGTTGATCATGTCATGCAGCATGCAGCAGTTTTGTAAAAGATATCCTTTGGCGTACTATCAAAACATGGAATTGATGGATTCCGAAAGTTCAGCGCTGCTTGACTTGTCGATATAGCATGTGTCAATTCATACATAATGTAAATTATCAATAGTAGCCTGCTCGCAGAAATATGTGATTTTCTGGAAACCGGCCTGTGTTTGTGCTGCCGTAATATTTCCAATGTCCTTAAATGTGACCTCTTCGTAGCCTCAGGTATACAAAAGGGCGGCGTATGATGGAGCTAGGCCGAAAACCCCTTCCAGTTTCTAGGCGTAAACATTGAGACGCATGATTGTCTTTCATATAGCTAAGGAAGCAGAGATGTTGTTGAGTTCTAGGGCGAGAATTGAGGGGCAACGCCGGAAGTGCTAGACACAGCTTGTGCGAAGGATAGATAATTAACTCTACTCAGAGTCTAGTGTGCCATCATGGGACTGAAACTACGAAGATGAGTATATGAGGATGAGTTGTCTCACTTGGAGGCTAAGAAAAGTCTACGGTTAGTGACCAAGCCTCAGCATACTGATATCTTCCAGGAGGATTCTGGCCGGGACACCCTCCAGGACCATTCTTACTTTCATCAATTCTTCTTCTCTCCGAAATCTGATATATCTCAATAGACTCTACCAGTTCATCATAAATTGTTATCCCATTTCATACTGAAATATCCGAGTATAAACGTTTTTGATGGCACAAAAGCCCCCCGCACAGACCACACCAATCATAACATTAGTGCATTGTCGCCATCGTCATTCATTTGACAACTACTCAAAATCTAGGTGCATTTCCATCCGGATCACCTCCAATAGCATTCCAACAGTGAAATGGTCAAGGAGAGTCACTGCAGCAATGGTCAAGGCAAGAGAACAGAAGGAGGCTCTTCCTCATGGTTTAGGCATGGTTGATGACCTTTGCGACGGAGGCTTCCTTGATCAACAACATCAAAGCACGGTATCTGGAAAAACTGGCACGAAGCAAAAACGAAATACTTCTAAAACTGGTCTTAAAAATGAACTAAGAAATACTGATTCATCCGCGCCTTCAAAGACTTCTTCACCAGTAGTACCTGAGTCACTAGGTTCTCCTTCAGAACCTGTGGTCGAATCTATACCACAGGATTTAAAAGATTTTGTCAAATTAGAGGACACCGGCAATGATTCAGGTCTTGACCTAGACAATGCGTGCCGCCGATCTAAACGGATACGAGCCTTCAACAAGGAGATTACCCCATCAATCAGTAATCCACCCAAAGTCTCTAAGCCTCTTAAATTTGAGGCTCCGAAGTCAAAGCCAAGGGCAGTCTCTCAAACGCCAAAACAAACTAAGAAAGCTACGCCAGTATCCGTTAACGGAATTAGCGATGTCCATATTAAGGATGCTACTGAGGAGACCGGAAAGAGGGCAGGGGGCAAAAAAACAGTGGTAAAGAAACCAATGAAGAAAGAAATCAGTGGAGAGAAAATTACAGGCGAGAAGAAGAAACGCCACCAATATGGCCTCACCTATGACCAATCCCCATTTCCAGACCATAAATCACCGACACCTGAGGAGTGCGAAGAGGTCTACAGACTCCTCAGCAAACTACATGGCCCTTCTAAACAACCGGCTCAAATCCCTCCACCTAGCTTCGATGTTGCAGGTTGTGGCGAAGTACCAGACATTCTGTCTGCTTTGTTAAGGACTTGTTTGAGTGCCAATACCAGTAACACTAATTCTAGCCGAGCCATCAAGGGTCTGAAGGATGCATTCGGGATTGTCACCTCTTCATCAGGAAATGCTAGTATCAACTGGGAAGCTGTGCACAAGGCAAACCTGTCGGACGTCAAAAAGTCGATCGAGAGTGGTGGGCTTGCTGAGAGGAAGAGCAAATATATTAAAGACATTTTGGAGATTGTTTACCAGCAAAACTGCGAGCGCCGCGATGCTCTTCTCGAGGAGAAAGCTGGCGGCGCAATTGCTCAAATTCCCGGCGTGGGAGGTCTTACTACGGAACAAAAGGGTGCAGAGATTGTAAGAATTAAGGAGAACCCTTACAACCTGGATTGGCTTTTCGAGATCCCTGAAGAACGTGAGGTTATGGACATCCTTATCAAATTCAAAGGCATTGGAGTCAAAACAGCGTCTTGTGTTATCCTCTTCTGCATGCAACGGCCGAGTTTTGCTGTCGATACCCATGTTTGGCGTCATTGTCTCTGGCTTGGTTGGGTACCATCACATGCTGATAGAGATCAGACTTTCAACCATTGTGATCTCCTAATTCCAAAACATCTCAAGTATCCACTTCACCAGTTGTTCATCAAGCATGGCAAAGGTTGCTATCGTTGCAGGGCTGTTACATCTGCGGGAACGACTGAATGGGAGAAGACCGTTTGCCCAATTGAGCATTTGGTGAAGAGGACAGGCGCAAAAAAGCAGCCAGATTACAAGCCTTCTGCGAAAGACATGAAGGAGAACGAAAAGGAGAAAAAGCGAAAGGCAGAGGAGATGTCTGACGGCGATGAGGATTTTCTTGGTTGAAGCATGAAGATAGATATTTGAGGTTTCAATCTTGGAGGGCCATCTTTTAGAGCTATTGTAAACTTTGCCTTTTAGATCCACATTTACGGATATCACTTACCTGTATACTATTTAACACTTTGCTTCAGATAGCACCACATTAGCTTGACATCAATATCTTGCTACTTCTGGTACATCAAAATTTCTCTATAGAGATATTTAATAATAGATTTACTTGAAATCTTGAACCTAAATACATTAAACTCCTCTGAATTTATGACAAGCTTGATTCAACCTTCCTCTAGCATGCCTTATTCAAATTCCGAGAAAATTGACAATATTTAAAAGTCTTCATGAAGGTACTTATCAGCCTCGCTCCCTCGCAATCCAAACATCCCGAAGGTAACCTCTCTTATTTGTTTTCAAAATATTAACTCTTTTCTTCACAACCTTTTCGGTGGTATTGTCGGACCGCAAAGTTGTTTAGCCTAAAAGGGACACGCTAACAGGGGCTCATTTGCTTTCCCCAGATTTCTATCATACGAAGAATCACGTCTAAACATCTCCTTTTCTCAGGAAGAGACACGCGATGGCAGACCACAGCAAGGTCGTCCAGCAGGAGGGTTTCTTGCTGGGGTGGCATGAAGGTGAAATGTGAGAACTCAATTGACACATTGCAAATTGACACCTGCTGATTCCTGACCAGCGAAAAACTACTTTGGGGCGCTGCGCTCTTCGCGACTGTCTTTGTCATTGTTACTATCTATGCGGTGACCAATTTCGTCGAGTGGCTCAATAAGGAACCAGTTATCAAGTACACGATTGCGCAGCCAGCTCGATCAGAGGGGGGAAAGATATTGGAAAAGCCGTCTACCAAAGCTTCTGGAACCACTGCGATACAATGTTATGCCCCCGCGACGGGAGAATTCCTAGGATTTGTCAATCCCACTACACCAGAGGGGATCGATCGTGCGATTGAGAAGGCACAAACGGCACAGAAGAAATGGAGTGAGACCTCCTTTTCAAAGAGACGGCAGGTCTTGAAGTGCATACTGGCATTCATAATGGAGAATCAGGATGAGATTTGTAAGATTGCTTGCCTTGACTCTGGTAAAACTATGGTCGACGCATCTCTAGGAGAAATTCTGGTTACTGTGGAGAAATTGAGATGGACAATACTCCATGGCGAGAAGGCGCTGAAGCCCTCGAGAAGACCTACAAATCTCCTGATGTGCTACAAGAAAAATACTGTAGTTTACGAACCCCTTGGCGTTGTTGCAGCATTGGTCTCCTGGAATTACCCTCTACACAATCTTCTCGGGCCAATGATATCCGCCATATTTGCTGGAAATGGGATCGTTGTCAAGGCATCAGAGAACACCGCTTGGAGCAGCGGCTATTTCACCATGATTGTCAAAGGTGCTCTCCACATTTGTGGACATGACCCAAACCTTGTTCAGACCGTTGTCACATGGCCTCAGACTGCGAATCACCTAACTTCTCACCCTTCAATATCCCACATTACCTTTATTGGAAGCAGGCCTGTTGCAAAAATGGTGGCGGCATCTGCTGCTAAATCTTTGACTCCTGTTGTCGCTGAATTAGGAGGGAAAGATGCCGCAATTATTCTCGATTCTGCGGTCAAGGACTTACCACGGATTATTGAGATTCTTCTTCGTGGTACATTCCAAGCGGCTGGTCAGAACTGTATAGGTATCGAGCGTATCATCGCATGCCCCAAAGTTTATGATAAAATTGTCCTAACGCTTGAGCCAAGAATCAAAGCAATGCGTGTCGGCTCTATCCTGGATTCAAAGCCTAGCGAACACATTGATATGGGAGCAATGATCTCTGACGCTTCATTTGATAGGCTCGAGAAGGCTATCCAGAACGCTGTTAAAGATGGAGCTCGCCTCTTGGTAGGCGGTAAACGCCTAATCCACACTGCCCATCGATATGGGCACTATTTTCAGCCAACACTCCTAGTTGATGTTACCCGGGAAATGGCTATTGCAAATGAGGAATGCTTCGGGCCTATCTGCCTTGTTATGCGGGCTGAAAATCCCGAAGATGCTTGCATGATTGCAAACTCTCCAAAGATTGGGCTTGGTGGTTCAATATATGGAGACTATGACTACCGAATGGATGCAGTTATCAAACATCTACGAACGGGTATGGTAGCAGTGAATGACTTTGCTGCCTACTATGCAGTTCAACTCCCCTTCGGCGGTGTTGACAAAGCCGGATATGGACGGTTTGCGGGTGAGGAAGGTCTGAGAGGCCTATGTAACACCAAAGCACTATGTGAGGACCGTTTTGGCTGGCTTGGTATCAAAACCGCCATCCCACCTCGAATACAATATCCAATCCCAGACACTACCAAAGGCTTTGAGTTTACGAAAGCGATTATTGAAATCGGGTACGGGGTTGGAGCCAAGGATAGATGGGCCGGGATCAAACGGGTAATCAAGAATAGGTAGAGAGGCTGGTATTTATGGAACAAGCTGTATGTATAATTTGGGCTTCTATATTGATATTCATAGATACCACAATTGCGAAAATTGCTTTGACGGAATTCGGGAGGGCTTATCGATTTCAGAAAAGTTACCAAAATGGGTGTGGCACGTGGGTCATATTTTATTGCTTCCTCCTCGCACTTCTTGGCAATCACCATTTCTAAGGGCGCTACTACACACTATATTCCACATCAAGATCTCACGTTCTCTTGTGTCATCAATTTCATTTTTATTGTATCTCATTACACGTGCAACATACGAACGCTCCACAGTGCTTGTACCACTAGATCTCTGCAGTCATGGGATCGCTCCTTCCCCTGACAATGTTAAGTTTTCATGTAAGTCTGCATCCTCATTAATGTCCGGAACAATGGCTATGAGGACCTCCATCCATGTCCCAATACCATGAAAGTCAATTAATGCTCTGTCCATTGTTGTAATTATTGCGTTAGATCTGTCTGATGCTTCAGCCTCCAGAGATATGATGGAGCTTAATGCGCTCTTAGCCGATATACGACAAATTCTCGACGCTGCACATTGTGAGGAGTTATCAATTCTTGCACAAACTCCCTGGGAAGAAGCTTTCGAGGAAGGAAATAGAATGAAGTCGTGGCTCAGTGGCTCACAACTTAAGTCGACAGCAGGTATGAATTCGATTGTGGGAGATTTCTGAGTATTGCCTTGGAAGTTCTGACATTTGGGTTGTTTAGCACCAATCAATATCTGACTTCCAGCGGGTGTCTCATCTGGGAACACTAGATTAGCCATATCGAGACGGAGTAGGGGACACTTCAATATCAAAACACACCAAAAGCTTGACCAAGCATACCCATGTGTTCCTCTATGTTACGACGTCTGACAGCAGGATCAGCACAGAATTCATAGAGGAAGGAACCCTCCAGTGGTAACAAGAGCGCTACAGGTATTGGAGGAGGGATGTTGCCCAACTCCTGTGGCGTCTCCTGCAGGTGATCTTCCACAATGGAAAGGGGCTTCTGATCTTTAAGCATTGGCTCCTCTAGAGGCGCAGAAGGATCCATGGTGTAGCGTAAGCGACAAACTCTTGGAGGTTGATTCTTACAATTGTTCGGCTTGATTTCTTGATTTTTCGGTGCGAATCCGATGGTAGAACCAACTCATTTCTGCGTGGATCGGGCAGCAGCCTGTTTATGTGCAAAGAAGTCCTTTTGCCTGCGACTCCCTCTTGTGTACGATTACTCCTTACCTCTCATTTTCGCATATTTACTAGCTCACTTCTGACCATACCACAGTGTTAAGGGTTCGGCCTGTCCCGGGCTCTCTGCCTGTCTAGAACACCATGGGCCAGGTGCGTTCGAAGCACAACTCATGGTGACCTGAACCGGGATTTCTCTCCGTTGTAATCTTTACGATTGGAGTGTTGCATGATTCGCTACTCATTCGAAACTGCATCAAAATGCTGTTCGCTTCTATCACTCAGCCTGAACGCCACTGTTTCGCTTGTCTTACTGTTTTTAGATATGACAACCTTTCGACGTCAGTGACACCGGGCGAAGATCCCATGCCTTGATTTCCCAGTTTTCTGGAAATAAAATCGTGCGATTTCTCCATCATTGTCTTGCCTTATGCGCCACCACACGGGGCAGCGACCCCTAAAATCCCACCCTAACGGTTTATTTTTCCCTTGCGCTTAAAGTGGAGGTGGCGATTTGTGTGTGGGGGAGCCTTACCTGCAACAAACTGGATCCAGCTGGCGAACCATGATGAGTTTTTATCCCTCTCCCTTTTTCTCTTTTTTCAAAATGTGGTATTTGTGGCTTGTGTGGTGTTCTGTAAACACATATGGGTATTCTCCACCAATTAATTTGTCTTTATCTTTAATTTCCTGAGGATATATCTATCATCCATCCGTGTTTTACCTCTTCACCTTCCCCCACCTCAAAACTTCACGACAACGAGGCAGACAGCTGCCTATTTACAAATTTAAAGATCAGCACAATGACATCAAAGGCTGAGGTTTACAGCTACGCTCACCTTTGTGGCATCATATAATGCTCGTTAGAAAGGTAAGCACATTGAAGGAATACTCTCGTTCAGCTAAACCTTATAGTATATTCGGGGGGAATCGGGTCTTTCGAAGATCTTTTCTCTATTAGTTTGCAAACCAACGGTGAGTTCCAGACGATGATAATGCCTTTTGGCCTCTTGAGCACATGTGTCGAATCCTATTGGCACTGAGAAACATGACATGGTGAGGAGATGCTTCATCCCGTCTTGATGCCTTGCACCGGACACAGCATCATTTTCAATTGCACCTTTCATTTCTTGACTTCAGCCACCACTTATAAGGAGATCTTTAACCTATGATTCAAGATTCGGAATTCATGCCTTTCGGTAGGTAGCAATTTTGTGAGAGCGTGGTGGGATCAGGTCTTGGCATATATCCCTTTGTGCTATTCGCTAGTCTGCAAGCGGGGTCTCGGAGTGTCTAAAGAGAGACTCGGACCAAGAGTAGCTGAAGGCTTTAGCAATCCGCGAATTAGAAGGCGAGTATTTCCATAGCCACTTGGCACAGTACCAGATCCATATGCGGCTTAAGTTCTCACTCAAGATTATCAACAAAGTACGCACCTTGTAAAATAATGTAGCATGGCAACGAGAGAAGCGTGTAGATATGAGTCATTTAGCTATCTACGTTTAACGACATACCAACACCAAACGCCAGATCTCGTAAGACCTTCTATCCCTATAACGCCTAATATCTTATACCAGTGGTGAGAGTGAGAAAATCCATGGTTATACTATACACGTATCTTCTCCTTCACTGTTTTCAACGCCGCTGCTTCCGCAATAGCAGCCTCATGCGCCAGCATCAATTTCTGCCTCTCTTCCAAAGCACCCAACCTCTCCTCCTTCAACCTTCTATGCCTCTCATTTCTCTCCCTCCTCCCTAAATCTAACTCTCCATCTGCAACCCTCCAATTTCTCCCTTTTCTCCCATCTTCGCCCCACATACTTACTCTCTGCACTTTTCGTAGCTTGGTGAGTCCGTAAGCGCATACTATACCGGCGAAAACGAATGACCAGCCTGTTACCCCCCAAAATCCAACGTCGGATTCCTCAATAAAATTTTTGAGGTTCATGCCGTAGAGGGCGGCGATAAAGGCACCGCTGCCGATACCAAGGGTACCGATAGAGAATTTTAGGTCGAGGAGCATGAGGGAGTTACGATTGGCGTCTAGGATGGCTTTCACGCTGGTTCTGGTTAGTTTAGGCGCTTAGATGGGAAGGAGCGAGAAATATACATTTCCTCAGTATTCCTAATACTGCTTACCAAATTCCCACTCTCTTGCACAATCTCATCACAAAGTTTATGATAACTTTCAAGCAGCATCTCAACTTCCGTATGATCATCTTCTCCCCGAACTAAATCGTGGGATTTCTCAGTCAGGTACATAGCTGCTAAGTCGTCATCTGCTTCTAGTAATTCGTCGATGGCGTCTCGGACGAGCTTGGCTTTTTGCTCAAAGGTACCGAGTTTCTTGGAGTAGATGAGGAGCATTCTTAGTTTATCCCTATCGATGTCTTCTTCTAGATCGTTCAGAACTCGAGAAACTGGTTCTCTTACGCCTTCAAATTCTGTTTCGAGGCTTGTAATGACAGATACTAGAACTGCCTCTAATGCTCTGAATTCATAAGGCAGTCCCCCAGCAGATATAGAATTCTGTTTCTGCCGTAGTTTATCTTCGAGATCATAGATGAATGCGGATTGGTTGTAGGAATCTGTAGTGCCGTAGGCGTCGAAGACGAGGACGCGGTTGGATTTTATGAGGACGCGGAGGTGGAGGAGGTTGATTAGGATGGCGGAGGGGCGGACTAGAATGTGTGGGAGGAGTGAAGAGTCGATTTTGCGGAGATCACGGGGAAGGAGTCCGTACTAACAGTGTAGAAATTAGCATTATTTAGAATACAAGGAAGTAGAGGGCATGCTTTTGCAATCAACTCGCTCTTCTTAAACTCCCCGCTCGCCAGGACTACATTCCCATTTTCATCCAGCTCCGTACATCGAATCTTTGGTTGTGCCGCTGCTTTCGCAGATACAGCCCGCCCAAGACTGAATACTGAGGTATCGCCACTGTCTCCTCGTCCATGTAGTGACGAAGGTAAATCATCTGGCTGCAGGCCCTTCCCACCCTTTGCTGGCTTTAAACCCCAGAGCTTTGAAAGCCATTTCTTCGACCCCGATGAGGCTTTTCGCTGTGAAATCAGTACCCTTCTATATTGCGATCCTCTATACCTAGTCGCCTTCCGACATTGGGCTGAGGGTGGTTGGTATATGGATGTAGTTGATCTCCGCCAAAGGTAATCAAGATTGAAGAACCCCGCTTCTATTGTTGAGGTTCTGGTAATTGCACTTGACAGACATTTTATAGGCGTTTTTGAAACCTTCAATATGGAATAAGATCCTAACTGGGAAGCTCGAGGAGCAGCGTGGTCGAAGATGAAGCCGTGTCGAGGATTGTGACTGAAAAAGCAAAGAGCTTCCGATTGCGATTTGAGGAATTTTAGCAGTGTTGAAGACGGCGGAGTAACATGTAGAGCGGACCGCATAGCAGCTGGAAGGCTATTACAATCGTATTATTGTTTATTGGTACACCTTCAAAGGCCGTGGTCATCCTTCCTTCCAAGCTACGATATTTTTTGAAGAAGCTTGGACACCAGAATTCGAGGCTAGTCACGTGATAATATTAATTTCTTTGACAGGCAGTTAACCTTCTGTCCGCATGACCCAGTATGTAGGTAGCTTGATTGATCTGAAATTTTGTTTCTGAAATTTGTGTATATAGAGGCTCTCACGATCTACAATGGAACAGTTAGGCTATTACAGAAACAAAAACATTAGGAATTTTGAAAGCTGTAAAGAAAGAGTTATTTAATAGTTCTTTTATTTTCCCCTATATGTCAGGGTATCCGACTGAGGCGATATTTAATCATGACAAAAGTCGTAGATGTCATACAAAGGAGTAGAGTAAATACCGAATACCCCTCGAAGAGTCAATTAAACACAGATTATAATTTATATACGCTCCACCTTGGAATAGTTTTGCCACTTTATCTTCTAGCATAGACCAATAATATCTAAATATATCTACAAACTTTTGGTAGGGTAAGCCTTTGATGCTGCCGTATCAAAGTCACACATCTCTACTAATCTCTCAAACCATGGGGACTGTCTGATATCTTTAACGAGCTTGAGTCTTTCTTTGTCTTTCCTTTGTCTTGCTTTGATTTTGATCTCATCCAATGTGCCCTTGATGTTAGGTACAGATATCTTGCTGTTCCAACCGGCACTGTCGATCAAAAGTAGTAAGTGATTGAACACCCTGACTTTATCACTTCCGGACTCTCGTAAAGCGAAGATTATCATATTCTCGTCTATTTTCCCTGAAACACCGGCCCATCCAAGAAGTATTATGGCACGAGTATCTCCTTCTATAATGGCATTTCTCATCCCAGTAAGGGCAGTCTAAATATTCATTAGCATTCATAACGATCAGAGGATAGATTTATGCTTACCTCGCCACTAGTAGATCTTAGCCAATCAATCCGAGCTCCAGATTTCACGACCCAGTACAAATACCGCATTTGCGCATCAGACCACGGTCCTAGAAGAAGACTTTCTGGAATTTCTGTGCAGTGCTCCACATCTGCGGTATCCATGAAGGAAACTGGTTGACCGACATATTGATTTGCAGTAAACTTGCAGAACATTAAATAATCTTCATCGAGATACTCCTCCTCGGAGATTATGTGTGTAGGAACATGACCAAAATTTATCAAATCGTTCTTTCCCTTTCCATAGGCCGGAGCACAGAACCCTATGAAAACTGGGTTAAATAAAATAATATGAAAATTTTAGGTAAATCCACACTCACATCTACATAGTGTTGATGGTTGTTCCTCGAAGGGCTGCTTTTTACGCCAGGAATCTTTTGCTTTTAGAAGCCTGGAAAGAGTTGCCCATCTACAACGTAATATAGCAGACTATGGTTATCTTAGTATTGTTTCCGGTACATGTATCAATAACTATGACCTACTTGCATTTCCGAATATTCATTTGGGGGTTCATGCTTAGTGCGATAGAAATCACCATGCCACTTCCCCCAAAGAGTGGCGAAAGCAAAATCAATCGTCCAACTATAGACGGATTCACTACTAAGTACACTACCAATAATTGAACTAGATCGTGGTAGAGAGAGATTCATGCTTAAGAAATAGATCTCTCTCATTAACTCCGTGGGTAGCTTCTCGAGTAGTGCTACCTTGGAGGCGGTGAATATGGTTACCAATTTCTCTTGGGGGGCTTTCGATTTGAATTTTGTAACAGCCATAGATGCCGAGTCTCGGCGTGGATTTCTGGACGAATCCAGCTTCAGAGGTCGTCCTGATGGTCTCTTCTATACATCAATGAGCTTTGACGTTGAGGAAAATTAGAATTATTTTTATCTTACGAGCGCTTTTCGTGCTTCTTTAGCCTGCTTGCTTGTATCCCTAGTCCTTTTGCCAGGAATCTTTATAACTGTATGCTCCATTTTGCTGTACATAAAGTTATATGTCAAGCCGGCGTGTGGCACTTGAGAAATTGTATTTTGTAGCCTTGCATGAAGAGTGTCCACGCTAAAACTAGCGGGCATGGGAAGCCCCACTTTTAACGATGTCACCATCATCATTCCTTCTTCACTTGAATTTCATAAATCTTTCATATATCCAGCTTTATCATACACACCCAGAGAAACTTCGTCATCAGTAAGAGCATCACCTCAGCTCGCGCTATCGAAAACTCCATGTCCGAGACTGTTCATATATAAAACCACATCGCTTGTTGTTGCCTTCTTGAAATCGAGCAAACGAAACCTTGCCTGATAATTCAAACTCCCTATTCATAATGCGGACTCCAACTAAAAGAAATCATTCGGTGCTAGCCTCAGAGTCTCACGCAGAAAATCGTTCATTCCTAGGCATCCCTCTCGAGCTGCGACTTCAAATATACGATTACTTCTTCCACGAAGATATCAAGAATTGCTTACCAAACCAAGTCATGGGTTGCCATTGTGGAGAACCAGTCACCCGAATTAGTCGTCAAATATACCGCGAAAGTCGACCAATATACTATCAACGCGGACGGTTTGTTCTCCGTAGATCCGAGAAGTGCTTCAAGTTTCTCAATGCGATTGGAAATAACATTATCAATTTACGGGATTTCGGCATCCAGATTACAAATGATTACGTGGAATGTATGAATGTTCTACGGGCCTTGGACAAATTCAGCATCGCAGGCCATCTCTCACATCTCCAAATAAACATCCAGAGTGATGCCAGTAGACTAACCTTTCGTGGACCGATAGCGGATGATCCGATCTATTGGCCAACGACAAAAGAAAAGTCTGCGGCTATAGCGTACGACATGGAATTCAGACCTACCAAGCAAAACATCGGGAACCTAAAATCTCTTCGCAGTTTGTTAGTGTGTGGTCGTCCCGGGGCTAGCGAACTTGAGGAATTTATTTATCGTTTGAGGAACTCTATATCGAGCACTGGGCGGAAAGAAAAAGTACCAGTTGTGATAAGCAACTGCAAGACATCATCCCATGTGTGGCTCTACCGTATAGAGGTTGGGGCGGGCACGTCCGGAGAGGTTAATCCAGAAATATCTCTTGCCAGTTTCAAGTTTTAATTTTCGGGTTGACGTTTGGTTTGGTTTTATTGATCTAATTATTGGTCGTCGGCTTCATTTAGATACCCACCCTCTGTATTATTTTGCGAGTACATGCACTTCACCTCTTATGGTTTACATTGGACAACACTGTTTAATTCAGTTGAATCTACCCCATCCCCCCCCCCCCCCCCAAGGCTTTAAGGTTGGATTAGATCAAGTTTTGAGGACAGCCCAGAGATTTCCTAACTGAATAATTCCGAATGGTTTCACATAAAATATTTGCTAAGACCTAAATATTATGAAAAGAACCGCTAAGAAAAAGTGTGTTGAAATGGCCTTGAGGTTTATAGGGTGATTTCGGAACCATACCTCAAGCTTCATAACCCTTAATTCATGTCACCTACGCCATATAGTTCTCGTAGATTATTTATCTCTGAAATATCTCATACTGGGCACCTTTATGACCGGATCAGATAGCTTAATTATTTCTAAGACAAGTTGTAAGGGTTTAGCATAGGAGCAGCCTGTGTCACGCTGTATATTCTATCCTGGTGGGGGGGTTATCATCACCCCACCGAAATTCAAGCTCTTTCTTTCCTTCCTTAGCGATTAGTTTATCGAATGATAATAATATTATTTCACTGGCGAAAGGCCTACGTTGTATTGAAGAACTCAGTGATACTCGATTGCCTAGGTAAACGTGGATTTTAGCTAGTCGTGACACAAGCTTGGATAGAAATGGATTGCAATGGTGCTGATATTAGATTATATAACGTCATCAACGAAATTTAGTTATGGTAACTTCTCTCTAGATTCACCATGCGTCTAGCTAATACTACAACAAGCCGCTAGCATGCTAACAAGAGTTGATAGGTGGCATCTCCCCCAAAGGCCGAGTCGGAAGTGAAAATATCGATGGCCAAATCACCTCGTCGAATCCAGGGAGTGTGTTTATGTAATATAATATCTTGGTGTATCTGCCTGCATTTACGGTTTGAACTTCGTGTAGTATGAGTAAAAGTAGCATTAAAAACGGACGTTTTACAAAGCCTCAACCCCGACTTTCCAATCATGCTGCACGTGACCTGCCCTCGATATAAGATTTAAATAACCATCATACTTAACAAATTGTTGCTTACTTGGTTGACTAGTTCCAAAAACAGCGCACTCTGGCCCATCTAACTCCTTTTCATATTCACCACACCTACCTACCTACCTCCCTACATTAATTTTTTTAGAAAAGATATAAAAACTCAATAATCAAAACTTAAAAATGAACAAGAAAGCTCAATCATTCATCAAAGCTAGTAATCCTGAGAATCTCAACTTTAATGTAGTTTCTCCGGCCCTGCTACTGGATTAGTTTTTGTTCCTCCTACCGTGTTCCAACGAAGTTATTCCTATAAGAGCTCTTTTAAAAACTGTTTTATTTAAAAATATATGTGAGAAGTGGTGAGGTACAACGATAAGCTGTAGGTGCCTATTTAAGGCCAAAAGAGAGAAGGAAAGGAAAGGATTGGGAAGAGCTGGGATAGGAGGGATCATTTATCTCCGGATTCACGGAAGGTGGAACTTTGCACAGGGAGGAGTTTAAGATGATCCGACAGCGACAACACATTTGGTCATTGTGATCTCTACTCGTGATAATACAAACCAAAGTGTAAAAATGAATTAGTGCAGTTCAATTGAATATATGTCAATGCATCATACCATTTATAGCACTGTTATTATATTAACATGTGAGATTGTTGATTTATGATCGTGAAATGAAGTGTAAACAAAGTGATCGTGCTAAGCGAAAATACGCTAGGTGTTCTATAACTCAGGTCTTATTTGCACAATGTTCCCTGTTTAAACGATAATCAGAATTATGATAGACTAGTAAGTGTGGCTACATTGTAGTTTTTTTTGTGCAGAACTAAGAAGTTTTCTAGGCTGAAATAAGAAGGCTCCTGGATATGATGCAAACTCGATGGCTCATTGATGAAATATAGTTGGGAAAGGAAGTAATCTCTGCTACCACGATTTCTTAAACCAAAAAAGTTCATAGGTAACCATTGTACATTGCTCTATTAAATGCCATTGCGTACTGAAAAAACTGCCTCCCATGCAAGTTCAAAGTCATGGTCTAATACCGGGTATTCGTAAAATTGAAAAATCCTCCATCATCCCATCCCTAATTGTCGTTACCTCCCTGGCCCCATCCACCATCACTGACTGAACGCCACTCCTGTTCTCACCTTAATTCGCAGATTTAACCCTATTGATTATCACGATTGGATGGGCTTTAGCGTTTGCGAAGGGAAGAACACCAGCCAGGAGTGGATGGACTAGACTCTACTTGTCGTCCCTCTATGCCTTCTACCACTTCGGCCGCAGGTCAAGCATGAGATGATGATGCCTGAATCTATGTTAACAACTACTACATGTGTTCAAGGATTTATGAGGATCTACTAAAAAAAGAGGCAATTCCTCCAACGATAGCTTGTAAGATAGAGGCAATGCCATTGACAATGGCCATGAGGCATGCGCCAATAGTTTGGCAGAGAGAACGGATCTATATCATGTTAGTTGAAGCTCATGAATATTGCCACCGGAGGTAACTCTGGAGATGGAAAAGGACATACGCAAGATACGACGGCTCCCATTATGAAGGTGGCGCGCTTCGTGACTTTATCTTATGATATATTTACTGAAGGGTTTGTGGGGAGCTCAAGATCTTGTAGATTCTTGAAAAGGTTGTGGTATATGTTGATTGGATTGAGTTTGAGGAAATAGAAAAAATTCACAGCAGACACTTCCTACTATATACCGTTCACTTGATAGAAAAGGTTGGTAAGCGATCTCGCATGATCTGCTAGGCGCGTCATCGATAAACATCACGGCTTACAGGCCCTTAAAGGAGAATCTCCTTCGAAATTTCCTCGTTTGACGAGGATTAGCTCTCCGAAAGTGACGTAATTGACTCTCGCCATGCCAAACAGGCCAACGCATAGACTATCCTGCGCACCTTATAGTGAACTGAAACTTGACATGCACAGTGGCACATAGTGCAAGATGTGATTGGGACTGTGAGCATTTAAAGTGTTGACGAAAACAGGGAAAGGAGGTGAAGGTTCTGAATCGAGCGAGGTTGGTGACGCGAGTAGTACACTGGTATGACGCCACATGTGGCTGGTGATATTGATTTTCCCGACCTGTTCGCCGATCGACTTTCAATTCCCGATGTCTATCGGAATTCAGAGGGGAATCTGAAATTGCTATCAGGCGCCCGAGCATTGCGATGTCTTAGCTGTGGTTTCCGCGAAGCATGTGTGCATGTATGATGTAAACGGTCTCATGCAAAGTTTCTTATCTTCCTGATACAAGAATCCCGCCAGCAAAAAGTACGATCGCCTTAGCTACTAAGTATGTTTGATATAAGTTTTGATCCAGTTATGGGGTAGTGGTGCACATGAAAATGCCGCTGGTAGGAGATGAACTGAATGCAAAACTCGCGGTACTACTGCGATTAGCTCAATAGAATGGTTAGCTAGAGCAGTTTTCCTTGTCACGATATTCAGCCTTCCGAGAATGATGTCGTCTTCATGTCACATCAGAAGTGCCAAGAGTTTGGCTCCAGAACGTGGTCAAACTTCTAAATCAATGCAAAACACAGTAACCTTTCCTCTAACTTTTCTAGATTTCAAACAATTCTGAGGACGGATCTAACTGCTTGGTGGGAGGAATGAACTTAAAATCGCATCATTTCCTTTCAGAATCATCTTTCAGGCTGCGCAAGGAAATGCTTCGGTACATAAAATTTTGTATTTGTACAATGTCTTTGGATTTTGGGTATAAACATTTCCACATCTCGCCTTATTCGAGGCACTTCAGGGATCAAGCACGCTCTTGCTAAAGAACCTATGAACAGCTCTCCCAGCCTCTTTGCCTATGATCGGATCTAAATCTTCCAAGCTGGCATTAGCTACTTCCTTCAAACTCCCCATCTCCAAAATCAAATGTTTAATATTTTTCCCCGAAATCCCAGGCACAATCCTCAACATATCCTGCGGCTCTCTGTTGAAAGTCTGATCCTCGGCTTTCTGCCCACCTTCTAAGCCGATGCGAACAGCCGCTATGGGATCTGGCTCTGGTTCTTGAGTCTTGAGAGATTCAAAAATTTCCGCTGTTTGATAAGGAGAAGATGACCATATAATGCGGAGTGTAGGGAAGGCTAGGGTGAGGAGCACGAGCTTTGATTGCAGATCTGATGAAGCATTTGAGGACGACATTGAAGATAGAGAGCCTGAGAGATCAGCAAACGGTTCAAGAGTGAAGGATTTGTTCTGATCAAACTCGATAAGGAGCATGGGTGATTTGTAGTGTTGAAGCATCGTCTCAGCTTGAGTATAGAGACGACCATCCTTGAAAGATGAAATCAAATCTTTAATAGACTTTCGCTCGACGCAGATGTTTGGTGACAGGATATAATCGCCCACGGTCAACATACAAGGAACGATGACTATAGAGCGTCCATGAAGCAGGGATGGTAGAGAGGAGCGGAATTCTCGAACATCCACGATGACTCGAGGCGGTTGAGCGGTGGCAGCAAGGCGACCACCGCCAGCAATTCTGGTATTGATCGTCCTCAGGAAGGCTTCTTGAGGATCTTCAACTCCGTGGGCATCAGTCGTCAAAGTGATAGACATCGTTGACTTTTCTTTGATAAGCTTCGTAAACGCATCTTTTTCTCTTCGGACAGATGACAAATATCGCTGCTCTTCGACAGATCCACCATAATAGAGAAAATAGACTCGGACATTTCGATCATTATGTGACGAGCGGTACACCTCAATCCGCCGTACGAAGGCCGTATCTGGCTCGTACATTATGATATACTTCGGCTTAACTTCCTCAATAATGTGCTCATCCAAATCTCCATCGTATGCATGGATCACGACGAGGTCCTGCATATTATAAAGTTGATAGTAGTCTTCCATATCTTCCAAAGGATCTGCTACAATCTCCTGCTTTTGGGCACTTTCTGTCTCCGTGGGTCGAATCTCAGTCATCAAGGAAGCAACATCAAGGGGTTTATCCTCAGGTGCTAGGATGCTTCCATTAGCAGCTCGTGAAGGAGCTAAGCCAGTACTACCACCTCCCCTGACTCTCCGTCTTTTATTTGGAGGAGCCTTGCCCCGAAAACCATTTCCAGGGCCGGTTTTCAGACTTGAAGATCCATTCAATGCACTTTGATTCTCGGCAAATAGCGCTGCACTAATCTTTGAGAATTTCTTTTTCCATAATAGATATTCTCGGAGTTTGCGTCTCATCATGACATTAGCTGATGGCTCATGCTCATCTCCCTCCTCTTCTGTCTGTTCCATCTGCGGACGAACGTGCATATTTTGGAGATATTCTCGAAGCTGTCGACATTGCGCTCCATCGGTACACATAATTAAGATAGTACCATTCGAGTCGTCCCGCAACACTGGATTGAAAAATAAATCTCTTTCAATTTCCTCCATGATTTCGGCCAGAACAGCCCATTTCGGTTGTTCTTCAAGGATGGGATGGAGAGCATCTATGCCCTCAGGTCCAACCTGTGAAGCTTTCCCGGTATATACTCTTCTCTTTGCTGTGTCAAATATAGTATGAGCCGCATCAAGAAATAACCATGGTGACTGGTTTTGCCTCGTAGAACCCGGTGGCGGAGAATGAGCAGCCAATATGGTATCAAGATGGCGATTAAATGTAACAGCATCGTATGTTAGAAGTGTATGCAGCATGCCTCGTAGGACTGTTAAGTCATTGACAATTTGTTTGGTCTTCCAGCTTACTCTGTGCCAGACTGGATCAAGTTGTCTCCGGACGGCTATATCAAACTGCTTGTGGAGAGCACTATCGACGTTCCAGTCTTCCATTTCCATGCCCGAGTTACTCTTCTTAAGCTCCTGAATACTGACCTCTACACATTCCATGATGGCGTTCTGAATGAACTGCATGGATTCAGACATCGGTACCTCCAGCTCAATGACCTCCGCTTTCTTTTTCCCTTCTAATGATGCCGCTACGTTAACTTGGAATCGTGGCCACAGAGTCACATTTCGTAGGAATAAATTCCTCATCATAGTGGAAAGTGGAGAAAAGCCAGTTGCAAATGGTTCTGGGCTGTCTGAGAATGCTTTGAGAAACCCAACCTTATTCTTCTGCCTGTATATCCGAAGGATGAAGGCCTCTAAGGAAGTTGCAACAATCTTATCGGCATGCAATACCACAAGCCCGGTAATGGTTTCGGGATTGAGAAGATTTGTGAGAAGGTCAACAACAAGAATTCTTGACGTGACGCTGAATATGCCTCCTTGGGAATACATCCTCTCCCTAGTTCCCACACTCATGAGATCTGTGTTAACAACGCTGAGCCCCCTGGCTCTGGGAGCCATACTGATAGCAGCATGCTCCGCCAGCGCCTCGCCTATCCAGATATTTTCTCTTTCATCTGCGCCAACCAGCAGTATCAAATTATTCCCAGCTGCATCGTAAGAGTGAAGAAGGTTCGTTACTAATCGAAGTAGTCCTAGACCACGAGCAATGACCACGAGCTCATCTTTTTGGCGAAGCTCTTGGAATACCTCCTGTTGGTATTTCTGGGACTGTTAGCAAAAGCAAGAGGGTATAGAAGGAGGCATACCAGTGGCAGGGACAGCTTCACGGGCTGCTGTTCACCATTCGCAGACGACATCTGAAGGCGTCCCTCTCATGTTTCTCTCGAACACTCAGGCAAAGGTCCAAGACGCGAATTTTAGATCGGAGTATTCGCAAGGGTATCAAGTGGTGAGATAGGATAGGGTTGCATTTTAGAGACCCATAGATTCAAGGTAGCACATGTAAGGTTTATGTTGACAGTACTTCAGCGGACTAGATTGGCAGCTCATGTGATGTCTTGGCTCTCGTAGTTGTAGGGCGACGCGACAAGAAAGACGTCATCACTCAAGGAGGGGCAATGAACCTGTTGTCTTATATATTTGTCTTTCCTTCCTGATTATTTCTCAGTCATACAGACACAAATTTTTATAAGCATTGAGAAGAAACTACATTCTAAACATTTATCAATATGCCTGCCGGACCAGACGAGACAGATAACCACCCAGTTGGTGCTGGCACCGAACATGTAATGAAGGCGGGAAGCTCGAAAACCGACTCAAATGCTAGCACACACCCCCTTCACTATCAAGGCCCTCCCAAGGGAGAAAAGGTCGAGATCAGGCACCACCAAGCAAACCCAGGTCCGGCTTTTCCAGAGGACTTTGAGGCTAAGGAAGAGGGCACGAAGGAGGAGCGCAGAGCAAGGGCTAAAGCTCTTAATAAGTAGTCCACCACTGGTATGCTTTGAATAGTATCTTGGTTGTTATCAACTTTCTACTTCAAGGATGGAAGTCGATGATGTCAGAATCTCTCGGAATATGGCATTGGACATCGGCACAAACCTAAGGATGGTATCGAGGGCAAGTGTTTGAAAGCACGGGGAAGCTTAATTGAGAGGCAAGGCTTGCAACCTACATGTATCATACATTTATAATAGGCAACTGATGAATGTATCACGTCCTCGAAATTTTTCGTTTCGGATCATATGAATTCGTGAAACGCTGATATAGAAGACGCTCTCGGATCCCTCGCAAAGTAGTGGTGCTATTTCGAGACGAAGGATTTCTCTAGCAATTGGGATGTACTATCTGATGATGATTCCATTCGGAATTAAGTAAGACTGACGTAGACTCTATGTTATTTCGTTACCTAGGCTGCTGGAAGAATTGCTTCGTGGTTTTGCTGAACGCGTGTCGGACATCTTGGAGACGTTCGGCTGTCGTTTCGATTGAGGTCTGTTGCCTTCTCCAGCTGTGCTGCGGCGTGATCTCAGCCTTCCAGGTTGATGCTTTTAGGCTTGGCATTTATTACATCCACAGGTCGGGCTTCGAGCACTTCTGAGCTTCACAGCTTCACCGTTTCCCCAGTGAATGGCGTAATTGCTTCAACATACAGTCATTCCACTCGGTCTAACCACCGTGGTATTGCCATATCCTTTGTCCACATTTACAACGGCAGCGCCGCACATTATTCGCAGGCCCAAATGCGCCCAGCAAGCGCCATTTTACGAGGCCAATCTCCCACACGACCACATCTTGTTTCGAAAACATTCCGAGAAACCGAGCGATAAACCTTGAGGGGGAAACATATCTGCGAGCTTTCTAGAGCGAGCCGAAGTCTGAGCAGCAAAATGCCTTCGATATTATCTGAGGACGACAAGGAAACGGTGAAGCGTCAAGTTCCAAAACAGTCGAACAAGATCCAAGCCGTCGCTGTAGCTCGACTCTACATTGCGTATCCCGATCGCCATAGATGGACGTACACTGGATTACAGGGAGCGGTAGTTCTTGCCAACGATCTTGTTGGAAATACCTACTGGCTGAAGCTTGTGGACGTCTCTGTTAGTGCCCCGCATTGGATACTCAACACCATATCTTTGTAAATCAATAGCTAATTAGATACAGCCTGCGCAGCGAGGAGTAATATGGGACCAGGAAATTTACGACACATGGTCGTATAACCAGGATCGTACCTTCTTTCATACGTTCGAAACAGAAGAATGCCTTGCCGGATTGTCTTTCGTGGACGAGAAGGAAGCAAAGACGTTCCTGAAGAAGATGCATGATAGGGAAAAGAATGCGAGCAAAGCAACAAAAGCGAATCCATTTGGAGGGGTAGGACAGCATTCCGGAGGCGGTCATAGGCATGGTCTATTGGGAGGGTTCTTTGGTGGTCACAGACATTCTTCAGCGCCCACAATCCAACCTACACCTCCAGATTCCCCAAATTATGTTCTCCCAGCAGCACCAACCCATAGGAACTCTGGAGGTAGCTTTTCGGGTGGAAGATCCCAGTTTGCCGCGCTGGACGCTATTGATCCTAATTGGAGAGAAACATGGGGAGACGATTTGAAGCAAATGGGCATTACGGATGACCTTATTCGGGATAATCAAGACTTTATTGCAGACTATATCAGGCAACAACAAGCAGCGCAAATTGTATCATCGCCTCCGAATGGCATTGAAAACCAGAGAGTAAAGGCTCCTCCGCCACCACCACCTGTTGCTCCTGCACGAACCCGATCAGAAAGTCCTCAGAACGTTCCCACCGGACGTGGACGAGGAGCACCTCCAGCCCCACCACCTACGAGAAGATCTGCTGTAAAAGCGGAACCTGCTAGGGAACCTACACCTCCTCGAGAACCGTCCCCGCCTAGAGGGCCACCTCCCCCAAGATTTGCTGCACCTCCCCCACTGGCAGATGCTGGCAAGTTTGCCCATACAAACAACAAAGCACCATCCAGACAACATGCAACGTCCACGCCAAATCCCGGGCCACCACCACCTCCACGACCACCGAAAACCCCTATGGATGACTCGTATGAACCGGGGGAATCGGGTTCTAAATTTGGTGTGCCTCCACCTTTTATGGGAGAAAGGAAAGCCGTACCTCCTCCTACACCAGCTCGTGGCCCTGTCCCACCACCACCACCTACTCGAGATGTCCCGCAACACACTCAAGCACATGCTATACCTCCTTCGAATGGACTCCCACCACCACCTCTACCACCGAAAACACCCTCAGGACCTTCTTCAGCTCCACCACCATTACCACCCTCTTCGACTCGTCCTGTACCTCCTCCGTCGAGAGACTCTGGACCTCCTCCACCACCACCTCTCCCTCAGTCCAATGCCCCCCCTCCGCCTCCCATACCCCAATCGAGTGCTCCACCACCACCACCGCTTCCCCAATCAAATGCGCCTCCACCACCTCCGATGCCAACAAGCAGCGGACCTCCCCCTCCTCCACCACCTCCAGGAGGTTTCGGTGGGCCACCGCCGCCGCCACCGCCACCGCCTGCGAACCGTGACTCTGGCTATGCGTCTGGTGTCCCTTCTTTACCAGCCCCTACAGGTGATCGAGCAAATTTGCTTGCCGGTATTCAGAAAGCTGGTGGCATTGGATCACTGAAAAAGGTCCCCAAAGATCAGGTTCGAGACAGAAGTGGTGCTGTGGTCCCTGGTGGTGCGGATACTGGACCTGCGGGGAGTGGATTGCCTCCTTCGGGCACGACTGGAGGTGGTGGAGGGGGATTGGCTGATGCTCTGGCCGAAGCATTGAACAAAAGGAAGCAGAAAGTTAGCGCGAGTGGTAAGTTTACATTCTCATTCTCATATTTTTCATGCAAGCTAACTTTATTACAGATGATGAAGCGGATGAGGATGACTGGTAGAATTAGACGGCGATTCGAAACGAACCATTTAGTCTAGGGAGGCTCTGTAAATGTTGAGCAATTCTTGGCTCTAAGGATTAGAATTGCATGAGACTTCACGTCTATTAGGGAGTAGGGATAAGGCTGGAAAGTCACTTGTGAATATAATCAAAATAAAAAACGTTGATATCCATTAGACTCTTCTTAGGAAACGTCCCCATGTTGACATTTACGTAAGTTTCAAAGTAAGGTGTGCAGCTTAACAGATGTAGATATGCAATGTGAATTCTATGAGATGATCTAGACCCAAGAGGCATCCATCCCAATCCATACTGAAGAAAGCAAAGAGGCCTAACCGACAAATATACAACGTCTCTCCCATTGCACATCCATCGCTAGTTAGCAACATAAGAAAATGCTGTCGAGGTTCTCGGGATTTGGTCTCGGTCATGACCGTATCCACGAGATTGAGAGAGAAGACAGTCTTTCTTTCCATGTCAACACCATTATCGTGTCCATTCATCTGTCCATCCTCAGCAGTACGTCAACCACCACCTCTAAATATCATCAACATCAATCTCCTTGCCCTTCCCATCCTCATCCTCACTCTCACTACGATCCTCATCAAACTCGAAATTGCAATCTCCTTCGCCTTCCTGTCCATACGTATCTGTCTCATTGATCTTTGCACTCTCGGGTAATTCTCCGTACGCTTTCAGACTTCGTGCTTCATCGGCGCTGTATTTTAGGATCACGTCGCCTTTTTCGTCTTGGTAGTCGCGGAGAGAGAGGAGGATGATGTCGCCTTGGTTGATCCAGACTTTCTTTCGGAGCTTGCCACGGATGTGGGCTAGTCGTTTAGAGCCGTCAAAGCAGAGGGCTTCTAGGCGACCGTTGCCTAACATCTTGAGGACTTGCGCGTATTCTGAGAAGGAGAAAGAGGGATTAGTGGGGTCTGTCGGAAGAAAGTGGTGTTTGTGTAAGATGAGGGAATGCCTGGCATACCTTGACCTTCTTCCTTGAATGTGAGTTCACGCTTCTCATTGTCATTTTCATTCTTTCCACGACGACGATTCTTGCCTCCCTGTTTACAATGTCAGCCCAAATTCGTGGGGTCAAAGAGTGTGGCGATGAGGGCGCATACCTTTCCCTTATTCTTAGGCATATTGACTGATTTCTTTGGTTATGTGTGGAGTATGGAGTTGCTCTGTAACTTTTTGATGTGTCGGTGATTAGGCTTGAAAGTGTTTGCGAAAAGAAACAGTTGGACCTTGATGTATTTATCAGACCGGCTGTTAGGTGCCTTTGGTGGGGTTGAGATTTGACTGGTTGGTGCGTCACATGCTTGGGACACTAAAATGCTCCTGTGCATTAAGTCGCGTATTTCGATCACTGACTCCAGCACTCTCACATCATTAAGTACGAACAATTGTAGTGGTCTTGGTGACTGAAGGGCGGCCAATAACTCAATCGCTGCAATGAGAAGCTAGACTAGTCGCAACTTTCCTCTTTGTTAATCACTCACGCTCCTTCCCGCCACGGTCTATTTTCAACTGCCCATGGCAACCTCAACCCGCGATATTCTCACCCATGTGTTTCTGAACCCTAAAACCATAAAGGGTGTGACAGCTTTCAAGATCAGGGTACATCCAAAACACTGCTATCCCACTGCAAGTGGTCGATTTTTGCCAGGTGTACAACGTACCATTCAACAAGTATGGGCCGACCGGGACAGATATGCGAACAGAAAGGATCCTTTTTGGTGGACCTGTCTCTGTAAGAAGGAAACATGGTCAATGAAGAGAACTATAAGGAGTTGGTTAGCTAGGAGAGTAAGAAATGCGATGGTGGAATCATTGAAGGCCAAAGGGCTTTCTGCCAATGGGATGAGGCTAGATCCAAGTGCTGGGAAAGACCTCATAGGATCCGCTCAGCTTGTTCCAAATGAGCCACTTCTGAAGATGCCATACAAGGAATTGCAAAAGGAGACAGATGTCGTCGTTGACTTTTTGGTCAAAGAATTCACTAAACCTAACGGTGGAATTTCTAAGGGCAGCCAGCATAAGTTTTTGAAGCCTAAACCAAAGCCAAAAACGCAAGGCACGCAAACTTGCAGAACATTTAAAATTTGATGAAAATTTGGTTCTAAATTAAATTTCCTCTTCACATATTGTTTATTCTCAATCAAACTTGACCACGTTTTTCTCGTGTGTGTTCCTCCTTCACTTGCGAGACTTTTGAATCTCAGCCTTGGCGCTTCCTCCAATCAGAAGGTCGAGCCGAGCGTCGCATTTCAAGGCCCATCCGCAAGCTCCAAGTTGTCGCAACGTAGCTGTCAAATCCAGCGGAAGCAAAACTTACAAAATCAAAAATGCTAATCTCATTGACGGTTGGCAAGGTGGATGCGGGCGTTGCAGTCCTGCTCACCCATGACAAAAGACTGGTATGCTTAACCTCGCAGCTCTATCTGTTAATCAAAAATTAATACAATTCAATAGATTGAGTTTCCTTCTATATTACTCCCACCCAACATATCCTCCGGTAGTATTGTCGACATTACCGTTTCACGAAATTTTGCCTCTGAACAAACATCCCAAAATGCTTTCCTGAAGCTCCAAGACTCAATCTTTTCCTCCTTCGGCGAATCCGAGCCAGAGCCACCTGTCTTACGGTGCAAAAATGCCACCCAAACCTCCGTAGTCCTCGAATGGGATCCCATCGAACTCGCGACTGCAGATTGCATTTCTTTGTCTCTATTCCGCAATGGACAGAAGGCGGGAAATATTCCTAGGCCAACAAGCATGCACACAACTAAGATCAGTGGTTTGGCTGTTGATACGGAGTACACGTTTCAACTTGTGCTGAGGACGAGCGCCGGGACTTTCAGCAGTGAGAAACTGGTTGTTAAGACGCATAAGATGACGGATTTGAGTGGTATTACTGTTACACCTGGCATTTTACCTGCTCAGCTAAGGGATAGCTTGACGAGGGCGATTGGGAGGATAGGGGCTAAGATGTCTGATACTGTCCGAATCGATACCACACACTTTGTTACCACAGAAGGAAGAGGTATTGCTTGGGAGAAGGCTGTTGAGATGAATATTCCAGTGGTTAGGCCAGAGTGGGTCGAGGGATGTGAGAAGTTTGGGAAGATTGTGGGCGTCAGGCAATACTATCTCGATGCTGATCCAAGGCAACGACAAATGCCTGGCCCCGAGACACAAGTTCAACCTGCTCAACCCGAGCCACCAAAAGAAACACCGCAAAGCTCTCCAGCAAATGGCACAAACGGCACGAATGGGCACCAAGCAGCACCTCCGACTCCCCCAGCAAAAGACACACCACAGGCCGAAGACGAATCCAGTAGCGGGGAAGAGGAGGAAGAGGAGGAACACAAGACGACTGCACAAGAGGAACAAAAAGTCCGTGTTGAAGATCGAGACCAACACAAAGTCGCACTCCGTCCCGCCGAACCCTCTACTAAAGTACAAGAAAAGGAAAGGGAGAAAGACGGAAGCGCAGATAGTGCTCCTGGGTCTGGAAGTCAAACGCCCGGACAAGGAAGCTTCCAGGATGTCGCTCTTTAATTTTGCGAAAACGCTGTGATAAGATATACCTAGATCTCCTTTGGTAGGCTGTGGGCATTGATTAAGTGGTGGTGGTAGTTCATGCATGGTGTTGAGGACTTCGAGGGTTTTCCTGCTTGGCTTGTAACTATTTTAGCTTAAAGCATCATATAATCTAGCCTTCAATTCCAACTTATTCCCCTAAAGTTCCTTGGCATTACTGTGTTATATTTCTAGTGTTACCGTGATGATGAGCCACCTTGGTAGGAGGGTTTTTTTTTTTCATTCAAATTTGACCTAGGCATATAGAATGCAAGGCCAATATCTTAAGCTAGGCCTGAAATACGGAATGGCTTGACCGCAATGTGTTCATTTGTTCCATTGCGCATTGCTACCATGTGGCTTTTGACCAGGCAAACCACGTCTCAAAACGGGAAGGTACCCGCAGCTCCCGTTGAGCTTGTAGATCCTTATCTTAGTACATGCTGTCATCGACCTGGTCCACTTTCTTAAACCTCAACCTATGCACCCGGATCAAGTTGTTCTCCTTAATTTCTCATAATTTCCTGGAAAGGATTCAATGGCACCATGGTCCTTTGTCTGTCCTGCTTCACGCGGGATTGGTTTCCAATTAGCACGGCATTTGCTGCGAACTACCTCATTTCCTGTGGTTGCTACGGCGCGAAATAAACCACAAGAATTGAAGAAATCGATTTTAGGTGAGATGAAAGATATTGAGGAAAAAAGACTTATAGTTCTGCAGCTTGATGTTACTGGTAGTTTCTCAACCCACCATTCTCTTCCCATAAAACTAGGAGTGATATCATGAGGTTGACTTGTTTACAGATGAGAAAACCATCTCGGAAGCCGCAAGAAAAACCAAGTACCTCTTCCCGCCAGGCGAGAACCATCTACACCTCGCATTCGTCATTCCAGGTATCCTCTACCCAGAGAAATCACCCCAGCAGCTCAAGCAAGAACAATTGGCACATACGTTTGCTGTCAATACCATTGGGCCGATGCTAGTTGCTAAGCACTTTTCGAATTTCTTGCCTAAGAAATCGATGAGAAAGACGGTAACCGAGGAGAGTGATGTTGGAGGTAAAAGGAAAGAGTGGGTTCCGGAGCAAGCGGTTTGGCTGAATATGAGTGCGAGAGTAGGGAGTACGACAGATAATAAGTTAGGGGGGTGGTACGGGTATAGGGCAAGTAAGGCAGGGGTTAATAGTTTGACGAGGGGGTTAGATATTTGGGCTAAGGGGAGGAGGTTAGTTATTTCCTGATTTTGTTCATGCAAGCATATCCTCCCCATGATTACGATATTTTGAGTCTTAGAAATCCCGCTCACTGTTTCAACCTTTAGCGGTGATAAAGCAATGTTTATGAGTTATCATCCAGGAACTGTAAAGACTAGACTAAGTAGGGATTTTTGGGAAAGCGTTCAAGAAAAGAAGCTGTTCAGCCCTGAGTTTGCGGTGGAAAAGATGTGTGAAGTGGTGGGAAGCATAGGTCTAAGGGGGAGGGGGAAATTTTGGGATTGGAAGGGCAACGAGGTCTTACCATAAACGAACCTCGTAGCAGTAGAAGGGTCTAGCATTTGGACGAGATATGAATCGGTTAAAGTGAACTGCTTTACCGTCGAGTGATGGCTAGTTGAGTGGGAAGAGAATCAGTTGCCCGACTCAAAAGCTAAAATACAACAAATTTTCTAGAAAGTGATGGTGGAGATATTTATAGGAAGAAATGGATTGAGGGTTAATATGGAGGTGGGGGCTTCCTTGCTGGTGCATAGAGAGCGCTCTAATCCACGCGATATCAAAATCGTAAAGATAACGTTAACGCAATAGATTCTTTCACAATAGAACCAGCAATTGCGACACATACAGAATTCTAGCAGAAATTTTATGTTTTTGTAGCAGCTCCTGAAAGCCAATATTCACGTCGGGTATGTGCTCTTGTGCTACAATACTGCTTATCAAGCGAATTAGATGATATTGAAAGTACAGTATCTGCATTATGCCTCACTCCTGTCACTACAGCCTCGCAGAACAGCTGTCTTACTCTTCCTTACTTCTAGTTTTGATCAAGTTTACATTTTCTAGCCTAGTTGTATAGCCGAAACCCCTTTCTCACGGTTTCTCGCGTCATCAAATCCATCTGCCCTCCGACTTACAAGTATCGGGAATTTGTTTAGGGCCTTTACATTCATCGTGAGCACGAGGCAAAAGGGGGCTTAGATTTTGATTACTACTACGGAGAACAACAATAGAAAGGGAAAGATGAGCGTCACCAACCCTCAAACGGCTTTAAATGTGGTTACTTGATCCGCTCTTCGCCCGAGGAATCATCAAACCTTCAATCCTTGATTTACTACGTATGCTTTGTTAGTTCGGGGAAATTCTCTGGCTGCCGGTTGATGACATACTTTAAGTGAGTGGTTGTGAGCTATTGGCGAAACTGTTTGTTGTTCGAAAGAAGTATCTTGGAATTGGTTTGTGGGTTTGCTGATGTGATATTCACTGAATTTTCCAGTGTCGTGCCTACCTATATAAGAACTTAAACACTCGACGGACAATTTAAGAAGAATAACTCCCTAGTCCTTGTCCTCTGAGCCTGATGGATCTAAACAACATGCCCTCGATTAAGATCAAAACACTTAAACTTTTACAAATTATGTTCCGTCAAAAGGTCTTCCTAACCCAATCCATAATAAGGAAATAGTTTGTGCTTTTCTCTAACCAATCCATGACAGGGGCCTTCAGGGGGGTACCTCGCTAATCGACCCAAGAAATGCGGGGGCCCACAGATTGCAAGGATCGGCTCACACCGGCTTCCATCGGTCTTCCAAACCAAGCTTCATACAATGCCGATTGTCCCTACCTCGCCCTTTCCAATTCAAAATCATGTTTACTCTTCAGCATGGCAATTGTGCTAGAATTTTGAAAGTCATAAAATTTCGAAATTCGATACAGGATGAAGACATCAGTAGCATCCAGGAGGTTGTCTGCTATCCTCCCTAGAAAGGCAGGAAGGTGTAAACATACTCGACGATGGAACTCTTCACTCTCTCAACCTTTTGGTGCTGCTGGGTAAGCTGGCGTTACTTTCTATATTTGAAGTTATACTGATTGGACCGGAATAGGGTCAAATTCCCTGGTGCAGTAAACAGTAAATTTACAGGTACCCTCATATTCGAGCATCCCTCCACCTACCCCGCCATCCCCACCTACCGCTGCACAACCCCAGACGGCGACATAATCGACCCCTCCATCACCCCTCCTCCAAGTTCCCTTGCACTCTCTATGTACGAAAACATGGTAGCAGTCTCCATAATGGACATTATAATGTTTGAGGCTCAAAGACAAGGGCGATTAAGTTTCTATATGCCGAGTCAAGGAGAAGAAGGAACATGCGTGGGGAGTGCGAGTGCATTAGAGAAAGAAGATGTAATTTTTAGTCAGTATAGAGAGGCGGGGGTATTTATGCAGAGAGGGTTTAAGTATGAGGATTTTATGAGTCAGCTTTTTGCGAATAAGAATGATGTTGGACGGGGGAGGAATATGCCAGTGCATTATGGGAGTAAGGAGTTGAATATCGTAAGTCTATGGATTTTTGACTCCCACATGGGGTGGAATCAAACTAATGACGAATTCTAGCATACTATTTCCTCGCCACTAGCAACACAAATACCTCATGCTGCTGGCGCAGCATACGCGCTAAAAATGCAAAAACGACAGAATCCATCTCTCCCACCACGAGTAGTAGCCTGCTACTTTGGCGAAGGCGCCGCATCGGAAGGAGACTTTCATGCCGCCCTTAACATAGCAGCAACACGTTCCTGTCCCGTAATCTTCATATGCCGAAACAATGGCTACGCAATTTCAACACCAACCCTTGAGCAATACCGTGGAGATGGCATAGCCAGTCGAGGCGTAGGATACGGAATTGACACGATACGAGTAGACGGAAATGATATTTGGGCTGTGCGGGAAGTTACTAAGAGAGCGAGAGAGTTGGCATTGAAAGACGGTGGAAAACCAGTCTTGATAGAAGCAATGTCCTACCGCATATCCCACCACTCCACCTCAGATGATTCCTTTGCCTACCGCGCCCGCATCGAAGTCGAAGATTGGAAGCGCCGTGATAATCCCATAACACGCCTGCGCAAGTATCTGGAAAAGAATCATCTCTGGAATGATGAGAAAGAAGCAGAGTGTAGGAAGAGGCTAAGGTCTGAATGTCTAAAGGCGTTTAGCGACGCCGAGAAGGAGAAGAAACCGAGCCTTATTAGTATGTTTGAGGACGTGTATGAGGAGGTCACACCGGAATTGAGGGGGCAGATTAAAGAACTCAAAGGGCTTCTGGATAGGTATCCAGAGGAGTATGATGTTTCTGATTATGAGGGGGGAAAGGAAAGCCTGGATCTTGATAGATGAGAATAGATCACATAAATTAGCTCTGTGCGGTAGATTGGATTATGTTGCGAAACACTGGAGAATGGCTCTCGTCATAAAAAGAATGTAAAACTCAACCGGATATATCCTTGAGGGTAGCTAGTAATTTAGTCCTATTTTAAATTTTCCGTTTCAAAAACATAATGCAACAAAACTTATGCAATAGAAGTATAACGCCACGGAGGTGAATTAGTTACTATGCTAATCAAGTTCTGATATCCTGTGATGTGTAACAAAACTAGTATAATAGATATTTTCAATGTCATGAGCTTCAGGGCTAGTGTCTAGAACGCTCTGGGTCTTCTTAAAGTTGAAGAAATTAAAAATGAAACTGCGAACTAGTGAATAGTTATTTTTAGTGAGGTTGTGAACGATCGTTTGAAGAGTAAACAAAAGATGAAAGAATGTAAGATGCCCTGTGCATTGAATGCACGAAGTGTCAGTGCTTGGGCAAGGATTCTTCTTGAAGAACATTGTGTCTGATGTCAAATGAACGAGCACTCATGACAATGGAGAGGCACTTCTTGGTTTAACACTTAGATCTTAACCAAAGTATTCATAGCCACAAACAAGGCCAGTAGTAGTAGCCTTCTAATTGTTGGTATCAAACACAGTCTATTGTAGTCTATTATGATACTATGCACTGTCATAATACATACATATCTTTACTAGATAGCTCCCTGATTCCATGACTCCACAATATGCCGCATACATTTAAAAAGATCTATAGACAGGACCCCGAACCCCAGTAAATATCTAGTAGACTCCATGCACATGGCGGAGTCGTAAAAATCTCTCTTTTACCGGCGCACAAATTTCGCTCGGCCATCCGACAGTTGATTATTACCTCCTCCTACTTCCATTAACACCAACGACGCCCTTAACAACTAACCTTCCACTTAAAACCTCAACCTTCCACCCTTCTCTAACCAACATCCTTCCAACAGCAGGACCGAGCCTCGACTTCCCACCCTCACTATGCGTCCCCTTTCCGGTAACAATCTGATACCCAGCCTCTACTCCACCACTAGTGCCAAGTTTCGACTCCCCAAGCTCATGCCACCACTGCGTCACCTTCTCTCTACTAATCCTAACCGCATCTTTGACACTCACGCCATGCAAATCTAATTTATTACTTGAGCTCTGCTCAGCTACGAGAGCATCAGCAGCGGCACTTGATGCTTGTTTAGCGAGAACGTTGAAGTTGCGACCTTCCTGTGCATAATAGGCTGCTGCCCCGCCCATGAGGTGGTCGGATTTTCCTTTTCGGTAGTAAGCGGATGCTTGTATGAATGCGGAGTTGCGGGCAGTACGGTAGGAGCTTGCCATATTTTCTGCGGAGGTGTTGTCGAGGCCATGAGTAAAGGTCTTGTTGAATGGTATTGTAGGCGTTGTTGGTGATGAAGGTCCCGAGAGGCTAATAGGTGGGTGGCGGATATCTAGCTGAATTGGATTTTTAACTGCTGAATGATATGTGAGGACCTTTGCAAGATCTCGTGCGTTGTCAAGGATAGGGTGGGTAATTTGAACCAGTGCTTCCAGGCTGGCACTGGGGATAGAAGGGAATTCTTCTAGAAGTTCATAGGCATTAATTTGTATCATAGGATCATCATCTTCAAGTCGTATGGCTTTGTGAGCTTCGATGATTGCAGCAATTGCAGCTTTTGCAGAGCCTCCACTCTTGTGATAGATTGATCCAACTTGCTGGACCTGCATGCTTGTTCGTAGTGCGATAAATTCGATATCCTTGCGTCCTTTCTCCCATTGACTTTCCTCGGGGGCAGATTCGTCACTAGGGCTAGTCGTTCCGCCATTTTTGGCCCGAGTGCGGTTCTTGCTTTTTCCTTTGCCTTTCCGTAGACGAGAGGGAAACTCGCTCTTGGAAAAAGCCTCAATTCCCTTGTGTCGACTTCCATTCTCTGCCAAAAATGACTGAGTCATGAGCTCATCCAATGCTAAACTTGCATCTCCTTTATACTTTCTCAAGGCCCACTGAATGTCGAACAGTTTGAGTATGGGGAATATGCTAAGGAGAACCTTCTCCTTCTCCTGGTCATCTAGAACATCCAATTCGCTTGTATACGAGTTTCCGTCCCCGTCCTTGCTTGCACGCAAACCTCCTGTCGAGGTTCCTACATCCTCGAGCTCCAACAACAGCATCTCTTGACTTAGGGAGGTATCATCTGTTTGACTCGTCCAACCCGGAAGACTTTGCCCACTTCCGCTTCTGCTTGTGACCTCCTCAGGGGCGTCGCTTGAAACGCCATTCTCCCCACCGGCGCCACTGGGATCAAATCCAGTTGCCTCTTCTTCAGAGATATTTAATTTCAATATGTCGAGGGTGCCGCGCGCAGCAACCAGTTGCGACGCATCGTGAAGGTTGTAGTCCGAGATAATTGCAAGAATCGTAGAGGTATCGATCGTTTTAGAATATTCATTCTAAATCCGTTGTTAACAGAACTATCCACTAGCATAGGAGTGATGTAAATTTCAAACTTACAAGCAATTGCGCTTGGAGTTCATCCGAGTCACACATTATGCGCCGCGATGTGTCAGGTCGTGATGCCAGATTATAGTGGTTTTCAGGTGAGTAGCGAAACTCTAATAGCTATCAGGCTCATGGATTTATAGATCTCTGGGGGGTGAAAAAGGATCATGGTGTTTGTAACAATTTCAATATGGAGGGTGTGAACAGTGTATTGATCATTATGAAGTAACTTGGTGGGGTGGCGCTAACCGCTTTAAGCTTTCTAGCATGAGAACTTGACCGAAAGCACGCCCCGTGTGGTTCCAGAGATATGGTTCCTGGAATAAGCCCTGTATCACCCAAAACCAATCAAGAACATCATGTTGTAATGAAATATTAAAGTAGTCAACCTGTATGGTTGGAAATAATGATGTGAGGCTGGATATTTTAGATCCTTGCGCAGCTGCAATCGACGGCCTCAGCCCTTTGGAATGCAAGGGGTTTTATTGTATTCCATACTATTGGGGGGAATATCTTCATCTATCTAATATTGTGCACAAAAGCTAAACCCAACCTATTGCGTTATTCCTCCGCTGTGAATGCGCCTAAACGACCTTCCATGCAATTTGACTCAACCATTCAGCCCAGATTGGGAGAAGAAATATGGTGGAGAAGTGCTCGTGAATACATAATGTGGGGGGAAGCAACGCTTATGAAATCAGTATAGGAGATCAACATCCCCAATTCCACCCATGCAAAACTCATCCTTCCTCGATGGTGACATGCTTTATGACAGATGGAAAGCACCTTGGCCCTCCTTAATCGCAGTATTCATACGTCGTCGCATAACGTCCAGATCAGAGTAGTCAGGCAGTTTAAGATAATTGACACAGGTCATGACGCTGGGGAGGTAGTCGTCAGACATGTAAGGAGGCTCACTGGGTTTGCAAACCACCGTGAACATAGGGGTGAGTGCTTTGAAGCCTAGTAGAAGATTAGCACATTCTCGTCAAGCGAGGTTAGGCTTGGCCATACCTCCAATTGGCAGCTTGGGGCTACCGGTAGTAAATTGAAGGAAATCCCGACGCTCAGGAAGAGTAAGCTCGCTCATGGTCTGCAATAAGTTCTTGACACTCTTGCTATCCATGTTAAAGCCGTGGTCTGCTTTGATGGAATCCATCAAGGCTACAAATATTAGTGTTTGTGCTGTAAGAATTTCTCATGGGGTGAAACTTACTTTCTAATGACCAGTCCTCCTCAATTCTGCCAAATAGCATCACAAGCTCATCAGGTGTGAAAGCACTCAAAGCGGAATAGGGGAAAACTTGTGTGAAACCAGCTCTAAAAGCATCAACCTGTCTTTGGACACCATTGCCCAGGGTCATATCGATAACTTTTTCGAGATAGAGATCAACATTGTCGATGGTAACCGAAATGGCAGATCCATTTGGTAATAGCTCGATGGTGGAATAACCCGGAAGTGTGAAATCTAGACCGAGGTCTTCAATTTGAACACCATCCACTTGCAATGCTTCAGTCTCAGCTACCTTTTGAGCCGCGCTTAAGATTGGATTTTCGTCGATAGCTTTCTTTGCGACAGCAAATCTCTTGATTAGTTTTAGAGATGATGCCAATTGGGCATCGACAGTTTTCACGGCTCCCAAAGAGGGGGTCACAGTCTTGGACCCATCACTAATACGGAAGAAAGTGGGGTTGAAAGATACGTCAATAATTCGAGAATCGATCATCGATCTGGCCACAAACTTTCCAAGCATCTTAAATAGATGTAGAATTCGCTTGCCATTTTCATTTGATGCTTGCTCCTCGCTCATCGGAGCTGGGAACAATCCACGGGCACCAAATGCATACTCCTCAGCTTCATTGGCATCTGTCTCACGCCAAAGCTTAAGCTTCTTCTTTGAAAATTCTTTCGAAACAGTTGAGTAGAATTCCAAAGTCGGGCCCAGACCAGTGCCAACTTCCTCGAAGTACTCTACCTCGAGAATGCTTTGAGATGCACCATAGAGCTCCATAACCTTGAGAGCCGATTCGAGTATTTTAGAGCGTGAGATTCGGACCTTTTGACGTTGCAATCGACCAAGGAATGGCCGTTCATCACGGTGACGATCCCTTCGGGACTCATCAGCTGACTGGGCATTCTGCCATCGTGACATCGAACGAGCATAACCGAAAGAGGTCGATTGCAGGAATAAATGTCTAGTCTCGAAGGGGAAAAGGAAAGGGTAAAGGCGGGCTAAATCTTCACTCCAGCTTGGAAGGCAGTTGCTCGCTACGATCAGAGGCTCCTCTAGCTGCCTATTGAGCTTTGCAGTGAGCTTGGTATTGACAAATTGCGATAGAGGCTCAGCATTGAGTTTAAGTGTGTCCTTGTTTTCCGCTAGAACATCATCAAGGTTTGCGTTTAGAGCATGTAGGATGTTAAGTAAACGAAGAATTGAAGAAGTTGCTGGGTGCTTGTCTAGAGAAGCCGGAATACCAGACGCAGTAGTCTCGGTGCTGCTTTCCGATGCTTGGGTAAGTGAGCTTGGCTCTGGTGGTGGCGGTCCCGATACGCGCTTGAATTTGATGGGGTGAATGGCTGACCAGACGCTTCGGCTTGAAGGCTCATCAAGTGGGGTAGAAGTGCTGTGCACAGCTCGATATATTGTGGTTTCATTGGATATCACCTTGTCTTCAAGGCTAAACTCTATGTGCCAGTCTTGTGGTATGGCTTGGATAGCCGCTGCGTACGACATAGGGCGAGATGAAGCGCTTGGGGTGGACAAAGTTGGTTGTGCTGCTGAGGATTGTAGAGATGATGCAGCTCGTGGGTTGCTACCAGGGACCTGTGAAGGGGTAGCAACCCGGGTGCCATCTTCTTTACGGGCAGTTACCTTACCCCCTGCAGCAACTTCCAGATTGACTGCACTTGGATCGGTAGGGGAGTCTTCCTCCATATCGTCGTCAAGATCACCAACTATAGCATCCAAAGCTGCGCTATCCTCCATATCCTCATCATCAGTAAGCTGTCGCTCATCGGCACATTCTAACGCATTAGCCAGGGTATCTTCATCGTCTAAAGGTGCAGGTGGTGGGGGTGGCTCGGTCTGTGCTTGGTGGCGTCGACTTGATCGACGAGATGCAGGTTTCTCTTGAGGTGTTTGTACATTTGACTGCCCTTCTGAGGCTGGCGTTGCTGCAGGAGCTGTCTTCGATTTGGCCTTACGAGAACTTCGAGATGCGGATGGGGTTGTAGCATTGGCAGAAGCTAAGGTGCGCTCAGCGAGGCGAGCTTGAGCAGAGGGTACACTGGAGTAGGGATTGGGCATATTGCCCGCTGCGGCTAGAGCAGCTAAAGCGCCTGATAACCCTTCTCTTCTGGAACCTCGAGGACGTTCCGACATGCTGATTCTTGGCCGTAGATAATCATCAAGAGCCTTGAAGGTTGCAATGGCATGGATCGAGACCATAATATTGCGATAAGGCCGAGGAATTTCTGAATCATCGTCGGCGACCAGTTTAAGTCGGATCTGCTTTGCAAGCATCGAGGCTGCACTACTCCTATTGCCATCAAAGGTATTTTGGTGAACGGTTACCACTTCAAAATGTTCTGAGCGGCTTAAAAGGTCCTGCAATTTGTGGATGAGGACACTATATGGTGTTGCAGGAGATTCAGCGGAGGCTGTCATTGGCTTTTTCGAAACTGTACGGCCCATGAAGACCTCTAAGAATGCCGAACGAGCAAGATTGCTCAAGCGCTCGTCAGGATTAGTGAAAACGTCGAGCAAAACCCTGACAACCTCAGAGTTGAGAAGCTCAGCACTGGTAACACTTTCTAGGACATCCCCGTCAAAGTGCGAGGCTAGGGTATTGAAAAGCTCCGCTCCATTTCCAGGACCTTGCTGAAGATAATGTGACTCAATGTCTGATGCTAGAGTCTGAAGACTGGTCAAAATTTTCATCGCCTTCTTTTTCATGTGCTTGCTGCTTTTCTCCGTCTCATGAACCTCCAAAAACTTTTTGGCTCGCTGAGAAATGAGTTGTCGCATGCTAATATCGGAGGCAATATGCCGAGGTGGGCCATCAAGAGACATCGTTGAGCCACGAGAGCTTACAGGCGACTGACTGATATCATCAGGAATATCATCATTTTCGTTGTCTTCGTCATTGTCTTCGTCAGAGGAGTCTTCTTCGTCCTCATCGCCAGCTCCGACTGTAGGGTCCGTCTTTTCAGAAAGCTTTGCAGGAGGGTTTGTTTCTACAGGCTCAACTACCTTTACTGCTAGTACTTCATCGCTAATTGCCTTCTCGTCCGTATCAAGGCTAGCGAGCTTAGCAATTTCTGCAATCACGCCTTCTCGATAGAACTGATAGCGGTATATATCATCTAGTCGAGTGAGCAATAGCTCTGCCGCCTGAAGTGCATAATTGACGAGGCTAGGATGATCTTGCTGGGAGAGGATTGCGGCTAAAAACGAGGCATATGGCACAGATCTCAAAGCTTCTAATAGAATATCCTTATCCAGATTCGAGAGCATCTTCAGTTGAGCCATGAGCACCTTCTGGCGAACACTTAGGTTGACTGTGCTTGAAAATGCATCTGTCAAGGTAGGGAAAAGAATAATAGCGAATCGCTTGACTTCGTCTTTACAACCTTCAAGCAGTTCGATGCGCTTGTCGTTAGCAGACCTTTTCCTAGAGCCCGAAGTTGTGCCATTCGGAGGTGCTGTTGCATCTGCCTCAAAAATTTCCTCAAGAGCTACACTTGACTCTCTTGGAAGTCCAGGCAATAGTTCGCAGATAACATTCAAAGTTTCAATGACTTGCTCCCTTGGTCTGTGAATCAGAGCTTGCATGATCACAACGCTATCCAACTTCGAAGCGATGTCCTCATTTGGACCTGGTGGTGAGACGCCAGTTAAAATTTGGTATAAGGTCTCGACGACGTTCATCTTGAACAATTCGGCGGAAAGTGACGCGCTGGCCTTTGCGGTGAAAGCAAGCACCCGCAGAAATGAGGTGTGGATGTTTGGTCCAATCAGGTTGGTAGTACCTGGGAGCAATAAGCGAAGAATAGCCTTCAACAAATCGGTGCTGATAAGTTCTTCGAGCTTGCTTGGGTGATATCTAAAGCTTTCTGCAACTCTTGATACGCAGAGTGAGCCTTGTTCAACTACCTTTTGATCGTTGGAGCTGAGGACATTCAGCAGAATTGGCATAACGTCCTTGATGACGGGAAAAGAGTCTTCTGGAATATTTCGACAGCAATTGGCAGCAGTCGTAACGGCTGTTCGTTGTGTGCTTGTTGCAAAAAAGTCAAGATATGTTAGGCATGCTGTCAACCCTCCTTCACGGACAATTGACGCGGGATACTCGACAGATATTTTTTCTAGTGTCTATATGGACATCAGCAAATATCAATAAGAAAATAATTTGAACTTACGCTCAAAGCTTGTTCTGCTAGGTCGATGTAATGAATCTCTAACAACTTGGCGCAGAGAACTGGAACAGCACCACCATATACCACATTGGCAGTACTTGCAGGCAATGCCTCCATCAAATTGGCTAGGCATCTGCATGCTAACAGCATCATTTCTGGATTCTCCTCCCCAAAATCCGACGGTTGCATCAAAACTACAAGTTCTTTAACAAATGAATCTGGTGAAAAGTGGCCAGAAAGATTATCCTCTGTAGAGACAAGCAATATTTCGGAGAGTTCTTGAAGAGCGATCAATTGAATCGAAGGGTCGTCTTTCTGTTTGAGGTTGTTCAGGATATCCCGTAATCTAGAAGAAACACCAGACATCATGCCACTCAATGCTCTCAAGGTGCTGGAAAGTCCATGTGGTGGTCCTCCTGGCCCCCCGAACCCCCCAAATGGGTCATCGTCGTCATCGTCGTCCCGACCATCATATTGACGCGCAATTTCTTCATCATCATCATCACTACCATCATCGTCATCACCTGGTGGTGGCTTTCCATCCGGCGGGTTGTTCATCGATGTGTCGACATCCTTGTTACTGCTAGATGACTTCTTCGATCGACGACCTGTAGTGGGGGTATTCGTAGATGTTTCTGACGACATTAGTTTTGTTGATGGCTTTCCTCTCTGCCAGAACATACCTGGTCCACCCTTCTTGCTCTTCCTTCGTGATTTCGAGGATGTGGATGTGGGATTGGGAGGCTCGTGGGAAGGACCAGCAGAATCGCTATGAAGTGTATTAGTATTGTCAGGGTTTCCAACCAAGGTCACTAACCCAGGACTCGACATCACCGCAGGTGTCTTTCCTTTCGGATTCTTTCTTCGATTTGTAGATGCGGTGGTTGCAGATGGTGGAGACTGGTCGGCCTCCGTTATTTTCTGTCGTTTTGGACGTCTGGAAGGCGGCTTCGCCGATTCGGGCTCAGGTGCAGGGCTAGCCTCTCGCTGAGGAGCTTTTCGCTTTCGAGATGGTGGTTGAGGACGAGCAGGCGATGCAGCAGCTACAGGAAGTCCTGAGGGTGTGCTAGACGACTCTGAAGAGCTGGCTGCTTGTCTGGCGGTCGCACGAGTGATTCTGGGAGACATGAGTATTTTGCTTTGGTACTGACGGCGCCTGCAAGTCCGGCACCTCTACACAACAGGTCGAAAGTCGTGAGAGGGTACGGCGGATCGAGGTTGCAAAGTAGTGGTGATGGGAAGGGTCAAATAAACAGAAGGTGAATGGATGGGGTATTGTACCGAGAAATAGAAGTTGCCGTCGACAATGATCTTGCTGTTTCTGGGTCGTTATCGAAAAGTGACTCCGATCTGCGCTGCGAAGATGCCATCGGTTTACGCCATTAGCGTAGGCAGCGAATGATTGTTCGGGTCGCAGATACAAGGTTGGATTTAAGTGAATGTGAGGGCGACGTGGTTGACATCGGAGGGCTGGAGATTCTACGAGGTGGTTCAATATGGGGAGGATATCTATCTGAGTTGGCTATGATCCTTGCCCGCGCTACAGCGCGCTTAGGTTCCGCAAGTCTGAATTTAAGTGACAACAACCTGGGAATCGCCCCCAACCATCTCCCTAGGCATGATATGCAGCGATCAGATACAGGGGATAACAACGCTCTTTGACCCTTTGCAGTGCTGGCACTTCCCAGGAAGCTCCCATCCCCAGCATTTCCAAAAGAACAATCTTAGAACATGTGAGTTAAGTATCACCGCTTTCTAGAAAGTATTCTAAAATTCCGTGCCACAAAGTAGCAGCCCCTCATGGCTAGGAGTTCCCGAAGTTTGTGCACCTTACTAGCTTGTGATGATTGTATTGTTCTATTATATGAAGTACAGTTATGTTGCAGCTATTGTTTCTATTCTACTCTTTATCTTCCTCTATAACTTATTTGGATTTGTCGTATTAATTACATCTCTGGCGCTACCCAAGGTCTTGTCATTGTTCACCTTTTTCTCGTTTTCGACTATTCTCTCATCCTCACGAAGTAACCAACTTATAGCCAGGCCGGCTCTTTACGCTAGTTAAATATGAGATGGCAATACATGCTCATGATATTCTCATATGAAGTTGTTGCAGCAGGTTCTTAAACATAGCTTGCACGATAATTATTTCCACAAAATATTCGAAACAGTACCACTATACCAACACTCCAGGATTATATCGACATTTTAAGGCAGGCTATATAAGAATTTCCTTGTAACCTTGCCGCTCTTGCCCAACAGAGTCGTGATCATCGTCATTCAGCTTGCCGGGAAAGGTAGTAGGGGCTGTGGACATGGGGAAATGTTGAGATTATTCATCATTGTCATACACCCTGGTAGGCTGCCCTGTAGATATTACGAAGCTTTGTAGGATGCTGCGACTTAATGTACTAACCGCCTCTCCGCCGGCGAGAATGAAATTGTTTACAATGAACAGCTCGTGCACTGAACAATCATTTTAGCAGGATGCATCCTGTGAAGCTCGAAGTCAAAAGCTGAGGGACATAATATGCCAAGGGATGTGTTTCAAATGATCAAATCAAAATGTTCAAACACAGTCTTGCGTAGATCTATTGAACTTGAGACGACGGAAACATAAAAAGAGACAAATTTAATCCGACCGTCCGGAATCGTCAGGAGCTAGGGGATAAAGAACACAACCCTGGATTGACCAATTGGTGAGAGGGGGCGTTTTCTCAGTGAAGTTCCTGCACAGTGTCCTGCCTCCTGCAATATGACTCAATGAAGTATAAATTGATAGGGTTAAAGGGAGAGGTCTCGTCCAACATCAGGTTTATCCTTCTTGTGAAACAAATCTGAATCCTTCTCCAGTCACACATGCATATGAGAACCTGCCAAACGACAATGCTTGTCCTTCTAGCCTTATGGTACCAACAAAACAAACAAGCTCACAAGCCGTTACAAAATAAGAGCGGCTAAGACAAGTAATCAAAAAAAAGTTCAAATTGAACTAATATTATCACGTCGAGTTAATAGGTAAGTGTTAGTCGAATGATTTTGACTGCGTGCCTCAGATAAGATATTTCATACATCGCGCGATTTAAGCTATTTCTTCCACATTTGCAGAGAATCTTTCAAAGCCCATCTCTTTGCATATTTCGACGGCGTTCAGGCCTCCGTAAGACAGAGCTACCTAGAGCAGGCACGGTTAGTGTAATCCTTGTCGCATTGGATCCCCGCCCTGGAATCCTCAGTCATCCTCGTTTCCGGCTTGAATTGCCCGCGGCCACCCCCACTACTTCTATGAGAAGAGGCTGGCACCTCCATCTGCTTCATCTCTCTTTCTTGTCAACTACTCTCCAAAAGCTTTATTCACCTTCTAGCATTCAAAGTCTGCTACACTATACTCTTGTTTTTGAAGTTGTCTCTTGTGCATAGTCTCCCGCTTGCGGGTCTTCCCATTCTTTTCCGGACATCGCAATAGCCTGCGCTTGTCATTTCAAGCCTAATCCAACTTTGCCCAAATTTCTCAACAAGCAAACCGCAACAATGGCTTCGAATCTGCTTGTGCAGTCCCCTGCTGCGCAAACCCTTGCGAACTATTCATTCCCTCGACACCGATTGCGCCTCAGCCAGTCCGACTCTACTAAGACGCCTCTAGTCCTGGTCGCATGTGGTAGTTTCTCTCCAATCACCTATTTACACCTTCGAATGTTTGAGATGGCTTCAGACTTCGTGAAGTTTAACAAGACCGAGTTCGAGTTGGTGGGAGGATATCTTTCCCCAGTTAGTGACCATTACAAGAAGAGTGGTCTTGCGGCATCGACTCATAGGTTTGTACGCATTTTGTCTGCCTAGAATATTAGCTGACATTCCGATAAGGCTACGAATGTGTGAGCTTGCTGTCGATCAGACATCGAATTGGATGATGGTAGATCCTTGGGAAGCTATACAAGCGGACTATACGCCGACGGCTCTTGTACTAGATCATTTTGAGCACGAGATTAATGAAGTACTGGGTGGAGCAGAGCGACCAGATGGCACAAGGGTCCCAGTTCGAATTGCCCTTCTTGCTGGAGCGGATTTAATACAAACAATGGTAAGACTACTTAGATAAACCCACAATTCCCAAAGCTTGTTCTCAAAAAAGATACGGGTTGCATTTGACAACATCAGGCACATCTGGAAATTTGGATAACCAAACTAACGTTTTGATAGTCCACACCCGGTGTATGGAGCGAGAAAGATTTAGATCATATCCTAGGAAGATTTGGTACCTTTATCGTTGAGCGGAGTGGGACAGATATTGACGATGCTTTGGCCAACCTACAACCATGGAAAGACAATGTAAGTTAGCCACAAAAATCTATCTCGAGGATAGAAGTTTATTGAAGCGGATAAAACATTTACTACCAACTATACTGACGTGTGTTTTCAGATCTATGTTATCCAACAACTGATTCAAAATGATGTCAGTAGCACAAAAATAAGACTATTTTTGAGACGAGAGATGAGCGTGCAGTGTAAGCAAAACTTTTTACATCTTTGTCTGTTTCAAGGAGTGAAAAAATGACTCATTTTCTGTATCGCTCCTTCACGTTAAGAAATTTATCGGCCAGAAACCTTTGCGGGACTTATGCTAACACTGAAATATCACAGATCTGATTCCACCTGTTGTGATTGAATACATCGAGGAGAATGGACTCTACGAAGAGGAAGGTACCTCCTCGATAGATAAAAAGGGTAAAGCTAAGGCATCCGGCTCCGGTCGAGCTTCGCCAGTGATCGAAAGCAGCTCGTCAAAGTGGTAAACCAAGTCAGCATCCTAGTAGGCCGCTTTCCTAAGGATCTCTACATTTATATGAATACCTGTGAAACACATACTCTTCACTTCGATGCCTTCACAGGAATAGCATACATGTCCTTCGACTTACTTGGTTCCATAGAACCACAGTCACTACCATAACTTCATGCGCATCCCTCCGCATTCGACCCTGGAGTCACGAAATAACTTTGTTTGGATTTTATTTGCATTGGGCTGGGGATGGATTGCATATATGGGAGAACATCATAGGATAGGGAATCGGACACCTTCATCATCTTGGTAGATACGGCAATACAAGAGGCTCACGCCCTTGAATAATACCCATAGCCGAGCTGATCTTATTTAGAGATCTATGATATATTGTATCGTCCCTTTAAAGAAATCCCCCAGGTTTCTGGAAACTATTTACTGCATGCCATTCAGAAAAGAGAAATCGAGAAGCCGTTGAGATCATAATTTCAACTTCTGTCTACGTAGGGCTTGCGGTGAAGTAGGTCCAGATATGTGATTTCTACCAGCAATCCTACATTTTAATAAATCATTCAGACACCATTAACGAAGATATTAAATTCCATTGTAAAAATTCGTACTAAAATTAGGACACATAGCATCTACATCCACTCAATATGTTGAAATTTTATGTTGCAGCGTGATGTTTCTGAGTCAACGTCACCTGCAGCACCCCTGCAACCCAGTCCAAGCTTCTGACATCCTTCGTCATCGTCTTCCCAGAGAGCACCCACAACCATACCATAACATCAAAACCACTATCGCACCTTTACGAAGCGATATCGAGCTAGGAAAACCATATGCGCTGCTTCAAACCTGCAGAAATAAGAATCGAGTCACGGGCTCATTTCGTGGGGTAGCTGCGCCGCTGGACGACGCTGTCAACAATGGGGCGCCTTCGACTCTCAGCAGTCATCGCAGGATATCTAGCTGCGACTTCGATATCGGGTGAGACAATAACACCAAAGCATGAAGCGGGGAGGTGTGCTATACGGGGGAATTGTGGGCGGCCAAATATATTTGCGCCAGAACTGCCTTGTCCTGACAACGGTCTTGCGAAGGAACCCGAGGACGACGTGCGAAAGCAGTTAGTAGATATATGTGGGCCAAAGTGGAATACTGGGAAAGTGTGCTGTGAATCGGAGCAGGTAGATCTAGGTTGTTCAGTTACCAAAAGTACCTTGCTGATCATGTTTAGCTTGATTCTCTTTCCGATAACCTCAAAAAGGCAAATGCCTTCATATCCGCCTGCCCTGCGTGCAAGGAGAACTTCTATAATCTCTTCTGCACTTTCACATGCTCTCCTGACCAGTCCCTTTTTATAAATGTTACGCAGACAGAAATAAGTGGTGATAAAGAACGGGTGACTGAGCTCGATCAGTTGATATCTAAGGAATATGGAATAGGCTTCTACGCTAGCTGTAAGGATGTTAAATTCGGACCTACAAACGGCAACTCAATGAATTTTATTGGAGGGGGTGCAAAGAACTATACTGAATTCCTGAAATTCTTGGGGAAGAAGAATCCACCTTTCGGTTCCCCATTTCAGATCAATTTCCCCAATCCCGAGCAATACAAAGAACCGGGTACAGGTCCACTAAAGAAGGGGATGATACCAAAGGCATGCAATGATGAGGACGAAAGCTTCCGGTGTGCTTGCCTTGATTGTCCAGCTGTATGCCCGAAGCTACCTGAAGTTACAAACACGGGGTCATGCCATGTTGGAATATTACCATGTTTGTCATTTGGGGCCATTCTTGTCTACAGCATCCTTATGACAATACTCGCCACTGCCATATTTGGCCACATTGCCTGGGCAAAACATAATCGACGTAAAAGTGAGCGTCTGCGACTTCTACAAGATGCAGCACCTAGCGACGATGAGGACGAAGGGGACATGATTCACAATAACGCTATGTATGACCGACCCCAAAGGAACTACTGGATCAATACCGTGTGCGATAGAGCTTTCAGTCAACTTGGATTTGCGGCAGCAAGATTCCCGGGTATTACGATTGTAGTCAGCGTGGTTTTAGTCGGAATATTCAGCTTAGGGTGGATGAAGTTTGACATTGAGACAAACCCAGCACGATTGTGGGTGAGCCCAACTTCTGCAGCTGCCGAAGAAAAGGCCTTCTTTGATGATAATTTTGGACCATTCTATCGAACAGAACAGGTATTCTTAGTCAATGACACGTACGCCACTGGTAGCGGTCCAGTTCTCAGCTACGACACCTTGACCTGGTGGATAGATGTCGAAGAGAGAATCGGCAAGCTCACAGGAAAGTCAACTGGCGTTTCATTGAACGATGTCTGCTTCAAACCTACTGGAGATGCCTGTGTAGTGCAGTCAGTATCGGCTTACTTCAAGAATGATGCCAAAAATGTTAAGCCGGCGACATGGAAGAGCGATTTACAACACTGTGTCGATTCGGCAGTCGACTGTCTCCCTAAATTTGGTCAACCTATTGACCCTAAACTTGTTCTTGGCGGGAATGGCGATTCGGAAGTTGCGGCAGATTCCCCAGCTATTATTGTTACTTGGGTCCTAAACAATGCCGTTGAGGGGTCAGATAAAGCTGCGAGAGCAATGGACTGGGAAGAATCTTTAAAAACAACTTTGCTTGATTTGCAAGAAGAAGCTAGCATAAAGGGATTACGACTTTCCTTCAACACTGAAATCAGCCTAGAACAAGAGCTCAATAAATCGACAAATACCGACGCGAAAATAGTCGTCATAAGTTATATCGTTATGTTCTTCTACGCCTCGCTAGCCCTTGGTTCAACGACACTTTCTCTGCGTTCTGTCCTGCGAAACCCTGCTACATTCTTGGTAGAATCCAAGTTCTCTCTCGGCGTGGTGGGCATTCTAATTGTGCTCATGTCTATCTCTGCCTCGATTGGACTGTTCTCATTCTTCCATATCAAAGCGACCCTTATCATCGCAGAGGTTATTCCATTCATTGTCCTAGCAGTTGGCGTTGATAATATCTTTCTCATTGTACATGAATTTGAAAGGGTCAATATCAGTCATCCAGACGATATGGTCGAGCACCGAATCGCGAAGGCTCTAGGCAGAATGGGGCCATCTATTCTGTTGTCCGCTATTACAGAGACTGTGGCTTTTGCGCTTGGCGCCTTTGTGGGAATGCCAGCAGTTCGAAATTTTGCGATTTACGCTGCTGGTGCAGTGTTCATCAATGCGCTTCTACAAATCACAATGTTTGTGTCCGTCTTAACTCTCAATCAGAGACGGGCAGAAGACCACCGTGCAGATTGCTTCCCATGTATTCAGATCAAGAGCGCTGGTGTTCAGCTTGGTTATTCAAATGGCAACGGTTACGCTCGATCTTATGAGGGTCAGGATGAAGGCAGTCTTCAGCAATTCATTCGTAAAATTTATGCTCCTGCTCTACTTGGAAGAAAGATGAAAGTAGCCGTCGTTGTTGTTTTCTTAGGTATTTTCACTGCTGGGGTATCATTGATACCTGAAGTCGCCCTTGGTCTAGACCAAAGAGTCGCGATTCCAGATGGGTCATACCTAATTCCTTACTTTAATGATTTGTACGACTACTTCGAGTCTGGACCCCCTGTTTACTTCGTCACTCGAGAGCTTAATGTGACGAAGCGAGTACATCAACAGCAACTATGTTCCAGATTCACGACTTGCGAGCAACAATCGCTCACAAATGTTCTTGAGCAAGAGCGCAAGAGGCCCGAAATTTCTTATGTTGCTTCTACCGCTGCGAGCTGGATCGACGATTACTTCCGCTGGCTAGACCCACAAGAAGAATCCTGCTGCGTTGAGAAAGGCAAGACCTGTTTCGCGGATCGCGATCCTGAATGGAATATCACACTTTACGGTATGCCGGAAGGTGAAGAATTCATCCACTATCTACAGAAGTGGGTTGAGTCTCCGACAGGAGTATCATGCCCTCTTGGGGGGCGAGCATCATATGGCAACGCTATAGTCATTGACTCCAAAAAGAATACCATTCCAGCAAGTCATTTCCGTGCTAGCCACACACCACTTCGAAACCAATCAGCATTCATTGATGCGTATGCATCAGCGAGAAGAATATCTAATGGATTGAAGGAAAGCTCTGGAATCGATGTTTTCCCCTATAGCATCTTCTATATCTTCTTCGACCAGTACGCTACCATCATCCGTCTCACTGCCACTCTATTAGGATCCGCAGTCGCTATTATCCTCGCCATCTCCTCTGTTCTCCTCGGCTCTGTTAAAACCGGAGCCATTATCACCATTACAGTCATCATGATAGTCGTGGACATTATTGGTACTATGGCAGTATTTAAAGTATCACTCAACGCAGTTAGTCTCGTCAACTTGATCATTTGTGTTGGTATCGGAGTTGAGTTCTGTGCCCACATTGCCCGCGCGTTCATGTTCCCATCTCGTGCAGTCATGGAACGTGCAAAGAACAAGTTCCGCGGCCGTGACGCCAGAGCTTGGACTGCACTCGTCAATGTTGGAGGTTCAGTCTTCTCCGGGATTACGATCACCAAATTACTTGGCGTATTCATCCTAGCCTTCACAAGAAGCAAGATCTTCGAAATCTACTACTTTAGAATTTGGCTTGCTCTTGTGGTGTTTGCAGCCAGCCATGCACTTATTTTCTTACCTGTTGTATTGAGTCTGTTAGGTGGTGATGGGTATATTGATCCAGAGAGTGAGGGGGGTCTAGAGGAGGATTTGGCAAGTAGACGGTACAGGGCGTTGTTGCCGGATGAAGATGATTCAGATGACGAGTATTAGAGATGTGGGGGAACGAGGAGGGATTTGAGGTACATATGTTATATCGTAGATAGTGATAGATACATTGGGATTGGTGTTGGGATTTTTGGATGTGATGGGAATTTTATAAATTGTATAAATTGTACAAATAACTTTATGAATTGTTTACATGTGAGGATTCAAATGACATTATATTTTATGTTTTAGGCAAAAGGGTAGGTCACATATGTACTAGCCATGAGTAATATATTAGTATACTATGCCAAGTCATAACAATTCGAAGGGAATACGTTCATGCCAAAGTTACGCTGCATTGAATTCAACAAATCACAACTCTTTTAAACCTCAAATATATAGGTGGTGAATTCAATTTATTTAATCCTAACTCATCATGTAGAGCTGTAGTACACATAAAACCAATGGGGGGAAGGGGCTACTGTAGGTGCTCCCAAAGTAGTTTGCAATTTAGAAGGAAGCGGAGGTAAAGGGTAGGTCTCCTCTGGGGCTTCAATCAAGTATAAGTTTAGGATGTGCGCCTTTTAGCTGCCAGGTTAGTATGATGTCTGGCGTTGAGATTAGTGGCCTTGCGTTAGTTTTATTCGAGTATTGGTGGAGTCGATGAGATTGGCTTCCGAATTTTCTTTTAGTATCGATTTGGACTTTGGTAGACTGGAACCCCGTGCACAACTTAACTGATTACTGTTCGCTGGTGCTTGTAGTACCTGATGTTAGAGTAGGTCCTACTTTTGATTCTGCAGTATTGTAGACATCGTTTTTGGTTTTCTGGGGGTTTTTTCTGGCAGCAACGTCAATTTGAATTCGTGGCAAGTCCCAGCTACCCTTAGATTTACTTACTGCTTTTAGTATTGATTGCGTGCTTGACTCATTTGAATATCACTCACTTGGCGAACTTTTTAAAATCTTTTCAATCCGGGTAGAAGGTGGGCTTTGATTCTTGATGGACCATAGGTTATTCACTCCGAGGAGCCCCCGGTCAGCAATAAAGTCGGATTCATTAGGCTTGCAAGAAAGTAGTAGACCCTGCTTCGACTGTCTCCGGGAGGGAGTGGGTATGAAGAGTCCGGCTCGGTGCTGGATCTGTGTGAGACGATGGTTCAGGTGATGTGTCTGATGAAGTCCATTTTGGTGATTGGTGTGTAGGCGACTTATTGGTTTATTGGAGTGTGCAGTGGCTGTTATTGTGACTATGGTGTGGGTTTTGCGGTGGTGGTGAAACTATAAGGTTCAAGTGAAGCTAAAGAGAAGAGAGGGACATACTAACGGGGACTTTGCAGACTTTATGTCTGGGAAGAGGTAACGATTGGATAACTCGCCCTCCCGTAAGTATCTACCGTCAAATCTTCAAAAGGATGTAGAAATCAAAGGGGGCATATGCTAGTTACTATTCATACACGAAAATGCTAATTTAGTTGACCTCCTTATCTTGGTGATGCCGGAGCTGAGGTTAGAACTATAGGCTAAAAAGATGGATAGGCAGGAATGGAAAATAGCGCCTAGGTATGATGAGCCACTTTCTTCCAAAGATATCGAAGTAGCTTTGACTACTGTCCGCCTAGAGGATGGTTTCAAGTTCTCGTTGACTAGTGGAGGTGAGGGTTTGCAAAAGATGAACGGGCGAAATAGTTTAGATAGTAACGTAGCACCTCAGCATTTGTTTTTGTATGCTTGGGCATATCTAACATTCATGTAGCGGATAGTCCCGCAACCCTAATCTTAGAGGCCCCACGTAAGTCACTTGCTCAACTACTTCGTACTCAGGGCAATAGATGTAAATTCGCTAGATAGTAACCTTACTTAAATGGGTATCATTCAACAGAATGTAGAATTCCTATTGACTGGGCCCCTCTTGCCAAATAGAATATGCTAGAAACAAACTTACAACTATTACCACGAGTACCAAAGTATCATGGTCGTGAGGCGGACGCTAGTTGCTAGGATTGTTATGATACATTGTAGAATATTTTGCCTCTCAACATCATATATGAAAATCATATGCTAAAATGAAATGATCTAATTCAAATATTATGAAGAAATTTCTAGCTTAAAGTTTTCTATTCATAATAAAAGATGGAGAGAATTGAGTCGGAAAAGGAACTGGACTTGGAATGATAAGTTTGAGAGGTGTAGGCTGAAGCAATGGTTGATCAATGAGATAAGAAAGAAGTACAGTGCATCCGTAGATTAAGACTGAAATAAGAAGCTTCTATAAGAAAATAGAGATTAAATTAATCGTGAGCTTAGGGTGAGCCATATATTTGAATAGGCTTCTTACTTTTCTTCCATCCTAAGTCTAGGGATATAAGACATATGGGGAACGGAAATGGATATTTGTATGATCACATGGTCTATGTACAGAAAGCAACCAAATTCTACTTCTTCGGCTCTTCCTTCTTTTCTTCTGGTTTTGGTGTTGGAAGTTTGAAAGTATCCGGCCCCCTGTCCACACCAGGTCCAACTTGCTAAAATATTGTCAGCCTTCTGATCACTAAGTGCCAGGAAGAGAAATCATACCTCCCATGCAGCTGATCCGCCTTCGAAGTTTCGAAATGCTTGTGTCAATTCTAATGGTTCCACAACAATTCGCTTCTTTTCCTCATCATACCGAATCTCTGTGTACCCGGTCAAGGGGAAATCCTTCCTCAATGGATGCCCATCAAAACCGTAGTCAGTCATGATTCGTCGTAGATCAGGGTGGCCAACAAAGAAAACTCCAAACATATCGTACACCTCTCTCTCATACCAATTCGCCCCATCGTACAAACTTGTTATGCTTGGAACCGGTGAAGCCTCATCCGCATAGGTCTTTACTCGGATTCTAGAGTTATGTCGTACGCTCAGTAGGTTATATACAACTTCGAATCGCTGGTCTCTTGTGGGAAAGTCAACGGCAGTTATATCAGAAACCTGTGTGAATTCGGCCGCAGTATTGTCTGTCATGTATTAGTTTTTGAAAACATATATGTTGTATCCAGAAAAGAGGCGTACACTTGAGGAAAGTGAAGACAGGAATGACACCGGCGGGGGAAATATAGATGACCAATTCGTCCTTCCACACCGAGAACTGCTGGATGTATTTTGGCAAGCATCCCATGAGCCATGAACCGTACTTGTGCATATCATCGGCCTTCGCGGCATACTTGTCGGCAGGGTTAATAGGAGGGGCCCGTAGACCTCCTGGACCTTCTGGGGCTCTTTGGGCATGTCGCATGTTCGGTTGGTCTAGAGAGACAACTACTCGGGCAACCTGAGTTGAGGAAAAGGCGCGGATGTTTGTCTCATTGCGACGGGAAAGAGTAGTCCTGCTAGATTTCAATGCTGAAGCCAGCATGCGGCGATTTGACGCCCTCATTGCCATGGTCGAGAAAGTGTTGTGGTGGCGCCAATTGCTGTGACAATCAAGCACTCCTCAAGTCTTTGAGGTGAAATCAACCTTAGAGGTTCGCCTGTGCCTGTGGATGCATCACTAGATCCTGTGTATTGATGCCTGTAGTTGCCTTTAATATCAGGCCTCGAGTTTTTTGAGGGGCTTTCCCTAAATTGGACTAGTGAAAGCGGCCTGTTCTTCCATTCGGTCTTCATCTTCGAACAACTCGAAAACGAACGTCTTGCCATTCAGCACCCTCATCTCCCAAGAGACCTCCGCCACGTCTCCCCCTCTCTACCATCCTGCATAATTACCGACAGACGGTCGTCCGCAACTCTTCATAACTCAGGAACTTTCTCAACGACGCGCTGTCTTTGAACCTCCTGCGCGCGACGCCATCGGCCCTCGACATTTATTTGAACGTCACACCTCAAGAACAGCCTTTGCGCACTGCTAAACGCCTGCCATGGCACCTCAAGATAGCTTCATCGACGAAGATGATGACTCTTGGTAAGTCCTTTTGTTCTGTAGTGCCGACACTGGTTGCAAAGATCTTCATCAACTCGATCCTAACCTATCGTGATAGCCCCCTTTGTGTCGAAGAGTTCGATCTATCGGACAAGAACTTCCGACCATGCCCTTGTGGGTACCAGGTAAGCTCCCTTCCGAGTTGTTCCACCACAGATGAACCTTACCTTATACTTCTGTCATAGGTCTGTCAGTTCTGTTTCAACAATATCAAGAATAATATGAACGGCCTATGTCCCGCGTGCCGAAGACCGTACGATGAGAAGACAATAGAATGGAAAGTTGTAACTCCTGAAGAGTAGGTTACTCACTCACCTTGATTTTGATAATTCTGCTTACAATCTGTAGAATAGCACAATTTAAAGCGAACATCCAGAAGAACGCCAAGAAGAAAGCCGAACAACGACAAAAAGAGGCACAAAAGCGGGAAGTAGAGAGTTTGAATCGGAAGCATCTCTCTGGCCTCCGGGTGGTCCAGAAAAACTTGGTCTATGTTGTTGGTCTGAGCCCGAGTATTCGAGAAGAAGACATACTTCAAACACTTCGAGGAGACAAATACTTTGGACAGTATGGCAAGATTCTTAAAATAGTTGTTAGTAAATCCAAACAGGGCGACGCCGTGCAGAATACACAGGGACTTGGTGTTTATGTTACTTTCGCCAAAAAGGAGGACGCCGCGCGATGTATCGCAGCTGTCAATGGCTCTCAAAATGGCGATAGAATTCTGCGAGCTCAGCTGGGAACGACAAAATACTGTTCAGCATACCTGCGGAATGAAATATGTACCAACAAGTCGTGCATGTTTCTCCACGAACCGGGCGAGAACGAGGACAGCTATTCGCGACAAGACCTATCGTCAATCAATAGTGTCAATACGCAAAGACCTCTGCCTTCTATGGCATCATCCTCTGGTTCATCGTCGCGGCAAGTCGTAGCGCAGGCACCCATACAACAATCCCAACCAGTCACTACTGCTACACAGCCTATGGTACGAGAGTCTAGCAAAGATGGTTCTGATAGTGGTGACGGATCTGCCCTGCCTTCATCCGCCAGTTGGGCCAATCGTGGTGTACAACAGCGAAGCCGCAGAGGTAGCCACGCCACAAGTGGGGCAGCATCGAGCCCAGCCGTATCTCAGGCAATGCCTATCACTACTGAGGTAGTGGAAGAGCCTTCAGAGCCTGTTCAGGAACCCGAGCCTGAAGTTGTACAACCCACCACAAGTACAAATAGTGCTGTCTCTGAGGAATCTGAGCGCCCTTCCAGAGAGTCAATATTAGTCGATGCTCTCAAGTCGCTTAATTCTACAGGATTCTCGTTCCTCCCCACCACCGCAACAGAAGACAGTAACACTTTATCTGCTTTTCCACCCTTGTTCGATAATTATGGTGGAGAAAAGCGAAGAGCAAGAAAGCAACAAGAAGAGGAAGCAACCAGACTCCAGGTGGAACAAGAGTTACAGGCAGATCAACAATCGGTTGCTGAACCGGAAGAAGAACCTCCTGAAAGTGGTAGTTTACAACTTGGGGGAGAACCAGAAGATCGGGATAATGGCAGAGAGATTCCCCAAGGATTCCAACGACGACCAAGCACACAGCTGCCAATCCAACGCGCGAATGGTCCTGTAGGACCCAGTATGGGGAACTTCCCTCGGAACCTCAGCAATCTCAACTCAATTAATGGAAGAACCTTGACTCCACAACAACAGCAGCAGCTCTTGATTCTCAATTCGACTCAACCACAATCTAACTTCATGGAGCAATTCTCCCCTGGCTTAGGAAGTCAAATAAGCCAAGGCTCGGGGTTGTTTCAGCAGCAAGGTCACAATAGACAGTCATCGAGATACACATTTGGCAATGACAGCTCATCTACCTCATCTATTAAGCCATCAGCAAATGCGAAATTAATGGCGCAACAGTCATCCATGATGCCTTCTGCCAGTCACAGTCAGGGCAATCAATTCTATGGGACATCTATTCAAGGGCCACCACCTGGGCTCAAGTCTACTGGTACTCCCCCAATCGGTGGAATGTTCGGGCAAAATAGTACATTTGGAGGTTCTGGTTTTGGTGGCGCGAAAGACAACAATAACGACATGTTACGAGATATGCTTCGTGGTAGGGGTGGTAATGTGGGTGGTGGTCAATCGCATGATTCAGGCAAGCGTGAGTTCATGTTTCCTTCCTTTCTTCAACAGTACCCATCTGCCTCCTCCACTCCAGCTCCTGCTTCAGGCCTCCTGGCATCGCTCTATGGTCCTCAGACTGGAGCATTCCATGACTTCGGTCAAAAGCAGAAGAAGAAGGGAAAAAAGCACAGACATGCTAACACTTCCTCCTCTGGGGGAGGTGGTTTAGTCGATCTTGCGGACCCGAGTATCTTGCAAGCAAGAATGCAACACCAGCAACAGAGCAATGCCGGAGTCGGACAGGGGCTGTTTACGAGTCAGGCTCAAGGTGGGTACAATCCGAGCATGATGTATGGCGCGGGATTCGGTCGGTGGTAGATGTAAACGAAGGGCGTTTTAGGGTGGGCTATTGTAGATATTGATTTTCTTTGAGGGCGGCGTTGGCACAGACCCTACCCAGGCGTTGCATTCTACTTTAGTCGCATATCTGTTTTAGCGAGCATAGGAGAGCTCCAAGATGGAAGCTTGGGATGCACCGGCGCTATTTGCGGTTGGAAAAATGAGAGGATCTCATTGAATTGCTTTTTAATTTCTCTTGCGTTTTCTTCAAGCGCATCAACACATGGGCAGGCGTAGCGCAGGTCACACCGGGAACTCCATCATCGTCTTCGTCTCGACCGCTTTCATGTACGTTAAAGTCCCCGACCCCAGGCCAGAGTTGTGGCAGGTCAATATAGCATTCTTACATATTTGTGCCCCCAGTAGCCTCGTTTGGTTCGAAGACGATGATGGATGTGTGACGTGATGTTCCCTTCTAGATGAGGCTTCAGATTTTGGAGCCGAGCCTTTTGTTCTGCATCTTCATCACCATCATCAGTACTCTAAAGGACCAACGGCTAATGATTCCTGCTCCAGATGATTCAGACCTTCCGTCTCTCGATGATGCGACAGCTACAATGTCTGTTGACGCCTTGGTGGCTGAAGATGATCTCATGCCTCCATTTACTGACAGTTATATCGGCGGCTCGCGATCCTCTACACCTTCTATTCCTCCCGGATTTGGCCCTCCACCTAACCTGCCACCTGGGCTTCTTATAGGCATGCAATTGCCGCATGGCCATCCTCCTCCCACGCGAGAAGAAGCATCTCCCAAGCCTACTTCACGTATTGTTCCAACCTCAGCACCATTCACTCCATCTAGGAGCTCATCTTTTATTCCCAGAGCTGCAACCCCACTCACCAACGTCTCAGTTCCTGAGACGGTATCTCCAAATGTCACTCCAGAGAAACCAGTCTCACAGACCAAGCAGGATATAAAAGCATTAGCAACAAATAGTGGTCTCTCTAAGACTATATCATTACAGTCATCTCAGCCTCTTCAATCGGAGGACTTTCCGCCTCTAGAGACTGGTGAGGCGAGAGCGCCTGCACCAGCCACACCCAGTAAGACTCAACCTTCTACAAAAAGTTCTGTTCTGGTTTCGAGCAAGAAAGCCATGACCACGCAGGCTGGTAGTTCAAGTAAGGCCACATCAAAGGCTGAGAAACGAGCTGGTGTCTTGAGTATTGCAACAAATACAAAGGCTGGCAAGACCAACGCTGCTACTGAATCCGTGAACAAGCCGGCCGTTGATGCGACCTCATCCTCAGAGTACCCCCCTTTGGCTCCAGCAAGTACACCAACAGGAACATCCGTGCAGTCACCTCTGGCGCGGAATCCCAAGACCTTAAGGATACCACCAAGCAAAAAGTCGGAAACACCTGCACCTAGCGTAGCGACGCCCTCTTCCACGACTTCAACCTTTGCCCCAGCACTACCTGCGTCGAGACAAGCAAGTCGCGTATCAGCATCTAGACAGGAACGCCCTGGTACACCAACGAGTGAGGCAATCTCGGATAACGCATCCATCACGTCGACCTCTTTTTCTCGGGCCAACTCACCTCCACCATCAAGAATTGGCTCCGCTCCTATGAGAAATACAACCAAGAGTCAGAACAAGAGGGCACGAAAGCACCAAAGAGGTGATTTGGAGGTAATTGCTGCAAAACAAGAGGCGGAACCTGAGGCAGAGCCGATCCAAGCTAGAAAGAAGAAGCAGAAGAAGGATAGGAATATTCACAGTGCTACTGGAGGTTCTACCCCAGCTGTAAGCAGGCCACCCTCTCCTGGTCCATCAGATCCTGTAAGAGAGGATTCCAGTGCTAGAGCCATTTCGAAGACAGAGATGCCAGACCCAACCGCTCTAGTCAATGAGAAACATTCATCCACAGAAGGAGCCAAACCATCAACGAATACGAAGGGATCGGACACGAAGCTCAAGGGTAGGACTAAGATACAAGTAACCCCTCCACCAGAAGCTACCCCTATGGAAGCGGAAGAAGAGTTTCCTCCTACTGAGAAACCACTTCCGACACCAGCCTCGACTTATCAAGAGCTCCTTGCAGAGGGGAGGGTTCCAGAGCCAGCTCAACTTGCCCTATTAAAAAACCCCAACTCGTCCTCCCGCCTTTCTATCGTGGAGGTAGATGCGCAAGCCGCTCATCAGAAGCTGACGATCACTCCTGAGGATCGAGCTGCTCTTATGGCCGGGTCTGCGGTTCATAAGAATGAAGGCACCAACCACCGAATCATGCTTACGGCCAATGGTGACTATGTTCGAAACCTGACACCGGAAGAGGAGGAAAGATATCTGAAACTTCAAGCGGACATTGCGGCCGGTGTTGGCCCAACTGCTTTTGTCTCTACTAAGCACAACGCCAGCCATGGATTCACATTGATTGGAGGTCGTGCGGTGCCAAATGGCCCACCTTCTTACTTTCCACCAGCTCAAGGTAGTGTTAGTACCCTTGATGCAGTTAGCAAGATCCAGCGCGATGAGGCTTTGAGCTACATAAATCAATATGTTCTTCCGTCCCTGTCGACCAATTCTCAACTTGAGAAAGCACTGAATGCCAACGCGCTGGACGCTGAGATGCTCCGGTCCGATCCAAGCTTCCCATCCTGGGGCAATGACCCCACAAGCAATGATAGCTCAGTCAGAGGGCCAACACAGGAGGGTATTTTAGGCAACAGTCTGGAAGGCATGACGGCACACTTTGCCGTTGGCAGAGATGGGGATAGTGGCCGACCACTTGGCAATGTCTCACTTCTTAGCCTCACTGAATCCGAGAGCGCAATGCAGATGGCGAGGAAGGAAGCAGAGTCTTTGGAGAAGAAATTGCTTGCCATGATGAAGAAGAACAGGAAGTTATTGTTGGGCTCAGCAGGCCATTGAGGCGCTTGTTGAGTCGTGTCTGACTATGAGTGTATATTATGACGACAACTCGGCTGATGGAATAATGGACTTGAAGATGAATACTACATCATCGCACCTATATCTAGTGTATATATGTTCCTCGGTACGGTGTGGGTCCAGAAGCGACGATAGTGTAATAAATGTTCAACTATACCCAGTGCATTAGAATACCCTTCATAAATCTATTTCTGTTGTTCTATGCCCAAAACTAAATGTGATCACCTATATTGGGCTTCATAGCCTTTCGCAATTGTCCACTAACATTTCCACATAACGTTTCAAACATGATTGTTACCTTGCTGCAGTAATCATTTCTCCCGGTTACCACTTCGGACGGAACAACCCATCAAATTTGAGGAAAGGGGTATACTGCATCACAGCCAGGCGAATTTCGAGAAGATGGGTTGTTCACATCCTTTGCCTGATATTGGTAGATTCGAGAAAGAAAATGCATTTATTCTGAACGCAATTATCATCAGAGATTTTTACCTCTAAATTTGGCAAACATTAGACTCTGGAGGTTTAGAGCTTTTAGTACGCTAGTTCGACAGCAATCAATACATGCTCTCTCTTTTATTTTTGTTGTTTTACTGAGAAAATATAAGTCGCGAGAAGGGGCGACCAGCAATAATCCCGAGTACCTGTTTTCCCTCTCGATTCTATACTAGAAGGAGGGGGGAAGGGGTTAGAGCGACCGAGTGCCGCTAGGGGATATTCAGAGGAATCGAGAGATTTAGAATAATGGAATCAGTAAATCGAGGTCTTGGAACGAATAAGTCTAGATGAGATATTTATCATGAGTTCCTCGGAAATATACTCACTCTATAATTATGCAAAGTCACACCATATGCTATACTAAATCCCATATATACAATTCATTTATACATATTTTCGGCTGGGGCTAGTATAATTAAATAGCTATGCCACGTCTTTTCCATCCGTCTCTCCCCAACCAAGCCCACATCCACAGACCGCAGCCTATCCATACGGATACAGCCATAGCCCAAAAAGTGCCCTCATAACACAATTTTCCATAACACAGAATCTCCTCTTCCATGTCTTGGCGGACCGATGATTGTTTGGATGCCCACTGGTATACGGCGGAATACACCACTCCCCAGACTGTAGCACCAAATGCGGGAACCATGGCTACGATGCCCCAGTTCGTGCCGAAGTTCTCCACGCCCCAGATTACGGTTATTATTAAGGGCGTTAAGCTGAAGATCGCGCCGTAGCCGGATCCAATGAGCGTTGAAACGATCCAGAAATACTCCCCGTGGTTCTGAATAGCGCCGGAAGCTAAGATAACTTCCCCTAATGAAAGTAGAAGAGCAGTCCCTATCAGGAAGGCTACCCTCGAGATCGAGAATCTGCTGTTTCTTGGAGGTAGAGATGCAAAAGAATTGGCTGCAGATCCAAAGTGGTGACCTAGAGTGGTTGGCGCCAGAAGATCCGTCAAGGTGCCGAACAAAATTCGAGCAACTGTTGAGGTGATTGCTACAATTGAGACATGTGTAGCAGCTGTTGTAGGGACCCGAGTCGGGTTGACTTCTGGAGGATAGAGGGTGCCAATTATCGTTCCCAGGTTTGTGATAAAAGCCTCCCCAGGACCAGAAACGAAGAAGAAACCCGCTGCCAGGCACCACATAGTCTTGTCCTTCAAAAATCTGCGAGTCTCTTCATTCAACAGCCATGTCTTCTTTCGTGCTTCTTCTTCCTCATGAGTTTCAATACCCTGGAGTCTTCGGGCTTCGGCGAGATCTTCATCGGACAGTTCGTTGGTCGAACCATAACCCCGGTCTAGAGATCTTCTGAAGAATTCGCTGTCTTCCAGCATCCCGCTTCTCTCCAACTCGTCGACTGCCTCGTCAATGAGCTCCTCTTCATCTACAATTTTCAGGAAGACGGATCCAAGCAAACCCACTGCCAGCAGTGAGATAGCCAAAAACACGAAGTACTTAAAAACATCAACATCTCCAACCTTGCCATTTGGTCTCCTCTCATACAGCACCCGGCTCCCAAGTTGACTCTGCCACATCCCACTCAGCCCAAAGGCAGCAATTGGACATGCCAAAGCTAAACCTCTATGTTTTCCTTTCCCAAAGTTCTTGGCACATGTAGTAACTGCGCTGAGATACATACAAGTCGTTCCCAGGCCGATTATCACAAAAGCCACAACCATTACCCATAGTGGCCAACCTCTCTCTATTATATATCCCGTAATATCTTTGGCCCCGCTTCTATATGTAAATGCTGCAAGCAGGTATCCGAAACCGAATAGTATCGCAGAAATAAATGATAATAAAGCAGGCCCAATGCGATCGCATAAATAACCAAGTAATGAAACCGGTAGATAGAGCGCTAGCTCTGCCGCTATTACAACAATGTTGACTTGTAGTTGTGTATAACGAAGTCGTTCTTGGAAGAGATGCCCATAGAGAGAATAAGTAGTGATTGAACCGGCACAGAGGCAGGAGAGGATGGCAGATGAAAAGGCAATATATCGTGTTATATCACGCTGCCGAGATTCCTCTCTGCGAATGGCATCTCTGATAGATGAAGAGCTTGAGGATTGGATAGAGTCGTGGGAGCGGGCGAGGAGGGGCGTTTGGGCGGTTGCCATGGTAGAGGTAGGAGCACAGCAGCTCGTGGTTCGTGAAATGGTGAAGTATATGTGTTATCGCGACATGGAGGTAGGAGAGTTATCTACAACAAGAAAGATGCAGATGGGCGAGAATATGATGGCGGTATGAAGGAGGCTGCTCCTTCATGTCTTGTCAAGCACGACATCGAGTAAGCTCCAGGTGAAGGCACAGCTGATGTCGGCCGAGGTCGGCATGACCACAGGCTTTCTCCGAGTCATTCGTGCTTCACTCTTTTCCTTGCATCACTGTCGAGTGAGAAGTTTTTCTGTTGCATTAATCACAAGGATATCATAGATCCATAGGTCATTTTTCATAAATCATTTTCACGATTCGTACGTATTCATTTTTTTTAAAAAAAAAAAATTAAAAAAAGGTGTTTGCGGAGGGGGGGGATAATTCTATAGCATGGTTAGTGGTGCAAAAGAGCAAGTAGTTTTACCTGACTAATGTCAAGTTTTTTGAGGAAATATTTCCTTCACATTTCTTACGCCCAACCAACTATCTTTATTGCTATATAATAAAATATTCCTTTATTTTCTTCCATCCTTCGTGTTATAGGGTATTGACGTATTTTAAAGAAGAGAAGTCTAGAAAATAAATCTATAAGAGCTCACCAAGACATCCTTCGTGACTAGCTTAGGTTTCTTATTTTGAGATAGAAGCAGCAACCTGACTCGTTTCTGCTCAGAGGCAAACTTTGAACTTGCCAACTTTGGAAGGTTCCGAGAGTCTCATGGCCTCTCTTTCATTGCAATGATAACCTTTGGGAAATACCAAACAAGAGGAGGGTCCGAAATTACATCTCGGTAAGCAGACTCACTGCTCAATAAAAGCGAGTCAGAAAGAGAACTAAGGGGAAAAGAGTCGTTATGTCCCCTTCCTTGACGAGAACGAGGATCACTCTAACGTTAATATTTTCTATACAACCCAAATCAAAAATCTATAGACTAATACGAATTTTGTATGACGAGTCTAGGCACATCACAAAGATCCCTCTTTATCTTTGCAACAAGCAGTGGACCATGAGAACTCATACACCAATATGGCGAAGTGCCTTCCTTAAAAAGAGTATTTATCCAACCAAATGCCAAAAACAATTTTGTGTAAAGAAGAAGTAGTATTGCCTAGGGTATCCTTAGCCATAGGCTATGTTGAGAAGAAAATGAGGGTTCATCTCTACCAAAACTACGCGCCCAAGAATGGGATCTTTGAGCTAGATAGAAAAAGCAAATTAATTCGTTGGTTTATAATACTAGTGCAGATACGTCCAAATGATTTGATGCATCAAGCTCTGCTGGAAAGCACAGACAGGCTTCACTGATTAAATTTGAGGCGAATATCCGTCTATAAAGCAAGCTAATAACTTAACACCCCAGTATGTTAAAGCAGCTGAAAGCAGTCACGAGAGCAACACTCATTTAATAAAGCAGTATCCAAAGTTGGCTTTGCAAATCTTGAGCGAAAGTTTGTAGTATTATAGCTTGCAATTTTACAAAAGTTGGACTGTTGCATCCGTAGTTGGAAGCGTCACCAGACCAAATATTCTATCAAAAGTTCTGAATGTTACGAAACCTACTACTAGTCGGCAAAATGCAATGTTTACATTCGAAGTCTACCGTGTCCCCCTATGAACTTCTAGATCACTTCAAACTCTTGTTTGGAAAGGTTTTTTTTTCCTTTCCCAAGGCTATACCAGTACCGCCTCACACTATATTCATTAGAAGGTATTGGAAAATTCAATCACACTTTTCCCTTACGGGGATTCCCTCTCGCTATTGCTGCGGTAGCTTTATGAGTGCCACAATAAGTGAGAGTCAGCCTGTCACTTTTTGCTCTACTATTCATGTCTATTTGACTTTATATATATGAGTTAGATCATAGGTGAGGTATATGGGGTGGCTGGCTGGCTGGCTCGCTTGGGACTCGCTCACGGACTGCCCAACTCGCTACAGATGAGTTTTTGAAAACCTTGGAGTTTTATGAGCTGAAGAAAGTAGGATCAACCTACAAATATCAGGATGAGTTTGTGGAGGTAATTTTTCATACGCTGTTTTAACGCTTGCAATATAATGCTTGATCTCGATTTTACTTGCTACTCGGTGACGACATTGAAGTGGGACTTGCTCAGGTACAGTGGAGCGGGACTTTGTCAGGGGTTAGAGGTCGCGTCCTCCGGGATAAGCTTCCGGAATCCGCGTTCCTTCAACTTCGAATGATTGGAACACTTCACCTCGACACCTCTCAGTACCATCGTCAGCTTTTATGTAACCTGCCGTGAAGGCAGAAACCTTTGTGATTGTACGCCAGTACTTCTTGAAATTGTCGAGGGTTTCATCGGCGTTGTGATGCCATTTCCCGTTTAAATTGAATACATGCCTGGATAATCTCAACTATCCAAACGTTGTACTGAATAATTCTACAGAACCTCACGAAGTTCAAGATGGATCGCGCCAAGGAGGCAGGGCAGAGCCGCGAAGGCCTTCTGCGATCATACAAGCAAGGAGAAAGCATACCACTTAGAAAGTCTCTCGAAGAAGCCTACCGGTCTGACAGCGAGTCCGATATCGACGCCACCGAATTTCTGGATCGCGACCCCCTAAATGATCATTCTCAACCAGCTGTGACGGCCTATGCGCCTACAATGCAACTTCGAACACTTCGAAATTCATTTGCGCGACGCTCGAAATGCCTACTCATCATCCTCGTGGTTCTGGTCGTGTTCTGGTCTATACTCGCTGGTGGAGGGTTCTTCCTGTATAAGCAGAAGCCGGCAGATGGTGAATCTCCACCTTGGTACCCAACTCCGCCCGGAGGAACAGTCGCACAATGGAGTGAGAGTTACAAAAAGGCAGCAGAATTGGTGAAGAAAATGACACTGGCTGAGAAGGTCAATATTACAACTGGAACCGGATGGCAGATGGGGCTTGCAGTTGGAAATACTGGACCGGCACTCAATGTTGGATTTCCTGGTCTCGCTTTACAAGATGGTCCTTTGGGTTTGAGATTTGCGGACAATGCAACTGCGTTCCCTGCTGGAATTACTGTTGGTGCAACCTGGAACAAGGACCTGATGTATCTGCGGGGCAAGGCACACGGAAAAGAAGCACGTCTGAAGGGTGTCAATGTACTACTAGGGCCCTGTGTTGGACCTCTTGGTCGCATGCCAGCAGGAGGACGAAATTGGGAAGGCTTTGGAACAGATCCTGTTCTACAAGGGATTGCTGCTGCTCAAACAATTAAAGGAATTCAGGAAGAAGGTGTCATTGCAACCATCAAGCACTTTATTGGAAACGAGCAAGAACATTTCCGACAAAGTTGGGAATGGGGTTTGCCAAACGCTATGTCCTCAAATATTGATGATCGCACCCTTCACGAGATGTACGGCTGGCCCTTCCAAGACTCAGTCAAGGCCGGCGTTGCTAGCGTTATGTGCAGCTACCAAATGTTAAACAACTCCTATTCTTGCGGCAACTCAAAGCTTCTGAATGGGATACTGAAGGATGAACTTGGATTCCAAGGATTTGTCCAATCAGATTGGCTTGCTCAGAGATCCGGAGTTGGCAGCGCACTGGCGGGATTAGATATGACCATGCCTGGTGACGGCTTAACATGGGCTGCTGGGAAATCCCTATGGGGACCCGAATTAAGTAAATCGGTTTTGAATGGATCTCTCCCTGTATCAAGGCTCAACGACATGGTTACTCGAGTTGTGGCAGCTTGGTATCAATTAGGTCAAGATGACAAGACCAAATTCGATGGTCAAGGGCCAAACTTTTCATCTTGGACCAATGAAAAGATGGGGAAAATCAACCATGGTAGTCCTGACGATCACGATGAGAAAGTTGTGAACAAGTTCGTTGATGTGACAGGTACAGGTGATGATGCTCACAGGATCATTGCCCTTCAAGTCGCGACCGAGGGTACTGTCCTTGTCAAAAACGATGGCAATGTCCTGCCTCTTAGCAAGGACGGCTGGCCTGAATCTGGGAAACACGATACCAGCATGCGGGTTGGTATCTTCGGCGAAGACGCCGGTGAAGGTCAAGGCCCAAATCATTGCATGGATCGTGCTTGTAATCAAGGCACATTGGGTTCTGGCTGGGGCTCTGGAGCAGTAGAATTCCCTTACTTGATTTCACCAATGACAGCCCTCAAAAATGCCTTCAACATGGAAAAAGTTTATACTACAGCATACCCCACTAACTCACCACCTCTAAAGAAAATGCCAGAACTCCTCGCAGACCAGGACTTTTGTATTGTCTTTGCCAACTCCGATGGAGGAGAGGGGTTTGTTGCCTGGGAGGGTGTTCGTGGTGACAGGAATGATCTCTACCTTCAGAAGGGTGGGGATAAACTCATCCAGGAGGTTGCGACTGGTTGTGGTGGTGGCAAAGGCAGCACGATTGTCGTGATTCATTCTGTTGGACCTGTAATTGTTGAAAAATGGGTCAACTTGCCGGGTGTCAAAGCTGTGATTATGGCGAACTTACCTGGTCAAGAAAGTGGTAACGCAATTGCAGACATCATTCTCGGAAACGTGAACCCAAGTGGGAAACTGCCCTACACAATTGGAAAGTCGCTTGATGACTATGGTCCAGGGGCCAAGATCCTGTATTACCCAAATGGAGTAGTGCCACAACAAACATTCCACGAGGGTCTATACATCGATTATCGTCACTTCGACAAGTCTGGTATAAAACCAACCTACGAATTTGGCTTTGGGCTTTCGTACACCAAATTCGAGTACTCTAACCTTGTTGTCACACCTGTTCTCTCTAAGACACCACTTCCTTCGTCGAGGCCCAAGGGTATTGCTGCACCCGAATTTGACAACAAGATTCCTGACGTTAGCGAGGCACTGTTCCCTAGCAACTTCAGACAACTCAAGAAGTTCGTCTATCCATACATTGGAAAGGCTTCGGATATAAAAAAAGGCAAGTACTCATATCCCGAAGGTTATGATGTCAAGCAGCATCCTTCAGAGGCAGGTGGTGGCGAGGGCGGAAACCCCGATCTTTGGAATGTGTATGCCAACGTATCAGTTGATGTCACAAATATTGGCAGCGTACATGGCAAAGAAGTGGTGCAATTGTACCTCGGCTTTGCAGACGTGGCAGGTGAAGCCAAGAACGTTGACTTCCCAGTCAATGTGTTGAGAGGATTCGAGAAGGTCTATGTCATGGCGAATGATACGAGAACAGTCCACTTCAATCTCACTAGAAGAGACCTCAGCTACTGGGATATTGTGAGACAGAATTGGGTCATGCCCTCAGAAGGCACTATTACTGTTAAGGTTGGAGCAAGTTCGAGGGATCTTAGGCTCACTGGATATTACTAAGGAAAAGCAACGGAAATGAGTAGATCAGGGCAGGGAGGGTAAATATGGAGTCGGGAGTTAGGAAAAGAAATGGACAAACAGTTATTGTGCATCATATGATCATTTGGGTAGTTCAGCGAGAGGTTTCACACTTTGTTTCAGAATCAGAATCAGAAGTCTAGATACATTTATGAGAAATTAGAATTTACTATTCTCAGAAGTTATTTGAGATGTTTAAATCGATTCTTGTATGAAACTTCTATTTGTCCTTCGGAAGCTGTCTGCTCATTGGGTGTTGAGTTTAGTTATAGTATATGTAGAAATATCAGGAAATAGTTGTTCAAACAGTCCCACAAACTCCGCCGCTGATATAGTAACATCCGCAACCATCCTTCCCATCTCCCAGCCTATTCCGTCACATGCACTTTCTGATTTTAACGTACGAGAGAGTCTTATATACAATGCCCTTCATTCAAGTTCCTCAATCCAATTATTCAGCAATCCGCAAGTAAATCCACTCTAAAAATTAATCACCTGTACACAAACACCCTCCTACTTCATCATCTAACCATGCATGGCAGGGTTATCTTGGAGGTTGTTGCTGCGGCTGTTGAGGCCACGATCCACCACCCTGCATCTCATAAACTGGCACTGGCCCCGCCATCGTCCCCATCCCTGGCCGAGGGCTCGTCGCCGGAACCTGCATCTCAATCGGAACTTGCTGTTGCTGTCCATACTGTTGTTGACCTGGCTGACCTCCCCACGGATGTTGTGGTTGTTGTTGGTATTGTCCAGGTGGCAACTCTTGTAGGGGTTGACCGTTAGCTCCATATTGCTGTCCATATTGTCCACCTTGCGGTAATTCTTGTACTGGTTGTCCGTTTGCTCCGTATTGGTGTCCATATTGGTGTCCGTATTGTGATCCTTGTGGCAATTCTTGCAATGGCTGACCATTCTGCTGGGGTGCGCCGTAAAGTCCTGGATTCTGGCCAAGCTCTTGAATTGGTTGACCATTTTGTTGTGGTAGTGGTGGTGCATTGTGGGGGCCGGCGTGTGGGATTTGTGGACTATTTACACGGGAACCACTTTGAGAGTGAAGTTCGGCTCTATTTGCCATTATCACTTCGTTTTGATGGCTCAGTTCTGCTCGGTTTGGTGCAGGTGGTGTTTCCATCTCCACGCGGTTAGAGTCGCTGACGAATGAGGGTTTCTTTTCTTCCAAGGGAGAAACTGGACGGTTATCAACGACTGCTGCTGGCTTGAGGAGGACAGGTTGTGCCATTGGTGTCATGGGCGTCATTGGAGCAGGAGTTTCGGGGTACACGGGTGGTGGTCCACCCATGTTAGCCATGTGGGACATGTTGGGGGGAGGAGGCATCATCATTGCTTGTGCGGAGGCTGCTTGAGCAGCGCGGATTTTGCTGCTTCGACGCCAACGGAAGATGAAGAAAAGGGCGATGATAAGGAGGACGATTGCCCCCACTGCACCACCAATGATTGCAGTGATGGGTACTTTTGTTGTGGTGGAAGAGGATGAAGAGGAGTTCACAGTTGAACCTGTAGTACCCGAGGAGCCGCTTGTTGCGGTGGCTCCTGCTCCTGTAACTTTCGCTGTTGTTCGTACTCCAGTTCCTGTTGCAGTCACTAGGTTCCAGTTAGTATCAACTTGGCGTTCTATAAATTCGGATGACTTACCAGAGGCTGTAACGCCCATAGGTGTAACAAGGCCCTTTCCAGCGCTGCAGTAGTAGTCGAAGACTCCCAGAGCACTCGTAACATCCGCACTGGCTGTAGATGAACAATATACCAGAACCTCGCTTTTAATACCAGAATTGATTGCGCCAGAATTGTTGTCCTTCGCACAAGCACAGGAAACCATAGCTAATGGTGCAGTCCCACAATATGAGCGAGACCACCCTGCCATCTCATAACTGATACCACTCCTAGCGCAGGGAGCGAGGCTTGAATATTGAGGCAAATCGGTGATGTAGTAAGTTACTTTGCCAGGAAGGTACGAAGGACTTGGGAATACGCTCGATCCAGCACCAAGACCACAATATCCTGCAAATACAGCCTGGGCAGAAGAAACGTCGGCGGTGTGAGTAGATCCACAGCCGTAACTGACTTGGCTGTTGATACTTCCGCTGGCAGCAAGAGAGTTCTGGTTCTTGGTGCAAGCGCAGCTTTGAAGATCGGCGGCATTGGAGGGACATTGGTATCTAGTGAGTGACTGGACGGCATAGCTGAGAGCTGATCGCGCGCAACCTACGAGGTCGTTGAATTCTGCGAGATCGGTAATGAAAGCCGTGACACCTGCTGCAGCTGCCGTTGATGTCGGGGCCGCTGTTGCTCCTCCTTGATTACAATATCCAGCAAAAACTGAGAGTGCGGACGTGACCTAAAACATTAAGTCAGGACATGAGGTGAAATTGTGGTTTTTGTGGGTCATGGGTCGATCAATGAGGGGATTCCAGCTGGGAGACATACATCATCGCTCGCGGTCGACGAGCAAGAGTATTTGACGCTCGACGTGATACTGCCAGAAATGGCAGCAGAGTTCGAATCTTTAGTACAAGCACAAGACACAAGTTCAGTAACTCCCGGCGGACATTTGCTTGAGGTGAGCCCTTGAACGACATAAGAAATAGCGCTGGCAGCGCATGGTGCAAGACTTGAAAAGGCTGGAAGATCAGTCACATAGACTGAACCTGTTGCGGCCAAGACAGCCGTAGATAGCTGGAGAGTCCAGAGAAATAATAAAGGCCTAGTCATAGTGAAAAATTCCGAACAGTCGAGAAGGAAAGAAAGACAAAGGTTGAAGAATTTCAAAGGCAAAAGTGATCGACTTGTGGAAGTTACAGCCGCAGTATCCAATGCAGGCTTCCTTCTGAACCAACTTTCATTACGGGGAAATTTGGGGTTAAGCTGAGGAGCAGTTATGCTGGATCTCCCCCTCGGTAGCTCCCAACTTCCAGAGCAGTCTGAGGAAAAGTGCTCAAAGGGGAAAAGGTCTGCTGGTGAAAGGACGGGCTGAACCCATCTTTCCATTAGAAGCCCTGCGAATCCGCCACAACAAGCTTGAAAACACCAGGGGAGTGATTGAGAAGAAGAAAACACGGCAGCGGGAGCCTATCATAACAAGAGATTTGAGCATGGAGGGACGATTCGCAGCGCGCTAAGCCCTATTTTTATCCTCATTATCAGGCCTCCCACGCATAACCTTAATTCGATTGCACTTGCACATCCTCGACTTCGAGACTATTGGCAAGGTTGGAGAGATATGGTTGGACGAAGGGATGTAGTACGGGTGGAACATGGTGCAAGTGCTCCGACACAGTCGAAGCGACGAGGCTGATAATCCTACCAAAGAATCAAACCTCCTCTTTGTCGTTGCTGCACCCCTTCGGAGGAGGATTTCGTGACTCTGGGCCCAATTTCCAAACCAGCACCAGTTTGGGGGCGTAAAATGTCTCTTCCCTGCTTGGCAATGTGTTTCTTCTTTTCACCCCCTTGGGCTGCGATTCGCCCCCTTTTCAGAGTTCCTGCAGAATAATTTCCCCTGCCGAATTTTAACTCAACGCCACCACCTAGAGGTCTCAACTTCAAGCCGTCTTATTTTCATGACAACGGCCAAGGAATCTCGTTGGACATAAGGAAGGTCGAGACCTCCTTTCAAGCGCTGGTGGAAGCTTCAAAGCGTTTGCTCAACGACTGTTGTGTATTTTCCGACTATTTTCCAATTGTTTTCCGACGAGGCTCAGACTTCAGCTCTTCAGATGAATTTTCCCGCTCAAATGATATCACGTGTAGTGCATGTGCTATCACGTGATCATACCTCATCGAGGTCCGATCTCGCATGTGTGATGATGCTGGTGGTTGTAGATTCCAAGAGGGCAGAAGCCTGTTGGGAGGTTGCATTGAAGAAAGTGCTTGAAAATTCTCAAGAGTGGGCTTCGCGGAAGTACGTTGCCGCTTCACCAACTTGGATCTGCACCCTTCAACATAGTAACACTTGGATAGAGTCTTTGGTCGTATTAAAGAAACTTGTCTGCGCAATTTTGAGGTGGAAAACGAGCCTCTTGATACACTCTCGGGTATGGACAAGGTTCTACGTACATTTTTAGATGCAACACGGGGGAGATATAAGAAAGAGCCGCAACAGAGGGGTCGTAGTGCCGGCTATCTGTTCCGGCATATCATCACACTGCCGTCCGAACCGTGGAAGCCGATCTTCTACTTCGAAATTGCAGAATTAGCACTAAATTGTAATCTTGACGTGATCCTACAAAATGCCTTCATTGCTGTTTCTTTCTTGGCAGTCGACGGATGGAACTAACCAGCAGACCCTTCACTATTTGAAACCGTTCGAATATGACAGCTCGAGCAGCCACCGCATACCAAACTGATCTCTCCGAAACGGGAGAGTCTTGGAGCTCCCCCACACCGCCGAATGACGAAGAGAACTCCGTGGCTGTGAAGGTTGAGGACGGGAGAAAGAATAACCCGAATCTTGTTGGCTGGGATGGAGAAGACGATACAGCGAATCCAAGAAACTGGACAAATAGGTATAAAAGTTGGGTAACCTTTCAGTTGGGGATGTTAGCTTTGGCTGCCAGTTTGGGGTCAAGCATAATTGCACCCGCAGAAGATGCAATATCGGAATATAT